>JASFXZ010000041.1:7500-1207500 GCA_032209605.1 Mactromeris polynyma
TTAGGGTTAGGGTTGGGGTTAGGGTTGGGGTTAGTTTACTTTTCGGTTTGGGGTTAGGTTTTGGGTCAATTTAGTCTCACTTTTAGGTTTCGGTCAACTTCCGGTTTAGGTTTTGGGCGATTTTTTGTTAGTTTTAGGGTTAGGGTTGGGGTTAGGGTTGGGGTTAGTTTACTTTTCGGTTTGGGGTTAGGTTTTGGGTCAATTTAGTCTCACTTTAGGGGGTTAGGGTTAGGGTTAGGGTTAGGGTTAGGGTTAGGGTTAGGGTTAGGGTTAGGGTTAGGGTTAGGGTTAGGGTTAGGGTTGGGGTTAGGGTTGGGGTTAGTTTACTTTTCGGTTTGGGGTTAGGTTTTGGGTCAATTTAGTCTCACTTTTAGGTTTCGGTCAACTTCCGGTTTAGGTTTCGGGCGATTTTTTGTTAGTTTTAGGGTTAGGGTTGGGGTTAGGGTTGGGGTTAGTTTACTTTTCGGTTTGGGGTTAGGTTTTGGGTCAATTTAGTCTCACTTTTAGGTTTCGGTCAACTTCCGGTTTAGGTTTTGGGCGATTTTTTGTTAGTTTTAGGGTTAGGGTTGGGGTTAGGGTTGGGGTTAGTTTACTTTTCGGTTTGGGGTTAGGTTTTGGGTCAATTTAGTCTCACTTTTAGGTTTCGGTCAACTTCCGGTTTAGGTTTTGGGCGATTTTTTGTTAGTTTTAGGGTTAGGGTTGGGGTTAGGGTTGGGGTTAGTTTACTTTTCGGTTTGGGGTTAGGTTTTGGGTCAATTTAGTCTCACTTTAGGGTACAACGGAACCTCGAATGCATTTTCATAACGTATCTCAAAGTTTTTTGGTTCTGCCATGCAATAATATTAACCGAATTTCTCTGGAGTCCGTTTTTATATCCGGGCCACTGCGACATTATGTACCGTATTCGGTATGTGCTATTTCCTATAGAACAAGCCAAATGCATACTAAAACTCTTTTTCTTTGACTGACCCAAAAAAAAGTGCTACCATTCAAAAGATAATTGACTGTTCTTTATAACAATATCAAATTATATAGCGTGTGTCCGTCTGTACCAGACGTAAACACTTTACAGTCGGTCAATTTTCATTGAAAACCCTACCTGGGTCGCTTTAAAAGCATACTACTCTCTTCGTAATTGAGATATAAATATAAATATAGTGTCATAGTAAAGGTATTCCATATATCTATGAATGTATACTAAGATATGAAACATTTGACCTTTCGTCCGTCTGTAGGGGGTGAGATATATGTCATACATGGCTTATTATGCTCTAAAATGCCATTTTTAATGTAAATTTCTTGTTTGTTTTTTTGTTATGTGCGATTCAATTTGCAACCATTATATGACTGTTTATCAGTCCGTTTGTCCGGTCCGTGCTATACGAAACATCCTTCATGATCGTTTTTTTGGTCGGGAAAATGTCGGGATATTACACCTATTTCACTTAACTGTTACGAAGTTAATCCTGGCCGTCAAAATTATAATACATACAGATCTGTAGAGATAAAATGTAACTTTTGACAATTGCCAAATTTCGCTTTCGATATACAGAAGCACACCCATTTAATCCATCTCTCCAGGTAAATTGTTCTCTCTTGAACTTACCTTATTTATATATTAAACATTAATTACCTATTTATATACTTAATACAATTTATTTCATATTTTTATCTTCACTAATAGTAGGTAACGTCATGGGACAGACGAGATTTTACGATAGTGCGCACTTCAGAGTACATACATGTACAATATGGTACTGACAATTCTATTTTACTGGCCTAGATATATGTTGACAAGACATACAAAACTTAATCGCAAAAGCGAAGCTTCAGTGAATAGTGGTAGGGTTCTACGTTTTGTTATGGACGAAATGCAGGTGATCACTGCGTGTGCAGGCATCGATGAAAAACACCTCCTTCAATGTTCAGGTGAGTTTGTCATTGAAATTTTTATTGGAAAGAAAGTGGTTAAAATATTTAACTCAATGGGTATATATGCTATTCAATATACCCCGTTACAGCATGCCGTCAAAGTATCATTTGCATCTAGACATGACATTTATCCAGTGTCATTGTTTTCTTTATATAAAATGTGCGTGCATAATAATTTCGGACAGTACGTATTTCGAACAAAACATGCGTATAACAATGTTTAGTGACATTAAAACACATATTCAATTAAATTGGCAGTTTCTATTAATTGTTTTAATGACCTTGCTTTTATAAATTTATTAAATTAACGACATATGTGACTTATTTCGATTGTAATATTAACATAAAGACTATCACATACAACAATATGTCCAGTCTAAGAGTTGAGTTAGAAAGTGTCCCTTGTTATTGTCTTTGTTACACTGTGCTTAAATTGTTTAATTTAGTTATGTGTATCTGTGCAGATATTCCACGAGTCAGAAGACAATGGTGATGTGAATTCTACTTCTTGTCAGTGTCCTATTGGTGAATACAAATGTCATCCTGTGGCAGCTTCATTGTTGTTTGGGTAAGTTACATGCTTGTGTACTTTTATGATAATGATAATAAAGTAACATTAATCATAATTATTGCTGTTGTGATAAAAATTCTTCAGTCGAACAATAGATTTAGCATCCCTTGTTTCAAGGGCACTTAAGTGTCTATTGCATTTTGCAATATAACATTTGATACATATTTGAGGCCTTTAAAATTTATGTGATTGTGAAAGTTCTTCTGTAATGTGTTCTGTTTATGTGTTAATTAGTTTGCTGTATTAAAAACTATTGTATTAATACATGTATGTATACATTCGATCATTAGTCTGTTAGAAAAATATAATTTGGTTTGCATTAATTCAGGTACAAAAGACAATACTGATGTGAAGTGTAGCTGGTTGAACAACCTACTTCTGCACCACCAAAGACCACTGTGAATATGGATGATTTGTAATCTCAAAAGTCACCTGAATGCAGGTATGACTATCAAATACAGTTATTAAAGTACTTTAACTTTCCAGAACCGGCTGATCTGGATCTACAACTGGCTGCAGAGTCTAACATGGGGGAACATTACTTTCATTGTTGAAGTTGTTGCATTTCACAGTCTT
Source organism: Mactromeris polynyma (assembly GCA_032209605.1). Classification (NCBI taxonomy): domain Eukaryota; kingdom Metazoa; phylum Mollusca; class Bivalvia; order Venerida; family Mactridae; genus Mactromeris; species Mactromeris polynyma. Next base: position 10,580 of record JASFXZ010000041.1, read on the forward strand.
TTTGTCCAATTTGGTAGTTGAAGCTATTTTACATTAGTTTCTAAATTTTGGATTTAACAACAGTTATGTTCATGTACTATCATTAGTGTTAGATCTTGAGAAATAGAAAATGATAATGGGTTACTTTCATGGAATGATGTTCATAGCCAAACTCATTTACTATATTTTTCTTTTTTAATAATTAATAAAGCCTAATTATGTTATACTGATAAATTATCCTTACATTTGTTTCAAAGATTGTTGTAAATTGACATTTGTGCTAAAGACTCATACTTTCAAGTCCCTAGTAACTTTGTAACACTGGATTCTGGCAGAGTAGCTGTTGACACAAGACTTACCAGTTCCCCTAATAGATGACCTGCTGTTCAACCCTGACTACCTCTTAGGTCAGGACCCACACACAAGACTCAGGTCGCGGCAGGTCATACCCTTCCATGTAAATTTGACAAAAATGTCGATTTTTCTCCTCATGTGGAGAAGTTGCCGGCTCCTTGTGGAAGGGTAAGTTAGTACTGGTAAGAATTCAGTCCAGGAAAAACTGGTTAGGTGAACCGTTTCAATATATAACTGAAATATCGTTGAGAAACGGCGTTAAACCCGATGAAACAAACGAAACACATGACTCAGGCGTCACCTGGTAGTGTCCAAGGAGATATTAGTGGAAATAGCTTTTGCTACTGTTGGACAAAGTAAAACTCCTTACGGGCGACAGTTCGTAAACTGAGAGTTACTGCCTTTAACTTTGGACAAATCATAGCTGCTGCAAAATGAAATCTGTACTACGGTCATAATAGGTTTTTTGAACATACCTTTAATAAATGTTATTGCTTGTAGGTATTTCGCTATCAGCCCGATGGTTACTAAGGTGAGTTTCGGAAGCCAAATGCAACCAGTAATTCATTTCTTTATTTGTGAAACCAAACGCTGGTCAAAATAAATTGATGAAATAAAAGATATAAACCTGGACAGTTGTTTATTTTTAATTAAGGATTACTTATCCAATCATAGCTGCATGTTATCTCATAGCAAATGGTTCTATAGTATAATTATTAGCAACACTAATGTTCATATCGAGCACAACACTGGCATTTTCATTGGAAAACAAGAAAAAAATACATTTTAATTTTGAACAATTTCATATTTATCTGCAATTTCCTTTAACAAGGGTGCATGAAGATTGACAAGACAACAACACAATTGAAAAATCGTAGTAGATAAATGCCTGTTCTCAGTTGGTATGTGATTTAAAATGTCATAGTTCTTCATTCTTTCATTTGCTCTCTCAAAATAAATTCTGCTTCTTCCAATCTTAAACCAAAGTTCTGCCGCCTCTTTTTTAAAATGTCCGTTGCGTGAGAGACAAGGAGAAATATTTAAAGAATTCCTGCAGGGAGTTTTTCAAATATATTGAACCCTTTGTCAGCCAGTATCAGATCACCTCACTGCTGTTGCTCCATTATTTTGGAATGTTCTACAATGGCTGCATCAGATGTTGATCCCGGATACAAATCAGAGCAAAACACTAATGCTCCATTTGGAGCAACACATGTAAAAGCTTTCACTGAATGTCTACTTTTATAACTTCTGTATAAAGGAGACTGACTGTTCATGTCCGAAGGAACAACTTCTGTAGCATCCATTGCTATCCTGGCAGAACTGAAGTCTTCAAAAGATTTTGGCATAGACCCTTGCAGTTTAGTTGGCTAAGAATCCCTACCGCTATCAACACTCCTTCGTACAAAATTTCATGAAGCACATAAATGAAGGTGTTTATAACATTTGACACAGTTGATCGGCTAGTATTGAATCGCACAGCCAAATCCAAGTCCTTGCAGTTCAAGCGTAGCTTCATAAGAGACATTAGCAGTTGATCCTCTATGCTAAAGCAGGTGACTCTCCAATCAGAATAGTAATTAAAGAGTGACATCCTCTGAAGCATGCTTATAAGTACTTGAAACACATCAGCTATAAATCATGTGTACAACTGCATCTGTAATAAAACATAACATATCTATGATAGTTTCAGCAAATATGTGAAGTCATTGTCGGGTTAAAAACGACTGAAATATGAAATGTTATTAAAAACAGACACAATGTCAAGTCAAACTTTAGTGAACACATTATTGTAAAAGAAATAGTAATTTGGCATCCTGCTGTACTTTTTACAGATAGTCTCATTAGTAGTTCCATCCATGGACACAGGTGACAGGACCTCATGTTTTGTTTGGAAAACCCTGTGTGTTAATGCTGTACCCAATCCTACAGTAAAATACCAGTATCAAAACTCACCTTGTCTGTGTACTGAATGAAGTACTGTATGGAAATTTTAGGTTTATGCATCTTCAGAGTATGGACTTCATGGGCTGCAATTTATCCTCTACAATTCTTGATCTGTAAATGAAAAATTAATGTTCAATAATAATAAAACATTGCTAAGACTGTTGCCAATCTTTAACAGAGACACATATCACAGGCAATGGTCTGTGCATAATATACATTTATTGTGGCACATAAAAAAACAAATGACTTATGTGTAGTTCAAAATTATTTATCAGGTAATATTTAAGATGATACTTATCTGCTTCATTTCTATTACATTCAACTTGCTATAACTTTATGGTTCATAAACATAACATATATACAATGCAGACATAAACTGTAGGGAAAGTATAGTACAGATACCTGATTTTATGCATATTGCATGATCTCCAACAGAAACATCATCACTATCTGGACTTTGCAGGTGGTAAATGTGGTCATGAGCAGCAGCTTCTTCATACACAGCTCCATGGTCATCAGCATTGGTTAACTATTAATTCACAATATCCTCTACCTTTGATATTTTGCATCTGTTATATTTTAAATAAAACATTGGAATACTTATACACTTTTTAATCATGTTAAAGCTTCTCTGTAATGTATGCATGAATATTTATAAGGACTTTCTGTTAGAGTCTGTTTCTCCTTTTATGTGATCATGATATCACATAGTTATATAAAATATTTACATTTTTATCAACATGTTCTACATAACTATGAAAGGGAACTGAGGAGTCATATGCTGCAATGGTTTATTGTTGTACAACGTGCATAGAAGTAGAGCTTGTCAAGTTTTAGTTATCAACATATATAATACAATCAAAAAATGATAGAATGACAGAACACTACTGTAGTCAATATTTGAAGCAAAATCATGTTGTTCTCTTCATGATTCAAAATGGTTTACCTTTTTGGTGTATCTATATCTGGGAAACTGTCAATGTTTTTGCTATAAGCAAAAATGGTGAGCCCAAGTTCCTTGTCACTATTAACAAAGTGACAGCTGCATAATATTCTGACGTTATGATTGACTTCCCTGTCAGCACGCCTGAAAAATGTCACACAAAATAAATATTTGATGATAAACTGTTCTTAATATTTAAACTACACTTAATGGTATCAGTCAGGTAAGTAAACACCGTCAAGAAAGATGGCTCTGCATATCTGAAATATATTTCTAAATGGCCAATTCTCGACACATATATTGTGTAATCTGGTCGGATTTTTCCAAAATAATGCTTGTATTGTATTTCAGGTGTTGATAAGTGTGTTTTGTTACTTGTGTTTGGGAACGGAGGATTATAATGGTGTTTAGATACTTTTGTGCGGGTACTGATGATGATAATTGTGTTTTTTTACTTGTTTTTGGGGTGAGGATGATGGTAATGGGGTCATTGGTTCATTTACTTACATGGCAATTTCAACAATAACAGCATTTGAAATTGATGATCCGTTGATTAACGCACATAAGAATTCCAACCATCGTCAGCATTTCATAAATGATCACATCTAAAGCACCAACATCAACTTCGGAACACCACCCACAACCAAACATCACCCTCAACACCCACAACAACAGCACAAGTCTCACATCAAAACTAACAACATTCGCAACACTAATCGAAATTTCAGAACTCGATCCACAACAATAGCAACACCAACTGAAGTCTCGTAATAGAATCTCTCAAAAAGTTTTGTTTTAACTTTGTTATTTTGTAGTAAAATATTTGCATTTGTCCGAGTGATTATAATACAGCTAAATTGTGTTTTAAATTTTACAGGTCTTTCGATGTATTACATATTGACTTCAGAGGGGACAGAAATTGTTCTTGTAATTGATAATTATGACCAAATGTAGTTTATATTTGCATTACTCTTCATTTTATTAAGCTTCTCCGTTTCGGCCGGCATCAGGCCATCGTCAGACATTCTGCCATGAATGTGACGGAGCTCATTCTTATTAACAGTTTACAGTAACTTCATTTGCTGTTAACCAAGCTAATAACGATAAACATGGACTGTTGGATTCGTATCGTTGTATCCGAAAATTATTATAGATGTATACATGGTTGACTTTCTTCCTCCGCAGACGAATAATTGAGTAATTAGTAATTAAGAAAGGAGTGTCTGTGCACAATTAAAACAAGTTCATTAAACATTATATACATATAGTTATGGCAATTCTAGTGATTCAATATTCGATCAATACGTATAACCAATATTGCACTTTTTAGACATCATCTTAACATAAGCTTTCAAATCTCTGACATAGACTAACCAGCTGTTGAGTTATCGAAATGGACGTAGTTCAGTGTCTGACCAACTTTCATTGCAGATTTTTTCGACAACTTCGAGAACTGTTGCGATAAATGGAAGGTAAGAATTGACACATGTACATGTTATGATATGATTAAAGACAGACACCTCCTGTTTTCAATTAGCGTAACTTGATTTGTACCGGTGTCACCATAGCGCTAAAAAATGAAAGGTATAATACGTATTATTTTGTTGGACCGGGCTAGGGTTAGTCATGACAATAATTTATTTTACAAGCTTTTCATTTCGATACATCGAAGGGGGAGAGGTTTAATGATATTAATGATATCAATCGGTACGCACGACCGAAAATTGTCACAAATATCTTGATAAGCGAGATAAGTCAGAGCTAGTGACCCAAATAATTCATTGTTGCTTACGAAATTTTGCAATTCCTGATATCTCAGGACCCGCCGAATAATTAAAAGGAATTTCGATCGAGCCGACTGGTACCGTAAAATTTGAACCGTAATATATCAAAAAAAACAATATCGTTATTAGTGGAGTGTACTGTAGTTTATCAAGAATGAACTCCGCCGTGCTCCTTAGAAACACAGAACATTTCACTTACCCAGGTTAGATTCATTTCACATCTTACGTAGTCGTCATAACTGTTCATAGGATAATTATGGGTATGACAAAAAATATTACAATTGCATTTTGTTATTTCAAAATATAGAAATTATGACCCTTCAGCCCAAGATCTCATATTTACTTTTATGTATTAGGTTGTCTTAAATAGATACAAGATGTGTGCAAAATTGGAGCATGTACACATTACCAATAAACGAGTAGAGTATATATTGAAAGTGAACTCGGTACAAAAGGAAAACAAAATGATAAAACTATATATCAATGCAAATTAATGCGAATCGGTCAGAGATAACAAAAATCACGTAAACAATCAAAACATTTAAGTTGATTAGTCTTCGAACAAAACAGCAAACAATTCCTCCGCATCAATTAAAATCACTGATTACCCACAGGTCAGTCACGATCAACTACATAATCTTCAAAATCTGAATTAATGCGTAATATTGTCCTACTCAAATACAACACAGACGGAATGACAAAATTATCCATAAATCCACAACGCAAACAAAACATACATCGATAGACCGCTCGCATAATTGGCCATTACAAACAAACACCACAACTCCATCGACAACAATCGCAACAAAAACCAAACATCTCAACACAACATACAAACCCCGAGATACCAAAAGAAGCATCACAAGAAAACTTGCAACATCAAACACAGGAAATAAAGCATCGCAGCACCACTCGAAACACGATTCGAAGAAAACAAGAAATAAAATATTTAAAAATCCATGGGATCCAAAAACACAAAAGATAAAACATCAAAACACCAGTCACAACATTCACCACATCACGGTAAGAATCGCAACAACACACAACATTCGCCTCAAAAATATAAGCTTCGCAACACAACCAACACTATTTGAACTACTAAATAAATAATCATCACAACACAACTTACAAAACCATATAACCAATCAAGGCATGCGATCGGTTGTTTTTCATCGAGTCTCGCGCCGTAATGCAATACTTTTTCAGTCAACTTTACGCGGCAGGCAATTGAGTTATCTAGTTTTCCTGGAATTCATTATCGACCACGACTAACAATCTCGCCGCAAGCAACTGACAACGTCACATAATGTAAAGGACATGACCGTAGCAATTGGATTTTCAGAACAATTCAACGCAACAAAATAATTTTCTTGTAATTATATTATACATGACTGTTAATGTAGACGGTGACAAGTGTAAGCATTGTATTCCACAAACGACGTTGAAGAAAATCGATGAAGCGATAAAAATGGATTTCATAAAACATATGTTTAGACTTACTGGAATGAATCTTCGTTATGTTCTAGTGTTTAGTTAGGTGAAATTCCTAGCTGCAGGCTCTCGATTCGATTGATCAATATGAAATACAAATAAGAATTTGCATGAAATAATAACATTTTAATCAATCATTAGACAAAACCGCAATCATTCCATCATTATAAATGTAAATTACTGAAAATCAACAGTTCAAACAAGACAAATACACTTTGTACAAAATCGAACTTTGCACATAATAATGTCCCAACACAGAAACCATAGCAACACTAGCCACACATCCCCAAAACAAAAGCAACATTAATATCATCGCCATCGGCAATACTAAACAAAACATCGATCCACCACTCACAGCATTGGCCACAACAAAGAAAATGCCACAATTTCGCATACGACAAACAAACCAACAAACCATCACAACGCACCAACAGCATCCACAGAACGAAAAGAGCATCATAATACCACAAAACAAACATCACCTATCAAAATGCAAGATCATAACACTAGCCAAACAATCACCAAAACAAATGCAACATTAATATCATCGCCATCGACATCCGCAATACTAAACAAAACATCGATCAACCACTGCCACATTAGCCACATCAAACAAGCCACCACAATTCAGCATATGACAATCGAAACAATAGGCAAACCATCACAACACAACCAACAGCATCAACTGAACGAAAAGAGCATCATAATACCACAAAACAAACATCACCAATCAAAATGCAAGATCATAACACAACCCACACAATAACAAACAAGAAAAAACACCATGACAAGCGAATGCAATATATTCAATAGAATGCAATATATTCAATATATTGCGCTGAAGACAATCATTGGTCTGATAAAAATAAAATACAGGGAACATACATGGGACACTCTCTTGAACTAATATTCGTCTTGTTCACAACGTTTGAAGTTTTTCGTTAGATGAACTTCGTAGCTGCAGTCCCTCGATTCTGTCCTTTTTTCTCTCTAACATCTACAAAATCTAAGCATGTGAGCAATCAAAAACGAAAAAAGAGTTCAAAAATATTGGCAAGTCTGTCTTGCATACAAAAGCTATCAATAAATTCTATTTCAGACTCACCACCATAGATCTTCAACTGCTTTCATTATCTGTACAAATACACAGTCTCTTCAACGTGCCGCCATTGTTTTCAAACGTCCATTCTGACTTTAATTTCCCATTCTCTGAAATGTATACAATATGAACAATAACTGCAAACAGACATAGCCATGTTCCAGGTGAAAGACGAAAAACAGAGTTCAAATAATGGCTGGATTGTTTTGCATACAAAAGCTATCGATAAAATCTACTCCCACTCACCAAGACAGATCTTCCATTTCTTCCAATATTGTGCAAGTACACATTCTAGTCAACTTGACACCATTGTTCTCAATAGAGCATTCTGACTTTAATTTCCAATTCCCTGAAATGAATACAAAATGTCATCTCAATTCGTTTCACAAAAATTAAGCTGCCTTCATAATTATCATACTTAAAAAAATCAAATTAGTCAATTTAAATTAACATACACTATATGCATACATTATTGCACAAACCGTCTGCATGCAGTCCATTGTTTACGATACTTGTTTTGCAGTGATCACATGTCAGGCGGTAATTAAATGTTAAGCGAAGGCTTAAATTATTATCAATATAAATTTACGGATGAACGCAATACTGAGACGTTATATGTTGCCTGTATCAGCTTTATACAGTTTGAACGGGTCGACAAGGTGGATGTACGCAGATACAGTTATACAACTATGTAACGTTAAAACTTAGAACAACACATAATTAAACCATTAACAGAGATAATTGAAATATATGTATAATATATACAAAATTACAAACAAGAAATACCCATTGCTATCTGATTATATGAAGATTTTCTTAAAAACGTCCCAAGACAGTTAGCGACTTCATTAAAAACAAGTTTCGGTCTTACCATACCCTGGTTTGATCCAGCTCACCTCTGATAGAGTCATCATCATTGATCACCGGTGATGAATATGAAATACAAATAACAATTTGCATGAAATAATAACATGTTAATCAATCATTAAACAAAACCGCAATCTTTCCATCATTATAAATTACTGTAAATCAGCAGTTCAAACACGACAAATACAATATGTACAAAATCAAACTTTGCACATAATACTGTCCCACTCAAAAACAACACAGTAGCCATAACAACACTAGCCACACAATCACCAAAACAAATGCAACATTAATATCATCGCCATCAACATCCGCAATACTAAACAAAACATCGATCAACCACTGCCACATTGGCCACATCAAACAAACCACCACAATTCAGCATATGACAATCGAAACAATAGGCAAACCATCACAACACAACCAACAGCATCAACTGAACGAAAAGAGCATCATAATACCAACCAAAACAAACATTCACGTCTCAAAATGCAAGATCATAACACAACCCACGCTCTAACAAACAAGAAAAACACCATGACAAGCGAATGCAATGTATTCAATATATTGCGTTGAAGACAATCATTGGTCCGATAAAAATAAAATACAAGGAACATACATGGGACACTCACTTGAATTAATATTCGTCTTGTTCACAACGTCAGAAATTTTCGTTAGTAGACATTCGTAGCTGCAGTCTTAGATTCTGTCTATTTTCTCTCTAACATCTACAAAATCTAAGCATGTGAGCAATCAAAAACGAAAAAAGAGTTCAAAAATTTAGCAAGTTTGTTTTGCATACACAAGCTATCAATAAATTCTATTTCAGACTCACCATCATAGATCTTCAACTGCTTTCATTATCTGTACAATTACACAGTCTCTTCAACGTGCCACCATTATTTTCAAACGTCCATTCTGACTTTAATTTCCCATTCTCTGAAATGTATACACTATGAACAATAACTGCAACCAAATCTAGCCATGTTCTTGATGAAAGACGAAAAACAGAGTTCCAATAATGGCTGGATTGTTTTGCATACAAAAGCTATCGATAAATCTACTCCCACTCACCAAGACAGATCTTCCATTTCTTCAAATATTGTGCAAGTACACATTCTAGTCAACTTGACACCATTGTTTTCAAAAGAGCATTCTGACTTTAATTTCCAATTCCCTGAAATGAATACAAAATGTCATATCAATTCGTTTCACAAATATTAAGCTGCCTTCATAATTATCATACTTAAAAAAAATCAAAATAGTCAATTTAAATTAACATACACTATATGCATACATTATTGCACAAACAGACTGTATGCAGTGCATTGTTTAAGATACTTGTTTTGCAGTGATCACATGTCAGGCGGTAATTAAATGTTAAGCGAAGGCTTAAATTAGTATCAATATAAATTGACGGACGGACGGATGAACGCAATAATCAGACGTTATAAGTTGCCTGTATCAGCTTTACCCAAATTAAGTCAACCGTATGAGGAATACAAACCATACTCACGTGGCCCGCGCATTAATCAGTCTACTGACACAAGTCCAATGCAAAACCTGTAATGTTAATGCAAATATACCTTTCAGTTAATGGATATATTGGGTTCGAGTCCCAACGGGGTTTTCAGATTGCAGTAGATTTACAAAACGCATTATAGGAAAAAAACACCTTGGAGTTTGAACGGGTCGACAAGGTGGATGTACGCAGATACAGTTATACAACTATGTAACGTTAAAACTTAGAACAACACATAATTAAACCATTAACAGAGATAATTGAAATATATGTATAATATATACAAAATTACAAACAAGAAATACCCATTGCTATCTGATTATATGAAGATTTTCTTAAAAACGTCCCAAGACAGTTAGCGACTTCATTAAAAACAAGTTTCGGTCTTACCATACCCTGGTTTGATCCAGCTCACCTCTGATAGAGTCATCATCATTGATCACCGGTGATGAATATGAAATACAAATTACAATTTGCATGAAATAATAACATGTTAATCAATCATTAAACAAAACCGCAATCTTTCCATCATTATAAATTACTGTAAATCAGCAGTTCAAACACGACAAATACAATATGTACAAAATCAAACTTTGCACATAATACTGTCCCACTCAAAAACAACACAGTAGCCATAACAACACTAGCCACACAATCACCAAAACAAATGCAGCATTAATATCATCGCCATCAACATCCGCAATACTAAACAAAACATCGATCAACCACTGCCACATTGGCCACATCAAACAAACCACCACAATTCAGCATATGACAATCGAAACAATAGGCAAACCATCACAACACAACCAACAGCATCAACTGAACGAAAAGAGCATCATAATACCAACCAAAACAAACATTCACGTATCAAAATGCAAGATCATAACACAACCCACGCTCTAACAAACAAGAAAAACACCATGACAAGCGAATGCAATGTATTCAATATATTGCGTTGAAGACAATCATTGGTCCGATAAAAATAAAATACAAGGAACATACATGGGACACTCACTTGAATTAATATTCGTCTTGTTCACAACGTCAGAAATTTTCGTTAGTAGACATTCGTAGCTGCAGTCTTAGATTCTGTCTATTTTCTCTCTAACATCTACAAAATCTAAGCATGTGAGCAATCAAAAACGAAAAAACAGTTCAAAAATTTAGCAAGTTTGTTTTGCATACACAAGCTATCAATAAATTCTATTTCAGACTCACCATCATAGATCTTCAACTGCTTTCATTATCTGTACAATTACACAGTCTCTTCAACGTGCCACCATTATTTTCAAACGTCCATTCTGACTTTAATTTCCCATTCTCTGAAATGTATACACTATGAACAATAACTGCAACCAAATCTAGCCATGTTCTTGATGAAAGACGAAAAACAGAGTTCCAATAATGGCTGGATTGTTTTGCATACAAAAGCTATCGATAAATCTACTCCCACTCACCAAGACAGATCTTCCATTTCTTCCAATATTGTGCAAGTACACATTCTAGTCAACTTGACACCATTGTTTTCAAAAGAGCATTCTGACTTTAATTTCCAATTCCCTGAAATGAATACAAAATGTCATATCAATTCGTTTCACAAATATTAAGCTGCCTTCATAATTATCATACTTAAAAAAAATCAAAATAGTCAATTTAAATTAACATACACTATATGCATACATTATTGCACAAACAGACTGTATGCAGTGCATTGTTTAAGATACTTGTTTTGCAGTGATCACATGTCAGGCGGTAATTAAATGTTAAGCGAAGGCTTAAATTAGTATCAATATAAATTGACGGACGGACGGATGAACGCAATAATCAGACGTTATAAGTTGCCTGTATCAGCTTTACCCAAATTAAGTCAACCGTATGAGGAATACAAACCATACACACGTGGCCCGCGCATTAATCAGTCTACTGACACAAGTCCAATGCAAAACCTGTAATGTTAATGCAAATATACCTTTCAGTTAATGGATATATTGGGTTCGAGTCCCAACGGGGTTTTCAGATTGCAGTAGATTTACAAAACGCATTATAGGAAAAAAACACCTTGGAGTTTGAACGGGTCGACAAGGTGGATGTACGCAGATACAGTTATACAACTATGTAACGTTAAAACTTAGAACAACACATAATTAAACCATTAACAGAGATAATTGAAATATATGTATAATATATACAAAATTACAAACAAGAAATACCCATTGCTATCTGATTATATGAAGATTTTCTTAAAAACGTCCCAAGACAGTTAGCGACTTCATTAAAAACAAGTTTCGGTCTTACCATACCCTGGTTTGATCCAGCTCACCTCTGATAGAGTCATCATCATTGATCACCGGTGATGAATATGAAATACAAATAACAATTTGCATGAAATAATAACATGTTAATCAATCATTAAACAAAACCGCAATCTTTCCATCATTATAAATTACTGTAAATCATCAGTTCAAACACGACAAATACAATATGTACAAAATCAAACTTTGCACATAATACTGTCCCACTCAAAAACAACACAGTAGCCATAACAACACTAGCCACACAATCACCAAAACAAATGCAACATTAATATCATCGCCATCGACATCCGCAATACTAAACAAAACATCGATCAACCACTGCCACATTGGCCACATCAAACAAACCACCACAATTCAGCATATGACAATCGAAACAAAAGGCAAACCATCACAACACAACCAACAGCATCAACTGAACGAAAAGAGCATCATAATACCAACCAAAACAAACATTCACGTATCAAAATGCAAGATCATAACACAACCCACGCTCTAACAAACAAGAAAAACACCATGACAAGCGAATGCAATGCATTCAATATATTGCGTTGAAGACAATCATTGGTCCGATAAAAATAAAATACAAGGAACATACATGGGACACTCACTTGAATTAATATTCGTCTTGTTCACAACGTCAGAAATTTTCGTTAGTAGACATTCGTAGCTGCAGTCTTAGATTCTGTCTATTTTCTCTCTAACATCTACAAAATCTAAGCATGTGAGCAATCAAAAACGAAAAAAGAGTTCAAAAATTTAGCAAGTTTGTTTTGCATACACAAGCTATCAATAAATTCTATTTCAGACTCACCATCATAGATCTTCAACTGCTTTCATTATCTGTACAATTACACAGTCTCTTCAACGTGCCACCATTGTTTTCAAACGTCCATTCTGACTTTAATTTCCCATTCTCTGAAATGTATACACTATGAACAATGACTGCAACCAAATCTAGCCATGTTCTTGATGAAAGACGAAAAACAGAGTTCAAATAATGGCTGGATTGTTTTGCATACAAAAGCTATCGATAAATCTACTCCCACTCACCAAGACAGATCTTCCATTTCTTCCAATATTGTGCAAGTACACATTCTAGTCAACTTGACACCATTGTTTTCAAAAGAGCATTCTGACTTTAATTTCCAATTCCCTGAAATGAATACAAAATGTCATATCAATTCGTTTCACAAATATTAAGCTGCCTTCATAATTATCATACTTAAAAAAAATCAAAATAGTCAATTTAAATTAACATACACTATATGCATACATTATTGCACAAACCGACTGTATGCAGTGCATTGTTTACGATACTTGTTTTGCAGTGATCACATGTCAGGCGGTAATTAAATGTTAAGCGAAGGCTTAAATTATTATCAATATAAATTGAAGGACGGACGGATGAACGCAATAATCAGACGTTATAAGTTGCCCGTATCAGCTTTACCCAAATTAAGTCAACCGTATGAGGAATACAAACCATACTCACGTGGCCCGCGCATTAATCAGTCTACTGACACAAGTCCAATGCCAAACCTGTAATGTTAATGCAAATATACCTTTCAGTTAATGTATATATTGGGTTCGAGTCCCAACGGGGTTTTCAGATTGCAGTAGATTTACAAAACGCATTATAGGAAAAAAACACCTTGGAGTTTGAACGGGTCGACAAGGTGGATGTACGCAGATACAGTTATACAACTATGTAACGTTAAAACTTAGAACAACACATAATTAAACCATTAACAGAGATAATTGAAATATATGTATAATATATACAAAATTACAAACAAGAAATACCCATTGCTATCTGATTATATGAAGATTTTCTTAAAAACGTCCCAAGACAGTTAGCGACTTCATTAAAAACAAGTTTCGGTCTTACCATACCCTGGTTTGATCCAGCTCACCTCTGATAGAGTCATCATCATTGATCACCGGTGATGAATATGAAATACAAATAACAATTTGCATGAAATAATAACATGTTAATCAATCATTAAACAAAACCGCAATCTTTCCATCATTATAAATTACTGTAAATCAGCAGTTCAAACACGACAAATACAATATGTACAAAATCAAACTTTGCACATAATACTGTCCCACTCAAAAACAACACAGTAGCCATAACAACACTAGCCACACAATCACCAAAACAAATGCAGCATTAATATCATCGCCATCAACATCCGCAATACTAAACAGAACATCGATCAACCACTGCCACATTGGCCACATCAAACAAACCACCACAATTCAGCATATGACAATCGAAACAATAGGCAAACCATCACAACACAACCAACAGCATCAACTGAACGAAAAGAGCATCATAATACCAACCAAAACAAACATTCACGTATCAAAATGCAAGATCATAACACAACCCACGCTCTAACAAACAAGAAAAACACCATGACAAGCGAATGCAATGTATTCAATATATTGCGTTGAAGACAATCATTGGTCCGATAAAAATAAAATACAAGGAACATACATGGGACACTCACTTGAATTAATATTCGTCTTGTTCACAACGTCAGAAATTTTCGTTAGTAGACATTCGTAGCTGCAGTCTTAGATTCTGTCTATTTTCTCTCTAACATTTACAAAATCTAAGCATGTGAGCAATCAAAAACGAAAAAAGAGTTCAAAAATTTAGCAAGTTTGTTTTGCATACACAAGCTATCAATAAATTCTATTTCAGACTCACCATCATAGATCTTCAACTGCTTTCATTATCTGTACAATTACACAGTCTCTTCAACGTGCCACCATTATTTTCAAACGTCCATTCTGACTTTAATTTCCCATTCTCTGAAATGTATACACTATGAACAATAACTGCAACCAAATCTAGCCATGTTCTTGATGAAAGACGAAAAACAGAGTTCCAATAATGGCTGGATTGTTTTGCATACAAAAGCTATCGATAAATCTACTCCCACTCACCAAGACAGATCTTCCATTTCTTCCAATATTGTGCAAGTACACATTCTAGTCAACTTGACACCATTGTTTTCAAAAGAGCATTCTGACTTTAATTTCCAATTCCCTGAAATGAATACAAAATGTCATATCAATTCGTTTCACAAATATTAAGCTGCCTTCATAATTATCATACTTAAAAAAAATCAAAATAGTCAATTTAAATTAACATACACTATATGCATACATTATTGCACAAACAGACTGTATGCAGTGCATTGTTTAAGATACTTGTTTTGCAGTGATCACATGTCAGGCGGTAATTAAATGTTAAGCGAAGGCTTAAATTAGTATCAATATAAATTGACGGACGGACGGATGAACGCAATAATCAGACGTTATAAGTTGCCTGTATCAGCTTTACCCAAATTAAGTCAACCGTATGAGGAATACAAACCATACTCACGTGGCCCGCGCATTAATCAGTCTACTGACACAAGTGCAATGCAAAACCTGTAATGTTAATGCAAATATACCTTTCAGTTAATGGATATATTGGGTTCGAGTCCCAACGGGGTTTTCAGATTGCAGTAGATTTACAAAACGCACTATAGGAAAAAAACACCTTGGAGTTTGAACGGGTCGACAAGGTGGATGTACGCAGATACAGTTATACAACTATGTAACGTTAAAACTTAGAACAACACATAATTAAACCATTAACAGAGATAATTGAAATATATGTATAATATATACAAAATTACAAACAAGAAATACCCATTGCTATCTGATTATATGAAGATTTTCTTAAAAACGTCCCAAGACAGTTAGCGACTTCATTAAAAACAAGTTTCGGTCTTACCATACCCTGGTTTGATCCAGCTCACCTCTGATAGAGTCATCATCATTGATCACCGGTGATGAATATGAAATACAAATAACAATTTGCATGAAATAATAACATGTTAATCAATCATTAAACAAAACCGCAATCTTTCCATCATTATAAATTACTGTAAATCAGCAGTTCAAACACGACAAATACAATATGTACAAAATCAAACTTTGCACATAATACTGTCCCACTCAAAAACAACACAGTAGCCATAACAACACTAGCCACACAATCACCAAAACAAATGCAACATTAATATCATCGCCATCAACATCCGCAATACTAAACAAAACATCGATCAACCACTGCCACATTGGCCACATCAAACAAACCACCACAATTCAGCATATGACAATCGAAACAATAGGCAAACCATCACAACACAACCAACAGCATCAACTGAACGAAAAGAGCATCATAATACCAACCAAAACAAACATTCACGTCTCAAAATGCAAGATCATAACACAACCCACGCTCTAACAAACAAGAAAAACACCATGACAAGCGAATGCAATGTATTCAATATATTGCGTTGAAGACAATCATTGGTCCGATAAAAATAAAATACAAGGAACATACATGGGACACTCACTTGAATTAATATTCGTCTTGTTCACAACGTCAGAAATTTTCGTTAGTAGACATTCGTAGCTGCAGTCTTAGATTCTGTCTATTTTCTCTCTAACATCTACAAAATCTAAGCATGTGAGCAATCAAAAACGAAAAAAGAGTTCAAAAATTTAGCAAGTTTGTTTTGCATACACAAGCTATCAATAAATTCTATTTCAGACTCACCATCATAGATCTTCAACTGCTTTCATTATCTGTACAATTACACAGTCTCTTCAACGTGCCACCATTATTTTCAAACGTCCATTCTGACTTTAATTTCCCATTCTCTGAAATGTATACACTATGAACAATAACTGCAACCAAATCTAGCCATGTTCTTGATGAAAGACGAAAAACAGAGTTCCAATAATGGCTGGATTGTTTTGCATACAAAAGCTATCGATAAATCTACTCCCACTCACCAAGACAGATCTTCCATTTCTTCAAATATTGTGCAAGTACACATTCTAGTCAACTTGACACCATTGTTTTCAAAAGAGCATTCTGACTTTAATTTCCAATTCCCTGAAATGAATACAAAATGTCATATCAATTCGTTTCACAAATATTAAGCTGCCTTCATAATTATCATACTTAAAAAAAATCAAAATAGTCAATTTAAATTAACATACACTATATGCATACATTATTGCACAAACAGACTGTATGCAGTGCATTGTTTAAGATACTTGTTTTGCAGTGATCACATGTCAGGCGGTAATTAAATGTTAAGCGAAGGCTTAAATTAGTATCAATATAAATTGACGGACGGACGGATGAACGCAATAATCAGACGTTATAAGTTGCCTGTATCAGCTTTACCCAAATTAAGTCAACCGTATGAGGAATACAAACCATACTCACGTGGCCCGCGCATTAATCAGTCTACTGACACAAGTCCAATGCAAAACCTGTAATGTTAATGCAAATATACCTTTCAGTTAATGGATATATTGGGTTCGAGTCCCAACGGGGTTTTCAGATTGCAGTAGATTTACAAAACGCATTATAGGAAAAAAACACCTTGGAGTTTGAACGGGTCGACAAGGTGGATGTACGCAGATACAGTTATACAACTATGTAACGTTAAAACTTAGAACAACACATAATTAAACCATTAACAGAGATAATTGAAATATATGTATAATATATACAAAATTACAAACAAGAAATACCCATTGCTATCTGATTATATGAAGATTTTCTTAAAAACGTCCCAAGACAGTTAGCGACTTCATTAAAAACAAGTTTCGGTCTTACCATACCCTGGTTTGATCCAGCTCACCTCTGATAGAGTCATCATCATTGATCACCGGTGATGAATATGAAATACAAATTACAATTTGCATGAAATAATAACATGTTAATCAATCATTAAACAAAACCGCAATCTTTCCATCATTATAAATTACTGTAAATCAGCAGTTCAAACACGACAAATACAATATGTACAAAATCAAACTTTGCACATAATACTGTCCCACTCAAAAACAACACAGTAGCCATAACAACACTAGCCACACAATCACCAAAACAAATGCAGCATTAATATCATCGCCATCAACATCCGCAATACTAAACAAAACATCGATCAACCACTGCCACATTGGCCACATCAAACAAACCACCACAATTCAGCATATGACAATCGAAACAATAGGCAAACCATCACAACACAACCAACAGCATCAACTGAACGAAAAGAGCATCATAATACCAACCAAAACAAACATTCACGTATCAAAATGCAAGATCATAACACAACCCACGCTCTAACAAACAAGAAAAACACCATGACAAGCGAATGCAATGTATTCAATATATTGCGTTGAAGACAATCATTGGTCCGATAAAAATAAAATACAAGGAACATACATGGGACACTCACTTGAATTAATATTCGTCTTGTTCACAACGTCAGAAATTTTCGTTAGTAGACATTCGTAGCTGCAGTCTTAGATTCTGTCTATTTTCTCTCTAACATCTACAAAATCTAAGCATGTGAGCAATCAAAAACGAAAAAACAGTTCAAAAATTTAGCAAGTTTGTTTTGCATACACAAGCTATCAATAAATTCTATTTCAGACTCACCATCATAGATCTTCAACTGCTTTCATTATCTGTACAATTACACAGTCTCTTCAACGTGCCACCATTATTTTCAAACGTCCATTCTGACTTTAATTTCCCATTCTCTGAAATGTATACACTATGAACAATAACTGCAACCAAATCTAGCCATGTTCTTGATGAAAGACGAAAAACAGAGTTCCAATAATGGCTGGATTGTTTTGCATACAAAAGCTATCGATAAATCTACTCCCACTCACCAAGACAGATCTTCCATTTCTTCCAATATTGTGCAAGTACACATTCTAGTCAACTTGACACCATTGTTTTCAAAAGAGCATTCTGACTTTAATTTCCAATTCCCTGAAATGAATACAAAATGTCATATCAATTCGTTTCACAAATATTAAGCTGCCTTCATAATTATCATACTTAAAAAAAATCAAAATAGTCAATTTAAATTAACATACACTATATGCATACATTATTGCACAAACAGACTGTATGCAGTGCATTGTTTAAGATACTTGTTTTGCAGTGATCACATGTCAGGCGGTAATTAAATGTTAAGCGAAGGCTTAAATTAGTATCAATATAAATTGACGGACGGACGGATGAACGCAATAATCAGACGTTATAAGTTGCCTGTATCAGCTTTACCCAAATTAAGTCAACCGTATGAGGAATACAAACCATACACACGTGGCCCGCGCATTAATCAGTCTACTGACACAAGTCCAATGCAAAACCTGTAATGTTAATGCAAATATACCTTTCAGTTAATGGATATATTGGGTTCGAGTCCCAACGGGGTTTTCAGATTGCAGTAGATTTACAAAACGCATTATAGGAAAAAAACACCTTGGAGTTTGAACGGGTCGACAAGGTGGATGTACGCAGATACAGTTATACAACTATGTAACGTTAAAACTTAGAACAACACATAATTAAACCATTAACAGAGATAATTGAAATATATGTATAATATATACAAAATTACAAACAAGAAATACCCATTGCTATCTGATTATATGAAGATTTTCTTAAAAACGTCCCAAGACAGTTAGCGACTTCATTAAAAACAAGTTTCGGTCTTACCATACCCTGGTTTGATCCAGCTCACCTCTGATAGAGTCATCATCATTGATCACCGGTGATGAATATGAAATACAAATAACAATTTGCATGAAATAATAACATGTTAATCAATCATTAAACAAAACCGCAATCTTTCCATCATTATAAATTACTGTAAATCATCAGTTCAAACACGACAAATACAATATGTACAAAATCAAACTTTGCACATAATACTGTCCCACTCAAAAACAACACAGTAGCCATAACAACACTAGCCACACAATCACCAAAACAAATGCAACATTAATATCATCGCCATCGACATCCGCAATACTAAACAAAACATCGATCAACCACTGCCACATTGGCCACATCAAACAAACCACCACAATTCAGCATATGACAATCGAAACAAAAGGCAAACCATCACAACACAACCAACAGCATCAACTGAACGAAAAGAGCATCATAATACCAACCAAAACAAACATTCACGTATCAAAATGCAAGATCATAACACAACCCACGCTCTAACAAACAAGAAAAACACCATGACAAGCGAATGCAATGCATTCAATATATTGCGTTGAAGACAATCATTGGTCCGATAAAAATAAAATACAAGGAACATACATGGGACACTCACTTGAATTAATATTCGTCTTGTTCACAACGTCAGAAATTTTCGTTAGTAGACATTCGTAGCTGCAGTCTTAGATTCTGTCTATTTTCTCTCTAACATCTACAAAATCTAAGCATGTGAGCAATCAAAAACGAAAAAAGAGTTCAAAAATTTAGCAAGTTTGTTTTGCATACACAAGCTATCAATAAATTCTATTTCAGACTCACCATCATAGATCTTCAACTGCTTTCATTATCTGTACAATTACACAGTCTCTTCAACGTGCCACCATTGTTTTCAAACGTCCATTCTGACTTTAATTTCCCATTCTCTGAAATGTATACACTATGAACAATGACTGCAACCAAATCTAGCCATGTTCTTGATGAAAGACGAAAAACAGAGTTCAAATAATGGCTGGATTGTTTTGCATACAAAAGCTATCGATAAATCTACTCCCACTCACCAAGACAGATCTTCCATTTCTTCCAATATTGTGCAAGTACACATTCTAGTCAACTTGACACCATTGTTTTCAAAAGAGCATTCTGACTTTAATTTCCAATTCCCTGAAATGAATACAAAATGTCATATCAATTCGTTTCACAAATATTAAGCTGCCTTCATAATTATCATACTTAAAAAAAATCAAAATAGTCAATTTAAATTAACATACACTATATGCATACATTATTGCACAAACCGACTGTATGCAGTGCATTGTTTACGATACTTGTTTTGCAGTGATCACATGTCAGGCGGTAATTAAATGTTAAGCGAAGGCTTAAATTATTATCAATATAAATTGAAGGACGGACGGATGAACGCAATAATCAGACGTTATAAGTTGCCCGTATCAGCTTTACCCAAATTAAGTCAACCGTATGAGGAATACAAACCATACTCACGTGGCCCGCGCATTAATCAGTCTACTGACACAAGTCCAATGCCAAACCTGTAATGTTAATGCAAATATACCTTTCAGTTAATGTATATATTGGGTTCGAGTCCCAACGGGGTTTTCAGATTGCAGTAGATTTACAAAACGCATTATAGGAAAAAAACACCTTGGAGTTTGAACGGGTCGACAAGGTGGATGTACGCAGATACAGTTATACAACTATGTAACGTTAAAACTTAGAACAACACATAATTAAACCATTAACAGAGATAATTGAAATATATGTATAATATATACAAAATTACAAACAAGAAATACCCATTGCTATCTGATTATATGAAGATTTTCTTAAAAACGTCCCAAGACAGTTAGCGACTTCATTAAAAACAAGTTTCGGTCTTACCATACCCTGGTTTGATCCAGCTCACCTCTGATAGAGTCATCATCATTGATCACCGGTGATGAATATGAAATACAAATAACAATTTGCATGAAATAATAACATGTTAATCAATCATTAAACAAAACCGCAATCTTTCCATCATTATAAATTACTGTAAATCAGCAGTTCAAACACGACAAATACAATATGTACAAAATCAAACTTTGCACATAATACTGTCCCACTCAAAAACAACACAGTAGCCATAACAACACTAGCCACACAATCACCAAAACAAATGCAGCATTAATATCATCGCCATCAACATCCGCAATACTAAACAGAACATCGATCAACCACTGCCACATTGGCCACATCAAACAAACCACCACAATTCAGCATATGACAATCGAAACAATAGGCAAACCATCACAACACAACCAACAGCATCAACTGAACGAAAAGAGCATCATAATACCAACCAAAACAAACATTCACGTATCAAAATGCAAGATCATAACACAACCCACGCTCTAACAAACAAGAAAAACACCATGACAAGCGAATGCAATGTATTCAATATATTGCGTTGAAGACAATCATTGGTCCGATAAAAATAAAATACAAGGAACATACATGGGACACTCACTTGAATTAATATTCGTCTTGTTCACAACGTCAGAAATTTTCGTTAGTAGACATTCGTAGCTGCAGTCTTAGATTCTGTCTATTTTCTCTCTAACATTTACAAAATCTAAGCATGTGAGCAATCAAAAACGAAAAAAGAGTTCAAAAATTTAGCAAGTTTGTTTTGCATACACAAGCTATCAATAAATTCTATTTCAGACTCACCATCATAGATCTTCAACTGCTTTCATTATCTGTACAATTACACAGTCTCTTCAACGTGCCACCATTATTTTCAAACGTCCATTCTGACTTTAATTTCCCATTCTCTGAAATGTATACACTATGAACAATAACTGCAACCAAATCTAGCCATGTTCTTGATGAAAGACGAAAAACAGAGTTCCAATAATGGCTGGATTGTTTTGCATACAAAAGCTATCGATAAATCTACTCCCACTCACCAAGACAGATCTTCCATTTCTTCCAATATTGTGCAAGTACACATTCTAGTCAACTTGACACCATTGTTTTCAAAAGAGCATTCTGACTTTAATTTCCAATTCCCTGAAATGAATACAAAATGTCATATCAATTCGTTTCACAAATATTAAGCTGCCTTCATAATTATCATACTTAAAAAAAATCAAAATAGTCAATTTAAATTAACATACACTATATGCATACATTATTGCACAAACAGACTGTATGCAGTGCATTGTTTAAGATACTTGTTTTGCAGTGATCACATGTCAGGCGGTAATTAAATGTTAAGCGAAGGCTTAAATTAGTATCAATATAAATTGACGGACGGACGGATGAACGCAATAATCAGACGTTATAAGTTGCCTGTATCAGCTTTACCCAAATTAAGTCAACCGTATGAGGAATACAAACCATACTCACGTGGCCCGCGCATTAATCAGTCTACTGACACAAGTGCAATGCAAAACCTGTAATGTTAATGCAAATATACCTTTCAGTTAATGGATATATTGGGTTCGAGTCCCAACGGGGTTTTCAGATTGCAGTAGATTTACAAAACGCACTATAGGAAAAAAACACCTTGGAGTTTGAACGGGTCGACAAGGTGGATGTACGCAGATACAGTTATACAACTATGTAACGTTAAAACTTAGAACAACACATAATTAAACCATTAACAGAGATAATTGAAATATATGTATAATATATACAAAATTACAAACAAGAAATACCCATTGCTATCTGATTATATGAAGATTTTCTTAAAAACGTCCCAAGACAGTTAGCGACTTCATTAAAAACAAGTTTCGGTCTTACCATACCCTGGTTTGATCCAGCTCACCTCTGATAGAGTCATCATCATTGATCACCGGTGATGAATATGAAATACAAATAACAATTTGCATGAAATAATAACATGTTAATCAATCATTAAACAAAACCGCAATCTTTCCATCATTATAAATTACTGTAAATCAGCAGTTCAAACACGACAAATACAATATGTACAAAATCAAACTTTGCACATAATACTGTCCCACTCAAAAACAACACAGTAGCCATAACAACACTAGCCACACAATCACCAAAACAAATGCAACATTAATATCATCGCCATCAACATCCGCAATACTAAACAAAACATCGATCAACCACTGCCACATTGGCCACATCAAACAAACCACCACAATTCAGCATATGACAATCGAAACAATAGGCAAACCATCACAACACAACCAACAGCATCAACTGAACGAAAAGAGCATCATAATACCAACCAAAACAAACATTCACGTATCAAAATGCAAGATCATAACACAACCCACGCTCTAACAAACAAGAAAAACACCATGACAAGCGAATGCAATGTATTCAATATATTGCGTTGAAGACAATCATTGGTCCGATAAAAATAAAATACAAGGAACATACATGGGACACTCACTTGAATTAATATTCGTCTTGTTCACAACGTCAGAAATTTTCGTTAGTAGACATTCGTAGCTGCAGTCTTAGATTCTGTCTATTTTCTCTCTAACATCTACAAAATCTAAGCATGTGAGCAATCAAAAACGAAAAAAGAGTTCAAAAATTTAGCAAGTTTGTTTTGCATACACAAGCTATCAATAAATTCTATTTCAGACTCACCATCATAGATCTTCAACTGCTTTCATTATCTGTACAATTACACAGTCTCTTCAACGTGCCACCATTATTTTCAAACGTCCATTCTGACTTTAATTTCCCATTCTCTGAAATGTATACACTATGAACAATAACTGCAACCAAATCTAGCCATGTTCTTGATGAAAGACGAAAAACAGAGTTCCAATAATAGCTGGATTGTTTTGCATACAAAAGCTATCGATAAATCTACTCCCACTCACCAAGACAGATCTTCCATTTCTTCCAATATTGTGCAAGTACACATTCTAGTCAACTTGACACCATTGTTTTCAAAAGAGCATTCTGACTTTAATTTCCAATTCCCTGAAATGAATACAAAATGTCATATCAATTCGTTTCACAAATATTAAGCTGCCTTCATAATTATCATACTTAAAAAAAATCAAAATAGTCAATTTTATTTAACATACACTATATGCATACATTATTGCACAAACAGACTGTATGCAGTGCATTGTTTAAGATACTTGTTTTGCAGTGATCACATGTCAGGCGGTAATTAAATGTTAAGCGAAGGCTTAAATTAGTATCAATATAAATTGACGGACGGACGGATGAACGCAATAATCAGACGTTATAAGTTGCCTGTATCAGCTTTACCCAAATTAAGTCAACCGTATGAGGAATACAAACCATACTCACGTGGCCCGCGCATTAATCAGTCTACTGACACAAGTCCAATGCAAAACCTGTAATGTTAATGCAAATATACCTTTCAGTTAATGGATATATTGGGTTCGAGTCCCAACGGGGTTTTCAGATTGCAGTAGATTTACAAAACGCATTATAGGAAAAAAACACCTTGGAGTTTGAACGGGTCGAAAAGGTGGATGTACGCAGATACAGTTATACAACTATGTAACGTTAAAACTTAGAACAACACATAATTAAACCATTAACAGAGATAATTGAAATATATGTATAATATATACAAAATTACAAACAAGAAATACCCATTGCTATCTGATTATATGAAGATTTTCTTTAAAACGTCCCAAGACAGTTAGCGACTTCATTAAAAACAAGTTTCGGTCTTACCATACCCTGGTTTGATCCAGCTCACCTCTGATAGAGTCATCATCATTGATCACCGGTGATGAATATGAAATACAAATAACAATTTGCATGAAATAATAACATGTTAATCAATCATTAAACAAAACCGCAATCTTTCCATCATTATAAATTACTGTAAATCAGCAGTTCAAACACGACAAATACAATATGTACAAAATCAAACTTTGCACATAATACTGTCCCACTCAAAAACAACACAGTAGCCATAACAACACTAGCCACACAATCACCAAAACAAATGCAGCATTAATATCATCGCCATCAACATCCGCAATACTAAACAAAACATCGATCAACCACTGCCACATTGGCCACATCAAACAAACCACCACAATTCAGCATATGACAATCGAAACAATAGGCAAACCATCACAACACAACCAACAGCATCAACTGAACGAAAAGAGCATCATAATACCAACCAAAACAAACATTCACGTATCAAAATGCAAGATCATAACACAACCCACGCTCTAACAAACAAGAAAAACACCATGACAAGCGAATGCAATGTATTCAATATATTGCGTTGAAGACAATCATTGGTCCGATAAAAATAAAATACAAGGAACATACATGGGACACTCACTTGAATTAATATTCGTCTTGTTCACAACGTCAGAAATTTTCGTTAGTAGACATTCGTAGCTGCAGTCTTAGATTCTGTCTATTTTCTCTCTAACATCTACAAAATCTAAGCATGTGAGCAATCAAAAACGAAAAAAGAGTTCAAAAATTTAGCAAGTTTGTTTTGCATACACAAGCTATCAATAAATTCTATTTCAGACTCACCATCATAGATCTTCAACTGCTTTCATTATCTGTACAATTACACAGTCTCTTCAACGTGCCACCATTATTTTCAAACGTCCATTCTGACTTTAATTTCCCATTCTCTGAAATGTATACACTATGAACAATAACTGCAACCAAATCTAGCCATGTTCTTGATGAAAGACGAAAAACAGAGTTCCAATAATGGCTGGATTGTTTTGCATACAAAAGCTATCGATAAATCTACTCCCACTCACCAAGACAGATCTTCCATTTCTTCCAATATTGTGCAAGTACACATTCTAGTCAACTTGACACCATTGTTTTCAAAAGAGCATTCTGACTTTAATTTCCAATTCCCTGAAATGAATACAAAATGTCATATCAATTCGTTTCACAAATATTAAGCTGCCTTCATAATTATCATACTTAAAAAAAATCAAAATAGTCAATTTAAATTAACATACACTATATGCATACATTATTGCACAAACAGACTGTATGCAGTGCATTGTTTAAGATACTTGTTTTGCAGTGATCACATGT
Organism: Mactromeris polynyma; assembly: GCA_032209605.1. NCBI lineage: Eukaryota > Metazoa > Mollusca > Bivalvia > Venerida > Mactridae > Mactromeris > Mactromeris polynyma. The sequence goes on from JASFXZ010000041.1 coordinate 37,579, forward strand.
CAGGCGGTAATTAAATGTTAAGCGAAGGCTTAAATTAGTATCAATATAAATTGACGGACGGACGGATGAACGCAATAATCAGACGTTATAAGTTGCCTGTATCAGCTTTACCCAAATTAAGTCAACCGTATGAGGAATACAAACCATACTCACGTGGCACGCGCATTAATCAGTCTACTGACACAAGTCCAATGCAAAACCTGTAATGTTAATGCAAATATACCTTTCAGTTAATGGATATATTGGGTTCGAGTCCCAACGGGGTTTTCAGATTGCAGTAGATTTACAAAACGCATTATAGGAAAAAAACACCTTGGAGTTTGAACGGGCCGACAAGGTGGATGTACGCAGATACAGTTATACAACTATGTAACGTTAAAACTTAGAACAACACATAATTAAACCATTAACAGAGATAATTGAAATATATGTATAATATATACAAAATTACAAACAAGAAATACCCATTGCTATCTGATTATATGAAGATTTTCTTAAAAACGTCCCAAGACAGTTAGCGACTTCATTAAAAACAAGTTTCGGTCTTACCATACCCTGGTTTGATCCAGCTCACCTCTGATAGAGTCATCATCATTGATCACCGGTGATGAATATGAAATACAAATAACAATTTGCATGAAATAATAACATGTTAATCAATCATTAAACAAAACCGCAATCTTTCCATCATTATAAATTACTGTAAATCAGCAGTTCAAACACGACAAATACAATATGTACAAAATCAAACTTTGCACATAATACTGTCCCACTCAAAAACAACACAGTAGCCATAACAACACTAGCCACACAATCACCAAAACAAATGCAGCATTAATATCATCGCCATCAACATCCGCAATACTAAACAAAACATCGATCAACCACTGCCACATTGGCCACATCAAACAAACCACCACAATTCAGCATATGACAATCGAAACAATAGGCAAACCATCACAACACAACCAACAGCATCAACTGAACGAAAAGAGCATCATAATACCAACCAAAACAAACATTCACGTATCAAAATGCAAGATCATAACACAACCCACGCTCTAACAAACAAGAAAAACACCATGACAAGCGAATGCAATGTATTCAATATATTGCGTTGAAGACAATCATTGGTCCGATAAAAATAAAATACAAGGAACATACATGGGACACTCACTTGAATTAATATTCGTCTTGTTCACAACGTCAGAAATTTTCGTTAGTAGACATTCGTAGCTGCAGTCTTAGATTCTGTCTATTTTCTCTCTAACATCTACAAAATCTAAGCATGTGAGCAATCAAAAACGAAAAAAGAGTTCAAAAATTTAGCAAGTTTGTTTTGCATACACAAGCTATCAATAAATTCTATTTCAGACTCACCATCATAGATCTTCAACTGCTTTCATTATCTGTACAATTACACAGTCTCTTCAACGTGCCACCATTATTTTCAAACGTCCATTCTGACTTTAATTTCCCATTCTCTGAAATGTATACACTATGAACAATAACTGCAACCAAATCTAGCCATGTTCTTGATGAAAGACGAAAAACAGAGTTCCAATAATGGCTGGATTGTTTTGCATACAAAAGCTATCGATAAATCTACTCCCACTCACCAAGACAGATCTTCCATTTCTTCCAATATTGTGCAAGTACACATTCTAGTCAACTTGACACCATTGTTTTCAAAAGAGCATTCTGACTTTAATTTCCAATTCCCTGAAATGAATACAAAATGTCATATCAATTCGTTTCACAAATATTAAGCTGCCTTCATAATTATCATACTTAAAAAAAATCAAAATAGTCAATTTAAATTAACATACACTATATGCATACATTATTGCACAAACAGACTGTATGCAGTGCATTGTTTAAGATACTTGTTTTGCAGTGATCACATGTCAGGCGGTAATTAAATGTTAAGCGAAGGCTTAAATTAGTATCAATATAAATTGACGGACGGACGGATGAACGCAATAATCAGACGTTATAAGTTGCCTGTATCAGCTTTACCCAAATTAAGTCAACCGTATGAGGAATACAAACCATACACACGTGGCCCGCGCATTAATCAGTCTACTGACACAAGTCCAATGCAAAACCTGTAATGTTAATGCAAATATACCTTTCAGTTAATGGATATATTGGGTTCGAGTCCCAACGGGGTTTTCAGATTGCAGTAGATTTACAAAACGCATTATAGGAAAAAAACACCTTGGAGTTTGAACGGGTCGACAAGGTGGATGTACGCAGATACAGTTATACAACTATGTAACGTTAAAACTTAGAACAACACATAATTAAACCATTAACAGAGATAATTGAAATATATGTATAATATATACAAAATTACAAACAAGAAATACCCATTGCTATCTGATTATATGAAGATTTTCTTAAAAACGTCCCAAGACAGTTAGCGACTTCATTAAAAACAAGTTTCGGTCTTACCATACCCTGGTTTGATCCAGCTCACCTCTGATAGAGTCATCATCATTGATCACCGGTGATGAATATGAAATACAAATAACAATTTGCATGAAATAATAACATGTTAATCAATCATTAAACAAAACCGCAATCTTTCCATCATTATAAATTACTGTAAATCAGCAGTTCAAACACGACAAATACAATATGTACAAAATCAAACTTTGCACATAATACTGTCCCACTCAAAAACAACACAGTAGCCATAACAACACTAGCCACACAATCACCAAAACAAATGCAACATTAATATCATCGCCATCAACATCCGCAATACTAAACAAAACATCGATCAACCACTGCCACATTGGCCACATCAAACAAACCACCACAATTCAGCATATGACAATCGAAACAATAGGCAAACCATCACAACACAACCAACAGCATCAACTGAACGAAAAGAGCATCATAATACCAACCAAAACAAACATTCACGTATCAAAATGCAAGATCATAACACAACCCACGCTCTAACAAACAAGAAAAACACCATGACAAGCGAATGCAATGTATTCAATATATTGCGTTGAAGACAATCATTGGTCCGATAAAAATAAAATACAAGGAACATACATGGGACACTCACTTGAATTAATATTCGTCTTGTTCACAACGTCAGAAATTTTCGTTAGTAGACATTCGTAGCTGCAGTCTTAGATTCTGTCTATTTTCTCTCTAACATCTACAAAATCTAAGCATGTGAGCAATCAAAAACGAAAAAAGAGTTCAAAAATTTAGCAAGTTTGTTTTGCATACACAAGCTATCAATAAATTCTATTTCAGACTCACCATCATAGATCTTCAACTGCTTTCATTATCTGTACAATTACACAGTCTCTTCAACGTGCCACCATTATTTTCAAACGTCCATTCTGACTTTAATTTCCCATTCTCTGAAATGTATACACTATGAACAATAACTGCAACCAAATCTAGCCATGTTCTTGATGAAAGACGAAAAACAGAGTTCCAATAATGGCTGGATTGTTTTGCATACAAAAGCTATCGATAAATCTACTCCCACTCACCAAGACAGATCTTCCATTTCTTCCAATATTGTGCAAGTACACATTCTAGTCAACTTGACACCATTGTTTTCAAAAGAGCATTCTGACTTTAATTTCCAATTCCCTGAAATGAATACAAAATGTCATATCAATTCGTTTCACAAATATTAAGCTGCCTTCATAATTATCATACTTAAAAAAAATCAAAATAGTCAATTTAAATTAACATACACTATATGCATACATTATTGCACAAACAGACTGTATGCAGTGCATTGTTTAAGATACTTGTTTTGCAGTGATCACATGTCAGGCGGTAATTAAATGTTAAGCGAAGGCTTAAATTAGTATCAATATAAATTGACGGACGGACGGATGAACGCAATAATCAGACGTTATAAGTTGCCTGTATCAGCTTTACCCAAATTAAGTCAACCGTATGAGGAATACAAACCATACTCACGTGGCCCGCGCATTAATCAGTCTACTGACACAAGTCCAATGCAAAACCTGTAATGTTAATGCAAATATACCTTTCAGTTAATGGATATATTGGGTTCGAGTCCCAACGGGGTTTTCAGATTGCAGTAGATTTACAAAACGCATTATAGGAAAAAAACACCTTGGAGTTTGAACGGGTCGACAAGGTGGATGTACGCAGATACAGTTATACAACTATGTAACGTTAAAACTTAGAACAACACATAATTAAACCATTAACAGAGATAATTGAAATATATGTATAATATATACAAAATTACAAACAAGAAATACCCATTGCTATCTGATTATATGAAGATTTTCTTAAAAACGTCCCAAGACAGTTAGCGACTTCATTAAAAACAAGTTTCGGTCTTACCATACCCTGGTTTGATCCAGCTCACCTCTGATAGAGTCATCATCATTGATCACCGGTGATGAATATGAAATACAAATAACAATTTGCATGAAATAATAACATGTTAATCAATCATTAAACAAAACCGCAATCTTTCCATCATTATAAATTACTGTAAATCAGCAGTTCAAACAAGACAAATACAATATGTACAAAATTAAACTTTGCACATAATACTGTCCCACTCAAAAACAACACAGTAGCCATAACAACACTAGCCACACAATCACCAAAACAAATGCAGCATTAATATCATCGCCATCAACATCCGCAATACTAAACAAAACATCGATCAACCACTGCCACATTGGCCACATCAAACAAACCACCACAATTCAGCATATGACAATCGAAACAATAGGCAAACCATCACAACACAACCAACAGCATCAACTGAACGAAAAGAGCATCATAATACCAACCAAAACAAACATTCACGTATCAAAATGCAAGATCATAACACAACCCACGCTCTAACAAACAAGAAAAACACCATGACAAGCGAATGCAATGTATTCAATATATTGCGTTGAAGACAATCATTGGTCCGATAAAAATAAAATACAAGGAACATACATGGGACACTCACTTGAATTAATATTCGTCTTGTTCACAACGTCAGAAATTTTCGTTAGTAGACATTCGTAGCTGCAGTCTTAGATTCTGTCTATTTTCTCTCTAACATCTACAAAATCTAAGCATGTGAGCAATCAAAAACGAAAAAAGAGTTCAAAAATTTAGCAAGTTTGTTTTGCATACACAAGCTATCAATAAATTCTATTTCAGACTCACCATCATAGATCTTCAACTGCTTTCATTATCTGTACAATTACACAGTCTCTTCAACGTGCCACCATTATTTTCAAACGTCCATTCTGACTTTAATTTCCCATTCTCTGAAATGTATACACTATGAACAATAACTGCAACCAAATCTAGCCATGTTCTTGATGAAAGACGAAAAACAGAGTTCCAATAATGGCTGGATTGTTTTGCATACAAAAGCTATCGATAAATCTACTCCCACTCACCAAGACAGATCTTCCATTTCTTCCAATATTGTGCAAGTACACATTCTAGTCAACTTGACACCATTGTTTTCAAAAGAGCATTCTGACTTTAATTTCCAATTCCCTGAAATGAATACAAAATGTCATATCAATTCGTTTCACAAATATTAAGCTGCCTTCATAATTATCATACTTAAAAAAAATCAAAATAGTCAATTTAAATTAACATACACTATATGCATACATTATTGCACAAACAGACTGTATGCAGTGCATTGTTTAAGATACTTGTTTTGCAGTGATCACATGTCAGGCGGTAATTAAATGTTAAGCGAAGGCTTAAATTAGTATCAATATAAATTGACGGACGGACGGATGAACGCAATAATCAGACGTTATAAGTTGCCTGTATCAGCTTTACCCAAATTAAGTCAACCGTATGAGGAATACAAACCATACTCACGTGGCCCGCGCATTAATCAGTCTACTGACACAAGTCCAATGCAAAACCTGTAATGTTAATGCAAATATACCTTTCAGTTAATGGATATATTGGGTTCGAGTCCCAACGGGGTTTTCAGATTGCAGTAGATTTACAAAACGCATTATAGGAAAAAAACACCTTGGAGTTTGAACGGGTCGACAAGGTGGATGTACGCAGATACAGTTATACAACTATGTAACGTTAAAACTTAGAACAACACATAATTAAACCATTAACAGAGATAATTGAAATATATGTATAATATATACAAAATTACAAACAAGAAATACCCATTGCTATCTGATTATATGAAGATTTTCTTAAAAACGTCCCAAGACAGTTAGCGACTTCATTAAAAACAAGTTTCGGTCTTACCATACCCTGGTTTGATCCAGCTCACCTCTGATAGAGTCATCATCATTGATCACCGGTGATGAATATGAAATACAAATAACAATTTGCATGAAATAATAACATGTTAATCAATCATTAAACAAAACCGCAATCTTTCCATCATTATAAATTACTGTAAATCATCAGTTCAAACACGACAAATACAATATGTACAAAATCAAACTTTGCACATAATACTGTCCCACTCAAAAACAACACAGTAGCCATAACAACACTAGCCACACAATCACCAAAACAAATGCAACATTAATATCATCGCCATCGACATCCGCAATACTAAACAAAACATCGATCAACCACTGCCACATTGGCCACATCAAACAAACCACCACAATTCAGCATATGACAATCGAAACAAAAGGCAAACCATCACAACACAACCAACAGCATCAACTGAACGAAAAGAGCATCATAATACCAACCAAAACAAACATTCACGTATCAAAATGCAAGATCATAACACAACCCACGCTCTAACAAACAAGAAAAACACCATGACAAGCGAATGCAATGCATTCAATATATTGCGTTGAAGACAATCATTGGTCCGATAAAAATAAAATACAAGGAACATACATGGGACACTCACTTGAATTAATATTCGTCTTGTTCACAACGTCAGAAATTTTCGTTAGTAGACATTCGTAGCTGCAGTCTTAGATTCTGTCTATTTTCTCTCTAACATCTACAAAATCTAAGCATGTGAGCAATCAAAAACGAAAAAAGAGTTCAAAAATTTAGCAAGTTTGTTTTGCATACACAAGCTATCAATAAATTCTATTTCAGACTCACCATCATAGATCTTCAACTGCTTTCATTATCTGTACAATTACACAGTCTCTTCAACGTGCCACCATTATTTTCAAACGTCCATTCTGACTTTAATTTCCCATTCTCTGAAATGTATACACTATGAACAATAACTGCAACCAAATCTAGCCATGTTCTTGATGAAAGACGAAAAACAGAGTTCCAATAATGGCTGGATTGTTTTGCATACAAAAGCTATCGATAAATCTACTCCCACTCACCAAGACAGATCTTCCATTTCTTCCAATATTGTGCAAGTACACATTCTAGTCAACTTGACACCATTGTTTTCAAAAGAGCATTCTGACTTTAATTTCCAATTCCCTGAAATGAATACAAAATGTCATATCAATTCGTTTCACAAATATTAAGCTGCCTTCATAATTATCATACTTAAAAAAAATCAAAATAGTCAATTTAAATTAACATACACTATATGCATACATTATTGCACAAACAGACTGTATGCAGTGCATTGTTTAAGATACTTGTTTTGCAGTGATCACATGTCAGGCGGTAATTAAATGTTAAGCGAAGGCTTAAATTAGTATCAATATAAATTGACGGACGGACGGATGAACGCAATAATCAGACGTTATAAGTTGCCTGTATCAGCTTTACCCAAATTAAGTCAACCGTATGAGGAATACAAACCATACTCACGTGGCCCGCGCATTAATCAGTCTACTGACACAAGTCCAATGCAAAACCTGTAATGTTAATGCAAATATACCTTTCAGTTAATGGATATATTGGGTTCGAGTCCCAACGGGGTTTTCAGATTGCAGTAGATTTACAAAACGCATTATAGGAAAAAAACACCTTGGAGTTTGAACGGGTCGACAAGGTGGATGTACGCAGATACAGTTATACAACTATGTAACGTTAAAACTTAGAACAACACATAATTAAACCATTAACAGAGATAATTGAAATATATGTATAATATATACAAAATTACAAACAAGAAATACCCATTGCTATCTGATTATATGAAGATTTTCTTAAAAACGTCCCAAGACAGTTAGCGACTTCATTAAAAACAAGTTTCGGTCTTACCATACCCTGGTTTGATCCAGCTCACCTCTGATAGAGTCATCATCATTGATCACCGGTGATGAATATGAAATACAAATAACAATTTGCATGAAATAATAACATGTTAATCAATCATTAAACAAAACCGCAATCTTTCCATCATTATAAATTACTGTAAATCATCAGTTCAAACACGACAAATACAATATGTACAAAATCAAACTTTGCACATAATACTGTCCCACTCAAAAACAACACAGTAGCCATAACAACACTAGCCACACAATCACCAAAACAAATGCAACATTAATATCATCGCCATCGACATCCGCAATACTAAACAAAACATCGATCAACCACTGCCACATTGGCCACATCAAACAAACCACCACAATTCAGCATATGACAATCGAAACAAAAGGCAAACCATCACAACACAACCAACAGCATCAACTGAACGAAAAGAGCATCATAATACCAACCAAAACAAACATTCACGTATCAAAATGCAAGATCATAACACAACCCACGCTCTAACAAACAAGAAAAACACCATGACAAGCGAATGCAATGCATTCAATATATTGCGTTGAAGACAATCATTGGTCCGATAAAAATAAAATACAAGGAACATACATGGGACACTCACTTGAATTAATATTCGTCTTGTTCACAACGTCAGAAATTTTCGTTAGTAGACATTCGTAGCTGCAGTCTTAGATTCTGTCTATTTTCTCTCTAACATCTACAAAATCTAAGCATGTGAGCAATCAAAAACGAAAAAAGAGTTCAAAAATTTAGCAAGTTTGTTTTGCATACACAAGCTATCAATAAATTCTATTTCAGACTCACCATCATAGATCTTCAACTGCTTTCATTATCTGTACAATTACACAGTCTCTTCAACGTGCCACCATTATTTTCAAACGTCCATTCTGACTTTAATTTCCCATTCTCTGAAATGTATACACTATGAACAATAACTGCAACCAAATCTAGCCATGTTCTTGATGAAAGACGAAAAACAGAGTTCCAATAATGGCTGGATTGTTTTGCATACAAAAGCTATCGATAAATCTACTCCCACTCACCAAGACAGATCTTCCATTTCTTCCAATATTGTGCAAGTACACATTCTAGTCAACTTGACACCATTGTTTTCAAAAGAGCATTCTGACTTTAATTTCCAATTCCCTGAAATGAATACAAAATGTCATATCAATTCGTTTCACAAATATTAAGCTGCCTTCATAATTATCATACTTAAAAAAAATCAAAATAGTCAATTTAAATTAACATACACTATATGCATACATTATTGCACAAACAGACTGTATGCAGTGCATTGTTTAAGATACTTGTTTTGCAGTGATCACATGTCAGGCGGTAATTAAATGTTAAGCGAAGGCTTAAATTAGTATCAATATAAATTGACGGACGGACGGATGAACGCAATAATCAGACGTTATAAGTTGCCTGTATCAGCTTTACCCAAATTAAGTCAACCGTATGAGGAATACAAACCATACTCACGTGGCCCGCGCATTAATCAGTCTACTGACACAAGTCCAATGCAAAACCTGTAATGTTAATGCAAATATACCTTTCAGTTAATGGATATATTGGGTTCGAGTCCCAACGGGGTTTTCAGATTGCAGTAGATTTACAAAACGCATTATAGGAAAAAAACACCTTGGAGTTTGAACGGGTCGACAAGGTGGATGTACGCAGATACAGTTATACAACTATGTAACGTTAAAACTTAGAACAACACATAATTAAACCATTAACAGAGATAATTGAAATATATGTATAATATATACAAAATTACAAACAAGAAATACCCATTGCTATCTGATTATATGAAGATTTTCTTAAAAACGTCCCAAGACAGTTAGCGACTTCATTAAAAACAAGTTTCGGTCTTACCATACCCTGGTTTGATCCAGCTCACCTCTGATAGAGTCATCATCATTGATCACCGGTGATGAATATGAAATACAAATAACAATTTGCATGAAATAATAACATGTTAATCAATCATTAAACAAAACCGCAATCTTTCCATCATTATAAATTACTGTAAATCATCAGTTCAAACACGACAAATACAATATGTACAAAATCAAACTTTGCACATAATACTGTCCCACTCAAAAACAACACAGTAGCCATAACAACACTAGCCACACAATCACCAAAACAAATGCAACATTAATATCATCGCCATCGACATCCGCAATACTAAACAAAACATCGATCAACCACTGCCACATTGGCCACATCAAACAAACCACCACAATTCAGCATATGACAATCGAAACAAAAGGCAAACCATCACAACACAACCAACAGCATCAACTGAACGAAAAGAGCATCATAATACCAACCAAAACAAACATTCACGTATCAAAATGCAAGATCATAACACAACCCACGCTCTAACAAACAAGAAAAACACCATGACAAGCGAATGCAATGCATTCAATATATTGCGTTGAAGACAATCATTGGTCCGATAAAAATAAAATACAAGGAACATACATGGGACACTCACTTGAATTAATATTCGTCTTGTTCACAACGTCAGAAATTTTCGTTAGTAGACATTCGTAGCTGCAGTCTTAGATTCTGTCTATTTTCTCTCTAACATCTACAAAATCTAAGCATGTGAGCAATCAAAAACGAAAAAAGAGTTCAAAAATTTAGCAAGTTTGTTTTGCATACACACGCTATCAATAAATTCTATTTCAGACTCACCATCATAGATCTTCAACTGCTTTCATTATCTGTACAATTACACAGTCTCTTCAACGTGCCACCATTATTTTCAAACGTCCATTCTGACTTTAATTTCCCATTCTCTGAAATGTATACACTATGAACAATAACTGCAACCAAATCTAGCCATGTTCTTGATGAAAGACGAAAAACAGAGTTCCAATAATGGCTGGATTGTTTTGCATACAAAAGCTATCGATAAATCTACTCCCACTCACCAAGACAGATCTTCCATTTCTTCCAATATTGTGCAAGTACACATTCTAGTCAACTTGACACCATTGTTTTCAAAAGAGCATTCTGACTTTAATTTCCAATTCCCTGAAATGAATACAAAATGTCATATCAATTCGTTTCACAAATATTAAGCTGCCTTCATAATTATCATACTTAAAAAAAATCAAAATAGTCAATTTAAATTAACATACACTATATGCATACATTATTGCACAAACAGACTGTATGCAGTGCATTGTTTAAGATACTTGTTTTGCAGTGATCACATGTCAGGCGGTAATTAAATGTTAAGCGAAGGCTTAAATTAGTATCAATATAAATTGACGGACGGACGGATGAACGCAATAATCAGACGTTATAAGTTGCCCGTATCAGCTTTACCCAAATTAAGTCAACCGTATGAGGAATACAAACCATACTCACGTGGCCCGCGCATTAATCAGTCTACTGACACAAGTCCAATGCAAAACCTGTAATGTTAATGCAAATATACCTTTCAGTTAATGGATATATTGGGTTCGAGTCCCAACGGGGTTTTCAGATTGCAGTAGATTTACAAAACGCATTATAGGAAAAAAACACCTTGGAGTTTGAACGGGTCGACAAGGTGGATGTACGCAGATACAGTTATACAACTATGTAACGTTAAAACTTAGAACAACACATAATTAAACCATTAACAGAGATAATTGAAATATATGTATAATATATACAAAATTACAAACAAGAAATACCCATTGCTATCTGATTATATGAAGATTTTCTTAAAAACGTCCCAAGACAGTTAGCGACTTCATTAAAAACAAGTTTCGGTCTTACCATACCCTGGTTTGATCCAGCTCACCTCTGATAGAGTCATCATCATTGATCACCGGTGATGAATATGAAATACAAATAACAATTTGCATGAAATAATAACATGTTAATCAATCATTAAACAAAACCGCAATCTTTCCATCATTATAAATTACTGTAAATCAGCAGTTCAAACACGACAAATACAATATGTACAAAATCAAACTTTGCACATAATACTGTCCCACTCAAAAACAACACAGTAGCCATAACAACACTAGCCACACAATCACCAAAACAAATGCAACATTAATATCATCGCCATCAACATCCGCAATACTAAACAAAACATCGATCAACCACTGCCACATTGGCCACATCAAACAAACCACCACAATTCAGCATATGACAATCGAAACAATAGGCAAACCATCACAACACAACCAACAGCATCAACTGAACGAAAAGAGCATCATAATACCAACCAAAACAAACATTCACGTATCAAAATGCAAGATCATAACACAACCCACGCTCTAACAAACAAGAAAAACACCATGACAAGCGAATGCAATGTATTCAATATATTGCGTTGAAGACAATCATTGGTCCGATAAAAATAAAATACAAGGAACATACATGGGACACTCACTTGAATTAATATTCGTCTTGTTCACAACGTCAGAAATTTTCGTTAGTAGACATTCGTAGCTGCAGTCTTAGATTCTGTCTATTTTCTCTCTAACATCTACAAAATCTAAGCATGTGAGCAATCAAAAACGAAAAAAGAGTTCAAAAATTTAGCAAGTTTGTTTTGCATACACAAGCTATCAATAAATTCTATTTCAGACTCACCATCATAGATCTTCAACTGCTTTCATTATCTGTACAATTACACAGTCTCTTCAACGTGCCACCATTATTTTCAAACGTCCATTCTGACTTTAATTTCCCATTCTCTGAAATGTATACACTATGAACAATAACTGCAACCAAATCTAGCCATGTTCTTGATGAAAGACGAAAAACAGAGTTCCAATAATGGCTGGATTGTTTTGCATACAAAAGCTATCGATAAATCTACTCCCACTCACCAAGACAGATCTTCCATTTCTTCCAATATTGTGCAAGTACACATTCTAGTCAACTTGACACCATTGTTTTCAAAAGAGCATTCTGACTTTAATTTCCAATTCCCTGAAATGAATACAAAATGTCATATCAATTCGTTTCACAAATATTAAGCTGCCTTCATAATTATCATACTTAAAAAAAATCAAAATAGTCAATTTAAATTAACATACACTATATGCATACATTATTGCACAAACAGACTGTATGCAGTGCATTGTTTAAGATACTTGTTTTGCAGTGATCACATGTCAGGCGGTAATTAAATGTTAAGCGAAGGCTTAAATTAGTATCAATATAAATTGACGGACGGACGGATGAACGCAATAATCAGACGTTATAAGTTGCCTGTATCAGCTTTACCCAAATTAAGTCAACCGTATGAGGAATACAAACCATACTCACGTGGCCCGCGCATTAATCAGTCTACTGACACAAGTCCAATGCAAAACCTGTAATGTTAATGCAAATATACCTTTCAGTTAATGGATATATTGGGTTCGAGTCCCAACGGGGTTTTCAGATTGCAGTAGATTTACAAAACGCATTATAGGAAAAAAACACCTTGGAGTTTGAACGGGTCGACAAGGTGGATGTACGCAGATACAGTTATACAACTATGTAACGTTAAAACTTAGAACAACACATAATTAAACCATTAACAGAGATAATTGAAATATATGTATAATATATACAAAATTACAAACAAGAAATACCCATTGCTATCTGATTATATGAAGATTTTCTTAAAAACGTCCCAAGACAGTTAGCGACTTCATTAAAAACAAGTTTCGGTCTTACCATACCCTGGTTTGATCCAGCTCACCTCTGATAGAGTCATCATCATTGATCACCGGTGATGAATATGAAATACAAATAACAATTTGCATGAAATAATAACATGTTAATCAATCATTAAACAAAACCGCAATCTTTCCATCATTATAAATTACTGTAAATCAGCAGTTCAAACACGACAAATACAATATGTACAAAATCAAACTTTGCACATAATACTGTCCCACTCAAAAACAACACAGTAGCCATAACAACACTAGCCACACAATCACCAAAACAAATGCAACATTAATATCATCGCCATCAACATCCGCAATACTAAACAAAACATCGATCAACCACTGCCACATTGGCCACATCAAACAAACCACCACAATTCAGCATATGACAATCGAAACAATAGGCAAACCATCACAACACAACCAACAGCATCAACTGAACGAAAAGAGCATCATAATACCAACCAAAACAAACATTCACGTATCAAAATGCAAGATCATAACACAACCCACGCTCTAACAAACAAGAAAAACACCATGACAAGCGAATGCAATGTATTCAATATATTGCGTTGAAGACAATCATTGGTCCGATAAAAATAAAATACAAGGAACATACATGGGACACTCACTTGAATTAATATTCGTCTTGTTCACAACGTCAGAAATTTTCGTTAGTAGACATTCGTAGCTGCAGTCTTAGATTCTGTCTATTTTCTCTCTAACATCTACAAAATCTAAGCATGTGAGCAATCAAAAACGAAAAAAGAGTTCAAAAATTTAGCAAGTTTGTTTTGCATACACAAGCTATCAATAAATTCTATTTCAGACTCACCATCATAGATCTTCAACTGCTTTCATTATCTGTACAATTACACAGTCTCTTCAACGTGCCACCATTATTTTCAAACGTCCATTCTGACTTTAATTTCCCATTCTCTGAAATGTATACACTATGAACAATAACTGCAACCAAATCTAGCCATGTTCTTGATGAAAGACGAAAAACAGAGTTCCAATAATAGCTGGATTGTTTTGCATACAAAAGCTATCGATAAATCTACTCCCACTCACCAAGACAGATCTTCCATTTCTTCCAATATTGTGCAAGTACACATTCTAGTCAACTTGACACCATTGTTTTCAAAAGAGCATTCTGACTTTAATTTCCAATTCCCTGAAATGAATACAAAATGTCATATCAATTCGTTTCACAAATATTAAGCTGCCTTCATAATTATCATACTTAAAAAAAATCAAAATAGTCAATTTAAATTAACATACACTATATGCATACATTATTGCACAAACAGACTGTATGCAGTGCATTGTTTAAGATACTTGTTTTGCAGTGATCACATGTCAGGCGGTAATTAAATGTTAAGCGAAGGCTTAAATTAGTATCAATATAAATTGACGGACGGACGGATGAACGCAATAATCAGACGTTATAAGTTGCCTGTATCAGCTTTACCCAAATTAAGTCAACCGTATGAGGAATACAAACCATACTCACGTGGCCCGCGCATTAATCAGTCTACTGACACAAGTCCAATGCAAAACCTGTAATGTTAATGCAAATATACCTTTCAGTTAATGGATATATTGGGTTCGAGTCCCAACGGGGTTTTCAGATTGCAGTAGATTTACAAAACGCATTATAGGAAAAAAACACCTTGGAGTTTGAACGGGTCGACAAGGTGGATGTACGCAGATACAGTTATACAACTATGTAACGTTAAAACTTAGAACAACACATAATTAAACCATTAACAGAGATAATTGAAATATATGTATAATATATACAAAATTACAAACAAGAAATACCCATTGCTATCTGATTATATGAAGATTTTCTTAAAAACGTCCCAAGACAGTTAGCGACTTCATTAAAAACAAGTTTCGGTCTTACCATACCCTGGTTTGATCCAGCTCACCTCTGATAGAGTCATCATCATTGATCACCGGTGATGAATATGAAATACAAATAACAATTTGCATGAAATAATAACATGTTAATCAATCATTAAACAAAACCGCAATCTTTCCATCATTATAAATTACTGTAAATCAGCAGTTCAAACACGACAAATACAATATGTACAAAATCAAACTTTGCACATAATACTGTCCCACTCAAAAACAACACAGTAGCCATAACAACACTAGCCACACAATCACCAAAACAAATGCAACATTAATATCATCGCCATCAACATCCGCAATACTAAACAAAACATCGATCAACCACTGCCACATTAGCCACAGCAAACAAACCACCACAATTCAGCATATGACAATCGAAACAATAGGCAAACCATCACAACACAACCAACAGCATCAACTGAACGAAAAGAGCATCATAATACCAACCAAAACAAACATTCACGTATCAAAATGCAAGATCATAACACAACCCACGCTCTAACAAACAAGAAAAACACCATGACAAGCGAATGCAATGTATTCAATATATTGCGTTGAAGACAATCATTGGTCCGATAAAAATAAAATACAAGGAACATACATGGGACACTCACTTGAATTAATATTCGTCTTGTTCACAACGTCAGAAATTTTCGTTAGTAGACATTCGTAGCTGCAGTCTTAGATTCTGTCTATTTTCTATCTAACATCTACAAAATCTAAGCATGTGAGCAATCAAAAACGAAAAAAAGAGTTCAAAAATTTAGCAAGTTTGTTTTGCATACACAAGCTATCAATAAATTCTATTTCAGACTCACCATCATAGATCTTCAACTGCTTTCATTATCTGTACAATTACACAGTCTCTTCAACGTGCCACCATTATTTTCAAACGTCCATTCTGACTTTAATTTCCCATTCTGTGAAATGTATACACTATGAACAATAACTGCAACCAAATCTAGACATGTTCTTGATGAAAGACGAAAAACAGAGTTCCAATAATGGCTGGATTGTTTTGCATACAAAAGCTATCGATAAATCTACTCCCACTCACCAAGACAGATCTTCCATTTCTTCCAATATTGTGCAAGTACACATTCTAGTCAACTTGACACCATTGTTTTCAAAAGAGCATTCTGACTTTAATTTCCAATTCCCTGAAATGAATACAAAATGTCATATCAATTCGTTTCACAAATATTAAGCTGCCTTCATAATTATCATACTTAAAAAAATCAAAATAGTCAATTTAAATTAACATACACTATATGCATACATTATTGCACAAACAGACTGTATGCAGTGCATTGTTTAAGATACTTGTTTTGCAGTGATCACATGTCAGGCGGTAATTAAATGTTAAGCGAAGGCTTAAATTAGTATCAATATAAATTGACGGACGGACGGATGAACGCAATAATCAGACGTTATAAGTTGCCTGTATCAGCTTTACCCAAATTAAGTCAACCGTATGAGGAATACAAACCATACTCACGTGGCCCGCGCATTAATCAGTCTACTGACACAAGTCCAATGCAAAACCTGTAATGTTAATGCAAATATACCTTTCAGTTAATGGATATATTAGGTTCGAGTCCCAACGGGGTTTTCAGATTGCAGTAGATTTACAAAACGCATTATAGGCAAAAAACACCTTGGAGTTTGAACGGGTCGACAAGGTGGATGTACGCAGATACAGTTATACAACTATGTAACTTTAAAACTGAGAACAACACATAATTAAACCATTAACAGAGATAATTGAAATATATGTATAATATATACAGAATTACAAACAAGAAATACCCATTGCTATCTGATTATATGAAGATTTTCTTAAAAACGTTCCAAGACAGTTAGCGACTTCATTAAAAACAAGTTTCGGTCTTACCATACCCTGGTTTGATCCAGCTCACCTCTGATAGAGTCATCATCATTGATCACCGGTGATGAATATGAAATACAAATAACAATTTGCATGAAATAATAACATGTTAATCAATCATTAAACAAAACCGCAATCTTTCCATCATTATAAATTACTGTAAATCATCAGTTCAAACACGACAAATACAATATGCACAAAATCAAACTTTGCACATAATACTGTCCCACTCAAAAACAACACAGTAGCCATAACAACACTAGCCACACAATCACCAAAACAAATGCAACATTAATATCATCGCCATCGACATCCGCAATACTAAACAAAACATCGATCAACCACTGCCACATTGGCCACATCACACAAACCACCACAATTCAGCATATGACAATCGAAACAAAAGGCAAACCATCACAACACAACCAACAGCATCAACTGAACGAAAAGAGCATCATAATACCAACCAAAACAAACATTCACGTATCAAAGATCATAACACAACCCACGCTCTAACAAACAAGAAAAACACCATGACAAGCGAATGCAATGCATTCAATATATTGCGTTGAAGACAATCATTGGTCCGATAAAAATAAAATACAAGGAACATACATGGGACACTCACTTGAATTAATATTCGTCTTGTTCACAACGTCAGAAATTTTCGTTAGTAGACATTCGTAGCTGCAGTCTTAGATTCTGTCTATTTTCTCTCTAACATCTACAAAATCTAAGCATGTGAGCAATCAAAAACGAAAAAACAGTTCAAAAATTTAGCAAGTTTGTTTTGCATACACAAGCTATCAATAAATTCTATTTCAGACTCACCATCATAGATCTTCAACTGCTTTCATTATCTGTACAATTACACAGTCTCTTCAACGTGCCACCATTATTTTCAAACGTCCATTCTGACTTTAATTTCCCATTCTCTGAAATGTATACACTATGAACAATGACTGCAACCAAATCTAGCCATGTTCTTGATGAAAGACAAAAAACAGAGTTCAAATAATGGCTGGATTGTTTTGCATACAAAAGCTATCGATAAATCTACTCCCACTCACCAAGACAGATCTTCCATTTCTTCCAATATTGTGCAAGTACACATTCTAGTCAAATTGACACCATTGTTTTCAAAAGAGCATTCTCACTTTAATTTCCAATTCCCTGAAATGAATACAAAATGTCATATCAATTCGTTTCACAAATATTAAGCTGCCTTCATAATTATCATACTTAAAAAAAATCAAAATAGTCAATTTAAATTAACATACACTATATGCATACATTATTGCACAAACAGACTGTATGCAGTGCATTGTTTAAGATACTTGTTTTGCAGTGATCACATGTCAGGCGGTAATTAAATGTTAAGCGAAGGCTTAAATTATTATCAATATAAATTGACGGACGGACGGATGAACGCAATAATCAGACGTTATAAGTTGCCTGTATCAGCTTTACCCAAATTAAGTCAACCGTATGAGGAATACAAACCATACTCACGTGGCCCGCGCATTAATCAGTCTACTGACACAAGTCCAATGCAAAACCTGTAATGTTAATGCAAATATACCTTTCAGATAATGGATATATTGGGTTCGAGTCCCAACGAGGTTTTCAGATTGCAGTAGATTTACAAAACGCATTATAGGCAAAAAACACCTTGGAGTTTGAACGGGTCGACAAGGTGGATGTACGCAGATACAGTTATACAACTATGTAACGTTAAAACTTAGAACAACACATAATTAAACCATTAACAGAGATAATTGAAATATATGTATAATATATACAAAATTACAAACAAGAAATACCCATTGCTATCTGATTATATGAAGATTTTCTTAACAACGTTCCAAGACAGTTAGCGACTTCATTAAAAACATGTTTCGGTCTTACCATACCCTGGTTTGATCCAGCTCACCTCTGATAGAGTCATCATCATTGATCACCGGTGATGAATATGAAATACAAATAACAATTTGCATGAAATAATAACATGTTAATCAATCATTAAACAAAACCGCAATCTTTCCATCATTATAAATTACTGTAAATCAACAGTTCAAACACGACAAATACAATATGTACAAAATCAAACTTTGCACATAATACTGTCCCACTCAAAAACAACACAGTAGCCATAACAACACTAGCCACACCATCACCAAAACAAATGCAACATTAATATCATCGCCATCGACATCCGCAATACTAAACAAAACATCGATCAACCACTGCCACATTGGCCACATCAAACAAACCACCACAATTCAGCATATGACAATCGAAACAAAAGGCAAACCATCACAACACAACCAACAGCATCAACTGAACGAAAAGAGCATCATAATACCAACCAAAACAAACATTCACGTATCAAAATGCAAGATCATAACACAACCCACGCTCTAACAAACAAGAAAAACACCATGACAAGCGAATGCAATGTATTCAATATATTGCGTTGAAGACAATCATTGGTCCGATAAAAATAAAATACAAGGAACATACATGGGACACTCACTTGAATTAATATTCGTCTTGTTTACAACGTCAGAAATTTTCGTTAGTAGACATTCGTAGATGCAGTCTTTAGATTATGTCCATTTTCTCTCTAACATCTACAAAATCTAAGCATGTGAGCAATCAAAAACGAAAAAAGAGTTCAAAAATTTAGCAAGTTTGTTTTGCATACAAAAGCTATCAATAAATTCTATTTCAGACTCACCATCATAGATCTTCAACTGCTTTCATTATCTGTACAATTACACAGTCTCTTCAACGTGCCACCATTGTTTTCAAACGTCCATTCTGACTTTAATTTCCCATTCTCTGAAATGTATACACTATAAACAATAACTGCAACCAAATCTAGCCATGTTCTTGATGAAAGACAAAAAACAGAGTTCAAATAATGGCTGGATTGTTTTGCATACAAAAGCTATCGATAAAATCTACTCCCACTCACCAAGACAGATCTTCCATTTCTTCCAATATTGTGCAAGTACACATTCTAGTCAAATTGACACCATTGTTTTCAAAAGAGCATTCTCACTTTAATTTCCAATTCCCTGAAATGAATACAAAATGTCATATCAATTCGTTTCACAAATATTAAGCTGCCTTCATAATTATCATACTTAAAAAAATCAAAATAGTCAATTTAAATTAACATACACTATATGCATACATTATTGCACAAACAGACTGTATGCAGTGCATTGTTTAAGATACTTGTTTTGCAGTGATCACATGTCAGGCGGTAATTAAATGTTAAGCGAAGGCTTAAATTATTATCAATATAAATTGACGGACGGACGGATGAACGCAATAATCAGACGTTATAAGTTGCCTGTATCAGCTTTACCCAAATTAAGTCAACCGTATGAGGAATACAAACCATACTCACGTGGCCCGCGCATTAATCAGTCTACTGACACAATTCCAATGCAAAACCTGTAATGTTAATGCAAATATACCTTTCAGTTAATGGATATATTGGGTTCGAGTCCCAACGGGGTTTTCAGATTGCAGTAGATTTACAAAACGCATTATAGGCAAAAAACACCTTGGAGTTTGAACGGGTCGACAAGGTGGATGTACGCAGATACAGTTATACAACTATGTAACTTTAAAACTTAGAACAACACATAATTAAACCATTAACAGAGATAATTGAAATATATGTATAATATATGCAAGATTACAAACAAGAAATACCCATTGCTATCTGATTATATGAAGATTTTCTTAAAAACGTTCCAAGACAGTTAGCGACTTCATTAAAAACATGTTTCGGTCTTACCATACCCTGGTTTGATCCAGCTCACCTCTGATAGAGTCATCATCATTGATCACCGGTGATGAATATAAAATACAAATAACAATTTGCATGAAATAATAACATGTTAATCAATCATTAAACAAAACCGCAATCTTTCCATCATTATAAATTACTGTAAATCAGCAGTTCAAACACGACAAATACAATATGTACAAAATCAAACTTTGCACATAATACTGTCCCACTCAAAAACAACACACAACACTAGCCACACAACCACCAAAACAAATGCAACATTAATATCATCGCCATCGACATCCGCAATACTAAACAAAACATCGATCAACCACTGCCACATTGGCCACATCAAACAAACCACCACAATTCAGCATATGACAATCGAAACAATAGGCAA
The DNA here is from genome assembly GCA_032209605.1 of Mactromeris polynyma. Taxonomy (NCBI): domain Eukaryota; kingdom Metazoa; phylum Mollusca; class Bivalvia; order Venerida; family Mactridae; genus Mactromeris; species Mactromeris polynyma. The sequence goes on from JASFXZ010000041.1 coordinate 59,505, forward strand.
ACCATCACAACACAACCAACAGCATCAACTGAACGAAAAGAGCATCATAATACCAACCAAAACAAACATTCACGTATCAAAATGCAAGATCATAACACAACCCACGCTCTAACAAACAAGAAAAACACCATGACAAGCGAATGCAATGTATTCAATATATTGCGTTGAAGACAGTCATTGGTCCGATAAAATACAAGGAACATACATGGGACACTCACTTGAATTAATATTCGTCTTGTTCACAACGTCAGAAATTTTCGTTAGTAGACATTCGTAGCTGCAGTCTTAGATTCTGTCTATTTTCTCTCTAACATCTACAAAATCTAAGCATGTGAGCAATCAAAAACGAAAAAAGAGTTCAAAAATTTAGCAAGTTTGTTTTGCATACACAAGCTATCAATAAATTCTATTTCAGACTCACCATCATAGATCTTCAACTGCTTTCATTATCTGTACAATTACACAGTCTCTTCAACGTGCCACCATTGTTTTCAAACGTCCATTCTGACTTTAATTTCCCATTCTCTGAAATGTATACACTATAAACAATAACTGCAACCAAATCTAGCCATGTTCTTGATGAAAGACAAAAAACAGAGTTCAAATAATGGCTGGATTGTTTTGCATACAAAAGCTATCGATAAAATCTACTCCCACTCACCAAGACAGATCTTCCATTTCTTCCAATATTGTGCAAGTACACATTCTAGTCAACTTGACACCATTGTTTTCAAAAGAGCATTCTGACTTTAATTTCCAATTCCCTGAAATAAATACAAAATGTCATATCAATTCGTTTCACAAAAATTAAGCTGCCTTCATAATTATCATACTTAAAAAAATCAAAATAGTCAATTTAAATTAACATACACTATATGCATACATTATTGCACAAACCGTCTGTATGCAGTGCATTGTTTACGATACTTGTTTTGCAGTGATCACATGTCAGGCGGTAATTAAATGTTAAGCGAAGGCTTAAATTATTATCAATATAAATTGACGGACGGACGGATGAACGCAATAATCAGACGTTATAAGTTGCCTGTATCAGCTTTACCCAAATTAAGTCAACCGTATGAGGAATACAACCCATACTCACGTGGTCCGCGCATTAATCAGTCTACTGACACAAGTCCAATGCAAAACCTGTAATGTTAATGCAAATATACCTTTCAGTTAATGTATATATTGGGTTCGAGTCCCAACGGGGTTTTCAGATTGCAGTAGATTTACAAAACGCATTATAGGAAAAAAACACCTTGGAGTTTGAACGGGTCGACAAGGTGGATGTACGCAGATACAGTTATACAACTATGTAACGTTAAAACTTAGAACAACACATAATTAAACCATTAACAGAGATAATTGAAATATATGTATAATATATACAAAATTACAAACAAGAAATACCCATTGCTATCTGATTATATGAAGATTTTCTTAAAAACGTTCCAAGACAGTTAGCGACTTCATTAAAAACATGTTTCGGTCTTACCATACCCTGGTTTGATCCAGCTCACCTCTGATAGAGTCATCATCATTGATCACCGGTGATGAATATGAAATACAAATAACAATTGGCATGAAATAATAACATGTTAATCAATCATTAAACAAAACCGCAATCTTTCCATCATTATAAATTACTGTAAATCAACAGTTCAAACACGACAAATACAATATGTACAAAATCAAACTTTGCACATAATACTGTCCCACTCAAAAACAACACAGTAGCCATAACAACACTAGCCACACAATCACCAAAACAAATGCAACATTAATATCATCGCCATCGACATCCGCAATACTAAACAAAACATCGATCAACCACTGCCACATTGGCCACATCAAACAAACCACCACAATTCAGCATATGACAATCGAAACAAAAGGCAAACCATCACAACACAACCAACAGCATCAACTGAACGAAAAGAGCATCATAATACCAACCAAAACAAACATTCACGTATCAAAATGCAAGATCATAACACAACCCACGCTCTAACAAACAAGAAAAACACTATGACAAGCGAATGCAATGTATTCAATATATTGCGTTGAAGACAGTCATTGGTCCGATAAAAATAAAATACAAGGAACATACATGGGACACTCACTTGAATTAATATTCGTCTTGTTCACAACGTCAGAAATTTTCGTTAGTAGACATTCGTAGCTGCAGTCTTAGATTATGTCCATTTTCTCTCTAACATCTACAAAATCTAAGCATGTGAGCAATCAAAAACGAAAAAAGAGTTCAAAAATTTAGCAAGTTTGTTTTGCATACAAAAGCTATCAATAAATTCTATTTCAGACTCACCATCATAGATCTTCAACTGCTTTCATTATCTGTACAATTGCACACTCTCTTCAACGTGCCACCATTGTTTTTAAACGTCCATTCCGACTTTAAGTTCCCATTCTCTGAAATGTATACACTATAAACAATAACTGCAACCAAATCTAGCCATGTTCTTGATGAAAGACAAAAAACAGAGTTCAAATAATGGCTGGATTGTTTTGCATACAAAAGCTATCGATAAATCTACTCCCACTCACCAAGACAGATCTGCCATTTCTTCCAATATTGTGCAAGTACACATTCTAGTCAACTTGACACCATTGTTTTCACAAGAGCATTCTGACTTTAATTTCCAATTCCCTGAAATAAATACAAAATGTCATATCAATTCGTTTCACAAAAATTAAGCTGCCTTCATAATTATCATACTTAAAAAAATCAAAATAGTCAATTTAAATTAACATACACTATATGCATACATTATTGCACAAACCGTCTGTATGCAGTGCATTGTTTACGATACTTGTTTTGCAGTGATCACATGTCAGGCGGTAATTAAATGTTAAGCGAAGGCTTAAATTATTATCAATATAAATTGACGGACGGACGGATGAACGCAATAATCAGACGTTATAAGTTGCCTGTATCAGCTTTACCCAAATTAAGTCAACCGTATGAGGAATACAACCCATACTCACGTGGTCCGCGCATTAATCAGTCTACTGACACAAGTCCAATGCAAAACCTGTAATGTTAATGCAAATATACCTTTCAGTTAATGTATATATTGGGTTCGAGTCCCAACGGGGTTTTCAGATTGCAGTAGATTTACAAAACGCATTATAGGAAAAAAACACCTTGGAGTTTGAACGGGTCGACAAGGTGGATGTACGCAGATACAGTTATACAACTATGTAACGTTAAAACTTAGAACAACACATAATTAAACCATTAACAGAGATAATTGAAATATATGTATAATATATACAAAATTACAAACAAGAAATACCCATTGCTATCTGATTATATGAAGATTTTCTTAAAAACGTTCCAAGACAGTTAGCGACTTCATTAAAAACATGTTTCGGTCTTACCATACCCTGGTTTGATCCAGCTCACCTCTGATAGAGTCATCATCATTGATCACCGGTGATGAATATGAAATACAAATAACAATTTGCATGAAATAATAACATGTTAATCAATCATTAAACAAAACCGCAATCTTTCCATCATTATAAATTACTGTAAATCAACAGTTCAAACACGACAAATACAATATGTACAAAATCAAACTTTGCACATAATACTGTCCCACTCAAAAACAACACAGTAGCCATAACAACACTAGCCACACAATCACCAAAACAAATGCAACATTAATATCATCGCCATCGACATCCGCAATACTAAACAAAACATCGATCAACCACTGCCACATTGGCCACATCAAACAAACCACCACAATTCAGCATATGACAATCGAAACAAAAGGCAAACCATCACAACACAACCAACAGCATCAACTGAACGAAAAGAGCATCATAATACCAACCAAAACAAACATTCACGTATCAAAATGCAAGATCATAACACAACCCACGCTCTAACAAACAAGAAAAACACTATGACAAGCGAATGCAATGTATTCAATATATTGCGTTGAAGACAGTCATTGGTCCGATAAAAATAAAATACAAGGAACATACATGGGACACTCACTTGAATTAATATTCGTCTTGTTCACAACGTCAGAAATTTTCGTTAGTAGACATTCGTAGCTGCAGTCTTAGATTATGTCCATTTTCTCTCTAACATCTACAAAATCTAAGCATGTGAGCAATCAAAAACGAAAAAAGAGTTCAAAAATTTAGCAAGTTTGTTTTGCATACAAAAGCTATCAATAAATTCTATTTCAGACTCACCATCATAGATCTTCAACTGCTTTCATTATCTGTACAATTGCACACTCTCTTCAACGTGCCACCATTGTTTTTAAACGTCCATTCCGACTTTAAGTTCCCATTCTCTGAAATGTATACACTATAAACAATAACTGCAACCAAATCTAGCCATGTTCTTGATGAAAGACAAAAAACAGAGTTCAAATAATGGCTGGATTGTTTTGCATACAAAAGCTATCGATAAATCTACTCCCACTCACCAAGACAGATCTTCCATTTCTTCCAATATTGTGCAAGTACACATTCTAGTCAACTTGACACCATTGTTTTCACAAGAGCATTCTGACTTTAATTTCCAATTCCCTGAAATAAATACAAAATGTCATATCAATTCGTTTCACAAAAATTAAGCTGCCTTCATAATTATCATACTTAAAAAAATCAAAATAGTCAATTTAAATTAACATACACTATATGCATACATTATTGCACAAACCGTCTGTATGCAGTGCATTGTTTACGATACTTGTTTTGCAGTGATCACATGTCAGGCGGTAATTAAATGTTAAGCGAAGGCTTAAATTATTATCAATATAAATTGACGGACGGACGGATGAACGCAATAATCAGACGTTATAAGTTGCCTGTATCAGCTTTACCCAAATTAAGTCAACCGTATGAGGAATACAACCCATACTCACGTGGTCCGCGCATTAATCAGTCTACTGACACAAGTCCAATGCAAAACCTGTAATGTTAATGCAAATATACCTTTCAGTTAATGTATATATTGGGTTCGAGTCCCAACGGGGTTTTCAGATTGCAGTAGATTTACAAAACGCATTATAGGAAAAAAACACCTTGGAGTTTGAACGGGTCGACAAGGTGGATGTACGCAGATACAGTTATACAACTATGTAACGTTAAAACTTAGAACAACACATAATTAAACCATTAACAGAGATAATTGAAATATATGTATAATATATACAAAATTACAAACAAGAAATACCCATTGCTATCTGATTATATGAAGATTTTCTTAAAAACGTTCCAAGACAGTTAGCGACTTCATTAAAAACATGTTTCGGTCTTACCATACCCTGGTTTGATCCAGCTCACCTCTGATAGAGTCATCATCATTGATCACCGGTGATGAATATGAAATACAAATAACAATTTGCATGAAATAATAACATGTTAATCAATCATTAAACAAAACCGCAATCTTTCCATCATTATAAATTACTGTAAATCAACAGTTCAAACACGACAAATACAATATGTACAAAATCAAACTTTGCACATAATACTGTCCCACTCAAAAACAACACAGTAGCCATAACAACACTAGCCACACAATCACCAAAACAAATGCAACATTAATATCATCGCCATCGACATCCGCAATACTAAACAAAACATCGATCAACCACTGCCACATTGGCCACATCAAACAAACCACCACAATTCAGCATATGACAATCGAAACAAAAGGCAAACCATCACAACACAACCAACAGCATCAACTGAACGAAAAGAGCATCATAATACCAACCAAAACAAACATTCACGTATCAAAATGCAAGATCATAACACAACCCACGCTCTAACAAACAAGAAAAACACTATGACAAGCGAATGCAATGTATTCAATATATTGCGTTGAAGACAGTCATTGGTCCGATAAAAATAAAATACAAGGAACATACATGGGACACTCACTTGAATTAATATTCGTCTTGTTCACAACGTCAGAAATTTTCGTTAGTAGACATTCGTAGCTGCAGTCTTAGATTATGTCCATTTTCTCTCTAACATCTACAAAATCTAAGCATGTGAGCAATCAAAAACGAAAAAAGAGTTCAAAAATTTAGCAAGTTTGTTTTGCATACAAAAGCTATCAATAAATTCTATTTCAGACTCACCATCATAGATCTTCAACTGCTTTCATTATCTGTACAATTGCACACTCTCTTCAACGTGCCACCATTGTTTTTAAACGTCCATTCCGACTTTAAGTTCCCATTCTCTGAAATGTATACACTATAAACAATAACTGCAACCAAATCTAGCCATGTTCTTGATGAAAGACAAAAAACAGAGTTCAAATAATGGCTGGATTGTTTTGCATACAAAAGCTATCGATAAATCTACTCCCACTCACCAAGACAGATCTTCCATTTCTTCCAATATTGTGCAAGTACACATTCTAGTCAACTTGACACCATTGTTTTCACAAGAGCATTCTGACTTTAATTTCCAATTCCCTGAAATAAATACAAAATGTCATATCAATTCGTTTAACAAATATTAAGCTGCCTTCATAATTATCATACTTAAAAAAATCAAAATAGTCAATTTAAATTAACATACACTATATGCATACATTATTGCACAAACCGACTGTATGCAGTGCATTGTTTACGATACTTGTTTTGCAGTGATCACATGTCAGGCGGTTATTAAATGTTAAGCGAAGGCTTAAATTATTATCAATATAAATTGACGGATGAACGCAATAATCAGACGTTATAAGTTGCCTGTATCAGCTTTACCCAAATTAAGTCAACCGTATGAGGAATACAAACCATACTCACGTGGCCCGCGCATTAATCAGTCTACTGACACAAGTCCAATGCCAAACCTGTAATGTTAATGCAAATATACCTTTCAGTTAATGGATATATTGGGTTCGAGTCCCAACGGGGTTTTCAGATTGCAGTATATTTACAAAACGCATTATAGGCAAAAAACACCTTGGAGTTTGAACGGGTCGACAAGGTGGATGTACGCAGATACAGTTATACAACTATGTAACGTAAAAACTTAGAACAACGCATAATTAAACCATTAACAGAGATAATTGAAATATATGTATAATATATACAAAATTACAAACAAGAAACACCCATTGCTATCTGATTATATGAAGATTTTCTTAAAAACGTTCCAAGACAGTTAGCGACTTCATTAAAAACAAGTTTCGGTCTTACCATACCCTGGTTTGATCCAGCTCACCTCTGATAGAGTCGTCATCATTGATCACCGGTGATGAATATGAAATACAAAAAAAATTTGGTTGCAATAATTACATTTTAATCAATCATTAGACAAATATAACAACGAATGCATCACAACACCACCCACAACATTTCCAACAGCAAATTAAGCATCACAACATCACCATCAATATTTACAAAACCAGAGAATGCGTAACAACACCACCAACAATAACAACAAACAGAAAGAATGCATCACAACACCACCATCAACATTAACAACATCAATGAAAGCATCATACACAACCAACAACATCTACAACTACAAAGAAAGCATCATAACACAACCAACAATATTTACAACAACAACGAAAGCATCATAACATGACCACAATTATCTTCAATAACGACGAAAGCATCATAACACGACCCACAATATTTACAACAGGAAATTAAGCATCACAACTTTACCAACAACATTTACAACAACAAAGAAAGCATCATAACCCAACCAACAATATTGACCACATCGAAGAAAGCATCTTAACGCAACCAACAATATTTTCAACAACAAAGAATGCACCACAACACCACCAACAACATTTACAACAACAAAGAAAGCATCATTAGACCACCCACAATATTTATAACACCAAAGAAAGTATCATAACACCACCAACAACATTTACAACTTTAAAGAAAGTATCATAACGCAACCAACAATATTTACAACGACAAAGAAAGCATCATTACATAACCAACACTATTTACACCAACAAAGAATGCATCATTACACAACCAACAATATTTACACCAACAAAGAAAGCATCATAACACCACCAACAATATGTGCAACAACAAAGAAAGCATCATTACACAACCAACAATATTTGCAACATCAAAGAAAGCATCATCATACAACCAACAATATTTACATCAACAAAGAAAGCATTATAACACAACCAACAATATGTGCAACATCAAAGAAAGCATTATAACACCACCAACAATATGGGCAACATCAAAGAAAGCATCATTACACAACCAACAATATTTACACCATTAAAGAATGCATCATAACACAACCAACACTATTTACATCAACAAAGAAAGCATCATAACACCACCAACACTATTTACACCAACAAAGAATGCATCATAACACAACCAACACTATTTACATCAACAAAGAATGCATCATAACACAACCAACACTATTTACACCAACAAAGAATGCATCATAACACCACCAACAATATTTACATCAACAAAGAAAGCATCATAACACCACCAACAATATGTGCAACATTAAAGAAAGCATCATTACACAACCAACAATATTTGCAACAACAAAGAAAGTGTATTAACACAACCAACAATATTGACAACAATAAAGAATGCATCACAACACCATCAAAATAGTTACAACAACAAAGAAATCGTATTAACACAACCATCAATATTGACAACATCGATGAAAGCATCATAACACCACCAACAATATGTGCAACATCAAAGAAAGCATTATTACACAAACAAAAACATTTACATCAACAATGAATGCATCATTACATAACCAACACTATTTACACCAACAAAGAATGCATCATAACACAACCAACCATATTTACACCAACAAAGAAAGCATCATAACACCACCAACAATATGGGCAACATCAAAGAAAGCATCATTACACAACCAAAAATATTTACAACAACAAAGAGAGCATCATTACATAACCAACACTATTTACAACATCAAAGAAAGCATCATAACGCCTCCAACAATGTATGCAACATCAAAGAAAGCATCATAACGCAACCGACAAAATTTACAATATCAAAGAAAGCATCATAACACCAACAACAATATTTACAACAACAAAGAAAGCATCATAACACCAACAACAATATTTACAACAACAAAGAAAGCATCATAACACAACCAACAATATTTACTACAAAGAAGAAAGCATCATAACACCACCAACAACATTTACAACATCAAAAAAAGCATCATAACGCCACCAACAATGTATGCAACATCAAAGAAAGCATCATAACGCAACCGACAAAATTTACAATATCAAAGAAAGCATCATAACACCAACAACAATATTTACAACAACAAAGAAAGCATCATAACACCAACAACAATATTTACAACAACAAAGAAAGCATCATAACACAACCAACAATATTTACTACAAAGAAGAAAGCATCATAACACCACCAACAACATTTACAACATCAAAAAAAGCATCATAACACCACCAACAATATTTACAACATCAAATATAGCAACATAACACCACCAACAACATTTACAACATCAAAGAAAGCATCATAACACCACCAACAATATTGACAACATCAAAGAAAGCATCATAACCCCACCAACAATATTTACAATATCAAAGAAAGCATCATAACACAACCAAAATATTTACAACATCGAAGAAAGCATCATAATACATCCAACAATATTTACAACAACAAAGAATGCATCACATCACAACCAACAATATTTACAACAACATAGAAAGCATCATAACACTACCAACATTATTTACAACAACAAAGATTGCATCACAACCCCCCCCCCCACATCATTACAATACCAAGGAAAACATCAACGTTTGCAATACCAAAGCATCGAAAAATGACATACGCATTAACAGAGTCCATCACAATACCACGAATGATATTTTCAAACAGCAAAGAAATGACAATACCACCCAATTCCATTTCCGAAATTTTATCCAAACATGCATTTCTCGAATTATTGCCATCATTCTTTCCTGACTGTTCTTGGTTTAGAACAAACAATGATTAAATTTATGAAAACGTTTATATGAACATAGTTGCTTGTACCCCTCATGCTTATTGACGCATAATGTCATTCCTTGTTCGTAGAAAATCCTCTCTAATTTGTAAGAATTTCTAATTCATACCACAGAAAATTACAATTTTCGTTTTGATGTCTAACTAGGCTATTTCCGGTAATGAAATGCGTCGATATCAAATTCATGGAAATTCGTTTTGTAAAGTGCAATTCGGTTGGATTAAAACTATCATATAGCTATCAGAGAAGCGAATATTAAAATGCTATGCAGCTTTGAATAGCGGTTATTCATTAGCATTAGCGAAGTAATAACTTTAACAATTATGCCCTTGATGCGGTTAAACTAAGTAACATTGAATAAAATCCCGTCAAAATTTGTTTTAAAAAAACCTGTATACATGTACATTATTCAATTCAAAATTCCATTTGTATATATTGTGTTTATAATTACGACATTCACTAATAATCATTTTCGTCTAAGAGAGTCGTTGCTTAAATGAACAAATACTGAATAACATCAACACGTGGCGTTTAGAAAAAGTCAGAGTCTGAAAAAATAAGATACATGCAACATATAAGGAACATTTTTAGAAGAAAACTCACTTGAATTAATCTTCATCTGGTTCACAACTTGTACTTATTAGCAGAAATCCGTAGCTGCAATCTTCTCGTTTCTTTCCATTTTGTTATGCCTATATCTTTGTCAAAATCTCTCAAATTATGTGTAGATGTATATATCAAGTGTTGCAGATTTAATCCAATGAACGAACATCACGCGAATCGTGTTAACTAAGTGACAACCGGTTTTGGAGTGTTTTTACAAGACCGGTACACATTGATAGGTACACCAATATGTAATCAATAAAGCATAAATAAATTAAATCCCGTACTTATAATCGGTGATGAATTCCTATGTGACATTGTAGCGCATTTCCTTCTGTGTAAACATGTAACAGTACATAAATGCACGGACATATGTGATAGGTGGGCGTACATGTTAATCATATGCCCACCCGTTATAGATTATAAACATGATGAATAACTCGTCAGGTTACAGGTTTATCGTATATTTGAGTTGTCTCCCATGTTTGGCGATGATTCTGAAAGTTCGATATGCTATAATAAACTTAAATATATTTTTAATCTTGAAATTAGAAAAATGTTGCATATTTGTTACCATTGCTTACCTCAAGTGACTTATGTTTTATGGATTGTTGTTTTCCCGGAGGTATGTGTGGGGAGGCACTGTCTTATGTATGTGGCGTTTCATGTAGCAACTTAGTACTCGCTTGTACTGTACACAGCTTCCTAGAACATTAAAGCATGTATACAGTTTTGTAGCCATTCATCATTTTATTTATCTACAATTGTATCTGAATATCATGTGAAAAAATGCGAAAAAAAACATAAAAACATCTTTACGGATAGGACAGTGAAACATAACTGCCATGAACAGTTTTCGGCGGTAATATAAACACTTACCTATGCGTCCAAATAACGCCATGTCAGCACAATTAAACAATCCCCAAGTCTTTATAAGCATTATTTGTTTCTGTCGTCCACTTAATTCCATTTCATTCGTCAAATACGTTTAAAATATCGATTTAAAGGTATTGAAAACATTTACTCATCTACGGCTATTTTCACTGCACAAAATTGAAGCACGTGAATTACTGCAGTGATTGCACGGGATTCACGCATCATGTTTGTAGTGAAGCGGGTGAAATTTATGATATTTAATACACATTCTTGTTTCTTGATTTACGATGCTAATAAATGTTGTTAATGAACAATACAAACTTTAAAACAGTAATATACATGTCGTTAATATACACATTTTCTGCGCTGAATGTATTGTAACTTATGAGTATATAATATATCATTATATTGTAGATTCTATCTGTTGTTAATATTCTGATAAAATGTAATTATGTTTGTAATTGTCGTCATGGAAATATTTACGGGAAAATGTTTCTGTTCTACTAAATAGTATCTACCTCAACTGACCCTTTACAAACGCTTGGCGGGGTGAGAGGTTTTGACCTTACGAGTAATGGACCGGGCGAGTGTTATATGGACATAGATTTTATTTCAACATAAAATGTACAATTAACATGGCAATATAAAATGGCGTGTGGCGTGTGGCGTGTGGAGTGTGGAGTGTCGCGTGTGGATTGTGGAGTGTTGAGTGTTGAGTGTTGAGTGTGGCGTGTGGAGTGTGGAGTGTGGATTGTTGAGTGTTGAGTGTTGAGTGTCGCGTGTGGATTGTAGATTGTTGAGTGTTGAGTGTGGATTGTTGAGTGTTGAGTGTTGAGTGTTGAGTGTTGAGTGTTGAGTGTTGAGTTTTGAAAATAACGCGAAAATAACTCCCATATCTCATAAATACCATAAAATCTCAAAGAAAATGGACCCAAATAATATTCACCACTCATTTGATTTTTTCATGCATTTTCCACACTCAAATTTTCAATGTCAGGCAAATAAGAGTAAATTGTGTTTCAAACACAGTGGTCTTCACTCACCATATCATTGTTTGGATAATATCTTCACAGTGAATACCATAGTTTGTTCAAATATCATAGACCCATAAATATGCGAGTCAGTTAAAGTTTAACAGGCAGTGGAATCGCTGTACTTTATGATAAAATTATGGTTAACTTTCGGATAGATTCTGTTATAACCGGGATAAAGTGGTAGCAATTTCTCTTCTCTTTTTGTTTATTTGAAACATTTTTTAATTCAAATAATTACAAAGTATATGAATGCATTTATGGAAATATAAAAAGAATGACAACGCACAAAATAACGATGTTCATTATTGAGATATACTTGTGAGCATCTGTTGGTATAATTGGTGCACAATGAAAATTGTAATCATTCATTAATAGGAACCTAGGCAGCATAATCTAGTCCATGCATGACTGGCATGAACATAGTTACACCATAAACAAATGTAAATTTGTGTTTAGGTTTGCTAGAAAGGTTCTTCTGTCAACCATCTTCTTACTGATTCATTCTGAAACACATCATTCTGATTCGTACTGAAACACATCGTTCTGATTCATACTGAAACACGTCGTTCTGATTCATACTGAAACACATCGTTCTGATTCATACGGAAACACATCATTCTGATTCGTACTGAAACACATCGTTCTGATTTATACTGAAACATGTCGTTCTGATTCATACTGAAACACATCGTTCTGATTCATACGGAAACACATCATTCTGATTCGTACTGAAACACATCGTTCTGATTTATACTGAAACACGTCGTTCTGATTTATACTGAAACACATCGTTCTGATTCATACTGAAACACATCGTTCTGATTCATTCTGAAACACGTCATTCTGATCAGGAAGTGTAGATCCTACATATATAATTGTATTATATCCAACCTATTTGAACAAAATAAGTTGGTTAGATAAAAAGTTCTCTTTATGTTAAAGATCTATTTTTACCTTTTAAGTTTCATATATTGTCTAGTAGTGAAAAACGATTTACATTTTCTGAATTTTACTTTACTACAGTCATCAAATAGTGAATACATATACAGATGTATATTTTTGTGTTTTTTTACATTTGTATATCAGGAGTTTGGGGTTAGCCATCATTGGTTTACTGTCAGCAACAACATATGCCAACACTGCGTTGTTAATCATTGACGTACAAAATTGTTTTCTACCTGGTGGATCGTTGGCTGTAACCAATGGAAACGACGTCATACCTGTCATCAATAACATTCGCCGGAAGTTTAAAAATGAATTTACACTGACAGTCCTGTCTCAGGATTGGCATTGTAAGGATCACGTGTCGTTTGCTTCACAACACGAGGGATATAACCCACTTAACAACATTCTTCTGCAATATAATGAAAACGGTATGTTTCCTTAAGATAAATACTCATTAAGTAAATACATGTATGCGATATTTTTAATATTGTTGTTTTTTGATAATCAGCCAGACAATTCATTACTTCCCCATTCATAAAGATGTTTACCCTACATCCCCTAAACTCCTAATGTCTCGTAGGTTAACATTGCCCCTAAACCTGAACTCCTAATATCTCGTAGGTTGATGTTTGCCCTTACATCTGAACTCCTAATGTCTCGTATGTTGATGTTTGCCCTTACACCTGAGCTCCTAATGTTTCGTAGGTTGATGTTTGCCCTTACACCTGAACTCCTAATGTCTCGTATGTTGATGTTTGCCCTTACACCTGAGCTCCTAATGTCTCGTAGGTTGATGTTTGCCCTTACACCTGAACTCCTAATGTCTCGTAGGTTGATGTTTGCCCTTACACCTGAACTCCTAATGTCTCGTAGGTTGATGTTTGCCCTTACATCTGAACTCATAATGTCTCGTAGGTTGATGTTTGCCCTTACACCTGAACTCCTAATGTTTCGTAGGTTGATGTTTGCCCTTACATCTGAACTCCTAATGTCTCGTAGGTTGATGTTTGCCCTTACACCTGAACTCCTAATGTTTCGTAGGTTGATGTTTGCCCTTACATCTGAACTCCTAACGTCTCGTAGGTTGATGTTTGCCCTTACATCTGAACTCCTAATGTCTCGTAGGTTGATGTTTGCCCTTACATCTGAACTCCTAATGTCTCGTAGGTTGATGTTTGCCCTTACACCTGAACTCCTAATGTTTCGTAGGTTGATGTTTTCCTGCGATCTGTTTGGGGAGGTATTGTCTTGTGAATGTGGCGTTCCCTGTAACAACTTAATCTTTCCTAACAAATATACACATGCTTGTATGTGTTAAATCAGTTGTTATAATTATATTACTACAGTATCAATTGTTGTATTGTAAATGTCTCGAGATATTTCATCATAACTTGAAAGTCTCATTTGATATTTATATCTTGCATGGTGATTATTATAAAGTCTACCTGCAAATATAGCAAACCTAATTTCACTGAGGATAATACAATGTCGTGTATGTCTAACACCATTCAAGCTACTCCGCTGATTCCTGTGGTGAAAAATGTGGAATGCAGATAAGTTAAACGTTTGTACAAAGTTGGATAGAATCAGAGGAATGCTGGATAGGTTTATCTACAGCCAAATACTGTCGAAACCCGAGGTTATACCGAACAATTCTACCACACAGATTTAAATGTCATATTGTATTATGTTTATGTGTATAATTTATGAGAGATGTAGGGAGATGCACCCATTATATAACTGAACAATCCGTACAATAAGCTTTCCCTTTTGAAGTACATTACCTCAAACAATGAAAGCTGTCTTCGTAATTATCAATTAACAAAGTGTAGACAACATGCAATATCTACATGCAATATCTACATGTACTTCACAAACACTAACATATTATATGCTTTATTTGAATGAAAACGTTTCGTTTATATAACAAGTGGTTAATCTAAATTTGTCTAAAATATTTAAAGTGTTGAGCAAACAAAGTTTTCCAACATTCAAACAGCCAATCCTGTATGTGTGGTGATATTGAATTGATTAAACAAAATCCAAAATATATGACGCAAGTCTTTATAGGAGGGTAATCAACTCAAGCAACGTGCGCAGTAACAAATAAAATATGTCCATGTACGATATATTCTATTTACCCTCTAATGTACAATATTTAAGATGCAATTTTATGAAGACATTATCAATGCTATTTTATATCCTGAATACACTGAACACATTGACAGATTGTGTCTATGAGGTTGTTAATAAACTCGACAGTTTAGCGATTTAGCTAAGTGTATTCATGGTAAGCTAGAATGGGGCTTTAATAGCATTGCATCCGTCATCGAATTTATAGATCTTATAAAACATTATCGTTATACAATAAAAGTTAGGTCATATTTCATTTCAACATACAATGTACCTATAGTGTGGTCTGTTTGATGCAGGGACTTTATGTACTGGAGACAACACAGCCGTATGTAATGTTGTACATTCCTTGAATCAAACATTGTGGGAGGACCATTGTGTGATTAATACAACCGGAGCAGAATTCAGTACAGTCTTACATCGAGAATCTGACGATACCATTGTACAGAAAGGATATCATTGTGATGTAAGTATGTAAACCATTGTATAGAAAGGATATCATTGTGATGTAAGTATGAAAACCATTGTATAGAGAGGATATCATTGTGATGTAAGTATGTAAACCATTGTATAGAGAGGATATCATTGTGATGTAAGTATGTAAACCATTGTATAGAAAGGATATCATTGTGATGTAAGTATGAAAACCATTGTATAGAGAGGATATCATTGTGATGTAAGTATGTAAACCATTGTATAGAGAGGATATCATTGTGATGTAAGTATGTAAACCATTGTACAGAAAGGATATCATTGTGATGTAAGTATGTAAACCATTGTATAGAGAGGATATCATTGTGATGTAAGTATGTAAACCATTGTATAGAGAGGATATCATTGTGATGTTAGTATGTAAACCATTGTACAGAGAGGATATCATTGTGATGTAAGTATGTAAACCATTGTACAGAGAGGATATCATTGTGATGTAAGTATGTAAACCATTGTATAGAGAGGATATCATTGTGATGTAAGTATGTAAACCATTGTATAGAAAGGATATCATTGTGATGTAAGTATGTAAACCATTGTACAGAAAGGATATCATTGTGATGTAAGTATGTAAACCATTGTATAGAAAGGATATCATTGTGATGTAAGTATGTAAACCATTGTACAGAGAGGATATCATTGTGATGTAACTATGTAAACCATTGTATAGAAAGTATATCATTGTGATGTCAGTATGTAAACCATTGTACAGAAAGGATATCATTGTGATGTAACTATGTAAACCATTGTATAGAAAGGATATCATTGTGATGTCAGTATGTAAACCATTGTACAGAAAGGATATCATTGTGATGTAAGTATGTAAACTATTGGTTAGAAAGGATAACATTGCGATGTAAGTATGTAAACCATTGTATAGAGACCATATCATTGTGATGTAAGTATGTAAACCATTGTATAGAAAGTATATCATTGCGATGTTAGTATGTTAACCATTGTATAGAAAGGATATCATTGAGATGTCAGTATGAAAACCATTGTATAGAGAGGATATCATTGAGATGTAAGTATGTTAACCGTTATATAGAAAGGATAACATTGCGATGTGTGTAAACCATTGTAAAGAAAGGATATCATTGCAATGTGTGTAAACCATTGTATAGAAAGGATAACATTGTGATGTGTGTAAACCATTGTATAGAAAGGATATCATTGCAATGTATGTAAACCATTGTATAGAAAGGATAACATTGCAATGTATGTAAACCATTGTATAGAAAAGATACCATTGCGATGTGTGTAAACCATTGTATAGAAAGGATATCATTGCAATGTATGTAAACGATTGTATAGAAAGGATAACATTGCGATGTGTGTAAACCATTGTATAGAAAGGATATCATTGCAATGTATGTAAACGATTGTATAGAAAGGATAACATTGCAATGTATGTAAACCATTGTATAGAAAAGATATCATTGCAATGTATGTAAACCATTGTATAGAAAGGATATCACTGATAACAAAAGATAGTTTCATACCTCACCCTGATGTCATATGATAATTCCCAACACAACTCTGATGTTTAGGAATAGTTTCGTATATCACTCTGAAGATACTTTTTTTTGTGTACAATATTTCAGATTGATTCATATTCAGCTTTCTATGATAATGGAGGATTTTCTAAAACAGAACTGGAAGACATCTTGAATGCAAACAGTATAACAACCGTGGTAGTTACTGGACTCGCTCTAGACTTTTGTGTGTATTATACTTCTAAAGATGCCAGGAAACTAGGTAATAACTTCTCTAGAGGTACATTTAACATAGTGATGGGGTGAGTATCGAAAATAATCAAAAAATCGTTGCTGGACATCCGACATTGGTGACAATCGATTATGAACTACAATAATTGATTATAGTCGGAAATTTTGACTTTTTTGACATGATCTGTAAACTGTGTCTGTCTATTTCTTCAAGCTATAGATCAAATCTTTATTAACATCCACACTTATACTAATCTGTACATAGAAAATAAAATATAATTGTTTTCAATTTCTTCAGTCAAATACAAATATACCAAATAAACATACAAAAACAAAATAAATCCATTGAATGATAAAATGTTCTTATGATATAAGAATAATGTAAAACCCCATAGATGTTAAATGTACATGTAGTTACAAAGAGATAAATAAATTTGTATAAATGAACTTAACTGTCAGCATTACACTTTTACTTAAAGAAGCTAAATATTTTGATTATTTCTGATTCAATTATCGAACCAATCCAATAATCGATTATGAAATTTGTCCGATTATCCATCACTAATTTAACATACTGAGGAGGTACATGAGACAAGCATTTAGATTTAGGGAAGTGTACACATATACAGGGAAGTATACATAGTTACAGGATAGTATTCAGATATACAGGGGAGTGTACACATATACAGGGAAGTGTACATATATACAGGGAAGTATACATAGTTACAGGATAGTATTCAGATATACAGGGGAGTGTACACATATACAGGGAAGTGTACATATATACAGGAAAGTATACATAGTTACAGGATAGTATTCAGATATACAGGGGAGTGTACACATATACAGGGAAGTGTACATATATACAGGGAAGTATACATAGTTACAGGATAGTATTCAGATATACAGGGGAGTGTACACATATACAGGGAAGTGTACATATATACAGGATAGTATACAGGTATACAGGGAAGTGTACACATATACAGGGAAGTGTACAGATATACAGGGAAGTGTACAGATATACAGGGGAGTGTACAGATATACAGGGAAGTGCACAGATATACGGAGAAGTGTACAGACATTCAAGGGTATATGCAGAGGGGAGTGTGTTGACTTAGGCTCTCAATTTTTATATTAATCATGTCATTGAATACTGTAACAGTGTTCAAATTAATATGTTTCCGTAATTTCCACTGGAAGTTCAGGCGGTATATTTACTGATATTATGTTTGACTTGGTAAATTAAGTAAATTTAACTGTATGGACGGATGGATGGATGGTGTATGGATATAACCACACGATACACTTCTATAATTGTTTATATTTTCAGGACTTGAAGTATATACTGTGATGGATGCAAGCCGTCCAGTCATTCCAGACAATGTTCCACATGTAGTTCAAGATCTTAAATCGTTAGGTAATGTCAAAATATATATTGTTTCCCAGCTGTCACATGATTCCGGAGCATTTAGTGATAGGATGGTTCAATATCATGCAAACTGACTGAGGAGCGCTCCTAGTAATGTGTCATTCTCTGAGATTTTTGGCCCAAATGACATATATATCTGGGCTAAATTGAGTTATTAATATTTCTGAATACAGGGGTATTTGTAGGTTACTACAAAACTAAAATTATTGTGAAATGACATTGTATTAGGGAATTACAGCACTTTTAATATGCCGGTCATCGAGACTAGATCTACAAAAGATTCTGAGTTTCACAAATTTATTACAGCAAATATGTTTTCAGAAACAATAATATTTTACAAACAAATGTATATTATTCTTTTCCTTAAGAAAAGGGGCCGTCTCCATGTTTACCAATAATTGTCCTTCTGCTCACTGCTGAATAATCTTTTACTGAAAGTTTCAATTAGCTGTTGCCATTAACATGAAAACATGACGTCACAATGTGAAAACTTGCCATCATCTTTATTGTTTTTCTCAGAAACGAGGCTCAGTACATTTGGACCAAAAATCCGAGAGACTGCCACAGTTGTCTAGTAAACACGGTGATACATGATATAGTTAATAGCAAGGAGACACCTTACCATTGCATATTATGTATTTGCTCCCGAAATGATCAAATCATTGGTTTAAATAGAAACATATTCATTTTTAGAAACCTTGCATATCTGAGTTTGTAAATAGATATTACACTCATCCCTAAATTGCTCACAATAATATTTGTACAGAAATATTTGATTATTTAGAATATATTAACAAATACCATAATTTTGGTACATATAGTTTTCCTGCTTCAAGGCTTTACAAGCATTTGACAAAGTAACAGTAAACTCCCCTGACAGTTAAAAAATAAAATAATTGCAACATTGCATTGAATTATAGTTGTCTCCCCTGACAGTTAACAATAAAATAATTGCAACATTGCATTGAATTATAGTTGTCTCCCCCGACAGTTAACAATAAAATAATTGCAACATTGCATTGAATTATAGTTGTCTCCCCTGACAGTTAACAATAATAACAATTGTACAATCCCAGTACAACACAAACTCCCAACAGTGCTTATCTCCCCTTATGTTACATTAATTACTCCCTTCCTAAATGTCACATGATGAATCTGTGAATACAACGACGGTTAAAAATACACGGTTAAAAATACACAAGTTCATTCTTGCTGTTTGTATTTTTAGTTCACCATCAACATTAGTCTGATTTAACTGAAATGCAAAGAGATCAATGTCAGTATCTACTGAGTAAAATCAAAAGGAAAAAAATAAAGTTATAAATGAGATCTCTGTCATGTATAAAGGAATCACGACATAGAAGGTGGAATACACCAAAGTGTAACAGTTATCTCCCCTTACATTTACATCTTTCCATTATCTACGACTCGAAATTATAAATGTTTTATCTTCATCATAGCTTGTACCCGACATTATAAATACAATATCATACACATTATTTCATTTATGCAACTTTCATCCCTTCAATTGACATTTACTGTGCTATTGCATAATGCTTTTAAAGTTAACATTTTTTTTAATAAGAATATTTTTTCGAGTGTCTGTCGATACATAAATGAAAATTTAAAAGTAAATATCGTCAGACATCCTGCTGTTAATATACAATTTATTGTTTGTGCTTGTGCGCAAGTTTCAGTTGTTAATCTTGTTAATAGAAGGCCATATTGTAAATAAGATGTACAAGTTTATTGTTAACCTTAATATATTACCTTCTGAAAATAAAGAACTTATTATTATTATTATATTGTTGGTCTATTTCAGGTGTCCATGTGATTAATTCCCCAGATCTAGATATTCTAGTATCGTCTGCAACAGTTACTGTCTCATCAAAGTTCTGTATTCCATTCTTGCTAATATTTGTGTACGGTATGACAAGTGCCAGTCAAGAATGCCGCTAACCAGACAACAAAATTATATTCCGAGTCATTTGTGAACAAATACTTCACTACATTTCAAATATGAATTCATTGTACATTGATGTTTGGTTTCCTCTCTTACACAGAGAACATCTTGGGTACAATATACAGACAAAAGAATTCTGTTCTACATTATCACACAGTTGTCAACTCAATATTCACTACAATGGTTCTGAGAATAAATATTGACTTCACATTTCTCATCATTGGATAAATTACTGTTTTCTTAAATAAAAGGTTGCAATACATCGTCTTTATTTCCTCTATCACTCCGATATAAAGTTTCAATTAAATCACAGACAACTATCAATCTAATATTCAGGTCGTGAAAAAAACTTAAACAATTAAGTGAATGGTAACAATAATCCACTAGTTCACCTTGCTTCCTGAATTGTATCAAGATTGCTCAAGTTTACCACCATAATTCCCCCGTCACTGTAGATCTTAATCCAATACTGAACAACTTCTATTCCACTCTTGTCCTTAGTTAATCAAACAACCTTTTATTTGTTAATGTATGAACCTTTATGTATTCCATAGTACCATATAATCAATGATAAAATCACAACAGAGCACTTGACCAGGATATGAGCGCTGCTGTGGTATTTCCAACCTCTTCTGCAAGTGACATCATTTCAAGAAAACGCAACATGTGATATCACTATGTGCAAGCAGGAAACAATATTACTCCATATGGTCACTTTGTATTCATATTGCCTTATGGGGCAAATATTGCTTACTGTCAGTACATGGCGACGTCAAATGTGACGTTATCTGGAAATGGCGTCAATTATGGAAGAGGTTGGAAATCTTACAGCGGCACTCATATATACAAACTCAACGATTATATGTCGTAATGTGGTTCAAAGTAACATACTGCTGTGGACTACTGCATCATATCTGGTTGGTCGATATATGGGATTTCTTCCAAAATTCATTGGAAAAAGTACACAAAACATGTACTCTTCAGTAAAGTAAATAGTGCGGTAGAATGTCCCACTTTCAAAATCACAATGCTAACCAGTCTGTACAAGTACTGAATGAGTTTTTTATAAGCCATTTGTTACCAAGTATGCAAACCAGTCAAATAATTTTGCACGTTTTAAAAGTGTGGAGGGTCTAGATTACAAGTGTTATCCTACATATCAACTAGATCTTTCACAGCTTGAGACAGTGATGGCACAAATAGCTGAAGGTGAACCTCGTGTATCACGGAAGATCAACAACCGGTTACCATACAGTGTAGTACTCAGCCCTCCAAAAGTTCCTTCACATTGACAATTCCCATTGCCATTAGTGTTTTCATATTTGTATTATTTTTAACACAGCAATAATTTTCTGAACAAGTAATTACACATTTGCACTGAAACAAATTATCTAATTTTTTGTGTCAGATTAATCAGTTTATACAAATGTTGGTTTCGGATGATGGCCGATTGATGCTGCTGCCGAGATGTGCAAATTGTTAATTCTTAACTATATCCATCACAGAAGTGGGATGAATAATTTTACTTCATGGTCATACATGTTTTATTTGAAATTCTGTAAGAAAAAATAACGAAATTCAAAATATTAAAGTGTGAAGAAACTTTTGGATGGCAGTGCATCTACAACCAGTTACCATAAAGTGTATCTACAACCAGTTACCATACAGTGAAGTATATAAAACAAAACAGAAGGTATAAACCATGTAGCCGTTTAATCTGCTACATAATTGTAGTACATACAAAAATGACAACATGGTCTTATATATATACAAGTTTAGTTACTTCTTGTACAATGAGTTTATCAAGATACACATGATATAACAGCATGAATTCAGTAACACAGGTCATGTATAGAAAATATTCACTTGTATATACCCAACAGAAAATATTATATGTAACTCTTACATTCATTGCAGAAACTTATTTAACAAAGTATGGAAATCTCTATTTGATCAGTTGGTACCAGCGATATTTCATACACAGCTGTTGCAAAGAAAATCTCCAGAATAAATCGCCAGTACTTTTTGTTAAATAATTTGGTTCCATTTTCAGTTGAGTTTATACAAGAGAATGTCCTACCCATGTTCATAAATGCACTTTTCAAGTTCATTTCAAGACTTAACAAATAGAACATTTTACTTGTTAAAATATCAATCAACCTTCAAAAATCAGAATATTGAAAAAATGTTAACTTGACACGTCTTCAGGAAGCTCTACTCCAAGTTTGACACATTTGTTTCTTGCTTTTAAACCACCATATTTTACATAATCTTACTCTGTAACTTTTTGTGTCAAATTTTATTTTTCATTTGCGTACGTGTATGAATAATGATGAACACCTTAAATATTAACCTGGCAACAAAATTACCAACAACCTTTGTATTGACAAATTCACTTCAATGAAATCCAACCACATGATCGGACACGCCCACCAACCATATGATTGGACACGCCCACCAATCACATGATCAGACTCGCCCACCACTATAAAAATTGATATAAACAATCTTGAAGAGTAACACTAAATTTGTTCAAGATGACGTCCATACAACAATGTTGGGCAGAAGATAGACTGGTGCACAAGGAATGGAGTGCGAGTCTCTCAACGTATCCAACTGGTTACCGTAGATACGAGCATGTACTAGTGCTTTACTTCCACCCAACGGAATGACAAGTTGCGTGTAAATCCTCACACACATCGGCATGTATTTGCACCAATATATGCAAATATACACAATGCATATATACAACACGCAGTTGGAACACAATTCAATGAACGATGTCAGAACCTCATATAGTGACGCGCCATCTACCAGCAGACAGGAATAGAAATGGTAGACTATAAAGTAATGCCTCACTATCGGGTCGACAAACATACAATGATAAAACATATACAAATGAAAAATACAAATATAGCACATTTCAACAAGATATCATTCAATAATGTTGGATTGTGAACAACACATTACACAGTATGATACACACAGTGCAGTATATAGTACACAACCACACAGCAGAATCAATGCAACATGTGAAAATCAACGTTTGAACAAGTATGACGGAGCAACAATAAGCTGCCTTCAAAACAAAACAAAGTGATGGCAATAAGAAAGGATGATTATGGTATGATAATGATGGGAACAGATTTCTTGCCCCAATCGGATGATGAACACTAAAGTTGTCGTTTCTATGGCGACAAGAAATTCCCGTAAATGATGCAGGTCCCTGATGCAACCTAACGTACAACATTCGATCTTATATGTTGCTATAAACACAATCGCTGTCTTGCATTTATTTCTGTTTTCAATCATTTACAAACTGTTATAAAATGGAGTAAATATTTCTTATGAAGATGTGTAAAATTGACTTCCTTAAATTTTTTTTCAATATTTTGACGACTTTCTGATTGGTAATTTAACAATTGTTTTGACCACGTGTTCACAAAAACTTGGTCGTCTGGGTGCAAGATTCTAATATCTTCCCCCTCTGTAAGGACGACCACCGCCACCACCACCACGAGAGTAATTTCTCCCTGGATAAAAGTCATAACCACCGTAGCCACCATAATCTCCACGGCCGCCACCACCACCACCTCCATAACGTCCACCTCCGTATGACCTTTGTGGGTAGTAGAAGTCAAATGGTGGATACATCTCGTAGTCGTAGTAATTGTATCCTGAAACAATCATATACCATTTATATCGTCTTAGCAAAATATATTCAATATAGATTGTTAGAAATCATTTCAAATCTGGGGTGAATTTTCCTAGTAGATTCATTCATTCTCATTCCATTGAAAACAAATCACATTCATTTTTTCTGTATTCATTTACAATTCACTACTTTTTTCTGATTCTATCAAAATGAAACAACAATAAACAAAATCATTATGTAGTTAAGACAAGGTATTGGCAAGTATGAATTTCAGATTCTCAAATTTTAATATATTTGATATCATTGAGACACAAACAACTATGTAAGAATATCAACTGAAGATTCAAAATCGACATCCAATAATTGTGAAGAATTTCAGTTCCTATATATCGAAGAGAACAGGGACTCTTTGCTAGTTAAGACAAATGAACTATGTCTACATTTCCCATCAACTTATCAGGCCTGTAACTAAGAGCAATCACTGAAGGTGATTGAAATCCCCGCAATACGGCTTTGTCATGATATATTTTTGACGAAATCCAATACAGAGGCAAGTCAGCGATCTGGATTCCTTTTGGTTGAAAAAAGATTTATGTAATGCACCACAAGTCATCAAGTAGATTATTTATATGACGTTTCATGAACATCCTCCAAAAATTATAGTAGTTTGCTCCACAATGCTTTGTTAACAGACAACCAACCAACTGACTTGAGTATACCCCCCTCAAACTTAATTTGCGGGGTACAATAGTAGGGGGGTACAATAGTAGATAATGCGAGACATGTATGTATTTGATGCTTTGTGTTGTATATCTGTACTTATATATAAGTACCACACATAGCATGGACTCTGCATGTAAACCACATGTTGTGTCCACAAATACTAACTTATAGTAATGTAACAAAATCTTACCACGTCCCCCTCTTCCACCTTGGAAATTTTTCTCTTGGGGATAAGCTTTAGAAACACGTGCTTCATTTCCTTTGATCTTGAACTTTCTCATTACTGTAACAAATAACACCAATAAATACAATAGATTTTTTTAGTATACCCAAACACAAATTGAAAATACCAGTACTCAAAAAATTCACAAAAGTAAAGTCAGGGTTTGCAAGACTGTAAAAAGTTACCTTCTTCCTTTATTTTTAAAATTCCATTTTTTTTTAATTTAAAAGAAGAAATTTTACAAGGTAAAACCGTGAGCAAGGTTGGTGTACACATGAGAATGTATCCTGATGGCTTAGATGTAGAGAACAAGAACAACAAGGAATTCAAACCAGCAGTTTGTCTACTCTCAGTTGTCATAATGGACAAGATATATAGTACCCTAACCTTGGATTCTAATCCTGACTGATAACAAACTGTACAAGTAGTAAACAGAGTATTACATTAAATGTTGAATTGAACACAGAAACTTGACAACTGGCATAACTAGCATTATACAATCTACTTGAGCAGGGAAGACAATAATACAAATATTCTCACTGAACATAGAAGAACTTCTTGTTTTCATTCTCTTATAAATAGAAACAAGGTACATTTACAATTTCAGAGTTTTTTCCGGGCCTTTTTGGATCCGAATTTCGGACCCATTCCCCTCACTCAAAAAAATAAGGATGTTTTTTCCACCTATTCTCCATTAAAAGAAAAAGTATGTTTTTTCCCCCTATTCTGTTAAAATTCCCCTCCTACACTCAGTCTGATGAACATATTGTGTACTCCATCTAGGAACAGACTGTCTTTGAGTACTCTTTGGATGCACTTATGAGAATTTGCTTGCATGGTGATATGAGTGACAATGAGGGTGCCAGTATTGATATTTTTAGTCAGAAAGATAGAAACATTGACCTGTAATGAAACTAACTAATCTGTTAGCATATTTACATGTTTACATCACTGCAACACTGAAGTGTAGTGAATACAGACAAAGAAATGTATACTTTATGCGCCTTATTTTCCCCCTATTTTCCCCCATCAAAGGGCCCCGCCACCATTCCCCTAGATGTGAAAAAAAACACAGAACTTTACACATCACTACGTTACGCCCACACCACTGTGACACACACATCACCATGTCACGCCCACACCACTATGTGACACACACATCACTACGTCACGCCCACACCACTATGTGACACACACATCACCATGTCACGCCCAAACCACTATGTGACACACACATCACCATGTCACGCCCACACCACTATGTGATGCACACATCACCACGTCACACCCACACCACTATGTGACACACACATCACGTCAGCCCACACCACTATGTGACACACACATCACCACGTCACACCCACACCACTATGTGACACACACGCATCATCCTGTCACGCCCACACCACTATGTGACACACACATCACCACGTCACGCCCACACCACTATGTGATGCACACATCACCACGTCACGCTCACATCACTATGTGACACACACATCACCCTGTCACGCCCACACCACTATGTGACATGCACATCACGCCCACACCACTATGTGATGCACACATCACCACGTCACGCCCACACCACTATGTGATGGTCACATTACTAATCATACATATGCATTAGGGGCGTGATGGACCCAAGACCTGAAGAGAGGATATTTTCAAGCGAGGAGTTTGTCAGCCGCTGTAGGGGACCAGGAGACGGAACAAATCACACCCCTGATGCATGTTATACTCTCACATATTCTTTTTTGTGGGTGCAATTGTGTGTATTACATGTTCATGTGTGCGTGTGTTTTAGTTGATGCTCAATGAATATCTTGTAATTACAAGGCCATATGATAAGGTATACACATTTATTGTTTAACCTTAGTGATTTTTTTTGGAAAATAATTTAACTGACTGTGCCTTTTCAATTGGGAAAATATGCACGGAAAGTCCCAAATTTGGGAAAGTAAGAGCTTGATTTTTTACATATAAATGTTTTAATTTCCTACTTTTACTGAATGTATTATTACTTTTCCCTCTTTCATCTCAAAGTGCCCTTTTCAGGATGGTAAAAAAGTCGGTACAACTTTGGGAAAAATGGAGGCTTTTTTGCTAGGGGAAACAGCCGAAATTCGGCAGTAATATTCGAACAAAAAAATCACTGCCTTAAAATGATAACCTTCTGAAAATTAAGAATTTATTATAGTGTCATACTTACAGTTGCATTTATCAACTGGATCTTCATCTTCAAACTCAATGAAACCAAAACCTTTCAGATTGCCGTCTTTAGCATCTTTCTCCTTGATCAGTTTGATGTTAACAATGGTACCAAAACGACCAAATACATCCTTCATTTCTTCCACTAGTTCTTCTTCCTTCTGATCTTTGGGGAAATCTGTGATGTACAACTTCTTGGTAGCCCAGTATTGTTGCTATAATACAACATTAAGATATTAACCAATAAAACAATGACTTGATACGGAACTAGTTGTCTACAGTTCTCCCGGCACACTACTCAATCAGGGTTTTCCCTTGAATTTTCTTTTAGGGGGTCACAGTGTCCCCCTAGGGGCTTCATTTGTCAAATTTGGGGGGTCATTTTTTATGCTTTTTTTAAGTCCCCACAGAGTTTTAAAGATGTCAATGCATTTACATGCGAGTTAATTTGTTGATGCCTTATGAGAGTGGATCTATGAAAATTTGTGCAGCCTGGATGCACAAAAGGATTGTCTTGACAAGTTTGAACACACGGGTAGCATTTCATTTGACCATTTTTAATATACAACCACTGATATTTACTAAGCCAGCTTTCACAAAAAACAACAAAGTTTGCTTACAGTTACATGGCCTTTTTTTGGTGGGGGGAGCTTGGGCCTGGTTCTGGTTCATTTTGATTCAGTCGAAAAAACGTCGTCGGCTTTGACTGCTACATGTTTATAATATAAAGGTATGCACTGTCCGTCAAACGAATAACACGGTCTAATCACTTTGATGTGCTCTCCCCAAACAGTATAACAACCCGTGTAACAATGTATGTAAAGGGAGATCACTACGAAGTAACTACCGCGTTCGTACCCAATAACTTTCGAATTTAGGGCATTCGTACCCAAATTTCGACCCGCATTGTGTTTGCGTCCCACTGTGACGCTCTAGGAATATTTTTACGTGTCATTCAGCCAAAAGGTGTGCCAAAACGCACAAATTTGTGCGTCAGGGAAAACCCTGCTCAATGACATGGAGCGTTTGTTATCTTTAAATTTAACACTTTGCACAATATTTAGAAATATAGGTAGGTCATCTTCCCAAAATAACCAAAAAAAAGCCTGCATACACAATTATATATATACAACATAACAAAACAGATAGCAAGATTACTCAATCATATAAGTTCACTTCACTGCCAGTACTCATATTCAACGCAACACGCCAGTAAACATGTCAATCATAGAAATATTCAAACCTGTATATATATATACGCTGCGTTATTCTATTCAAGTCAGTATTAATGCTGCGTTATTCTATTCAAGTCAGTATTAATGCTGCGTTATTCTATTCAAGTCAGTATTAATGCTGCGTTATTCTATTCAAGTCAGTATTAATGCTGCGTTATTCTATTCAAGTCTAATTCAAGTTCTGAATGCTGAGCAAATATACAAAGTTTATTCTGAATAAATAAATTACGTACCTGTTTGGGCGTTGCCCGCTTTGTTTCGATTTTTCTTCCATCAATTTCATGTGGACGGTTCTTCTGAATCTCGTCGATATTATCAGGGTTCACGAATGTAATGAACCCAAACCCCTTTGATCTGAAATAATACACACAACATACAGTGTGTAACACAACCAATCAATCCTCGATTATTAATTGGTTATCCCCCTCTCCAAATAATGCTAAAGTTGCCTCAACCTTGTTTGTATTTGTAACTTCAACTTGTCCTGTGATTTGCTTTTGCACTAAGCCATAGGCCCATCGCCCAGTTTTAGAAAGCCAATGAGCTTCATCACAAAGCTGCGAGCACTTTTACATTAATAGAATGGCCGGTAAGCAACACAACAAAACAGCAAGACAATACACAATGCTACAGAAAAAGACGGAAATTTAATAAAACGCATGTTAAATTATGACCGATCAAGTAATTTCAATTACTGTCGCGGACCGACCAATCGCCAATCAACTCAACTAATTGGTACAACACAAGTAACAGGGCTAGAAATTAATGACGGTCTTGATGATAATTGGGAAATTCAGATCCGGGAAAATACCAACTTAAACAGTTCAAATAAAAATTTAGGGTATAAAGTATTTCTGTTATGCAGAAAATGCAATGAACCGCAAGTAACAAACGACAGAAATTAACTGAAGAGTCCCCGAGGAGATGCTGAAAGCACACCATGCCTGCTGCCATTAAAATATTTATGATCAATTATACACAAGTTTGCATGAACTGATGGGTTTTCCCCAAGATGAAAAATTGATGAGGAACAGACATGTAAATTTGGTTCAATTGATGCAAGTTTGCGTACCATGCCAAAACACAGATGCAGATTCAATGTTTTATTCCTTCACTCATCTAAAAGCATATTTGTGCAAATGTATTGCACTAGGTGCAAAACAAACTCAAAGTATTTATTTTCTTAATTAAGCCTCAAAGTATTATCCTTACGGTTTCAAAATCCAAAATACCGTATTTATTATTCATTTCAGTTTTACTATAATAGAAGTAAGGAAAAGTTTACAACTTACTTTGGTGGGGTACTTCTGTCTTTCATTATTTCACAATTATCAATGGTTCCATAGCTGGAGAAATATTCTTTCAATGTTTCCTCAGTTGTTTTTGTATCTAAACCACCGACAAAAAGTTTACGGAATTCTTCTGCGGTTGGGTTCTTCTCAAAATCAGGCCACTGAGACTGTAACAAACAATGTAAGATAAGATATAATATACAAGTAAACTTCAAATGACTAAAATAATGTTTACAAGTGAATTTCAACATAACAAATATTAACACGACAATCATCAATAGTGTACTGTAGTACAACTATGTACCGAAAAACATCAGTAGTGTGTGAATATATGGCGACATGATGGCAAATGCGATGATAAATTAAGTTAGGATGAAATGAATGACCCTTTGTGTATTTGGGGAAATAGTAAAAATATGTACCGAACTGGGCACACGAAGTAAAATCATTCCACGAACAGACATGTAGAATGGCTGCTGGGCCCACGAAGTAAAATCATTCCACGAACAGACATGTAGAATGGCTGCAGCAAGTGTTTACTGCCACACCATGTTTGTGTTTTGGTTTTGATATTAAATGACACTAGATTTTCATTATCATTTAACTACTGTAAATGTCCGCACGATATGACGACTAGATGTACTAAACATCTTCCAGCATATATCAAAGTGCCAGGCCTTTTTCTATAGTTCCCACGGGTCCGACTATCGGACCAATTCCCAAAGCCAAATAAACATATTTTTTCCCAATCAGAAGCACCCACGAAAAATCGTCTACGCCAGCAACCCCGCCTGCATATTACCGCCGAACCGCAAAATAAACATTGAAAAAACTGCATTCGGCATACTTGGATTTCATTGTTGATTTCAAATACATAACATGTGATTCCCGGTGACCACCCGCTTATGTAGGTGTACGTTCATCGTGAACGGAAACCATAACAAAAATGTCGCAAAATAGTAAATATTACTGCGTCAAAATAAGAAAGAAAAATTCTAAGGGATCGAAAACGATCAATTCCATGTTTGAGACGGCATCGAGTGCCCCTCTGTCAGAAATCTTTCTGCGAGTCTGATGGTTATTCAACTTATTTATGCTGGCGATGAACATCGCACTGTCAGATCAAATCCCTCAATCAGTCAATGGAGTGCACTTTGTAAAGTTGATTTATATTCCGAATCATGTTGGTTTATTTTACAATTTGAAGACAAACTTTTCTGATAGATTGCAGTCAATGATAATTGCCTGCTGGATAGACCTATAAATACGACCCTACATAACTTATTCACATTATGACATTTTCCAGTTAATAAGTTACATGCAAAGTGAAAGTAAAATAACAACATAATTATGTAAATGCTGTAACAGAATAACAGCATGTATACGTCTAATATTTTAGAATAGCTGTTGGAATGAGTGTATTCATGGTAAAATGGTACACCTTATTGCCCACTGCTCATCTTGAAGCTCTTTGAAATATTTTAGCCATTATTGTCCATTGTGTCATAAATGTTTGTGACATTTCGTGTCTTTTTGACAGTAAGAAATGTGGATTAAAATGCTTGTTTCATATAAAACTTAGATAAGAAAGCCTGTTCTTTTAACCATGAAAATTCCCTAAATTGGAGTTGAAGCGATTAAATTTCTTCCCAAATAGGGGAATTTTATGACGCAAATTTTCCCAATTTATCCACGGTCATTTTCCCAAAATGGACAGAAAAAGGCCTGAAGTCTACACACGTTTTACCAAGTCTCGTTGGCAAAAAAGTAAATTGACTATCGTGATAGTGATTTTGACCTCTTGTCACACCTCTACAAGAAACTGGGGAGGAGAAAGCAAAATGTTGTATATACCGAGGTAAGTAACGAGCCAAAATTCATGGACTGTTTTAAAAAAAATGTTGACTGTTCATTTCTTGTTAAGACATGATGTTTCGCACGTTATGACACGAGGCTACGTGCCAATTTATCAGTTACTCAAGAGTAAAATGTTAACATCCTTTTTTTACAATTGATGCTCAAGAATATCAATAAGCATTAATCAAGAATAAAATGATGTGAAATTGGGTCACTTTTTGTTTAAAATAAAGGGCCATGATAGATGAAGTGGGGTCACATTGGCAAAAAAGATGGGTGACCCTATGGCCAAACAGTTAAGTGACACACACTGTCAGTACCAACAACACATTAATGATGTTACACTGTGGGTCGGTTTAGGGGTTAGAAGTTTGAGTATCTTTGTTTTATTAAGACTGATTTCAGTTCTTCTTACACCAAAAGGCTTAATATCATCATAATCTGATCAATATAAATTTTACTATACCATAAACATTGAACCAATAACAGTTTCTTTAACTGAACAATTACACAAAACACATCAAGTAAGAATAAATGGGGAAATCGAGCCCTGAATACACTTGAACTTGAAGCACGAGTTTGTTCAATGCCTGGAATTTGGTCAAGGCCACAAGAAATCTGACGCTAAATTACCAGAAAAACATCGTCATAATAAAATATTGCTAGTATAGCTTAGTCGGGAAGAATACAAATGAAACAGCAACGTATAACTACATCCTAAATACTCCTAAGGGGCTCATACATCAAAAAAATATTTTGCAAACAGCAGCTTTCCATTACTACCTCCCTCGTGTTTTCGATGCATGTTTCACATGGTCGAAATATTTGCAACAAATACGAACAGGTTCCGCAAAGTTACGTGTCATTCCACATAATCTCGGTATTATGAACGCGAAAGCCTAATGCATATCAAATTAAAGCAATTTCTTACATCTTGATTCATTTTCTTCACCAAAAGTTAACACCCGTTGACCTGAAATTGCCGGCGTAATGGCTGAAATTTAGCTTGCGGAAAGGTCGATGAATTAACATTGAAATCTCACGGTACTATCGTAATCGTGCTAAAAGTGCGAGATTATTAACATTTGAATGAATGTCATACGTTTGTTGGAGTAAAAAAACACACATTAAATATGATTTGAAGTAAATTAGAGAAAATGTTGACATAAATGGTCAATCTGAGAATGAAAACTTGTTCATTGTATTTTGAAAATAGTTGTGCGAGATGGTATAGATTTCCTGTTTGCCGACCTAGTTTGAAAGCGAGGACAAATAGTAGTGACTAGTTGTTTGTTTCCTGTGAAGGAAATTCCTGCTTAAATAAAGTCGATACATCATCGCGCAATTTTCGCCACGTAATAAGTTAACATCATTTACGATTAATTAACTCTTCTCACTTCAATAAAGGAGTAAAATCTTAAATTCAATGAAACTTTACGCCGTGCACACTTGATCTATCTACGGACATATAAACCATATTATGTCATAGATAGATCGATAGATTTCAGCATAAGATGCATATATACATGGTAGACAAGAAAAAACATTGATGCATAGCATCAAGTCGGCGCAGAACCTATTGTACAAAGATAGCTTAAATGTTTATGAGAGTGTGTGTGTTGGAAAAGATATGATGTTTGGTTAAAAATATGTGTCTTCTTAGGAAACTAAAGAAGCGACTTCAAACATTTTGGAATGTTAATTCTTGCTCAAAATAAAATTTATGTCACAAGAATTGCTGCACAGACTCTGTATATATACAATACATTTTCTCTCGGCATTTAAACATTTTACAAAGTTTTTTGCCACATTTATAGTCGGTGAGAGAGAACTAGTCATCAGAGCATAGTGAAGATTTAAAATGAAATATGATGGTAGTTACATTAAGTCAGACAAATATTTAACATAAATAGTAATATAAGTACAGTGTAGTTTTTACAGATTTGTAGAATTTCTTTTTGACATAGCGAAGTAGATATATTTTGCCAAGTGAATTTGGAGGCGTTTTGATTTTGAAGACATGATATTATAATATTCTGTTCGAGTTGGCCGATGGCAATACTATCTCCTGAAATATTTTTGTGTTAATGTCTACTATGCTAATTGTTTGTTCATTTGTTTAATTAACCAGACATGAACAATATATTTCCTTATGATGGTTAAAACATCACTAAACATGCATTTATAAAGAATGAACTCATAATGTATTAATCCACAGTTGTTGAAGAAAGAAGTTTGTACATCATAAAATTAAAAACAATTAACTTCCAGTTTTATTTAAATTCGTTAAATTGCGAATGAAAGTTTTATTTCAATGTTAGAACATGAACATATTATACAATGATCTAGATATAGTTCTGTATCAACTGTTCAGACGATCTCACACTGTTGTCCCCGGAAACCTCACTAGGAACCACAAAACTTGGTTGTAAATTACAGTGTAAAGAGAGCACCGTTTGCTTTTATATAATGGAATTAACTCCGTCAACATTATTTATGAACAATTACTGCGTTACCTCCCTTAGAGTTGCGAATACGTTGCTGTCAGTTTTGTCAAATACCTAAATACCATTTTGGTCTTTGGTTTTGTGAACAATTACAATGTAGATACGAGTACTGTATGTGTATTTACAGTAATTTCTTCTTCCCGTTCATGTTATCTCGACAAATGACTTCATATTAATTTTCTAATCAATAGCAGTTAGTGAAATCGGGCGATTCATTGGATTTTCGTTTCGAGTTCGCTGTCATCCGCTTTGCTGGAAACTCACGATGAAGTTTGAACAAATCGCACGCCATGGACCGTAATGTGGATGTACCGTTAAAACTTCCAGACAAATTATTGTCGCCAGGTGTCGCTGCGGGAATGAATTCTAACACTGTACATGGGTGACAGAGTAAATACAGTAACACTGTCGCCAGGTGTCGCTGCGGGAATGAATTCTAACACTTTACATGGGTGACAGAGTAGGTACAGTAACAATGTCGCCAGGTGTCGCTGCGGGAATGAATTCTAACACTTTACATGGGTGACAGAGTAGGTACAGTAACAATGTCGCCAGGTGTCGCTGCGGGAATGAATTCTAACACTGTACATGGGTGACAGAGTAACTACAGTAACAATGTCGCCAGGTGTCGCTGCGGGAATGAATTCTGACACTGTAC
Source organism: Mactromeris polynyma (assembly GCA_032209605.1). Lineage (NCBI taxonomy): Eukaryota > Metazoa > Mollusca > Bivalvia > Venerida > Mactridae > Mactromeris > Mactromeris polynyma. Next base: position 95,133 of record JASFXZ010000041.1, read on the forward strand.
ATGGGTGACAGAGTAGGTACAGTAACAATGTCGCCAGGTGTCGCTGCGGGAATGAATTCTAACACTTTACATGGGTGACAGAGTAGGTACAGTAACAATGTCGCCAGGTGTCGCTGCGGGAATGAATTCTAACACTTTACATGGGTGACAGAGTAGGTACAGTAACAATGTCGCCAGGTGTCGCTGCGGGAATGAATTCTAACACTTTACATGGGTGACAGAGTAGGTACAGTAACAATGTCGCCAGGTGTCGCTGCGGGAATGAATTCTAACACTGTACATTGGTGACAGAGTAGGTACAGAAACAATGTCGCCAGGTGTCGCTGCGGGAATGAATTCTAACACTTTACATGGTGACAGAGTAGGTACAGTAACAATGTCGCCAGGTGTCGCTGCGGGAATGAATTCTAACACTGTACATGGGTGACAGAGTAACTACAGTAACAATGTAGCCAGGTGTCGCTGCGGGAATGAATTCTAACACTGTACATTGGTGACAGAGTATGTACAGTACAAATGTCGCCAGGTGTCGCTGCGGGAATGAATTCTAAAACTGTACATTGGTGACAGAGTAGGTACAGTACAAATGTCGCCAGGTGTCGCAGCGGGAATGAATTCTAAAACTGTACATTGGTGACAGAGTAGGTACAGTACAAATGTCGCCAGGTGTCGCTGCGGGAATGAATTCTAAAACTGTACATGGGTGACAGAGTAAATACAGTAACAATAAACATAAGGAAACATGACTACATATACTTGTATATATAAACAATGACAAAAGTGAAATGGACACAATACTCAAACATAAATCATGGATGATGAACTAAGGGAATCGCCTTGGAATGCTCAATGACAAACACCAGGTAACTCACAATGTCACCATCACCACCTCGCCAACACCATTCAAACCATCGCCTTCACTAACAACAACAACATCATTCACAAAGCAGTTGTTGTATCGTAAAGTAGTCAACACTCCCTTATGTTGAATTGCTCATTTTTTTCTCTTCATCCGTTTACACTAATCTTTGAAGCAGTAGTAAGTCCCAGTAAGTAAACAAAAGTTATAATTTCTTAAAAGATGGTCTTAGCCCTAATCAAATATAGTATACCGTGTTTATATAAACTCTGTCCATTAATACGCATTTAATGGGATAGTTAGTATCAACACACAGGTACGACATGTCTACGTGGTATAAACTTTGTCATTAACTAGATTGTTGCAGATAAACAATAACTTTCATTTGTATCAGATAGATGTCTGTGAAACTGATGCGAATTTCCCTTCATTATCGTCTTCTAGAAACACATTCCTTAGCTCTGTCGTCAATTCTGTCTGTAGGTTACGTACACAATGGAAGTTCGACTGTATCCGGATGTTTACGAGTAAATGATCGGTTGTTTCCGGATGTTTACGAATGAATGATCGGCAGTTTCCGGAGGTTTACGCATTTTCGTCTTAACTGAATCGTACCGAATAAATTCGGTGGTTATCGGATAAGAACGGAATCTAAGGAAGATAAAAGCGAATTTGTCATGGATTATCTTGAATAACTTGTCATCATAACAGAAAAATAAATATTGTACACAGTTATGTATATTATAAACATACGTGTACTTATGTTGTATGTTCTTGAAGATGGCCAGATACCAGACTGGCATGGGAGGGTATGAAGATTTGTGAAGTTGTCAAGATTAACGTTTGCTATTTTGTAGAAAGCTAAATGTATCGGCCATGATATTTGGTCATACATCACACAATGTCTGATTACTTACAATATGTCACGTGATAAATATATATACACGATGTACACATTGGAATTTGATACCTTCATTGATAATGTACAACAATATAACCAACTGTTTGTCCTTGACGTACAATCTCGTATGAAAACAAGATGATTTTACACTTATATTAAGAATATAGACAAGTGCAAAGGATTTATGATGTTATCATCTAATGAGAATTGACGTAAGTTAGCGCAATGCTTGCATTTGTTACAATGAATTTGATTGGTTCCGACAAAAACACGTGCCTTTACCAGATTGTTATCTACAAAGCCAAGAAAAGTTGAACCACGTGTACACAATGTCTAGCATGTAGATAGGTTAACGTTTATAGTGAAGGTAACTGCATATAGTCACCATCTAACAAACGCTAAGTTGTTGTCGAAAATATCTTACAAGTATAATTTGCATACGAACTTGGAACATGTCTGACATGTGTATCTATATTTATGTATAGCTGTACTTTGTTTGTATATCCTATATATAACTACAAGCAATATCTTACATACAGAGCACAATTAATGTACTAGTATTTTATATACCGGTATTTTGTTATATATTGGTACTTCGTCTGTCCTGGATCACACTATAACGGTCCCTAGTCTGTCTATTCTATATTCAAGTATTGGTGGTATAGGAGTTCGGAGTAAAGTATCTTGTATTATTGTGTAAATACAAACGAACTTAAGGTTCTAAATTTGATAATGCAGATCAGTCTCCACTCTTTAATTGGTTTGATCTTTACATTCAAGCGTCTGATTGGTTTGATCTCTACATTCAAGCGTCTGATTGGTTTGATCTCCACATTCAAGCACTGATTGTTTTGATCGCCACACTCAAGCGTCTGATTGGTATATAACCAATCAGACGCTTGAGTGTGGCGATCAAAATGACATGACATACAATGTACATTCAAGCGTCTGATTGGTTTGATCGGAGTTCAGTTCTAAAACCGCCAAAATGACATAGCTAATTCTGACGCCTTCCTTCAAACCCAGCCTTGTGCAATGTCAAACTGCTATTCCAACAATCTTACATAGTCTTACATTGTATGTCGTGCCTTGTTAGTCTTACATTGTATGTCATGTCTTGTTAGTCTTACATTGTATGTCATGTCTTGTTAGTCTTACATTGTATGTCGTGTCTTGTTAGTCTTACATTGTATGTCATGTCTTGTTAGTCTTACATTGTATGTCGTGTCTTGTTAGTCTTACATTGTATGTCATGCCTTGTTAGTCTTACATTGTATGTCGTGTCTTGTTAGTCTTACATTGCATGTCATGTCTTGTTAGTCTTACATTGTATGTCATGTCTTGTTAGTCTTACATTGTATGTCATGCCTTGTTAGTCTTACATTGTATGTCGTGTCTTGTTAGTCTTACATTGCATGTCATGTCTTGTTAGTCTTACATTGTATGTCGTGTCTTGTTAGTCTTACATTGTATGTCGTGTCTTGTTAGTCTTACATTGTATGTCGTGTCTTGTTAGTCTTACATTGTGTGTCATGTCGTGTTAGTCTTACATTGTATGTCGTGTCTTGTTAGTCTAACATTGTATGTCGTGTCTTGTTAGTCTTACATTGTATGTCGTGCCTTGTTAGTCTTACAGTGTATGTCGTGTCTTGTTAGTCTTACATTGTGTGTCGTGTCGTGTTAATCTTACATTGTATGTCGTGTCTTGTTAGTCTTACATTGTGTGTCGTGTCTTGTTAGTCTTACATTGTATGTCATGTCTTGTTAGTCTTACAGTGTATGTCGTGTCTTGTTAGTCTTACATTGTGTGTCGTGTCGTGTTAATCTTACATTGTATGTCGTGTCTTGTTAGTCTTACATTGTATGTCTTGTCTTGTTAGTCTTACATTGTATGTCGTGTCTTGTTAGTCTTACATTGTATGTCGTGTCTTGTTAGTCTTACATTGTATGTCGTGTCTTGTTAGTCTTACATTGTATGTCGTGTCTTGTTAGTCTTACATTGTATGTCGTGTCTTGTTAGTCTTACATTGTATGTCGTGTCTTGTTAGTCTTACATTGTATGTCGTGTCTTGTTAAGTATAAATGCATTGAGTCTATACTAATTTCAAACCAGCAATATAAAACAAAAATGAGTAAAAATACAAAAACTCATACGATCATGTTTTAATATTTTATTTACAAGCATATTGTTGTTACATTAATTGTTATTATATCAAAATAATGTTTGAAAATGTCCATATTCTACGATTTCAAATAAAACGGTTTAGTCGTTAGTCATAATTTCTGTGAAAAGATTTAACAACAAACACCAACATAATAACAATAACAGTGTAGGTTTCACAATATTTACCCAGACAATTCATTCAATTCATCAAACTTGTTCACAAGAATAATTTGTACTTTTAACAACTATTGATTAAAAACCTGGTCCATTAATGTATAAAAACCATAATGGTACAATCTTTATTTTTATAAGAAAGCGAATGACTGGACAATAATACTGAACGTTTCAGCCTAGATAAATACCGTGAACCCTGGCACCAATCTAGACGTACAATCATTTATGTATTTGAAGTTTCTGATGTATAAACACATATTCTACAATATCTCATTTACTAATACATTCATGATTTGAGAAATAGTCAACTTTGAGCAGAATTATAATTGCTGGTACCAAATATGTCCGTTGTCAAAATGATAAAGAAGTGAAATGAAGACTACCAACATTTCTTGATAAATAAGATAGAAACAATATTGATTTTATACAGAGAGAAACGTTTTATCAACGGTTTTAAATGCTGACAGTTTGAATTAAACAGTTTGTATGTATATAAATTTAGATTTTTATATATTTTGCAGCAAAGTCACCTGACATATATCTATATCAATACCAAACAATGCAGAAATCAACGCGGAGGCAGATAAGACTTCCGGTTCAATCGTATCGCGAGGTTTAGATGATGCACTGACGCGGTATAAAAAAATTGTAAATCATGAACAAGTCAGGCCTGAGCATGCACAGTACAGAGGCGGATACAAGCATTAGATCCTTTATTTGAAGATGAATACCTCGCTACATTTTCTGTATATATGCACGAGAACGATGCTTGATAATGTCGCAGTAAAATGTTAGATATAAGAAATGTGTCATAAATGATAGAACTAAAGATGAAATGGGTCTTAGGTTGCTCATTCTCAGAGTGGAGACCAGTCTGAAATATTCTCAGTGTGGAGACCAGTCTGAAATATTCTCAGTGTGGAGACCAGTCTGAAATATTCTCAGCGTGAGGACCAGTCTGAAATATTCTCAGTCCGGAGACCAGTCTGAAATACTCTCAGTGTGGAGACCAGTCTGAAATATTCTCAGTGGATCTGAGCGTTCCCTCAAGATTGATCTTCAAACTCAGTGCGATGACCTTGACCCCGACTCTAAATGGAAGTAATGATAAGCCATCAACAAACAACGTAAAATATTATATTATCTTCAAACATCTACATACACTGAAAATAAACAATTAACAATTTGTGTGAAATCTCCGAAAACATAAATATGTAGTTTGTTATTGACCATAAATGGTTATATTGTAATAAGATCAAAGTAAATGGCAACATTTAGATTCTTCATAATCAACCAAAAATCCACCGTTCTATGATTTACAAACCAAGTTTTCAAACCTGTTTAAGTTATTCTGGTACAAGATTTAGACTGTGTTACACTGCCTCATATATATACACAGTAAGGCGTAAAAGACAAATATGTTTGTTACAGGTTTCCCGACCTACCCTATTTTTTGCGCCGACCCTAGAATTTTGTTTGCGTGTTAACCTTTTTTCATTCACTTCTGCCCATTTTTTAGACGCTTTACGAGTATTCCAGTATAAAGCATTATATTCACCTTGAATAAACATTATGCACGTTAAAAGGGAAAGGTGATTCGTCTTTTAACATATATTCATTTAAATCTATGTTTAATTCGCTTCATTTGAAAATTCAAAAAAAATCGACCTTCCCTACTTTTTTTGGACATGAAACCTGAAACAAACATTTTTTATTTAAGCCTAACAATAAAACAACAGTTTGTCATCATGCATGTAGAACAAACGCAGTGTGGAATAAATAACCAGAATATCTTTAAAGAATTTATAAATATTAGATATATGCATATAACTCATCAAATCAAATATAGTTTGCCTCCATCACAGACAAGTTTACAACAATAATTAAATAAATTAATCCCCTGATTAATTAATAAAAACACATCTTGTTTAGCAATATATTTATCACGTGATCAATGGATGACGTCACATGTGTAAAAGTTTGTTGTGGGTGATCTGTGGATAACGGAATATCAATTCAAAGATTTTGTTACTAAAATATGTAACAAGGTTTGTGTTGTTGCTATTATATAAAGCCTGCTGTTCACAACATATACACGAACCATGTCTACCATCTATCACAAGGACCCAACATAAAATCTGTAAAATGCAACATTTAAGGCACAGAACTTTATACAATCATCAAGCATGACGAACGGAAAGAAATGCAGATCTCTATTTCAGTAGAAAATATCAGGGTACCAATAAACCAATGATTCAATAGTTGATATAATAATTTGTACAACATAATCACATACAGTAAAACCTCACCTAAAGATCACCTCAATACCAAAACCACCTCAAAATTACGAACAGAAGTTTCAAGTCCATTTCACTGTTTTGCTCTTAATTCAACCTCAATATTAAGACCACCTCAATAAGAAGACCAGAGTTCAATAGTTCCGAAGGTGGTCTTATTATTGAGGTTCTACTGTAATTATTGTAAATATATGACAAAAAAAACGTCCATAAAGTCACGTGATAAAATCAGTGTGTTCATTATACAGTTCTCATAATTGTTACAAGTCAGCCAATATAATATATCATTTTATACCACACACATAAAATGACAAAATATACCCCTTGATAAAATGACACTCAAATATTTCAATTTACATGTATAGTAATCAAATGATGACGCCACATAATGTAAGAAAAACGGAAAATAACAATATCAAATAAGAATACAGACAAAAATGAAGACAGTTTAGTGAACAAATAGAAATTAATTTGCATTTTATCTAAGGGAGAAAACATTATGATATGTCGTAAAGTAAAATGGTGGCTTCAAAACACAACTAAATGTTCATTTATAGTTTGATGAAGACGTCATGTTTCAATTTTCATTTGCCTAGCAACACTTTGGTATCACATCTTCTAGAACAACAACTGGTATGTTTGTAATTTTTAGGGTTAGAAGACGTCATCTTCTTTGGTGACGTCATTACTGACGTCTCATGAAGCCAACAACTTTAAGTATTGACCGAACGGACTGTTTATGTAAGCTTTGTATATCAAACATTTGTGTCATAAATGTTGAAGCACGATTTCATATTTTTTGTATCATTTACTTACAAAGGAAAACTTCCTTTTCACTGACACACTGTTTGCATATGACGTCACAGCACCATAAGACTTGGCATTGGCACGCGCGCTTGACTGTCACTGACCGAATGTTATAACCCCGCCCACAACACATGACGTCGCAATTCGAACGATCACAAACGCGCCCAGATGTTCCCCGACTGTAAGGACTGGCTTCACAAAACGTAGGAGAATCATCAAGATGCACCATCAAGTTAGATCTCGGCGCTATACTCATTTCCTCCTCCTCTTTCGAAGAGTTTTTGTCCCTTTTCGATTTTTTGGACTTCCTGTCCCTTCCCGTATCATTTTCATTGATAAAGTTCTGTAACTCAACAGGTCTCAGAATATTTCCAGAGTTATTTTCTAGCGTTATTTCATCTGGCAACGGGGAATTACCCGTCGCATGATTTGTGTAAGTTAATACTTTGTACGAATTTTCGTACTTATTTTTCAACAGATTGCCAATTTGAAGGAATGTAGTAAGTTGACGCCAGCATGTTTGTACCGTACAGGAACCAGAGATACCGTGACATTTACATCTCGTCGTAACCGCTGATTTCACAACCTGCAATATACAGTGAACATCAATGGACTTAGTAATATTATAAATCGGTTAGATCTAATTATCGAATGCAAAATCTCAAAAATGCATGACGTAACTATTATATAACAATAATCCATATGGTATCACAATGATTCAATAATGCATGACATCAGAATGATTTAGCACTGCATGGCGTCACACTAGATAAACACTGCATGATGTCACAATGATTCAATAACGCATGACATCAGAATGATTTAGCACTGCATGGCGTCACACTAGATAAACACTGCATGATGTCACAATGATTCAATAACGCATGACATCAGAATGATTTAGCACTGCATGGCGTCACACTAGATAAACACTGCATGATGTCACAATGATTCAATAACGCATGACATCAGAATGATTTAGCACTGCATGGCGTCACACTAGATAAACACTGCATGATGTCACAATGATTCAATAACGCATGACATCAGAATGATTTAGCACTGCATGGCGTCACACTAGATAAACACTGCATGATGTCACAATGATTGAACAATGTATGGCGTCACACTGGGTCAAGAAAGCATGGCGTCATATGATTCAACAACGAAAACATTTCATCCGTACGATAAACGGACTAACTAAAACATCTGTACAAATACTGTATATTGTTATGTTATCAATATTAAGTCAGTGTCTGAAAGGAAAGTTGAATGTGGTTCATGCAGGTATTGTACTATGACAACAGACAGGTCACGTGATTGATAGTATACGGTCAACATAAATTGACCTTGATTGACCTGAAGAACTAATCAACTTATAATTGGTTTCTACTGAAGACTAAACAAATAATAATTGTATCTACGCTGGTGTCTCACCAATACTGTTCGATCTATCATCAACTTATCTATTGTGAATTATTGCTAACATTTTGACATGATGGTTAACCCCATGTTGTCTACCTCTAGTATTTATGGTTTCTCTGATTGACAAGAGAATACATTGTGTACTGAACAATCATATTCACTGCTGTAGATAACTTAAATTGACAAAGCAAACTTAACATAGAAGGGGGGGGGGCAGTTGAGAGGGGAAGAGTGAGGCGATAGAAGGGATAAACAGAATGGAGAGTGAAATGAGGGAAGGGATAAACAGAGTGGAGAGTGAGGTGAGGGAAGGGATAAACAGAGTGGAGAGTGAAGTGAGGGAAGGGATAAACAGAGTGGAGAGTGAAGTGAGTGAAGGGATAAACAGAGTGGAGAGTGAAGTGAGGGAAGGGATAAACAGAGTGGAGAGTGAAGTGAGTGAATGGATAAACAGAATGGAGAGTGAAATGAGGGAAGGGATAAACAGAGTGGAGAGTGAAGTGAGGGAAGGGATAAACAGAGTGAAGAGTGAAGCGAGGGAAGGGATAAACAGAGTGGAGAGTGAAGCGATTGAAGGGATAAACAGAGTGGAGAGTGAGGTGAGGTGAGGGAAGGGATAAACAGAGTGAAGAGTGAAGTGAGGGAAGAGATAAACAGAGTGGAGAGTGAAGTGAGGGAAGGGATAAACAGATTGAAGAGTGAAGTGATGGAAGGGATAAACAGAGTGGAGAGTGAGGTGAGGGAAGGGATAAACAGATTTTTGAGTGAAGCGATGGAGGCGATAAACAGCATGAATATGACGTAAATCTGTTTTTGACATTTGCAATATCAATTTTTTCTATTGAGGTAATTGAAATTTTATGTTTTATTCCGATGCTTACTGCTTATGTTAATCTGATTCTAGAATAAAGGGATACCTGTGTAAGAGGCATAAATGATAAAGTTGGGATGGGAGAGAGAAATAGAAAATGTCGATGTAAGGAAATGGGTGGCAGAGGGAGAGAGAATATAATGGTAAATTAAACACAACTCTCTCATTCTGACAACATTTTCCTTCACTGTCCATGACGCACTTTCATTATTTACTGTTATAAAATACTGAAGGAATGGTATAAAAATTGTCCGGAAACTTTAAACAATTAAACATTAAGAACAATATTTGTTATTTCTTCGGTTGTATGTCGAGGTAAATAATTACTAAACATTCATTTTTATAAAAAATTATCAAATACAACATCGCATGGTTTATGTTGGAACATTTACGTTGTAACATAATCATCATGATTGTGATATGAACTTCGTATCGTCCGTGTATCTCTATTTGTAAACAAATGTCCGCAATATATCAACACACCATATGGTAGATTTTATAAGCACCCATCAACAATTCTATGATTTAAGAAGAAATCTGGGTTAATTTGGTGTCAATGTCAAATATTTTGACGGAGAAAATACGCGAATTATTGAAATTTATGAAAATGTTTAAGCAGAAAAATATGTTGGCAAAAATCGGAGGCATTAATTAAACTGAATATTACAGTGTATATACGTAAATGCAGCATAACGTTGTGTTAATCAAACTGAATATTACAGTGTATATACGTAAATGCAGCATAACGTTGTGTTAATCAAACTGAATATTACGTGTATATGTAAATGTAGCATTAACGTTGTGTTAATCAAACTGAATATTACAGTGTATATGAAAATGTAACATTACGTTGTGTTATTCAAACTGAATATTACGTGTATATGTAAATGTAGCATTAACGTTGTGTTAATCATACTGAATATTACGTGTATATGTAAATGTAGCATTAACGTTGTGTTAATCAAACTGAATATTACGTGTATACGTAAATGTAGCATTAACGTTGTGTTAATCATACTGAATCTTACGTGTATATGTAAATGTAGCATTCACGTTGTGTTAATCATACTGAATATTACGTGTATATGTAAATGTAGCATTAACGTTGTGTTAATCATACTGAATATTTACGTGTATATGTAAATGTAGCATTCACGTTGTGTTAATCATACTGAATATTACGCGTCTATCCGGCCACCCATGATCGAGCAGTAGCACGATCCCATTGAGTCTAAATCACACAATTATACAATTATTACAGAAATAAAGTGGATTTGTTTGTTGATGTTGTTCATTATTCATATTGTCCACTGAGCCCGAGATCTGAGAATATTTTTTCTACTTATATTTGAAGCGCATGTTAAAAATCTGATTACAAATATGACATAGAAAGTCGACTTTACCAAACAAAGATTCTTTTCATCGAGTAATAAATTCCAGCAGTATAGAGTTACATAGGAAATCTTGTATTTGTCATCAAAGAACTAAAGGGTTAGGGTTGTATTACGTTCAGTTATATGTTAGCTTCACTGTCGTAACTGGTACATTTTAGGACAAGGAAAATACAAATATATGATCGTTATAACTGATACAGTATACGTATCAAAGGACTGGAGGGAGTAATACAGACTATATGCTGGTTTCATATCTAAAGTTTCATTCAATTTATTCACAAATCATTGCATTGTGTTAATATCAGTAAAATAGTCGATTTGATAACTTTTTTTCTCTATAGGAATTCAATAATTATTTACTTTCATTCCTCATAGTTTTGTTAGCACCAGCACCATAAGTCCTGTAAGTTCCGACAATTGTCATCAAATGTCAAACATAGAGTGAGATTTTTTTTCTACCTGCTGAAAGGATTTATCTATCTGGTGTGAGGAAGAATGTCAACACGTGGACAATTCACAATGATGTCTAGGTATAAGTGCACGGGACACTGACTTAAAGGATCGCCTGTTCTGTTTAATTACAGATAGTACATCTAAGTGTTTATCCAAGTTTAACATTACATGATCTCTTGCACTTATACGTTCAATGGAACTTACATGAAGTATTTGATAAACATTAAGTAAAATAGACAACTTTGTATAATTCTTATGTTTTCATTTACCAGTTTATTTTATTAGCTTTATATTTCAGCCAGTCCTTTGATCTGTGTATGATATATAGTGTTTGTTTTATATCCAATTATTTACCAATCAAAATTCACACTGACTTTTGAACTATTACAACAAATATTTCATTGACAGTTCAAACAATACTGTATTATTTAGTTCAAGTATTTTACACTCACGTTCCAACTTTCATCTTCAATACCTTGCTTCTGTATAACAACTTAAACATTTATATAAATATATTTAAGATTTACTTCAATTAAGAAATCATGACTAATTAAGAACGACGCAAAGTGGTCCGTAAATCGTTTCAATAAATTGAGTTAAATTTTACACTTAATAGTCAGACAGATTATATTCATATCACTGTTAAAATACCGCGTGATTAACTGAGTTAACATGAGCTAAACTCGTGACACTTGCAGGGAATGCTGGGAAGTTGCTGAACATTGCAGCACACCTCGTCCAGTTACAGATACCGCGTGATTAACTGAGTTAACATGAGCTAAACTCGTGACACTTGCAGGGAATGCTGGGAAGTTGCTGAACATTGCAGCACATCTCGTCCAGTTACAGATACCGCGTGATTAACTGAGTTAACATGAACTAAACTCGGGACACTTGCAGGGAATGCTTGGAACTTTCTGAACATTGCAGCACATCTCGTCCAGTTACAGATACCGCGTGATTAACTGAGTTAACATGAACTAAACTCGGGACACTTGCAGGGAATGCTGGGAACTTGCTGAACATTGCAGCACATCTCGTCCAGTTACAGATACCGCGACATTTCTGTTATAAATAAAACCTCGTGCACTTGTTTGCATGGTATTTAATGTTACCAAATTTAGATCTGCGTCTTTCGAACTTGTTTGAATCAATTAAAAGAGAAAGAGAGAGAATCAGTTGCTATAGGGAACGCTACATACAATGAAGCTAAATTACACAGTCTCTCTAAAATGAATGAGTTAGCATGAACTTTAATATTGTTTAACTATTATTTTAATAACAGATTTACGTACACGTAACACACGCGTTACACTTAGCGAACTGAAAACTTTATATCAAGACGATACTATTAATGTCAGTGTTTTAACGTATTTTTTAAGAGAGGATAGAGAACATGTCCTACGATATTCGATTAGTTCAAGTATTCAGTGATTGCGACATAAAATACTTATATATGGTCATCGTGTCAACAGACAGTTAATGTACTCACCAAAGCTGTGTTTTATATCAGATTTGATGAACATATTCACGCCTTGTCATTATTATACAAGATAATGATGCAATAAAGCATGATATATAGACGCGTGTGGTCACTTCTTGACTTAATCATACAATTTATATTTTAGACACACGCATCATGATACAATATAACCAATACGTTTTATGTCAAGTTCATCAATTCGGACCACACCGGCACTTTCCGGCATTCTGAAAAAAAAACAGTTATTTTAGCTTGCTGGAAATTGCCGAGCTGCTTTTAATCTGTAGTCGTCACATTCTAACAAATTAAGTTTATTTCCTCGGGACTGGGTCCACATTTTTCTATTCGTATTTTTTAAATTAGAAATGTAATGAATTGACAGCGACGGGATAAATAATGCTGTAGCGTACAGAAAACGGTGACATAATGAGAACTTTGTCAAACATGAAGGTTTAAATGTCAAATAAATAGTTTTCCTACTTATATATACTTTTACTCGCCCACTTAATGACGAAAATATCATAATTACGTTAATTACAACATACAAGAATGAACGATACTTTAATTAATGTTTAATTGGTAGAAATTTATGTTTATAAGATATTCACTTCAATGACTACGAACTATAAAATGTTGAACTTTTATGTTTTACCATTAAATTCTTGTAGTTTTATGTAAGTACAAGAAATAACGATATTTTCAATGTCAAAGTGGAGCTCTTTTTTCTGTGTCTTGAATTTCCGAGTAAAATTAAAACAAAATGGATAATAGTAAACAAATCTACATATTTATATACAAAACTGTATTTATGTTAACGTTGTTTATTTCATCAAAGCGTCATGTACTCTTTGATTAGCAAAATTGCACATTATACGAATTTCTTCCAGTATTGCTTTTTCGGCGCAGTCGTACCAACATGGTAGTGACCAGCAATCGTAACATCTCGGCATTTTTTATGTTGCACAACGAACTTTAACCTTCAAATTGCGCCGACCATCTTTTTCAAGATATTCTTGTATAAAATCAAACTTCATGTTTCTCAATTATAACGTAATCTAGAGTTCACCTCAAGCGTCCGTTACGTCGTTAAACAGTTAGGGTGATTTCATGATTTCAATATTAAATTTGTACAATGTAGTGTCAGGGAGTTAGGAAACAAGAAACATAATATCGGTCCTAGTCACGTGCTTATTATCATTGTCACAGTGACGTGAGCTTGTGATTTATATTTTGTCCTAGTCACGTGACTATTGTCCCGGTCACGTGATTATAGCAACACATTTACAAGGGAAGTGAAACATTTGACTACAGTATGTATAACACACGTATATCAGTGCAGTTATATTAGTCCTAGGTAATAAATCAGTGGATATTGACCAGCAAACACGAGTAATCCCTAGAAAACATCATATAAAACGTGTGTCATCAACTTGTGTCGGTTTCTATAACAACTGACCACAATGCAAACTCACCAAATTTGTTAACTTAACTAAACACGAATATTGTCTTGTTAGCAAAACAACAGACGTTTTTTTTGTCCTTAAATATTCTATAGTAGTTTGTAGCTTACATCACTCGTATGTTTAACAAGAATTAATAACTTTGTTCCAGAAAGAGTTGAGAAATTGTATCTTACCAGGTACTTTGAATAAACAATTACTGACGTCATATAAACCTCTATTTGTATATTTAGTGACTAGGAACAATTCAAACAAATATCATAAATCATACTATGTTGCTCTACCATAGAAAACAGAACTTATAATAGATACGTACTTTACGACCCAGTCGTATATTATGCTGATCTACTCTCGCTCGGATATCTTTACTTCTTCTTTTTCCTGCTCGCAGAAATCGACGAGAAAATTTTAAACCAAAACGAACATTATCACCGCATCCACCCCATAACCACGCCTCTCGATTCTGGAGGTTTTTAGATTCATCACACGTGCACCTGTCAATACTTCCTCTACTGCATGCACGAGCAAATGTGTGCACGAGACTGGCTGAACTGATTGCGTATAGGAATGATGTTTCTTTAAATCCTGAAATGAAAACATAAAAAATGCCGCATTTGGTTTCGCATTAAATATTTACAAATGAAGAAAATATCAGGCCAACTTAATTTATAATTCTGTCTATTTTTAATTGCACTCAAGTTTATTTTTTCCGAAACTTAATTAACATAGCGTGGTGCAAATAAGGGAAATACATGTACTTGAATCTTGAAGATGCGTGACTTTGACCGGAAATACACGACACAATGAATTTAACAATTTGGACATTTTGTAAGGTCATCTACGTTTCACTTTTTACGCTCATTTTAACTAATCCTTCTCATGGTGCATCCATGGTTACTCTGTGGTGAATAGAAGCATACTATCTGTGTCTCCAATTGAAGAGATTTATCCACGTGACTAAGCAATAATGCGCACGCAAGGTGGTCCTTACGTTTGAATCTCATTATTTTGGCGTTTGGCTTAATTAGGGAAATCGTTTTCAGTCCATTTTGAATGAAATAAATGGGTTCAAGTATCCAACTTTCAATTTGTTTAGGACAAAATACAGAACCGATGTTTGACAGTTAAACTCTTTCAGGACCAAGCGCCTATTAACAAAGATCGCGTGCTCTTCATTGTCATAGTTGTGATTGGTACGGACACTGGCAACATGACAAGGACATTTATATCAGTGGCACTTTATTTGTATTTAGTAAACGAAGGTTTTAATACGACTGCTTGGGATTCAATCATTTTCACAATGGAACAAATTTACCTTGAAGGTGTGAAAATATAGAAACTAAATGTGAAAATTGTTAAAATGGTCTTCATTAAAATATTTCAAGCCTAGCCTTGTGTTTGATGAGTGAAGTTTCTAGATGGATTTCACACCAGTTGTTACTCTGCATAATTCTATGTATTGAAACTTGAACCAAACAGTTTACAAAGACACAGTTTAAAACTGAAAAATACGACCGATTGTTACTTATAATAGCTTGTTTTTTTCTTTTAAAGAAACGAGATGAATTTTGTGGTTAAGACATTACCTTCTTGGTCTTTAATTATCTTTGATGCATCTATCAGTATAATTATATGCTGGCCAAATAGGGGAGAGTTGAATGGATTAAATACACAAAACCACAGTTTAAGTATAATGACAGTTGTGCTTATTTCAGCAAATAATTATTCACTATCATATTTCTCGTCTTGTTAACAAACAGTTTAACGTTCTGAAGATGAACCCCAGGGAAACAAAGGCTATATAGATAAAACATTTTGAAGTTTGTAGTGAGAAATTACATAAAATATGAACTATCCGACGTTTTGTCATTGAAGTGAAGAAATGGCCCTAACATTGTATCAAAGATGTATCTGGCACATATAAACGAACAGCATTTGAACATGTCTCATATAGCGTTATTGCTACATTGGCTTAGTTTGAATATGTTTTAAATTATTGAATTATTTTAATTGAGAAATAAAAGTATGTTATGCAAATTGGCAATATATTACAAGAAAGCTTTAATTATAAGAAATAATGTAATGAATAATATAAACTGTTGTATTTACATTCAGTTGTTCATCATCGACTGTTAACTGTGGTGAATTTTCTATGTAGTCACGTGAAAACTTTGTATATATACATGTATATGAAATGATTTATATAGATGATATACTTTATACAAGTCTAAATAAAATATATGTTCTGTTCTGTTCTGTTCTGCTTAGACATCTTTAATACGAACATTCGCTAAGTATTACCAGTTCACAAAGTTTGGTTTTCTCGTGTTGCGCACGGACAATCTTGTTAACAAACTTCCAGCAATTTATAAATATTTCAAACTTCTTTCTTTCAACAAATACAGAGGAATACATTACTCGTGTAGTTTTTGATGATGCATATTTATTGATGTTTTAACTATATGAAATATGTATTTTCCTTTTTGTTAAGGTAAAAATTCAAGAAAAATTGAACATAAAATTATTTAATAGTAATTTAGATACTGACATTTTTTTATAAATAATCGATTAAAATAAATTAAAAACTGATCTAAGTATTGTATTGAATATATAATACAAATATCGACCAATAACAAGATGGGTATAGTGTAGACATACAAGTTAAAGCGTTTATTTCAATCTGATGCAGTCCAGGGCCCGTATTTACAAACACATTAACACTGAAACTCAGACTTAGACTTTAAAATGGTAAATGTTCTTTTTGCTCCTACGTTTTTATTACAATATAGATCTGAATAAAAGTTGGCAAAAATGTAGAATGGGTAACACCAATTATTTTGACAAAATTTCACCCATTCCGATTGAATGAAAACGAAAGGCCGGTAACTTCAACCTTTACACAGTTTAAGTCTAAGTGTGAGTTTAAGTCTTACAATGTTTGTGAATACGGGCCCAGTTGGGGGAACATTTGTTACTATAAAACTCTTAATGATGATATAACTTGCAAGTTTGATATCAAATCTTTGAACAACATTTACATTTTTGTAAAATTGTCTATGTAATTATTTTTGTTGAGCGATGTTCGGAAAGCGTGTAGAGTCAATGCATCTCTGGATATATAGAAGTATCCGAGTTAAAACAAATCTCTTGATCTATTTTATACAAGATTTGTGAGTAAAACTGGTATTATAGAGAACAGATAGAACAAACAGCTGTCGTTAAACACATCCATGCCTTCATTTATTGAACTTTTTGATCTTGTAGAAATGTTGCCAACGTTACAACTAAACATAAACAGAATGTGTGAGCTTATATTGTCTTCTAACATATGTTCATACAAGCACTGTAACATTGTCAGTGTTATGTTCTGTCTGAGATAATACTACTGTATACTAACACAGTAAATATTTATAACACCACATGTAATGATGATACTATATCAGTGTGGGGGCCATGCTTCAATATCATCATCACACGTAATGATGATAATATAATATCACACGTAATGATGATAATATGATATCACACGTAATGATGATAATATGATATCACACGTAATGATGATAATATATCAGTGTGGGGGCCATGCTTCAATATCATCATCACACGTAATGATGATAATATGATATCACACGTTATGATGATAATATATAAGTGTGGGGCCATACTTCAATATAACATCACACGTAATGATGATAATATGATATCACACGTAATGATGATAATATAATATAACACGTAATGATGATAATATAATATCACACGTAATGATGATAATATAATATAACACGTAATGATGATACTATAATATCACACGTAATGATGATAATATGATATCACACGTAATGATGATAATATAATATAACACGTAATGATGATACTATAATATCACACGTAATGATGATAATATAATATAACACGTAATGATGATAATATAATATAACATGTAATGATGATAATATAATATAACACGTAATGATGATAATATCATATCACACGTAATGATGATAATATAATATAACACGTAATGATGATAATATAATATAACACGTAATGATGATAATATAATATAACACGTAATGATGATAATATAATATCACACGTAATGATGATAATATAATATAACACGTAATGATGATAATATAATATAACACGTAATGATGATACTATAATATCACACGTAATGATGATAATATAATATAACACGTAATGATGATAATATAATATAACACGTAATGATGATAATATAATATAACACGTAATGATGATAATATCATATCACACGTAATGATGATAATATAATATAACACGTAATGATGATAATATAATATAACACGTAATGATGATAATATAATATAACACGTAATGATGATAATATAATATAACACGTAATGATGATAATATAATATAACACGTAATGATGATAATATAATATCACACGTAATGATGATAATATAATATAACACGTAATGATGATAATATAATATAACACGTAATGATGATAATATAACATCACACGTAATGATGAGAATATAATATAACACGTAATGATGATAATATGATATCACACGTAATGATGATAATATAACATCACACGTAATGATGAGAATATATCGGTGTGGAGGTGGCGTTTCAATAACGTGATAGTGTAAGGTAATGTACATTATCCGGGGTATATCCGACTTCTAGAATTCGTTATAAATAAAACCTTTTCAAACTTATAGTTGTCCATCTCGTCATTCAAAGTCGCCATTTTTGTCTCATTTATTTCATATCGTTAATTATTTTGCGGTGAAAACATTTTTTTTTCTTTGTAAAGCAATAAATTAACGCATTTCGTGCCAAAACGTCGCGGAAACCAGTGACATTATAATAACATGAAGAAAATAAAAGTAACAACCTGGACATGACCACGACATCTCTGATTTCATGATACTATTACAAGTTTACCATCAATTTATCCAAATACATTATTGGCACGCGCTTCATAACGCGGAGTAAGGTGTCCATTTTATTGTTCTAGAGAACAAGCGTCGGGCATTTCTAATCGTACACGATAGAACATTGAATTTTATTGCGTTTTAATGGCGTTTTAATGCCTGACAACGATGTTTTAAGGTGTTTATGATGTCATGAAATAATCAAGTTTACTGTTTTTGGTCAAAAAGGTCATCAGTGATTAAATACTGCCGACCAGACGGCGGTGACTCGGTGATATATTTAGTGAGATAGAAGAACTTCGTTAACAACGCTTAAAGTTGATTAAAATCATCACAATTCTACATAAACACGCAAAAAATGCAGCATCGCTTAAAATCAGAATACTGTTTCATTTTTCACAACAAAACTTGGCATTTTGCATAAACTTCGGTGAGTTGGAGAGATAGTATGTTGAACATGGCCAACTTTAATTATTAATTGCATAAAGATACAGTATTTATTTTTTAAAAATCGCAACCAAGTACAAAATGTCAGCTTTCATTCGTTACTGTATGAACTATGAAATAAGTACTTTATATATTCACATCAATGTTACATTAACTATATGTTGTCATTATGTATATGTTATAACATGCGTTTAGATGCAAGCATCAGACTGCAGCCTTGTCATTGGTCAATTTCAAGACTGTGCTCATATACCACCAGCGAGTGATTTGAGTATTGTCCCTGTTCTCAAAAATACTTTAAATACAACAAATCTAATGTGCATTTCATCAAAAGTCCTAGGTGTGCTTTTCACTCCGAAGGACACGTTTCGCACCTTTGCCAATTTAAGCATGTATTGTTACACCAATTTAAGCATGTATTGTTACATGAATTTAAGCATGTATTGTTACACCAATTTAAGCATGTATTGTTACACCAATTTAAGCATGTATTGTTACACCAATTTAAGCATGTATTGTTACACCAATTTAAGCATGTATTGTTACACCAATTTAAGCATGTATTGTTACACCAATTTAAGCATGTATTGTTACACCAATTTAAGCATGTATTGTTACACCAATTTAAGCATGTATTGTTACACCAATTTAAGCATGTATTGTTACACCAATTTAAGCATGTATTGTTACACCAATTTAAGCATGTATTGTTGTATTGTCACATGAATTTAAAAAAAAGATTCAACCAAATTTTAGTTTAATCTGAATGAATATGAAATATTAAAGATATTTACACTTCAAAATGTGTAAAACATATTGAGAAAACAAGACTTATTCCTTCCAGGAATTTTCACTGCTATCTTTTTATAATTAGGATTTTTGACGAAACGTAGCCCTAATTAATTAATTAAAATATTTTTTTGTCTGATTCAGTTAATTTAAATTCGGTTAATTAGCAAATAAATTATGCGCGCGGCACAACATCAAGTATTTTGTCTCAGCAAGAACTGATTTACCCTATAAGACTTGATTCTCTATCATAGCAACACAAACCAGCACATTTAAGATAACTTAACAAAATCAAAAGTTGAGAATGTATCGTCTGTCTATCATGGTATCACATTGTATCGGTGGTTGTAAAGTCCTTATAATGTCAACAAAGTTTTCATTAAATCCAAGATAAACAGATTGTCTGCACTCTTCCCGGAGTTGTACAGTTCATATATGAGCCATTAAATCATTCATTATCTCTGTAATAACCATTGAATGTGTGTGATACACTCTCCAAATACCTGACAATCTCATTGAAAAACGTGTGTAACGTTAACAACTAAATCATTCTAAAATTTAATAACATCTTTCGTTTTTCTTATTTTTGCCTTTCAAGTTGTCTACATAGCATCAATGGGTAACACGATCTTACAGAAAGTCTGACCAGTTGTTACAAACAGATTCAAACATATCTGTATACATGTATTATCATAGTAGATGCTGTAGAGACTTGGAGATAGGAAAAAAACATTGTTCTACAATGGTAAAGTTGATGACACAATGTACAAACACCACTTGTACGATCCCAGTTAAATATTTACCCTGAGGTAAGCATTTCTTCAACTCGTCACGGAATTACACAATATTACGGGTAATTACGGTAATTCCAGAGGTAATTGGACAAATAAGTTTAATCAAAGGCAACACAACGTCACGCAACATTCAAGACAACACAACGCCACGCGACATTCAATGCAACACAACGTCACGCGACATTCAAGGCAACAAAACGTCACGTGACAGTCAATCAAAATGTTTGTCAGTATAGCGGAAGTTGAAACCAGTTACCAACGACAAAACATGAATCCAAACTGTTTGTGATCCGGTAACTTTGATGTTAACTCCGTGTTTGTCAGCTCGTGTTTACAGATGGATAATTGTTATCGAGTAGATATATGTCTGATGTCTTGGTTATATCTCTGATGAATATATTCCTGATTATAACGGACATCTTGCAGTATTTATGAATCAAGTATACACAACACAATTTGCTGAGCAAGTTATTCTTGAATAGACAATGTGTGTTGGTAAGTATGTCCAGTTCATATCAGAAATCAAAGAGGCGCATTTAGATGTTGCCAAATAATCGTTATGCTGTTAGTTCGTGATCTAGTAGGGGGACTACAATATATTGGTTATAAAATGATGTGCAACACTAGCACAGTCGAGGTATATACAAAGACATAAGCATCACTTTCATCATAGTATACAAATCTTGTCGACTAAGGGACAGAGACCTGGGTTTGTGTTGCTAAGATATTGACATGTTGTGTACATCACCTGCTGGTATGCATGGATATATTCCATCCAACTAAATCAATATACAATAAAACAATACAACGCTACAAGTAAATATGCAATGAAATTATTTTAAATCAAATAGATTCACGTATAAAATCATGTAAACATAAAATATGCTTAATATTTGGTTTAACCTATATTTTACAACGACTATGAAACAAGTTCTTACAACTTATACTAATCGCTCTCGATGACTGCTTCCTGGCTACCAGCCAGTACTCGCACCAAATTGGGATTGTGAAGTCAATACAAACAATACAAACACTCTATCACAGCACTCTATCACAGCACTCTATCGCAGCACTCTATCACATCACTCTATCACAGCACTCTATCACAACACTCTATCACAGCACTCTATCACAGCACTCTATCACAGCACGCTATCACAGCACTCTATCACAGCACTCTATCATAGCACTCTATCACAGCACTCTATCACAGCACACTATCACAGCACTCTATCACAGCACTCTATCACAACACCCTATCACAACACTCTATCACAGCACTCTATCACAGCACTCTATCACAGCACTCTATCACAGCACTCTATTACAGCACTCTATCACAGCACTCTATCACAGCACTCTATCACAGCACTCTATCACAGCACTCTATCACAGCACTCTATCACAGCACTCTATCACGGCACTCTATCACAGCACTCTATCACAGCACTCTATCACATATTGTGACTCTATCACATATTGTGACTCTATCACATATTGTGACTCTTTCACAGAGAAACAAACACTCTATCACAGAGAAACAAACACTCTATCACAGAGAAACAAACATTCTATCACAGAGAAACAAACACTCTATCATAGAGAAACAAACACTCTATCACAGAGAAACAAACACTCTATCACAGAGAAACAAACACTCTATCATAGAGATGAAGTCAATACAAACACTCTATCACAGAGAAACAAACACTCTATCATAGAGATGAAGTCAATACAAACACTCTATCACAGAGAAACAAACACTCTATCACAGAGAAACAAACACTCTATCACAGAGAAACAAACACAATGGTAAAATATCAAACATTATACTATGTATAGAATTTGTATGATCTTATGAGCCGGGACAAGCCATGAAAACAACAACATGCCTTATTTCCGATGGGGATCATACCTGTCATTGTTCCGGTTGCCATTAAAGTATAAATTGTATTTATTTATTAAAAGAAAGATGTAAGAATGTCAACGTTAATATGTTTTCATTTTTTACCCTAAACATTATGATATGATAATAAAAATGTGTGGTTAAACTACTTAGTATCTAGATATGCACTAGATGTATACGATTTATCTTGGTCCGATGTAATAAAACTAAGTTTGGAGGGTTTCCTATTGGTCAAATTTAAGACTGAGCTAAGAATTAGCCAATCAGAAGCTTGATGTTTGAGACTGGTCTCCGATCCAATATTTAAACTATGGATAGAACGTAGCGTGTTTTGTGTAAGAGTGAGACAGGACAGATGTTCCCCCATGTTTAGTTTTAGATAGATCTGCTGGATAGAATCCATCAAGTAATACATACTTACATACATATCGTGAATATATATATAACATATTGAGACAGGAATTGTTGTTTTAATATTTCTCTAAACACCTACAATTACAGTCAATTATAATTTACGCCGAAACTTTGTCAATATTTCAATAAAAATGATAGTGTCGTTTACCAACATTTATTGTTCAAGCTATGATGAAATCCTAGCACAACTATACACCTGTTCATATTACATACTGTTGGATCTGTATCGGATGGTTTCTCACACATATTTCCTATTGGACGGGGACAATCAATGGAGTTACCCCACACATATTTCCTATTGGACGGGGAGAATCAATGGAGTTACCCCACACATATTTCCTATCGGACGGGGACAATCAATGGGGTTACCCCACACATATTTCCTATTGGACGTGTAGAATCAATGGGGTTACCCCACACATATTTCCTATTGGACGTTTAGAATCAATGGGGTTACCACACACATATTTCCTATTGGACGGGGACAATCAATGGGGTTACCCCACACATATTTCCTATTGGACGGGGAAAATCAATGGGGTTACCCCACACATATTTCCTATTGGACGGGGACAATCAATGGGGTTACCCCACACATATTTCCTATTGGACGTGTAGAATCAATGGGGTTACCACACACATATTTCCTATTGGACGGGGAGAATCAATGGGGTTACCCCACACATATTTCCTATTGGACGGGGAAAATCAATGGGGTTACCCCACACATATTTCCTATTGGACGGGGACAATCAATGGGGTTACCCCACACATATTTCCTATTGGACGGGGACAATCAATGGGGTTACCCCACACATATTTCCTATTGGACGGGGACAATCAATGGGGTTACCCCACACATATTTCCTATTGGACGTGTAGAATCAATGGGGTTACCCCACACATATTTCCTATTGGACGGGGACAATCAATGGGGTTACCCCACACATATTTCCTATTGGACGGGGAGAATCAATGGGGTTACCCCACACATATTTCCTATTGGACGGGGACAATCAATGGGGTTACCCCACACATATTTCCTATTGGACGGGGACAATCAATGGAGTTACCCAACACATATTTCCTATTGGACGGGGAGAATCAATGGAGTTACCCCACACATATTTCCTATTGGACGGGGACGATCAATGGAGTTACCACACACATATTTCCTATTGGACGGGGAGAATCAATGGAGTTACCCCACACATATTTCCTATTGGACGGGGACAATCAATGGAGTTACCCAACACATATTCCCTATTGGACGGGGAGAATCAATGGGGTTACCCCACACATATTTCCTATTGGACGGGGACGATCAATGGGGTTACCCTATCCCCGGGACCGAAGAGATGTTTTCGATCTTCAAAATGTTCATGTCCAGAAATTATTTCTAGACATTTACCAGAAACTTTATTTATATAAAAATATAATTTTAAATCATTTATAGTAAGAAGTACTTAAAAACAACAACTTGTGTGAATTATCCCCAAGAAAACACTACATTTATATATACACAAAGACGTGCTATGATTATTATGTCGGTAAATATGATGTCAAGTTTTTGTTAAATGAATAAACGATTATAGATAAGACAGCTTACCTTTCTTTAGAACATTAAGCCTGTATTGACCATGTAGGGAACAATTCCATCTTTCTGTTTTAAACTGATATTCACATTCTTGTGTTGAGAGACGTATAGCTTCTAACAAAGTATCAGCCACGCCCTTATCCCGTCGGCACATTTTTCTCTGTTTTCTGTGTAACAACATAAGATCACACATTTTGCCCGCCGACATGTCGTCTTGCTGCTCCTCCACGATGCTAGGATAATACCCTACACTCGACACTAACAGTGGTTTTCTAGCGGAAAGTCTGTTCATGAAAACAAAACATACAATCACAGTTAAGTATAAATGTATATGTTGCATTCTTGATCGTTTTTCACTTCAACCGAATGTCTACACATAATTTAGTAACAACATAACGCCCGGTTCCTCCTCCCTTAGTTCCCAGCACATACATGAGTCAGTCGATTAAGTCTTCATTTCTTTCGTTTCAATCCAAAACGTTTGTGTTTTATAAAACATGTTTCCATTGACAACATGAAGATCTGGTGATAACAAACTAATATATTCTACTTATATAGCCTGGATCGGGTCAGACATACACCGTGTTTGTTTCTCTATTTATACCATGTACAACACTTCACAGACATACAATTTTTCTAGAATGTACAAAAATCCTGAATTTATTTATGTGTAGATAACCTTGTTTTACAACAAGAATATAATTACAGACTACATAGCCATCAATGAATAAATGGATCAAATATAATTTTAATCGACAGACAGATCTCACCGTGTCACTGTGAACAAGTGTGTACAATATGTTCTGCTATAACTTATCACTATGTATAAAAGTATGACAGATTATTAATTATCAACTGGTATTAAATCATTAATTAATTTCGCTGAGTTGTCGAATGTTTAAAGGACCAATCATTATGTAGAAACAAAATGACTTTATTTTTGTTCCGAGAAACATTACTTGTGTTTTATTGAAAACCTTGATCTTTACATTGAACAAAGAACACATTGGACCGACAAGTCTACATAAGTGTACTACAAACCACCCTACATGTGCATACTATATCATGTTTTCAAAAAAGATATTTGTTTAAAATTGCTATTTACTTAAGGAAAGTTTTTTTCTATTAGAAATGCTTATTGGAAAAATAACGCAGTTCTTGTTCATTTTCTTTTTTCCCCATTTTTTCTTAGGCTGAATAGTAATATATAAGTAAATGATATTTATCTACGTAATGGATCGTAGTGCTACTTGTTACCATTTACTTGTCTTTCACTTAGATACTGTTTCATGACTTTGTGTGTATGAATGTGTGTGTGTGTTTGTATGTTTGTATGTATGCACTGACTGTCTTTGTGTGTATGAATGCATGTGTGTTTGTATGTTTGTATGTATGCACTGACTGTCTTTGTGTGTATGAATGCATGTGTGTTTGTATGTTTGTATGTATGCACTGACTGTCTTTGTGTGTATGAATGTATGTGTGTTTGTATGTTTGTATGTATGCACTGACTGTCTTTGTGTGTATGAATGTATGTGTGTTTGTACATGTATGTATGCACTGACTGTCTTTGTGTGTATGAATGAATGTGTGTTTGTACATGTATGTATGCCCTGACTGTCTTTGTGTGTATGAATGTATGTGTGTTTGTACATGTATGTATGCACTGACTGTCTTTGTGTGTATGAATGTATGTGTGTTTGTACATGTATGTATGCACTGACTGTCTTTGTGTGTATGAATGTATGTGTGTTTGTACATGTATGTATGCACTGACTGTCTTTGTGTGTATGAATGTATGTGTGTTTGTACATGTATGTATGCACTGACTGTCTTTGTGCTGTTTTATGTTATATAACCAAAGGCACGTACACGCCGAGTATGTTTATAAACATATATATATAAATATGAAATGATTATATGTTCCAATGTAAAATAATTATTAAGTGTGGCAAACAGCCACCGTGTATATGTTAGATTTAAATCATATATAGAACAGATGTAGAAGAATATTACAGAACATCAGTCAGGCTGACATACATTGGTTATAAAAGCTCACATCTTTCTGCCTTAATCAAATTGCCCAAATTTGTCTCAAAATAACCAAGTTTTATAATAAGAAGTTAATAAATTAATTATTGATTCATCAAATAAGACCAACCACTTTGCAAAACCATCAGCTGTCTAGAAGTATATAGATGTACATGTATATTTGTTGTAGAAACGTTACATCAGACGTTAGGTATATAACTATGTAATGACCCTGAAGTCGCTATCGTACCGACAACACAGTTATAGTTTATACGTATATCTATGTATAAGTTACGTTTTAATTGCCAAGTCATTGACATGAATATCAAATCAGGACCAATGATCAATGTGTATCGATCTATCGATCTATGTATCAATCTCTTCACTCATTTATCTCACCAACAGATATTTAAGTTACACAATTTGACAACTAAATCGATTTTCGGATACATAAAGATTTGAGTATTTACAAAAAAAACTTACATAGTTTTTAAAAAATAAAATTTTGGGGAATGAAGGAAATTTTGTATTTAAGGAACTATCAGTAACACACAATTCTAATGTAACATGTTACGTGTGGGCATCGCCTTTATTTGTCTTCAACCCCTAATCTGACCCTTTATTTGTCTTCAACCCCTAATCTGACCCTTCATTTGTCTTCAACCCCTAATATGACCCTTTATTTGTCTTCAATCCCTAATCTGACCCTTCATTTGTCTTCAACCCCTAATCTGACCCTTAATATGTCTTCAATCCCTAAGTCTTCAATCCCCAATCTGACCCTTTATTGACACAATTGTGTCTGGCTGTAAATCAGGAACCAAACTATGTTTATATGTACGGCCTAAATTGTCTCTGGTAGATGACAGGAACCAAACAATATATATATGTACGGCCTATATTGTCTCAGGTAGATGATATTATAAGATATTCTGTGATGGGTTGCCCCAAGCATACGCTATGATTATTTGTTTATTAGATATAAGTGTTCTTACCATTGACTTTTGGTATTTCTATAAATTTGTTACATTACACATGAAAAGATATTTATCATTACATACGTACGATCCCGCGTGGGTGGAACAATGTTTTAATTGTTGAATCTTGTTTAATTCTAATACATTTGATTTTAACTCATAGATGACAGTTTATATTATAAGATGTTAACTGCATAAAATCATGGAGGACATTTTATACATCAGACTACACAACGAATACATGTTTATGTCCACGAAATACTAAAGTGAAAAAATAAACGGTGTGGCTATTATCCATCAAATATTACAGTGAATAATGGTTCGACTACGATCTACCAAATCTTAGAACGAACAAAGAATGGTACGACTACGATCTACCAAATCTTAGAACGAACAAAGAATGGTACGACTACGATCCACCAAATTTTAGAACGAACAAAGAATGGTACGAATACGATCCACCAATTTTTGAACGAACAAAGAATGGTACGAATACGATCCACCAAATTTTAGAACGAACAAAGAATAGTACGACTACGATCCATCAAATCTAAGAACGAACAAAGAATGGTTCGGTTATGATCCACCAAATTTTAGAACGAACAATAAATGGTTCGGTTATGATCCACCAAATATCAGAGTGAACAAAGAATGATACGGTTATGATCCACCAAATAGTAGAAAGCAAGAATACTGGTTCGGTTATGATCCACCAAATATTAGAGCAAACAAAGAATGGTATGGAAGAAAAACATGTATGAAAATTAAGAAATTTTATCCATTAACAATCTGAATAGTAACAGTTATATTCCACGGGAATATTTCACAGAAAAATTCACATAATTCACGGTACATCCATTATATTCCAATTTCACAATAAAATCTTGATTTTCTGTTTATAACGTGAGTGGTATTTAGGAACAAGCTTCTAGGAGATGGTTAACCTTTATAAAAAGCTATCAATTTTACCAAATCAGGCCGTATTTGTTTGTATATCTTGTTTTAATCTTAGAGTTTCATTTTTCTTTGAGTCAAGGCAAACAGTTTCTTTGATTTAGTGACAAGTAATCCACGATAAGCCTTGCCTTAATACGCCTTATTCCGTAAAAATGTAAACATGTAGGTGTGACTTGTACAAAGGCATACGGGTCCTTGGCAAATTGTTGAGATATTTCTATACGATTAACTTTCTACATTGATCAGGACCGCTATCAAAGACTCACGTAGAAAGTATTCAACGCAATAATAACAGAATTAAACGTGACGTAATTTGCTCTAATGTTGATTTCTATCGTCAATTAGTATTACTTGCTATGAAGTTCTTGTTTTGATTTTTTCTGTAATTCAGCTTTTCTGAATATTCTTCAACATAACGATTGTAGCATTTTGGAAGGCTGAACTTACAAAATCAGTTGAATTAAGCGCTCCTGATAATTAACACATGAAAGCTAACGTTAGATATATTTTCATGAAAGCAAAGTTCCACGAGATAGATTTTATTCTAGATTATAACTAAAGCTTCCGGTATTCAATGTAAGCGATTAATATACATTTATATATATTTCCGTAACTTTCCTAAATTAATAGTTTATAACCTTGGGCCAAGGTGAATATCTCCAAGTTTTAAGTGGAAGCTTTCCGTATTGATCAGAACAGAACAGAACAGAACAGGTATATAAAAACAAGGTGATTACGTCAATACCTAAGCCATAGTCCTCTTTCAAACAAAGATCTTTAACATTACCATAATTCGATTGACCTTCAAACAATATTTGCCTTTTTTCACATTTTCCCTTTTCTCTTTAATAACGTAATATGATTTGTTTGTCCTCTAAACCTTGTTGTAATCCCCCTGTTTTCTTTTTCTCGTCCGTTCGTTTCATGTTGTCATGTGATGTACTGTAGATGTTGTACTTGGTATGTGATTGTATGACGATGTACCATGTACAAGTCAAAACAAATAAAATGTTCTGTTCTGTTCTTATTCTACAGGGTACAAGAGATCAAGACTATGAAGTTATTTAACCAACCAACATTATTTCTCATGTGGTCAACATAAAGTGAAAATCAGCAGTTATTTCAGCTGATAAATGTTGTCTGTAATTATAACTTCTGTCATTTGTTTATTTTGAATATTCATGAAATAGACAAAAGTTGCTTGGATGAATGGCATTCTTTTTATTTACTGATTCGGTGAAATTCATACTACAGATCTACAAAGCCTCTATCAAACGGTAACCATAGTATTTTACATATATACATGTCTAGAACTCAAGTCAAACTCGAATATACCAGCTATAGGTGGCTGTATACCTTAAGTTTACATCAATTCAACTTTGACTTGAGAACTAAGGACGTGATTAGATATAATCTGGTATAATGAGAACTTTGATTTTATATTTTTGCTTGTTTATCATAAAATCTCCAGCAAGTACTTGATATTGCATATATACGTACAAACTCAGGTATTCAACTATATATTCCACACGATGCTATCAACTACAGAGGCAAAGCATCAAATGATTATATATATTATATATTTCTGGAAACAGGTGGTTGATAATAAACTCGGGTCAGTTTGTTTGTATTTTACAATTAAAACATTAAGTGTGTAACATAATAATGTAATAGTACATCAAGAACTGAGAAAAATGTCACAATTATGTAGAATGGCGTGTATAAAAATCACACGTGTTTTCTTCATTATACCTCATAATTAAACAATTTAATTACTGATAATGGAACAAAATCATCAGTCTAGTATCTACCTGACTTGGAACCTACATACATGTATCAATAATGTATACATAGTGTGTGTGTTTGTAAAACTATTACAATGATAATGTTATCACGTGTTCTATAGATGTACTATGAGAGCATGTAAGGTACACGTGTACAATGATAATTGTATCACGTGTTCTATTGACGTACTTTGAGACTATGTAAGGTACACGTGTACAATGATAATGTTATCACGTGTTCTATAGAAGTACTATGAGAGCATGTAAGGTACACGTGTACAATGATAATTGTATCACGTGTTCTATTGACGTACTTTGAGACTATGTAAGGTACACGTGTACAATGATAATGTTATCACGTGTTCTATTGACGTACTTTGAGACTATGTAAGGTACACGTGTACAATGATAATGTTATCACGTGTTCTATTGACGTACTATGAGACTATGGAAGCTACACGTGTACAATGATAATTTATCACGTGTTCTATAGAAGTACTATGTAACTATGGAAGCTACACGTGTACAATGATATTTTTATCATGTGTTCTATAGAAGTACTATGAGACTATGGAAGCTACACGTGTACAATGATAATTTTATCACGTGTTCTATAGAAGTTCTATGTAACTATGGAAGGTACACGTGTACAATAAACACATATAAGTGGCATAAAGATAAAACAAATCAAACTTTGGTGTTATTTATACTATTGATTTTTTTATAATAATTTGTTTCTAAAATATTAAACACTGACGAACTTATATAATTTCCACACCAGCAATATTTTTGTTTAAGTTACAATGGAATAAATGAATGAATGATAACATAATATGGTCACCCCCTTTGGTTCGAAGGGTTATGAGATGGTCTGGTCCATAATGGACATTCTCACGGAGAAATTTAACCATTTTATTAAAATCGTCAACAACTGAAGTAAGAATGAAGTTAGTGAGAAGTTTACATCGTGATTAGAAACATACGTCATAGTCTCCGTATACGCGTGCGTGGTTTCCATCAATCAATGAAGACATATTTCTTTCATCTCAGTGCACGAGACACACGTGTAGTCCATGAATGACGGGGTACATATTGAACACGAGACACACGTGCTGGCTTACCCTCGACACGCGCTATTTTATAATATTTAGTTTTTGATACAACGTAAACTATGATTAAAAGATCAACTAATGTTACATGTAACGTAAGTCTGTTTTGTTTGTTCAGGTTAAACTATTAACTTGCCTATTCAACAAATGTGTTTTGATGTTAGATGTCAGTATCGTACACGCAACCCTTGAAGAACCGTTGACAGGATAGTTAACGTCAACACCAAGTAACCATGGAAACAGAGACCATGTCGATTCTAGGGCTCAGTTATAATTGAGGGTTACATATAATCCCAGTACAGATGACGTATTATCGTCATAAACTAAATATCAAAGCGATGATGGAACTAAAGTTTGCTACATAAAATGTTGGTTAAATCAACAAATATAAATCTGTTAAATGTGCCTTGTATCCACCAAAGGTTATCATGTTGGTTCGAATTTGATAAATAGTATTCCGTTGTATGAATTTATATCCATTTTTATGAAATCTCAAGTTGACACTTCTAGTCTAACTAAACGTTTTTATTTGTAAGGCAAACTTATATGATATAAGTCGTGTAATATCGGACATCAAAGAGCCATTGAGATACTTGCTGATAACTTTTCCTGTCACAAAATGCATTAGTTAATGGTGCCTTGAAAAAAATACACCGTCAATATTTTACTATTTAATGCACTAATTAACCCAAGTCCGTCCGTCCGCTCATTGGCTCGGTCACGTGGTCCATTTTGCTACCAATAAGGAATTTAATACATGAATCAGTTTTAATTTGACAAGAACCGAAAATTGAAATAGCACTTTCATTTCATTTCGTTGAAATCATTTTACTTTTTAAAGTAAATACCATTATTTATAACCTACATTTTCATAACTTAAGAGATCAATAAAACATTTAATATTTGTGTTAATATTTCTTTATAAATATAACATAATTATTGCACAGAAGGGTAGCATCACAATATATGTCCGGATTCATTAATTTAATATTAATCACAATACGCATTACTATAACATATATCTCAATTAAAAATTGATTAACAATAATTACGAGGAGTTACAATGAAAACAATAAAACAATATCACAACAACTTTAAACAGGAATTGTTTGCAGATTGAATATATAGCAAGCTGGCATTTTTTCAGTTTAAAATAGATCTGATCTGATATAATTTTCGATTAAAAAATAGTTTTGTCTCAAATAATACTCATTAGTGTTAGTTATGATTTTCATATCTTATATAGCCTTTTTTCTTGTAGTTCTTTTTTTAGGATAGTAATACTTAGTAGTCAAAATGAATGCCAGCCTCTCAACTTTTAATTTATCTATTTGTATTGTAGAGTCATTCTATTCAGATTGTAAATAGAATGTCTATAATTACTGTGCCATAGTCTCTTATAATTCTTATAGAATGGTATTGCATGAATATGTATGTATTGTTTTAATGAAATATTGTGTTATATGCAAGAATGAGACTTTAATAAAAGATATATTCTATATATATTGTTAAATATAAAAAAATTAAATAATTAATAAAATTATACATTACCCGAAATAAGCCCTGGTGACACAGATGACGCACATATGTAGTATAAGAAGTTTATATGTTGTATTACGAGGTAAATACATGATGAATTGAAATACTTTGTATAAATAACTTCATCATGTCTGGTCGGTAATGTATGGACGATGCTGAACGCTGAATGTTTTAGACATTACCTATTGTCTTTGATGTAAGCACTTTATAATTAGTTGTTGCGAATAATCTAAGCGACGTTATAAAATATGGCTACTTTCAGACGACTTTACCAATCGTAATTTGTCATTGGAAGTTTGTATCAATACAATCACAGCATCACTTTCCACCATGTAATATAGAAATCCGTGTACAACCCAGTCTTATACTAACCGTCAGTCATTTTTTTCATGAAACACAATTACCACAGACAATACAGTAGATTCCCAGTTCTAAATCTGTCTCTCGCATTCACCAACAACTTCACACACGAGGTTCAACAACTATCAATAGTTCGTCATTAAAAGAAAAAAGGGTTGTAGCTCCAGCTTAGTTCCACAAAAACAACCTTAACTCACTCATGTATGATATTATACATTTTCCAGCGCTATAATTTCCTGGTACAATGTTTGAGAAATCGTGTAAACTATCGTCAAAATAAAATCATACAAAATACTTCCAATCCAAGAAACACACAAAACGGTAAATAAAAATCGCGAATTTCACAAGTTGTTATTATTTTCAACGAATTTTCGGACGATTTTTCAATATCAATCAAAAACTAATTTTCATCTTATTATGTATACAATTCTTATATTGATGATAGAAAAATTGCTGCTGGCTGTCTGTATACTGATGTAATATTTGTACGTATTCTTGTCTATAGTTTCAACTTACAGTTCACTCCGCACAGAGTTTCATGCTTAGAAGAAACTGTTTGAAGATAAAGAACACGATGTCAGTACAAATCAACATTTCTGTCAGTAACAGTGTAACAGTATCTTATTCATATGTTAAATACAATTGATTTGCTTTTTTTCAAAATTCCTTTATGTCGCTTTAATTTACAATGACTTCGTAGAGCAAAAGTATTTGTATCAAAGAGTCACAATATTTTATAATTATTTTCAATGAACACAATTTGTTTTCTGTTCGTAGTTATAAATACCAAACTACTTTGATTCAGTCAGAGACCTGTATCCCTTTATAAACTATTTCACAAGCTTGTTAACATTTACTGACATCCAAAAATTAAAACGTTAAAAATACGAACAACGTCCAGGAAGACCACAGAATCCACAAAAATGTCGCTTGATATAAACACGCAGAAAATTGAGTATTCACGGCGTCATGATTTAGTCCAGTGTCACACGAACAAATTCACACATGTACCGTGACAGAAGTAGACGGGGATAAAATCACGGGTCCTGTCCTTCTACTTTCTTCACTAACGATGTAATTAAGCGACCGTTTGATTACATGCGGTATCGGCAGACCAACTATACCTGTAGCTTGGTTGTACGTACAGAAAACTCTTCCTGGCTTAATCAGTCTTGACGTCTCTACAAGTATAGTGATTATTTAAGGCCAGACAAATAGTAACAATTAACGGGTGTGAGTGTGTGTGTGTGTGTGAGGTCAGTATTTAAGGCCAGACAAATAGTAACAATTAACGGGTGTGAGTGTGTGTGTGTGTGTGAGGTCAGTATTTAAGGCCAGACAAATAACAACAATTAACGTGTGTGTGAGGTGAGTATTTAAGGCCAGACAAATAGTAACAATTAACGTGTGTATGTGTGTGTGTGAGGTCAGTATTTAAGGCCAGACAAATAACAACAATTAACGTGTGTGTGAGGTCAGTATTTAAGGCCAGACAAATAACAACAATTAACGCGTGTGTGTGGTCAGTATTTAAGGCCAGACAAATAGCAACAATTTACGTGTGTGTGAGTGTGTGTGTGTGGTCAGTATTTAAGGCCAGACAAATAGTAACAATTTACGTGTGTGTGAGTGTGTGTGTGTGGTCAGTATTTAAGGCCAGACAAATAGCAACAATTTACGTGTGTGTGAGTGTGTGTGTGTGGTCAGTATTTAAGGCCAGACAAATAGTAACAATTAACATGTGTGTGAGGTCAGTATTTAATGCCAGACAAATAGCAACAATTTACGTGTGTATGTGTGAGGTCAGTATTTAAGGCCAGACAAATAGTAACAATTAACGTGTGTGTGAGGTCAGTATTTAAGGCCAGACAAATAGCAACAATTTACGTGTGTATGTGTGAGGTCAGTATTTAAGGCCAGACAAATAGTAACAATTAACGTGTGTGTGAGGTCAGTATTTAAGGCCAGACAAAAAGCAACAATTTACGTGTGTATGTGTGAGGTCAGTATTTAAGGCCAGACAAATAGCAACAATTTACGTGTGTATGTGTGAGGTCAGTATTTAAGGCCAGACAAATAGCAACAATTTACGTGTGTATGTGTGAGGTCAGTATTTAAGGCCAGACAAATAGCAACAATTTACGTGTGTATGTGTGAGGTCAGTATTTAAGGCCAGACAAATAGCAACAATTTACGTGTGTATGTGTGAGGTCAGTATTTAAGGCCAGACAAATAGCAACAATTTACGTGTGTATGTGTGAGGTCAGTATTTAAGGCCAGACAAATAACAACAATTTACGTGTGTATGTGTGAGGTCAGTATTTAAGGCCAGACAAATAACAACAATTAACATGTGAGTGAGGTCAGTATTTAAGGCCAGACAAATAGCAACAAGTAACATGTGTGTGAGGTGAGTATTTAAGGCCAGACAAATAGCAACAATTAACGTGTGTGTGAGGTGAGTATTTAAGGCCAGACAAATAGTAACAATTAACGTGTGTGTGAGGTGAGTATTTAAGGCCAGACAAATAGCAACAATTAACGTGTGTGTGAGGTGAGTATTTAAGGCCAGACAAATAGCAACAATTAACGTGTGTGTGAGGTGAGTATTTAAGGCCAGACAAATAGTAACAATTAACGTGTGTGTGAGGTGAGTATTTAAGGCCAGACAAATAGCAACAATTAACGTGTGTGTGAGGTGAGTATTTAAGGCCAGACAAATAGCAACAATTAACGTGTGTGTGAGGTGAGTATTTAAGGCCAGACAAAAAGTCATATTTAACATATGTAATCTGCAACATACACGTCTAGGTCTTGTTCATTTTCAACATATCATGATGTTTGATATTTTAAGCAGAACGGATGTTGATTAAACACGTGGCCAATGCTTGAAAAAAGTACAAGATATGAACAATCGATTATTGTAGATACAATATAGGACTATGGGAAATTACAATCAAGATGTAAGTGTAAACAAACCAGTATTTAACATCACTGTGACGTCATGAAATAATTGAACCCTTTTTTTGTTTCTGTATTCAATCATTATTTTCAAGACAGATTTTAGTCACAGGTTGTTTCACAGAAAATCATAAACAACGACATTTTCCCACAGATGACAAGATCAAAGTTTAAACATTTAATGAAGTGGAAGCGATTATACAATACGATAATCGATTTAATTATCGTTCTTGAAACAAAATCGTTTACGCTACTAAATTACGACAATAAATGTTGTTTTAATTAAAGAGTCGAGAAACGTTCATACAATGAAAATGTCGAAGTGAAATTATCAATTTTGTGACAAGTTGATAGACAATGAACATAGACAAACGTTTACCAGTCCAGTACAGACGTGGGATAGTTTAATTGGTGTCTGAGTCATGTAACGTTTGACTTTTAGTTCAAATGGAATGTAGAAATCACGAGGCAACAGTGCTGGGATACCTCTGTGTAAAGATGGCGGACGATAACTAGTATAGACAAAGGGAGAGGACTTGTAGACAATGTATGAGTGCTGGGATACCTCTGTGTAAAGATGGCGGACGATAACTAGTATAGACAAAGGGAGAGGACTTGTAGACAATGTATGAGTGCTGGGATACCTCTGTGTAAAGATGGCGGACGATAACTAGTATAGACAAAGGGAGAGGACTTGTAGACAATGTATGAGTGCTGGGATACCTCTGTGTAAAGATGGCAGACGATAACTAGTATAGACAAAGGGAGAGGACTTGTAGACAATGTATGAGTGCTGGGATACCTCTGTGTAAAGATGGCGGACAATAACTAGTATAGACAAAGGGAGAAGACTTGTACACAATGTATGAGTGCTGGGACACCTCTGTGTAAAGATGGCGGATGATAACTAGTATAGACAAAGGGAGAGGACTGTTAGCCGTAACTGAACGCTGGTAAATCATCTGAACACAAATATTATCTACATAATCATTTTGATGAAGTTGGAGTTTGAATTGTAATGGTTGTCATGGTAACCACGCAATATAAGATTTTACCCAAATCTTAAACGAATTCAGAAGTAAACTTGTATTCTCGTTTTTAGCAAGGGGCTCGTTATTTATGTAACAGACATATGTATTGTATAAATACGGTGATTCATGCTGCATATCAACTCGTAGAGTTTCACCGGCGGCAATTATAATCAACAAGTAAAGAGTATATTTGTACCAGCTATAGTATTTTATTGCAATATCAACAGGTGCGTGGTATTTCATGATAGATTTCAGACAAATAATTATCGTTATTAAATTTCTATCAATACAATCCACATATTCTATCAACGTATAAGAAACTGTTCATACCCTGCAGATATTCTACAGACATATAAACCATCTATTTCATTAATTAACCATTCACACATCAGTTATAAAACTACATGTCAATAAAAAAGCAATGTATACACTGACAGAACATTTTTGTTACAATTATATTAATACCATCATTATTGTTTTAAGAATATTATGTACTTTATAAGGTATCAAGTATAAAGACCATCCTTAAAAAATGTTTAAGGTATTTGAGTCGGATTTTTTGCAGAATATTGAAACTTAAACTTAACCATAAAAATTAAAAAATATAAGTAATTACATAACCGCCTTAGTTTCGCTGGGTGGGGCACATCCTCGGTACCCAGGCTATTCATAACATACATTATGATATACATATATAGCCTGGGTACCGAGGATGATTACTTACATGTTTATTAACAAGTTTAGGAAACAAACACAATCAGTTTAAATCGAATAAAATATCGAAGTCTAATACGCTACTCACGTTAACCGAACAATTCATTGCAATGTCTCGCCAGTTTTTATTGCATTTTTGGAGCTTTTATTTTTTCACTTTTTCTGTCGAATTATACGCATTGGCGTACGTGCGTGTGCCTGGATACGCGCCTGTATATTGTCTCAGGCCGTAGTGTGCAGACACAGTGACATATACAAGCATATATTGTCTCAGGCCGTAGTGTCCAGACACAGTGACATATACAAGCATATATTGTCCCAGGCCGTAGTGTGCAGACACAGTGACATATACAATCATATATTGTCTCAGGCCGTAGTGTGCAGACACAGTGACATATACAAGCATATATTGTCTCATGCCGTAGTGTGCAGACACAGTGACATATACAAGCATATATTGTCTCATGCCGTAGTGTGCAGACACAGTGTCATATACAAGCATATATTGTCTCAGGCCGTAGTGTGCAGACACAGTGACATATACAAGCATATATTGTCCCAGGCCGTAGTGTGCAGACACAGTGACATATACAATCATATATTGTCTCAGGCCGTAGTGTGCAGACACAGTGACATATACACTCATATATTGTCTCAGGTCGTAGTGTGCAGACACAGTGACATATACAAGCATATATTGTCTCAGGCCGTAGTGTGCAGACACAGTGACATATACAATCATATATTGTCTCAGGTCGTAGTGTGCAGACACAGTGACATATACAAGCATATATTGTCTCAGGCCGTAGTGTACAGACACAGTGACATATACAAGCATATATTGTCCCAGGCCGTAGTGTGCAGACACAGTGACATATACAATCATATATTGTCTCAGGCCGTAGTGTGCAGACACAGTGACATATACAAGCATATATTGTCTCATGCCGTAGTGTGCAGACACAGTGACATATACAATCATATATTGTCTCAGGCCGTAGTGTACAGACACAGTGACATATACAAGCATATACTGTCTCAGGCCGTAGTGTACAGACACAGTGACATATACAAGCATATATTGTATCTGGCCGTACTGTGCAGACATTACAACACTGGCCACTCTGTATACACCTCATTAAGTCGTAAACTGTGTTTTGAGTGACGGCAATTATTTGTTTAACGATTATCGGGGTTTAATTTAGACAATAAATATAATATGTAAAGCCTTAAAATCTCAAATTTAGGGGGAGGAGAATTAATAGTGATTAAGACCCGCATATTATTTTATTCATATCTGTTAGTTAAACGTTACCCGGAAGTACATTATCCGAACTTTGTTTAGTGAGTAATCGGCCGATTTTATCACAAAGATCGTCTAATAGTAATAAATAATTTTGTCATTTGGTATTCATAATAGATGTGTTTTATCCAGATGATTTTATATAAAGCTTAAATGTGTATTGAAGCTCTTTCTTTTTTCCTAATTTGCAAAATGCTTTAGTAGATACTACATTTCGCAGCATAACTTTTCGTACCCAGAAGTTTTGGAAGTGTTTTTCTTTTGTATGATAAACACTGTGTTGATCCGCGTTCTTTTGTATGATAAACACTGTGTTGATCCGCGTTCTTTTGTATGATAAACACTGTTGATCCGCGTTCTTTTGTATGATAAACACTGTGTTGATCCGCGTTCAATTGTTTTTATACACACGATATTTTCTTCGTCAAAACTATTTAATTTTAGTGAAATATTGCTTGAAGTCGTGATAATTAAATTAATTAATTTACACCATCCAAAGTTAACATTCAGTAACCTTTCAATTTTTATACGTAGAAGTTTCATGACACTTTTTAATTTTATAATAATTGATTGACAGTTTTATTAGTGTTTTTTTCATAGACTGGTTAAATTATATGTATGTCTCACTCTCACTGCGACTGGCATACATGTCGAATTACTTAATTTCCTGATAACAAAATTTGCCTTGAATATATTTGTGTTACCATATTCCTGAGCCGATGTCTGTCAGTAATTTAATGATTGGTTTACTTTTTGCTAATATTTAAGAATAAACGACCTTTCTATTTCTTAATAAAAAATTAAGAAATCTGACCAGCCTAAGCCCCACCAAATAACTGTCTACTCTAGCTATTTTAATCTTGTTAATCATTCCATTGCAAGGTAATAAAAAAGTCTAACAAAATATTGCTGATTTTCAGGATTTAGATGGAAGATTTCCCATGGGAACAGCACTGAAAAAACTGACAGGACAATGGAAATTATTTATGTGTAACTGAGACATTTTTTCATTTTCAACCTGATCAATTGAAGGAGTTGTGTAAGGTGAGCAAAATGGCAAACAGATTTGAGCCTAAAACCGAGGTGTTGGCGAGTAAATCTGTTCACGCCCCACCCACCAACCCAGACGAGGAGCATTTCCTACCAATAATCAAGGGAGAAATATTGACTGTGATTGATCAGAGGTCGAATTTGATCTTAGTCGTTGAGAATAGATACAATATTCAAGGTTTGGTGTACACATCACATGTATATCCGGCTGATATTTATTTCTACGAAGATTTCTTCTTGTGCGATTTCACTACAAGAATGGCAGAAAGAATCTTGACGGACCAACTAAGCGGAACTTTTCTTCTGCGATACAATTCTCGGGAAACTGAAAAGATTGTCATAAGTGTGAAATTTAAAAGTGTGGTTCATTATAGTTTTACCAAACATAGTGGAGGAGTTGAATACAAGGGAATATTGTATCAGTCTATACCCAGCTTCATAAACAAATGTTGTAACGAAAAAATCTTAGAAGGTTGCCTTGGTAAATGGTTGAAACAGTCTGACCTCAATTTACCCACAGTGAATATAGGAAATATAGTTACTCTACAATCTATACAGATGAGAATTGTAGGTATGTATCTCAAACCTTGTATCAAAAGGGTCTGACGTTATTTGAGTTTCTAGGTATCTCTCGTATTTATTTGATTAATTCTGTGTTTGTTACATAGATGGAGCCATATTTAAAAATGTCATTGTATGCTGCCTCTCCACACTGTTTTGTGAAGTAAGCATGGTAGGCAATTTTTTAAAAATTAATTCTTCTTTTTAATTAATGGATAGTTTCTCTCAACGAAAAAAATTCTTGCTGAGGGTCCAAAATGTTTTTTTTTCTGGTGTTTGTTCTATATATGAAGTGATGTAACTTGTAACAGCAAAGATTCAAGGCAACGGTCTTTAATAAAATGTTAAATACACAAAAACCTGACTTGATACAAAGAAATTCAGTTAGAGGGGGGGGGGGATGAACAAAGTTTTGGGGGAAAATGATGATTTTTTTGGAAAAATTGACACTTTTTGGTGAGGGGAAACGGCCTATATTCGGCAGTAAAATTAACCCAAAAATCACTGCCTTATTACATGTTTTTGGTTACAGCTGGAAACGTGGCCGTTGCCGTGGACGACTTTCCATCCTTCAATATGTTGTGTCTGTCTGTTGTGAGGAAGAAACAGTACATTGTGATACGTGCCTGTAGAAATGCAGACTGGTTCATAGCGAGAGATGATAACGATCAAGAGGGGTAAGAATACGACGAGTAGACTGGGTCTCTGATGATATATTTGTGTCATTTTTTTCGGTGCAGACGTCCTAACATGGTTTTGCTATTTGCATATTATTGTTGTGGAAACCAATCAAATCTTTCATTAACTACCAAGGCAATTTGTCTTCAACCTAACAACAGTCATGGGAATGACTTCCAAGACTTGTCAGACATTCGGTCTAAAAACCTTGGAAAACTTGTCAGACCGAATGCAAACTTGTCAGACCGAATACACGTTGTTAAAAATTACATTCTTTGCAGATAAGTTTGTTAGGTAAAGTAAAAATACAGTAACAAAATTGTATGTGAATGAGATACCTGATTATATGTTAATGAGATACAAGATTTTATGTGAATGAGATACCTGATTGCATGTGAATGAGATACAAGATTGTATGTGAATGAGATACTAGATTGTATGTGAATGAGATACAATATTGTATGTGAATGAGATACAAGATTGTATGTGAATGAGATACTAGATTGTATGTGAATGAGATACAGGCTGTATGAGCATTTGAGAAGTTGTATAAATTTGGTATATTGCAGTTATGTACCAGGTTATGTGTTAGATTGCTACATACCACAGTGGTTCCATGGACAAATTGAGAGAGACGAAGCTGAAAGAATGTTGAACAAAACATGTAGGGACGGAACATTCTTGATTCGAGAAAGAACTACAAAGTTAGGAATGTATGCGCTCTCTGTTTGGTGCCCGGACCAAGTGGTGCATGTACCTCTAGGTAAGTCTGTGTGCTGTAAACCTAGACTCTCTGTTTGGTGCAAGTCCATGAACTATAAACCTAGACTCACTGTTTGGTGTAAGTCCATGAAATATAAACCTAGACTCTGTTTGGTGTAAGTCCATGAACTATAAACCTAGACTCACTGTTTGGTGCAAGTCCATGAACTATAAACCTAGACTCACTGTTTGGTGTAAGTCCATGAAATATAAACCTAGACTCTGTTTGGTGTAAGTCCATGAACTATAAACATAGACTCTCTGTTTGGTGTAAGTCCATGAACTATAAACCTAGACTCTGTTTGGTGTAAGTCCATGAAATATAAACCTAGACTCTGTTTGGTGTAAGTCCATGAACTATAAACATAGACTCTCTGTTTGGTGTAAGTCCATGAACTATAAAGCTAGACTCTGTTTGGTGTAAGTATGTGTGCTGTAAACCTGGACTCTCTGTTTGATGTAAGTCCATGATCTGTAAACCTAGACTCTCTGTTTGATGTAAGTCCATGATCTGTAAACCTAGACTCTCTGTTTGGTGTAAGTCCATGATCTGTAAAGATAGACTCTCTGTTTGGTGTAAGTCCATGATCTGTAAACCTAGACCCTGTTTGTTGTAAGTCCATGATCTGTAAAGATAGACTCTCTGTTTGGTGTAAGTCCATGATCTGTAAACCTAGACTCTATTTGGTGTAAGTTCATGATGTGTAAACCTAGACTCTGTTTGGTGTAAGTCCATGTTCTGTAAACCTAGACTGTCAGTTTTGTGCCATTACTTCCTTTATTTATTCTGCTTAATATAGCTTAAAATATAGTGCAATGTGTAAGGTTTCATATACAATATGACATTGCGTTAAAGTTTGTTTGAATTACCTCCCTTTGTGTAGTAAATTTTGTTTGAAACAAATTTGATTTTGTAATGTTTGACAATAACACTAGCACATTGTTGGCAGGTAAATAATTATGTCCTGAAAGTATGTTTTTCTCATTGTGTACAAAGTTTGACAGCTATCTCCTAGATTCAAAATTGTTCAAACCTGCGATGCCATGCATGTGATCGGTTTGGTAGTAAATGATTGACACACAAAGTAAGGGTACGGTTTGGTAGTAAATGATTGACACACAAAGTAAGGGTACGGTTTGGTAGTAAATGATTGACACACAAAGTAAGGGTACGG
The DNA here is from genome assembly GCA_032209605.1 of Mactromeris polynyma. Classification (NCBI taxonomy): domain Eukaryota; kingdom Metazoa; phylum Mollusca; class Bivalvia; order Venerida; family Mactridae; genus Mactromeris; species Mactromeris polynyma. The sequence goes on from JASFXZ010000041.1 coordinate 139,300, forward strand.
TTTGGTAGTAAATGATTGACACACAAAGTAAGGGTACGGTTTGGTAGTAAATGATTGACACACAAAGTAAGGGTACGGTTTGGTAGTAAATGATTGACACACAAAGTAAGGGTACGGATTGGTAGTAAATGATTGACACACAAAGTAAGGGTACGGTTTGGTAGTAAATGATTGACACACAAAGTAAGGGTACGGTTTGGTAGTAAATGATTGACACACAAAGTAAGGGTGCACATGAGGTGTTGAAGGTCATGAGTTCTAGATAAGTATTGGATAATAATGATATGTAGTATTCAATGTATCAGTTGTATTTTGTTGTGTAATTTCTTTGTTATAAAGTTGTTTTCCACATTTTTGTAGCATATTCCAATGGGCAGATAACTACTGGAGCCGACCCTCAGCTGCCAAAGTTTACGAGTATTCTTGAACTTGTGGATCATTATAAGCAAGAGACGAGATTCTGGACGTCGGATGAAGAATGCGTTCGGGTGTTGTTCCCGTTGTCACGGGAAGAAACTTCCTTACCGGAAGAAATTCAGCAGATGGACATGGAATCTATAGAGATGTATTTCAAGGCTTTAAAAGAAGGGAAGGAACATGTTCGTGATATCAGGTAAAAATTAATAAACATGTTCGTGATATCAGGTATAAATTAATAAACATGTTCGTGATATCAGGTAAAAATTAATAAACATGTTCGTGATATCAGGTAAAAATTAATAAACATGTTCGTGATATCAGGTAAAAATTAATAAACATGTTCGTGATATCAGGTAAAAATTAATAAACATGTTCGTGATATCAGGTAAAAATTAATAAACATGTTTGTGATATCAGGTAAAAATTAATAAACATGTTTGTGATATCAGGTATAAATTTTATATAAACATGTTTGTGATATTAGGTATAAACTTTATATAAACATGTTTGTGATATCAGGAATTAACTTTATATAAACATGTTTGTGATATCAGGAATCAACTTTATATAAAAATCTTTGTGATATCAGGAATTAACTTTATATAAAAATGTTTGTGATATCAGGAATAAACTTTATATAAACATGTTTGTGATATCAGGAATTAACTTTATATAAAAATGTTTGTGATATCAGGTTGATATCAGGTAAAAAAAAAAATCATATTAATGATATCAGGTACAAATTATTAATGTCCTATTACTATGCAAAAAGAAATCATTGAACATTAAGAATATGTAGTTTTACAATCATGAGGTATTGTAAATTATATTAATTGATTGCATTGAGTTGTTACCCAAGTTTACATAACCAGTCGAGGTCGAATGTAACGTTTATAATTTTATTGTAAAAGTTTGTTTAACAGTTACTTGAAATATGATATGTCGCTGTTTTCATGAATTGTACATGAATGCATGTACATTGTATGTATGATTGTAAAATATAGCGATCAAAACCAGTTTCTACTATACTTTCAGTTTTTTTCTGTTTGTCAACGTTGCGCTATGTTCATTTAACATTTTCCCTGTAGACAATATCGTTATACGCTTTATCGTTTTCATGTGATTTTACTACCGTAAGTCATTTATTTTGTTAATGTTTCTTTTTTGACTATATACATTGTGTATCATAACCAAGGTTCGCACAGGTCTTGAAAAGTCCTTGAATTTGATGCCAAAACCTCCTTTAAAAGTACTTGAATTTGTATAAGCAAAAACCTCCTTTAAAAGTACTTGAATTTGATGCCAAAACCTCCTTTAAAAGTACTTGAATTTGTATAAGCCAAAACCTCCTTTAAAAGTACTTGAATTTGTATAAGCCAAAACCTCCTTTAAAAGTACTTGAATTTGTATAAGCCAAAACCTCCTTTAAAAGTACTTGAATTTGTATAAGCAAAAACCTCCTTTAAAAGTACTTGAATTTGTATAAGCCAAAACCTTTGGTATACCGGGCCTACCGTCGAGTATTTCTCAAGCTGTGCAGTTTTGTCCTTACTGCAATGAAGGTCATCTCGGGGTGGGGGAAGGTATAAACTTAAATACAAAAGCCCTGGAAAAGTACTGGAATTTGGGGGAAAAAAATTGGGAAACTTTGTATGAGCCATCCTAACCTCGGATTGTGAAAGTATATTTGCAGCAACATGTCTACAAGCAATTTTTCAAAAGGAATTAACCCAAAATACCAAACATTTGTGCTTTGATTTTTGTTTAGTGAAGTTGGGCTATTTGAAACCATGTATTATTTGAAATAAAATTTCAGACTCGATGAATTTGATTTTGTACTTCAGTTGTGTAGGAGATATTTCACAGTCTGAGAATATAAATCCAAGTTTGGAGACCAGTCTAAAATTCAAGCGTCTGATTGGTTGTTTCTGAGTTCAGTTTAAAAACTGACCAATGGGAAGGCTGCATTCCAAGACTGGTCTTCAAACTGAGTTTTATTACTTTGGACCTTGTAGTTTATGTCTATAGATCGTGTAACTTGTATGAATGTGTTAATTTATGTAGAACAGTTCATTGTATGTCTATCCGGAAATCTAGCAATTTGTAGTGGATGTATGTTTTTTATGTAGAAGATTTCTCATATAAATTTATTTGAGTTTGATATTGAATGTGTCTATTTTAGTTCTTGTATGTTTGTCTTCTGAGGTAAGGTAGCATATTTTATCGCCAAGTTTTGCTTCCTTGACAAATCGTTCCTTCCCCTGTCTCGGTTTCTGGCATGACTCGTAATTCTATTGTCTAGTTTTCTATTGTTCGTTAAATGTTGTTCTTTATACAAACTGTCCTCTGTATCAGAATTCTTTTGATAAGTTAAAGATGTATCCTTTGAATCTAACATAAACTATTTGAATGGGCTTCATCGTGTGTTCTTGCTGTTGTGGCTAAATATCTTTAATGTAAATTGCAATTAAACACAGATTTGAAAGATCTTGCATTATTGTAAATCGCACATAGTTAAAAATTTGATTTTTTTTATGTATAAAGATTTATTCCAATCCATCCGTCTGGGGGTAAATTGTTTTCTGACCTATAACTCTTGAAAGGATGGATTCAAGTCATATATTGCACTTAAGCACAGGATGATTAAAATACAGGTCAAGTTTGATTTCAGTTACATTCCATCAATTTTTATAGGAGTTATGGCCCTTTTTTGACACACAGCGAGGGAAATCTTTGTCATAGAGACACAGCTAGTATGGTTTTTGTGATACAAATACCGTTCCTCTTTTTATGACAAATACTTTGTTAATTAATATTTTTTGATGTTTTAATGAATAAATACATTTTTCATGTTTTTTTAGGTAAAACAAGGACCTAAAAATCGAGCACAATATTACTGTTGAAAAAATTATTTCATATAGAAAAAAAACCTTTAGTTTGTATTGCAGTCTCAGTACATTGTTGATTTGATAGTCAGCATGGTTAGCTCAGTTGGTAGAGCTTGGTTTATTTCCTAGGTTCGAGCACTGGGTGTGGTGTATGTTCTCCGTGACATTTCAACTGAAGATAATACAGCCAAGGTCATTTATCCTCCATCAGTGATTCGTGAGTGAAAGTTATCAGGTGCTTGTGGTGAGGCGGTTAGGCTGGTTGGTAACCCAGGAACACTTGTTACGTAATTAAGATACTGTTACTAAAGATACTATTAAGCGAGATTCAAATTTCACTGTAACAACTCCACATGATGTCATGTTCTAGTGGACAGTGCGCTGTGTTGTTGTAGTTACTTTGTTATCCAGTTACTCCAAAGGAAGGTTGCCATTGTGATCCTGTATCTATTGTCTTATCTATTGTCACTGCCTTTTTTATGTAGTTAAAGCATATATGTGCCCCCCCCCCCATTGTACATAATTTTGTCCTTGTTCGTCTGTCTGTCCTACAAAACTTGAACTTGATTGTTGAACCTACAGTCTTCGAACTTTGCGTCTCTCTTCAAACTTTGCATCCCTCTCCAAACAACTTTAGATGTAAACAAACAGAATATTTCATGCCAGTGTCAACACAGAATGAACAATGAATTAGGTTAATATTGAACAGTACCTATATCTTTCGAGATAAGTTATTCTGATTTTTTTTACTTTAGAATGTATTTAATTAAAGAATGTAATCTAAAATTGTGTTTTTTAGAAATTTAAAAATGAATATGCTGATTTGATGAGATGCCAGTCTATTGTCTTTAGTAAAGCATATCTTCTGTCTGTCTGTCTGTCTGTCTGTCTGTAATCGCAAAGAAAATTCTGCATTTTTTGTCATCAGCAAATGTTTCTGTGTCTGTAAAACTTTGTTTGTAAACCAGTCTAAGAATACAGCCTTGTCATTGGTCAATTTTAAAGCTGAGCTCTGAACTAACCAATCAGATGCTTATTATTTTAGACTAGTGTGCAAAGTCAGATTTTTAACTTCAGACATTGTCAGCATGTAACTGATCTTACGCTGAAGAATGAGGAGTATTTAGCCGCCACTTCGTCTGTCTGTCTTTCTGTGCGGTAGAATGTGCTAGCGTGCTCTGTACCAAATTTATGTTTGCTTTATTTCTCAGCAACTGCGGACTGGAAGTCCATGAATCTTAATGTTAAGCGGCACTTTCAAGGTCGTAATCAATAAAATGTTTGTTTGGTATTTTTTTACCCTAACTGCCCATGAAAATGGCCATGACTCATGGACATTTGTTTTAGCAGTGTATTAATAGTCAACTGTAGTATGACCATAAAAGTAATAAATAAAGAAATGATTACCTCCCTACCTACCTACCTAAATGTTGTTGGGTAGGGTTATGGCAATCAAACAAACTTTTAAGGATGGCCCAAGACGATGCGCATGATACAATATCAGGAGACAAGTCAAAGGTTTGTAGAATATTGGGGGTGAAATGCTTGTTAATTGATTATTAATTGTTTTAATTATTCCCACTAGATTGATGGTGATTGGACATCATGGGGCTGGAAAGACGACATTAACAGAGAGACTCATGGGTAAACCGTTCACGCAAGTTGGAAGTACTAACGGTATAGAGATTCACGTACGACAATGTCAGTTTAACATTAAGACTGGACACTGGACCAAGAATAGACCGGGATCTGCTTATCTTGATGATGATGAAACTCACAGAATGAGGTAATCTGTCAACTGTCATAGATGGCTTCATACTGGACTTGAAAACCCCTCAATTTAATGCTAGTCTTGAAAACTCCTTGAAAACGGCTAAATATCTTGATAAAGTACTTGAATTTGATGCTAGTCTTGAAAATTGCTAAAAATCTTGAAAAAGTACTTGAATTTTGAAGAAAATATTGAATTCAGCCAGAAGCTCCCTGAAATACATTAACTTTGATTTGTGGGAATAATGCAATTATTAAAAGTATTGAAAATGGAAAATAAATTAAAAGAAATATCATGTCACTGAATTATCACTAAATTTCCTGAAAATATAATATATGAAAATTGTTGGTAATTGCCTTCATACCGATGTACAACACTGCATTGTCACTGTTCTTATATATTTCCAAGAACTCCAAATACAAGAGCCTGATACCAGGATTTTCTATCCTAGCCTACCACCGAGATAGCAGTGGCATAGAAAATGCCAGCATTGAACTTGTGTTTGACAGTTCCAGGAAACTTTGAAGAAAAGATACATTGCAATGTTGACAATAGATATCACTTTACTCTTCTTTTATACTCATTTACAGACTTTGCCAATTTTATATTGTTGGAAATTTTATCCAATTAATAGCACTTATATTGACGAAAGAGTGCTGTAAATTGGAATATAATTGTTAAGCAAACAATTTAAATTTACGTCTTCAAGTGAGAAAGACAATGTCATTTCGATATATCTTAACTATGTTGACATTTTAACCAATACGCAAACAACGTAGACACTGATTACACATTTTCACGTACATTTATCTTGTTTTGCTCTTCGTCTTTCCGGCATTCATGTCCGCGCTATTTCTCAGCAACCACCAACCAGAATTCATTGAAACTTACAGGGCAGCTACAGTACTAAAAGGAGACGGGCATACTGTCAATATGTTCCAGTTCAATGATTTTTCACATACTTATGGTCCTTTCCTAATTTATGTACTTCGGGGACCGTCCATCAGTTCTATCAATATTTTTGTTAGAGATCGATAATGTGCTTTCGTTATTTGTTCAACGCAATACCGAGGTCATTTTTTGATAACAATGTTGACCTCTTATATGTTTGTAATGTATACATGTCAGGTTGTTACGACTGTTGGAATCACCCGACTGCGATGAGGACAGATCTTCAGTGATTGAAGAATTCAAACGAGTCGGCTCACCGATCGATCCGATTTTACACAAGAGTAGTTCGGCAGATTTGTCCAATCACAACAGTTCGTCTGCTTCCTTGTTAAACCTAGATTCTCCATCCTCGAAAGATCTTTGTTTCTCTCTCAATAATTCACCCGTTGCTAACGGCAGCGAGATGGTTCTCAGCTATGAAATCGATACGGACAATAACGATATTGCTCGGTACAAGTTCTCTGAGGGTACGCTCAAAATGATTGAGACAACGTTTGGTAGAAGGCGGCACGAGTCTAAGAACGACTCTAAAACTGACCGACTCGGTTTTATCTCAATGTGGGATTTCGCCGGTCAGTTCATATTTTATGCCACTCATCAAGTGTTTCTGAGTCCCAGAGCAGTTTATCTACTTGTGTTAGATCTGTCAAAAGGTCTCGACCATTTTGTCGAAGATGAAGAGTTTCCGCTGGAGTGTAATGACATGCAAGGTCGTCTGGTGAAAGACTACGGAAATTTTTGGCTTCGGTCGATTCATACGTTTTGTGGCGATGTACCGGGTCTGCCAGCTGTTGTTCTTGTCGGTACCCATAGAAACCAGATGCCATGCGCTCCGGAGGAAAAGGAGGAATTTCAGGAGAAATTTTTTGAGGATTTCCGAAAACTCTTAGAAAATTCTCCCGTAGCTGATCATATTCAACCGGAACAATTTGCCATCGACAACACACTTTCTGAGGAGGAGTTTGAACCTTTGAAGAAGGCTATTGTAGATGTTGCTAAGAGACAAAAACACTGGAATCAGGAAATTCCAGCAAGATGGCTTCCTCTTGAAAGGTAAGATGATTTCCTATTTCACTTTTCTTTCATACCAGGGTCCCGTTTCATCAACATTCTTATCTTAACTCTTTTCTTATCTTAAATTTTCAATTTATGGAGATTTTTAAGAATTTCCTATACTGTTGCAGAAACAGTTTAAGGTCTTGATTTTGTTGTACCCGTCGTCTGTTGACATTAGAGATAAAAATGGCGGCCATATTTACGCAAGAACTGAAAAGTTTTTCTTGGCAAGAATTTCTTAAGAACTTTCTTAAGCTAAGAAGTTCCTTAAGAAGGTTAATGAAATGGTGCCCAGACCGGGATTTCCCGCGTTTGTACTGGTCTAACCGTACCGGAGCCTCCAGGTTGGTAGATATGTACTCTACCCAGTGAGCTACCCGGGCATGCTAAAATAGATATTATTGGTGTCTGTTATGGGAAATAGTTTTCGGTGGATGTTTAAAACTTCACTGTTAGTTCATGCAATAATTGATGACATATTTATCAATCTGATATTGTATCATTATATGGACGTTTCCACAACAAAACCTCTACAAGAATGCAGCCTTGCCATTGGTCAATTTAAGACAATTCTTAGAAGGAACCAATCAGAAACCTGTATTTTTGTCTCCAAACTTAGATTTTTAAACATGTCTTTTTTCAGGTCTCTGAGCAAGCTAAGAATTAGTAAGGTGAAGTTTGTCTCCCTTGACGACGTGTTACATGCGAACGAGGAAAATGAAGTCAAAATCACTGAATCAGAAGAAATTTTACTTTTTCTCAGGTCTGTCTGCGTGTTGGTCTTTCACAGTTTGTTCCAGACTTAGGCTTATAAACTATTGGTTGGATTTTGATTAAACTTGGTAGAAAGTGCATATATCAGTATGAAATGCTTGTTCCAGACTTAGGCTAATAAACTATTGGTTGGATTTTGATTAAACTTGGTAGAAAGTACATATATCAGTATCAAATGTTTGTTCCATACTTCTGCTCTCCAAAACCACTTGTAGGATTTTAATCAAATTTGGTAGACATATTGTTGTCAAGCCTAGTTAAGCATGTTGTTGGCATTTTCTGATTCAATCATTTTAGGCAGAGTTATAGCCCTTGGAAGTTTTAATGAAAGTGCAATGGTATTGTAGACATACACTTTAATATGTAATAGCAAAAACACATTCTGTAATATAATGTGGGTCAAATAACAAGCACTTTTACAACCAACAATGAATTTGAAATAAAAAATAATATACTTTATTTTTTCTCCATTTTAGAATAAAATTATAAACACCAGATTTTCAGTTTTTAAATATACAACACATTCCCTGTAAACTGGACTCTGGCCGCACACTGTCAAAAATCTGGTTGTCAGAGAGTGCAGTTTTCATTGAGATGACTGCTTTTTTGGGTGAAGATGTTTAGAATATTTGTAGAATACTGAAATATAGCCTTGGATGTTTGATGAAGAGAGATTTTGGGCAAACTGAATTTTTATTTTTGCAGTATACGTATATTTTGTACATGAATAGAAAATTGTCTGGAACTGTTAGAAGCCATGTAAAATTTAAATATTTTGTTGCTTGTTGAGATTATGTAAGCTTATTTATGATTGTTGGATATTTTCTAACTTTAGGTACCAACATGCTGTTGGATCACTGATCTATTACGAGGATGATGAACTGTCTGACAAGGTGGTACTGGATCCACAGTGGATCATCGACGCCTTTAAGTCTCTCATCACCTCCAAGAAATTCTGTAAACTGCACTCCCGTTTACGACTATTGTGGACGGAGTTACAAGACAAAGCCGTGTTAAAGGACGAACTAATCACGGAGATCTGGAGAGACGCTGGCTTAGACGACAGCAAGGAGATTCTCTTGTCTTATATGGAAAAACTTGACATAATCGCTCGACCAAAGATCGTCCCTGAGGATGGAACCGACGTGAAAGTTGATTACTACTTCGTTCCGAGTCTGCTACGAAGCACCAAACAAACAACTTGCATTCAGAACATATTCCAGCCATCGCACGACTCTAAACTGTGCACACCTCATTTGTGTTTTGTGTTTGACGAAGGGTTTGTTCCACCGATGATCTTTCAAAGAATGCTAGGAGCATGTTTATCGAGATATGCGCTCTTCAGTCCCGGTGGAGAAGTACATATATATTGTGATATTGGAATCTTCAAACTTGACCCCTGTCACTGTTTTGTATTTAAGATGGAGCAAAACATGATGACAGTTCAAGTAATAAACATGGTGAAAGAAAATGTCAGACCAGCACTGTGTGATAAACTCAGACGATTTTTAACCAATCAGCTTGAGCGAGAACTATGTCGTTATCAGCAGAGTACGCCATTCTCTGTGTGTATCCAATGTGACGATCCTGACAAGACGACCAATGAACTGCTTAACTGTAAGGAATTGTTGAAACAAGAAAAGTTGCCGTGCTACGCTCATTCTGCACTGCACGTTGTGTACGCTGATGTCCTCCTCAGTGCATGGTACCCTGACTACATAGACTTGCCTACAGGGCAGATAACTCAGCACAACTGGTTGGATGGTGTGGCTATGGGGATAAGGAAAAGGGAAGTAACTCTGAAAGATTTAAGCCGAATATCTCAATGTTTGGGATTTAACTGGGAGTTTGTTGCCATTGAGCTCGGAGTCTCTCATGTAAGTATACAACAAAGTAAACTAGATTACAAGGACAGGACGGCCATGCAGATTTATCAAACTTTGCTGAAATGGAAATCAAGTGAGGGGCCTCGTGCTAACATTGAGACTCTAGTACAATCGATACAGCAGAATCAAACTGTAGAAGCCAACTGGGAAATTATCAAGAATGTTGTGGACCAGATCTCGTAACTTGATCAGTTGCCATAGAAACTGGCTGTGTAATTAAGTCAACTATTCTGTTGCCATAGTTACTGTCATAGTTCACAGTTATTTTTCAAGTATTTGTTTAAAAAACATGAATTCTCGTCATATATGACTGGAAGCTGATACAATTTACAGTCGCCAGGTTAGAAAACAATGTGCTTAGCAATTTGATGAAATAACATCGGAATTTTAAATTAGTGAAATTTAAATGAGGAGAGATTCTCTGTATTTGTTTTTGTAATCAAGAATGTTTCCTTGTGTCTGCTTTTACTGAGACTTTAAATTGTAATACTGAGTTTAGTGGCCATTCTCAAAATGCAAATTTTCAAATTGGTTCATTTTGAGACTGCTCAGAACCCACCAATCAGAGACCTGGATTTTGTGACTGCTCAGTATCCACCAATCAGAGACCTGGATTTTAAGACTGGTCTCCAAGCTAAGATTTATGAACTCATAAAAATATAAATAATGTTCATAAACGTATTGATGATCTTACGAAGTCCTCACAGTGATTATCTCCCTTAGGGTAGCTTATATCACTGCCCTCGTTAATGTCACATGATGATGAATATTGGAATGAAATGACGGTGACACCTTGAAAACAGGCGTTAATTTATTCTTATAAATTTATTTTTTCATTTAATATCCTGCATAAATTGTATTACTCTGAAACATAACTAGAATGACGTTGATATCTAGCATATAAAATTATAAAAAATGTTTGTAAAGGCAGAGGTCTCTATAATTTGTAAAGGGAGACAACTGTATAGGAAGTCGATGATTTCAGATCCCAGTTGTTTGGAGTTGTTTGTCTTGGATTATCAAAATCCAGTTATTTATGTATTTTGTCAGTTTTGACAAGAAATATTAAGTGTAAAAAATCAATTTGATGCATATTTATATTCTGAATGTACTTTACAAAACTATTCATTGACAATTTTGTCAGTTTTAACAAAGTTGTACAGAATTGTGGTTTGAAAGTGGGAATTGTTTTGGCATTACTTATTTATTTGTAAGACTGTGATTCCCCCAGGTACAAAATGCACAACTGGTTGTTGAATAAATTATCCTTATAATACCCTGTTAGAGATGGACAGTGTGTTATTGACTTTTTACGTGTTATAGACTTACGCTGTCTTATAGACTAACATTGTGTTATAGACTTATGCCGTCTTATAGACTTACATTGTGTTAAAGACTTATCGTATTATAGAATTACATTGTGTTATAGACTTACCGGTATAATATTATAGACTTGCATTGTATTATAGACTTATTGGTATTATAGAATTACATTGTGTTATAGACGTACCGGTATTAAAGACTTACATTGTATTATAGACTTTTCTGTATTATAGACTTATGCCATGTTAAACAAACGGTAATTTTTCATTTATATTTTATTTTTGTCAACCACCGAATTCGGGGCGACAGAACCATAAAACAACATAAGACTCATGACTGGGTGGGGAATATAACATCTAATTACATGTCATTTGTCGACAATCAATGTTAGGAAGTTGACAGTTGCTTGCGGAATGATACAATGTATATACATGCTGGTTGTAAGCTCAGGAACATTAGACAGGTTCACTGAAGATCATTCATACAGTTACTGTACCTCGGGTAATCTGTGCTTGATTCCGTGACAACAAGAAGCTGGAAATATGTGACATTATGAAGATAGATTTTCATGCTAGAGTTTTTTATACAAGTTGATATCAGGATCTTTAAATCTGCTGGGTATAAACCGAAATTACTATTGTAATAACACTTATTTTAGTGGCTTTAAATTATAAATATGCTAGTTAAGAAAGTTATATATGTATCTGTATTATGTCTGTGTACGAGGGGTGTTCGGAAAGTTTCGGGAAAAGTGTCATATCTCCTTTAATAATAAATATGAAAAAGAATGTGCGTTATTTGTAATACATAAAAATAATGCAATGTATTTAATAAAACATGCTTTGATATCTTTACAGCTGAAATTTTGTTTACAATATATATTATTAAAGGAGATATGACACTTTTCCCGAAACTTTTCGAACACCCCTCGTATATTTTGATTTTTGTATCCAATCATTGTCATGTTAATTCCCAATTTGCCAAATGTCCAATAAGTGCTATGTATCTTGCACGTGTTGTGATTTTGCTGTAAATAATTTATTGATTACTGGTATGTGTAGTTTTATGGTGATGCCAAACCTTTAAGTTTTCCAAATAACTTTATTCCCCCACCAACTTTATTCCCCAGCCAACCCTCACTATCCCCCACCATCCCCCACCATCCCCCGCCATTGGACAAATGGCGAAGGGGCATGAAGTGTTACTCCTGTCCGTCCGTCCCTGCAATATTGGTTTCCAATCAATAACTCTTTTATATAAAAGAATGGATGTACTCAATTCATATTGGGCACATAACGGGGGCATCCGTCTCCAATGGTCACATCTAGTTGTGCTTTGATTCTGAATAAGAGAATTGATGCAAAGTTTCAAGGTGAGAGAAAACGATGATATTGATAGAATTAAAAATTCTAATTGTTTATGAGACAGCATTATGATAAAATTTGGGGCACTTGTTAAAACTCTCAGCAAACCAAAGTCTGACAGTGTTGCTTTGTGTTTAAATATGACGCTTCTCTGTTGTTTGAAAGTTATACCAATTTAATTATGCAATTGTCACTACTACTACTAGCAGTAAGAGAAATATGATTGCTGTAACTGCTAGCAGTATGAAGTGTACTGTGTCTGCCGTTAGCAACAAGATTAGACAGTATTACTGCTGTAGATGCTGCATACTGATGTAAGCGACAAGATTAGACAGTATTACTGCTGTAGATGCTGCATACTGCTGTTAGCAACAAGATTAGACAGTATTACTGCTGTAGATGCTGCATACTGCTGTTAGCAACAAGATTAGACAGTATTACTGCTGCTACTGATTTATGAACCTTTGCATGTAAGTGTTTCTATAGTGACAACAGAAAGCTATTGTTTAGTCTTTCAATTCTTCAGTTGTGATAACAAGTTATCTACCTTTAACTTAAATATTTGATACTTGGTGTAGTACTTTTATAGAATTCTTTAATTGAATTGTTTAATTCCGGAGGTTAGAATGACATACGGAGGTTAGAATGATACACATATGATTTTAGAGGTGTGTGACCTACTTAATTATTCCTTGTCTGTATTGTACTTGGTATAAATTAATTTGTAATTAAATAGTTAATTGTTACACATATGTAGGAGCTAGACTGGTGCTCAGTTTCTGTAGTTTGTTGCCAGGTTGCATAAAAAGGTAAACATCTGGTTAACTTTGTTACTTTAGCATATGACTATTTTGCCAGTTTTAGTTGCCAGATTGGACGTTTAATAGCCAAAGGCTGTTTGACTACATACTAGCTTACGTCTGATGTAGAAGTCTGTTTGGTATTTTAAATACTTGTAGAAAACTTTGATGTTGTCATTTTGTACTCAATTACAATAACAGTTGAATGCATTGTTACTGAAGTTAAACTTTATCTTCAGACTTGATCAGTTAGGACAAGCCTTGTCTTCAGACTTGATCAGTTAGGACAAGCCTTGTCTTCAGACTTGATCAGTTAGGACAAGCCTTGTCTTCAGACTTGATCAGTTAGGACAAGCATTGTCTTCAGACTTGATGAGTTAGGACAAGCCTTGTCTTCAGACTTGATCAGTTAGGACAAGCATTGTCTTCAGACTTGATCAGTTAGGACAAGCCTTGTCTTCAGACTTGATCAGTTAGGACAAGCATTGTCTTCAGACTTGATCAGTTAGGACAAGCATTGTCTTCAGACTTGATCAGTTAGGACAAGCCTTGGCTTCAGACTTGATCAGTTAGGACAAGCATTGTCTTCAGACTTGATCAGTTAGGACAAGCCTTGTCTTCAGACTTGATCAGTTAGGACAAGCCTTGTCTTCAGACTTGATCAGTTAGGACAAGCATTGTCTTCAGACTTGATCAGTTAGACAAGCATTGTCTTCAGACTTGATGAGTTAGGACAAGCCTTGTCTTCAGACTTGATCAGTTAGGACAAGCATTGTCTTCAGATTTGATCAGTTTGGACAAGCCTTGTCTTCAGTCAGGACAAAAATTGAATGTAATGAACATTTGTTTAAGATACAATATAGTCTTTTTGATGAATAACAAATAAAAAAGAGTATCGTTCGACTTCCTGGGGTCATTTTTTGGTACCATTCCCCTGCTAAAATAGTACTACTGTACAAGGTATAATGTAAAAGAACTCTAGAAGAGATAAAGGGAGAGAATTATAGAAGAGATAAAGGGAGAGAATTATAGAAGGGATGAAGGGAGAGAACTCTAGAAGAGATAAAGGGAGAGAATTAAAAAAGGGATGAAGGGAGAGAACTCTAGAAGAGATAAAGGGAGAGAATTCTAGAAGGGATAAAGGGGGAGAACTTGTGATATTTTCACTGGCTTTAATTCAGGCAAAACTTCTACTGTATGCAGTGAATGAAATATGCAAGATATCTGGAGAGAAAATTGTCCTCTTTTCGCCTGATTTTTTTTACAAAACAATGTTGAAATAAAAGTTGTTTGATTTTGACAGATATGTGCAAAAATGGCGATATAGTTCAAGCATGTTCAGATTTTTGAAGTTTTCTTTTTTTGCTACATGTAATGAGCTTTTTCATCCTCAATGATTGTGAATGTTTTACAGAACCATCCTCAATGATTGTGAATGTCTTACAGAACCATGCTTACATTTCAGTAAAATTCTAAATAATTTAGACAGCATTATTGTTACAATATGTTGTGAAATATCGATACAATACGTTAACGATTTATTTTTCTCAGTAGATTGTTCCCACATTTACAATATTTACCTCCCTTGTTCTGAATAGTCAGCCATATTGATAGACAAATTTCCTTAAAGTTTATAGGCAATATAATGTAAACGATGATAAAATAATCAAATATATAAAAATGACTTATTCATTATGCTCATGTGGGCAGATGGCTCAGAAAGTTGAAGACAAAGTGTTTGTCACATGCAAACTCTTCTGGTATTTTCTCAATTATCACATATTTGGTAATTACTCTTATAAGTGCTTATCAGTTTGCCTATCAAAATGGCTGATGATTATAAACAAGGGAGGTTAATACTGTAGATGTGGGAACTATCTATAGTTATGTGTTAGGCTGATATCTTATGTATATATTTTGTGGGCATGATGTATATTTTGTATATTTATATTTTGTCAGGTTTTTTACAAAGACCAGTTAATCAATTTTTGGAACAATTGTATGAGTTCTGTTCCCTTTAGGAAATGTCTGTATATTTAATTATAATAATATTGATGATTGTATTGTGTGATTTTATTAACCGCGAACGTATGAATATATTACCTGGACCATTACATTGGTAGGTGTATTGAAATGTTCGTGTTTGTATGTAAGCTTGATGGAGAAAACGCCTCAGTTCTGTATTGATAGAAACGTAATCCAAACAGCAGTTCTAGCTTTACCCACGAGAACATTTCTTTACCTAAATTGTCATGGATCGGTCCTGAAAGTCACGGTCCATCTAACAACACTATACACAGAGCGTAAATCATATTTACAATGTAGCCTCCTGATCAAATAATGGAACCTACCATGAAACTTCCTAGACGAGCAAAACTTTGATGTCAATGTAAATCTGTGTTTGCCATATTTCTCTTGAAGTCAAAACATTTTTGATGCAATTTTGTATTAATTATAGACAAGTAACATTTTGCTGTGAAGTTAACTCAAAGTTTTTATACAAACAATTTCTTTAGTTGCCAATTTTTATTCTGAGAGTATAACATATACACTGCCATCCAAAAGTTTCTTCACTCATGAATATTTTGTATTTCATTTCATTTTTACGTAGAATTTCAAATAAGACATGTATGACCATAAAGTAAAATTATTCATCCCACTTCTGTGATGGATAGTTAAGAATTAACAATTTTCACATCTCAGCAGCAGCATCAATCGGCCATCATCCAAAACCAACATTTGAATGTGTAAATGATCTTACACAAAAAATAAGATAATTTGTTTCAGTACAAATTTATAAATACTTCTACAGAAAATTATTGCTGTATCAAAAAGCATTTTCAATTTATTGCATGTGACACAAATATGAAAATACATTAACTGCAATGGGAATTGTCGAAGTGTACAGGAACTTTTGGAGGGCAGTGTATGTTGTAAATGTGCAGTTATTGGACATGTGAATATTTTTCAAACCATCACTTTCACATGGTGTCAACTTACTTATTGTGATTTCATATATTTATAGTTTTCTTTCAATCTGATAATACATAAAGCCCAGAAGTGCTTTGTATGGTTGCCATGACATAATCAAGTGAATGATGACATGTAAGTTTTACAATATTTATGAAGTAATCTAGTCGATTTATATTTCAGTCATAGATAGTTACTTGAAATTTGTTTGCTATTTTTGATCTCATTTTAATAGATTTGCTTCTTTAATTTATGCAGCTTATTAATCAAGTTTTGCTAGTAAATAAGATAAATGCTCAATGTTGAAGAGTTTGGAGACCAGTCTATGAATGCAGCCATTCCATTGGTCAATTTTAACACTGCTCCTAGAATCGACCAATCACAGGCTTGAGTTTGAGACTGGTCTCTAAATTCATATTTATAACTAAAGACTGGTTTCTGATGTTCTATTTCATCTACATCCTCAGTACCCAGGCTGTTCATCAAATATATGATACCCTGCATGACTATTTATTAGCATTTCTCGACCAATGAAATGGACGATAACAAAAAGAAGGAATCTCATTTGTGCTATTGATGTCCTGCCTAACACGATTTGAAAGCTGTGATCTCATTGTATAGCTAAGAATCGCGATTTCATTTGTAACGCCTCGGCAATTTCCGTATCGCATGAGGTGTGTGTCATGCGGCCAATCAAGTGGCTGTATTTCACCTTGTTCATTATTCATGAGTACGAGATTTTTACTGTCAGTTTGCCCCGGGTATCATATATGGTATGAATAGCCTAGGTACCGAGGATGTTTCATATATAAACATCACCAAAACTTCAATCATTATTTTGATTAAGTTACAGATGTGTTCAAGTTTTATAACCCTGTGACCTAGTCTTATATGAAATGTTAGATTTATAGTCTTTTGGCCTAACTGTTTGTAAAAATCTATTTTTGTGGTTTCTCCTCAATGTTTTCAAACTTATGGCCGTATTCGTATTCCTGAAGTGATTTTGCTCAATCCTGGATTTTGCATAACTGTTCCTTCATGATTTATTTAAACAGAAAATGTATATTTGATATAAACGTCTGTTTAAACAATTCTTTTACTTAGATTAGCATGATTTCTGCTGTCTTGTTTCCTTCTTTTGAAGGATTTATTGTTGAGAAAAATTTGATTGTTTTCAACATGTTATTCCGTATTTTCAGTCTTGATGCATTCGTAAAATATTAATGACTTTACAATGTATGGTCGTGTAACAGTATTTTCATCGGACATTTTGTCAACAAAGTCCTGACTTGCTCAATGTTGTTCTGATCTTTTGTTGTGAATTGTAATTGATTTACAAACAGACTTTGCCTGATAAAGAAGTTGCTAAGTCTGTCAGTCTGTTCAATAATTCTAAATGTCTCAAATATTTCAATTGTAACGCAGAATTCTACATGACTAGAGTTTTTTTGTTAAAATGACATTGTAATCTTCATATTTCCAGTAAGCAAGCATCGAAGTATTTCTTGTTGAAATTTAGAATAAAAATGAAAAATAAGTTCTGAACTCAGAGTTCAACAGAGTTTGTAGATCAGTCTCAGAACGCAGCCTTGCCATTGGTCAAAACACTGCTCAGAACCAACCAATCAATGGCTGATGGTTTTAGGATTGGACTTCAAGCTGTGATTTATACATTTAGACCTAAAGTGCACTGATCAAACCAAGTTTTATTGGACTTTTTTTAGTTTTTTTGGTGATATGTTATTGAGGTAAACACGTAGTGTGTCAGTCATGTATTGATAATGTGCAATGTATCCTCTCCAGGATAGTCTCCCTTGAGGATACAAATCTCAGCTGTTGTTGGGAAATTTGATTATGTTGTTTAAGAGAGAGAGAATGTTGCCCTGTGTTTGAAATCTATAAATATGTTATACATTGATTTTGTATCTAATATTTGTCTTACATTGATTGTGTATTTTTTTACATCGGCAAGGAGGCCATAAGTGGGATTTTTTATTATTTCGCAAATTGTTCCGAGTGATCGTGAGCACCCTGTCATGACAGTAACCATGTATTTCTGTGCTGTTCTGGCTGTGAAGTTTGCCTTTTAATACAGACAGAAATATCACCTGTTGCAGAAATTCTTGCATTAAATGCGTATTTCAGTTTTGTTGCTCAGGCCAGCCATAAACAGTTATTTGTTTGGCATAATTTACCTGACAATGGCCCCAAAGTTTTTAGGGGTCTGAGTGTGGATTTTGGTTTTGAGACTACTTATTCATCGTTGAAACATAAAGAACCATAAAATGTAGTAGAGGGCACTTTGCTGGGTAGGATTTTGCCAAACAAGTAATTTTTAAGGATGGCCTCAATTTATGATTCTCAAATATTTTATTGATTTTTTTCCATTAATTGTAGATATTAAATACCATAAAAATTTCTTTGTCTTATTTTGTGTTTTATAGGAGTTAATGTTGCACACCACTGTGATTGTTCCAAATTGTGACGAATAATTTATGTTCTCAAAAATTATGTTTATATATACATTGTATTAGATTTTTTAGTTGCTAAGAGATGCTTTCATATTGTATATTGTAGATAAATAAGGCAAAGTATATTTTTGTTATTTTTTTGGTTTGTTATGTTGCTTTTTTGACGACCAGTATAATTTGTGTTTTCTCATTATTATATGTATTTTAGTTCATTTTTACTTTCACAACCTGCATAGGCTATTATTTAGTCAAGGCCCCATGATATATGCCTGAGTTTGAGACCAGTCTCAGAATGCAGCTTAGCTATTGGTCAATTTTAAACATGTGATCTGAACTGACCAATCAGGGCTTGAGTTGTGAGACTGGACTCCGATCTCAGGTATATAACTGTACACTCCTAGTTGTCGATTACATTTATACAAACATGAATAAATTGATGAAAGAATTTTTAAATCTTTGTTCATTTGTACTTATTACCAGTATCATAATGCAGCTTAGCTATTGGTCAATTTTAAACATGTGACCAGAAACGACCAATCAGACGCTTGAGTTGATTCATGTTTGTTTGCTTGTTTTATGTGCTGTCATCGGACTGCTTCAGGGCCAATTTCACAATCATTTTAAGACTGATACTCAAACTTTTGCAAATTTAAAGTCTAAGTCTGTGTTTCAGACTCAAAATATTGGTTAATAAGGCCCCTGGAATGACTCCCAGCTTTGATACTTTTTTGTAAAGGGTCTGTAAGTGATATCAGCAAGAGGGTTCATAATGTGACCTTGCCAGCTATAAGCATGGATGAAGACCCCAGGTGACCCTTCTTGGAATTATTTTTGGCATAGCCGGGCACCTTGGTAGATCCACCAACCTTCAGTAGCTAGCTTGACAGCTTGGGTAGATCCACCAACCTTCGGTAGCCAGCTTGACAGCTTGGGTAGATCCACCAACCTTCGGTAGCCAGCTTGACAGCTTGGGTAGATCCACCAACCTTCGGTAGCCAGCTTGACAGCTTTGGTAGATCCACCAACCTTCGGTAGCCAGCTTGACAGCTTGGGTAGAACCATCAACCTTTGGTAGCCAGCTTGACAGCTTGGTAGATCCACCAACCTCCGGTAGCCAGCTTGACAGCTTGGGTAGAACCATCAACCTTCGGTAGCCAGCTTGACAGCTTGGGTAGAACCATCAACCTTTGGTAGCCAGCTTGAGTAGATCCACCAACCTTCGCTAGCCAGCTTGACAGCTTGGGTAGATCCACCAACCTTCGGTCGCCAGCTTGACAGCTTGGGTAGATCCACCAACCTTTGCTAGCCAGCTTGACAGCTTGGGTAGAACCATCAACCTTTGATAGCCAGCTTGACAGCTTGGGTAGATCCACCTACTGTGGTGTTTTTTACAAGTCAGACTTGATAGTTTAAGGTCCGTATTTTGAAAAAATTAAACCAATATCTTCATTGTATTTTCTCACAGAACTGTCTTTATGTACAGATCTTGGAAAATGTTAGTTTTTGGCTTTATATCGATTTCACTTCTTATTTTCTCAGCTCAGATGCAACGATGCAGGTTGAAATACACTTCACACTGAGCGGGAAACATCAGCAAAATGATTGTATCAGGTAAAACAATATTGTCAGTCATTCACTTGGAAGAAAATTTATTGACATTTTTCGCTCATTTAAGTTTCGATATAAAAAGTTTAATATCGATTCTAAAATCTTAAACGTTCTTCATGCTGGGTATAAGTACTTGTTTTGACGCCCTCGTTCGGAGGAAGCAGTGAATCTAGTCCAAACCTATCGTAATATTAGTTCATCGTCCTCGTGTGCTTGTATCAATCAAGGCTTGAAATGAAAGTAGTGATCTCGGAGCAGTTTGTCTTGATTTTATTCTTTGCTGATTAACTTGATGAATACTTTTTTCTACACATCAAAATATGTCAACAAAACTCTTGAATGCAAGTAGGATCTGTACAAAGGGAGATAATCTAGATAGCAGTATGTCATGCAATGATTGAGTGGCATATGAAAATACATGTCATCTCTATTTTCATTATTTTATTAGAATTTAGAGAGATTTTGACATTTTGTCAAAAGTTGAAATAGCGAAAGTGAAACAGTTAAAGTTACAGTTTATCCAAGCTATATGTAAGAACGTAATGATGTCTGCAACAATTTTTTGTTCGTTTCTGTGTTTTCGGTTTTACGCTATTTCACTGCAATATTTCAGTTATATACGGCAGTCAGTTGACCTAACCAGTACTCCTGGCTTACCAACCAGTACTAACCTGCCCCTCCGCAAGCAACTGACATCTCCCACACATGAATTAGAGTTCAGAGGTGGAGGACAAATGACTTAAGATGCATTATCTTCAGTCAAACTGTCCATTAAAAGCATACTCCGCTCCGTGGTTTCAAATCCAGGACCTCCACATTAGCAGTTAAGTGATCTAACTACTATAATGTTCTACACTAATGTTCCACACTCGTGTTCTACTCTCATGTTCAAATTTCATGTTCAACTCTCATGTTCAACTCTCATGTTCAACTCTCATGTTCTACATTCATGTTCTACACTTACGTTCTACATTCATGTTCTACACTCATTCTACACTCATGTTCTACACTCATATTCTACACTCGTGTTCTACATTCATGTTCTACTCTCATGTTCTACTCTCATGTTCAACTCTCATGTTCAACTCTCATGTTCTACTCTCATGTTCTACTCTCATGTTCTACACTCATATTCTACACATATGTTCTACACTCATATTCTTCACTCATGTTCTACACTCATGTTCTACACTTACGTTCTGCACTCATATTCTACATGCATGTTCTACACTTATGTTCAACACTTTTATTCTATTTTCATTTTCTACTTTCATGTTCTACTCTCATGTTCAACTCTCATGTTCAACTCTCATGTTCTACTCTCATGTTCTACTCTCATGTTCTACACTCATATTCTACACATATGTTCTACACTCATATTCTTCACTCATGTTCTACACTCATGTTCTACACTTACGTTCTGCACTCATATTCTACATGCATGTTCTACACTTATGTTCAACACTTTTATTCTATTTTCATTTTCTACTTTCATGTTCTACACTTATGTTCTACACTCATGTTCTACACTCATGTTCTACACTCATGTTCTACACTCATGTTCTACACTCATGTTCTACACTCATGTTCTACACTCATGTTCTACACTCATGTTCTACACTCATGTTCTACAATTTTGTTCTGCACTTATGTTCTACACTCATGTTCTTCACTCATGTTCTACTTATGTTCTACACTCATGTTCTACACTCTTCTACTCTCATGTATTACATTCATGTTCTACACTTAGGTTCTATACTCATGTTCTACACTCATGTTCTACACTCATGTTCTACACTCATGTTCTACACTCTTCTACTCTCATGTATTACATTCATGTTCTACACTTAGGTTCTATACTCATGTTCTACACTCATGTTCTACACTCATGTTCTACACTCATGCTCTACTCTCATATTCTACACTCCTCTACTCTCATGTTCTACACTTATGTTCTACACTCATGTTCTACACTCATATTCTACACTTATGTTCTACACTCTTCTACTCTCATGTATTACATTCATGTTCTACACTTAGGTTCTATACTCATGTTCTACACTCATGTTCTACTCTTATGTTATACTCTCATGCTCTACTCTCATGCTCTACTCTCATATTCTACACTTATGTTCTACACTCATGTTCTACACTTTTGTTCTACACTTATGTTCTACACTCATGTTCTACTTATGTTCTACACTCATGTTCTACACTCTTCTACTCTCATGTATTACATTCATGTTCTACACTTAGGTTCTATACTCATGTTCTACACTCATGTTCTACACTCATGTTCTACACTCATGTTCTACACTCATGTTCTACACTCATGTTCTACACTCCTCTACTCTCATGTTCTACATTCATGTTCTGCATTTAGGTTCTATACTCATGTTCTACATTCATGTTCTACACTCATGTTCTACACTCATGTTCTACACTCATGTTCTACACTCATGTTCTACACTCATGTTCTACACTCATGTTCTACACTCATGTTCTACACGCCTCTACTCTCATGTTCTACATTCATGTTCTGCCCTTAGGTTCTATACTCATGTTCTACACTCATGTTCTACACTCATGTTCTACACGCCTCTACTCTCATGTTCTACATTCATGTTCTGCCCTTAGGTTCTACACTCATGTTCCACCCTCATGTTCTACTCTCATTTTCTACACTCATACTCTACACTTATGTTCTACACTCATGTTCTACTCTCATGTTCTACTCTCATGTTTACATTTATGTTCTACACTTATATTCTACACTCATGTTCTACATTTATGTTCTACTCTTATGTTCTACACCCTTGTTCTTCACTCATGTTCTACACTTATGTTCTACACTCGTGTTCTACACTTTTATTTTATTTTCATGTTCTACTCTTACATTCTACTCTTATGTACTCATTGCAGTTCATGTTGTGATGTTTTTAAACACTTTATTTTATTAATGTATCATTTTTTCTAGACTTTAGCTGATATATTATACATTTAATGCATTTTTATTGACTCACCTGTGTAAGTTACCTGTATGGAACGATCTTCTCCAGCTTCAACAACTTGACGGTACGATGATTTTCTTGCGCAATATTTAATACGTTCCCCTGTTGTTATCGCATCATTATGGAATGTTGCATGTTGTCTCTCCTGGTCTCACACTTGCCAAGTCTGTGCTTGGAATTTATAGTATCTCGTCTCACTTTTCATAAAAATATGGCACTTCTCATGCGATATGATAGTGTACTATTTAACTGGGTGGGGTACTTGGGTAAGGCCAAAGCATTTGTTTATCCTAACACCTTGGGAGACGTTGTATTTCATCTAAATCATAAATGGTGGTCCATGGCTTGTTTGCAATACATTCAGATTCCTAATTTATACGATAAATGATCGGTTCATAGTTGTAGACTTCTGATCGGGATTGTTTCTGACTTTGGCCGTCCTTGAAAATTACTTTTTCACATTACGCCCACCCACTTTGTCTGGTTCATTTGCTACATCGGTTTTTGAAAATTTATACATACATTTGTATTTAGATAAAAAAGATATTCACTTAAAGAAGCCCAAAACAGAACATTCGGGTTCAATTTTGTTAGGTGGTTGGGGTAATGTAAACAAACAATAGTTGGTGGACAGCCTAATCATTAGGCTGAATGCCAGTGTATTGAAAACAATTCTTACTTTACTTGAAATTGAATTCTTGTCTGACATTTATTGAAGGTTTAATTGCGAACATTGATCATTTGTGAGTCAGTCTATATTTAGAGTATTTTGTATGTGATTTATATTCGTATTTGTCACTTGTTGTGAAGCCCTGGTACTTGTGTGTCACGTTTCGTAACGTTTTGCAATTTGGTTCCCTGTGTGCAGGCAATGTGATACGGTGGACCAGGGATACAAAACAAAACATAAGCAACTGTTAGCCATAACTGAACGCAAGGCGGTTACACTCGATGGACAGCGTGGGCAATGCGTCATGGGTATGGCGTAGATACTTGGTACCTGTTATACTCTGTGTCCGTTCAATAACTAGATGTTTAAAGATGTTGTGAATCGTCGGAGCGTCACTTCATTTACACTCTTTGAGCTTATTCATTGTTTGTTTTATTTTTTCAAGAAATCCTGCTTAAAGATGTATCTGGCTCATCTTAACCTAAACTATTTTAATGGGCTTCATCCAGTATAGTTGTTACATAGTCCAAAACATCATTAATAAGAATCATTGCCATGTATTTATAACCGTTTAAAACAATCTTGTTAATCATATTACAAACAGACAAAACTAGTAAAAAGCACCAGCTAGGTTGTTAAAAAAGTTGTTTTAATTTGTGATAATACAAACATCTTTTTTAGACAAATACAGAGGAATACATTATAAATGTATGCTGTGATAATACAAACATCTTTTTTAGACAAATAGGGAGGAATACATTATAAATGTATGCTGTGATAATACAAACATCTTTTTTAGACAAATACGAAGAAATACATTATAAATGTATGCTGTGATAATACAAACATCTTTTTTAGACAAATACGGAGGAATACATTATAAATGTATGCTGTGATAATACAAACATCTTTTTTAGACAAATACGGAGGAATACATTATAAATGTATGCTGTGATAATACAAACATCTTTTTTAGACAAATACGGAGGAATACATTATAAATGTATGCTGTGATAATACAAACATCTTTTTTAGACAAATACAGAGCAATACATTATAAATGTATGCTGTGATAATACAAACATCTTTTTTAGACAAATACGGAGCAATACATTATAAATGTATGCTGTGATAATACAAACATCTTTTTTAGACAAATACAGAGCAATACATTATAAATGTATGCTGTGATAATACAAACATCTTTTTTAGACAAATACAGAGCAATACATTATAAATGTATGCTGTGATAATACAAACATCTTTTTTAGACAAATACAGAGGAATACATTATAAATGTATGCTGTGATAATACAAACATCTTTTTTAGACAAATACAGAGCAATACATTATAAATGTATGCTGTGATAATACAAACATCTTTTTTAGACAAATACAGAGGAATACATTATAAATGTATGCTGTGATAATACAAACATCTTTTTTAGACAAATACAGAGCAATACATTATAAATGTATGCTGTGATAATACAAACATCTTTTTTAGACAAATACAGAGGAATACATTATAAATGTATGCTGTGATAATGCATATTTATTGAAGTTTTAACTAGATAAAGTAAATTTTGCATGTTTGTTTAGGTAAAAAATGAACAAAAAATGAGCATACTATATGTTTAATATAAGTCTTCCTATAATTCTGTAATGAATATGCAGACATCCTAGTTTCATGATAACTTAATGATCCTAGATGGCCAACAAACTGCTTGCTGTATTTCAATGACTTACACGACTTGTAAATGGCAAACAAGGAAAGGACAACTTGATATATTTTTATCCTTAATTTCAAATGAACGAATTTATGTGCAAACATTACACAATGCAACACGTTTACAATACAGGGAATATCAACAAAGGATGTACTACTTTCACAGCACAATTTTATAACGTAAGAATATTGAGACTTATCAACAAAATGAGCGTGTTTATATGACGATCAAGTTAAGGTAAGTTATACTACATTGATGGCCACATACCGTCATATTGTACATATTGTTGTACTAGCAATAACTTAGGACAGCTTGAACACTCGTAACGTAACATCAAAGGATTTGGAATGATAGAGGGATGTAATTTAAACCCTTTTTTACCAGTCGAACGACCTTAGTTGAATACATTGAACAATCTGTCGGCTGTTAAAAGATATCGTGAAGTCGCCGATTAAACGCTAATTGGTCTTTGATTAATCAGCCCGCATCAGAGAGTTAGATTGCCTAACTGTTCATTTTGTCCCAAACTTTACACCTTGATTGCGTTGAAAAAATACATTTTCTTTTGACATCCTTTTTGGGGCTGACAGCTTTTACATAAATCAAAGATATAATTAAGTTGATAATGTTTGAATAGTCCGGAACGAACTAATAGATACGACGTTGTCATCTCCGTAATACTCGTAAAGAGAGGAGTCGTCTGTCAATACTTCTAAAATATCAAATCACTATTCACGTACTTTACTAAATTTTGTAACAAAGGATCAAGGAAATTTTGGAATAATATTCTGACATATTAGTCGGACTCGTCGGACTTGTGCACCGACTAGCCTTCATTCATACGTCCTTTATGTCAATTTGTCTTACCTCAATTCTGTGAACGGAATTCCCGCGCATGTGACATCTTGTGTTTTGTTAGACGGATATCGGTCTGGATTTAAGTGTGAACTCTTCCAAACATGGAACGGAATATTGCGACTGGAATCAATGATGGCGAAAATACCCACTTGGTTAAACATGTGACAACGGACTGGGTACGTGTAGATGGGTGATATCACATCCAACAATGTAACATGTATTCTCTTATGATATGTCAAACTTAAGCATTCTTATAGCTCAAATAAATTATGTTAAATTTTTACTTTTTCAATAAAACTAACACTACTTTTATTGTGAGTTTGTTTGAAGAAACGGTAATGCTTTACAATACTAAATTTAACATCACATTATAGATCAGAGTGATTTAATGTGAGTAAATGTCTTCATTTGATCGAAATTACTACTTTAATTGGCTGAATTGAATTCTTTGACCGATTTTCTGTGATAATGCGTACAATTTTAATGCATGGTAATTTTGCAATACATTAATCCAACTAAGGCTTAATAAATTTCTGTAGGTGAAGCTATTTATTATAGCAAATACAATATACAGGTTCAATATGACTTCACTGTAACCTTATTATAGTGACCTGTACAGCGACAGGTGAATCATGCATTGTTAGTTTTAATAATTATTTGAAGATTTTTAAAAGATTTTACTTTAAATGGCTATAAAAATGACAAAGTCTTTATATGGAAAGTACATCATTCTCTCGTGATACAAAGATTTGATTTCAACTGAAGTTTCAATTTTTTATGTAATGATGTTTTTTTTATTTAAAATCTAAATTGGAACTTTTTTGGGGTGTATTTTCCAACCTTCTATCATTGTTTATTTAGCAATATTCCACTTTATCTCGAAAATCTACCCAGTCTTGGACAGAATCAACTGTAATAGGAAATTTGAGCTTTTTAGGAAAATGTTAAGCATAAATTACATTCAAAATGATTCTTATCACTAAAACATAATAAATCAAAATGTTATTATTATCATTATTATTATCATTATTT
Source organism: Mactromeris polynyma (assembly GCA_032209605.1). Classification (NCBI taxonomy): domain Eukaryota; kingdom Metazoa; phylum Mollusca; class Bivalvia; order Venerida; family Mactridae; genus Mactromeris; species Mactromeris polynyma. The sequence goes on from JASFXZ010000041.1 coordinate 166,883, forward strand.
TGTAAATTTATTAATATTTTATAATAATATTAATTACTATTATAGTAAAATTATTAATATTTTATTATAATAATAATTATTGTCATTATAAAATATATTAATTATTTTACAAATTATTATTATCATTATAAAATTTTCATAATAAAATTTTTTTACAATGAAAATAATAAAATTTTGATTATTACAATAATAATAAGTTTACATTAATAATATTTATAAAACTATATATAATAATTTGAACTGTTGAGGAAAGTTTTTAAGGGAGGTAAACTATTCCAAATTAATTTGTTATATATTCAATGTATACATGTTCTAGTTCATGTAAATAGCTTTCTAGTTATCGTTTCTGACGGATGTACGGGTTTGTATATTTAATATCAGCTTTAATTGTTTGCTTCAAGTTTAGTGTGCGAGTTATGTTTAATTGTAATATTGTCATGTATCGTGGTAAATTATCGCTTTGTATTGCTGGATATATACAAGTTATCACGATGTTTTGATTAGTCAATATATATCATAGCGATATATCAATTGATAATTTTTAATTATCGCGATATATTGATTTATAATTTTTAAATTATCGCGAGGTATTGCGTGATAATCATAAGTTATCACGAGGTTACGATTACTTATTATACAAAATCGCCATGTATTGATTGATAATTATTAATTATTGCGATTTATTGGCACGGAGGTACCATTTCGTGCATGTATGTAATAATATTGATGTAGTTAGAGCTAGTTTCCTTGAATTATAATCTGAATATTGTAAAAGTTAGATTTGCTTGAGAATCACTCTGACAATTATTTTGTTTCAAGCTAAACATTCTGATAATTTGATAATCAGATAAAAAATACAAGGTACCCGCATCTGGGACTTTTCTTGATAAAAAATCTTTAAAACAGCAATCTTGTGAAAGTTACATTGAAAACAGCACATTGTTATATAAATGATCCATAGTAGCGAAATCGTGTCTACGCCTATTTCTCGTTGGCATGGAAACCACTTGAGTACGTATAGACTGATGGTATTATCTTATTGACCCCAAGTTTATTCAAACACATATCAACAAAAATCTCAAACGCCATCATAAGTTTGAAAAAAAGTAATCTTGCTTTTCGTTTTCACTCCATTTATTTCACTGTCTGCTTCTAGTGTCGCAAATCAGCGAGAAAATGCGGGATAGTGTCTTATATGCTATTGACAAAGATTACAAAGAAGGCTCATTTTTATTTTGCCTCAACAGTTCACAGCGAAAACCTGTTGAACAGACTATTAAATGATATGTAAATTGTTCTGATGAATGAAAAACACATGTATTTATCTCAACAGACACGGTGTAAGGGTGATTACAACCAATGCAATATTTTTGATAATCCGCTGGTGGACTATTTATGCAAATGAAGACTAATTACGCTATTCATCCACACTGTCAAAAAATGGGCCGCAAATTTTACGTGGTATTTTACTGCACAAGTATTGCATTATTTTAAACACAGTGTTAGCATGTTTAACATTATTATTGCTGCAGGATGAAATTCAAATGGCGATTATCCGATCATATTACTTCTTTTGCAGTGATATCATTATGACGTCATCTGTTGTAGGTCAATGATATCATGATGACGTCATCTGTTGTAGGTCAGTGATATCATGATGACGTCATCTGTTGTAGGTCAGTGATATCATGATGACGTCATCTGTTGTAGGTCAGTGCATTTGGTACTCACCACTTAATGCCTTATTAAATGTTCAAGACTTATTTTAACCTTTGACTTTATTTTTACAGTAAACCAGTTTTTTAGCAAACATTGTAGGAACACTATTTGGGACTATTTTTCTACAACCAAATCTCTCCTTATGATGCATACTCTAACAGTAATATTCTAGTTTTAAAATGAAACTTGTGGTTATTTATTTGATTTTAAACCTGATTAAACCATGTCATTGCATGCAATTCACGGATCGTGGTATTTATTTATGATCAAGTTACTAGATCTTCATGATTATTATTTATTTCTATCAACCTATGTTGCGTCCTTGCAATGTTTCAGGTGCGATATTTTGGTCGATACACCAACTGTCAGCCTGCGTCATTGCCATTTTTAGTTGATACACCAATTACCAGCCTGCTTCATTGCGATGTTTGGTAGTTACTCCAACAATAAGCCTTTGTCCTTGCGATGTTTGGTAGTTTCACCAACAATAAGCCTGTGTCCTTGCGATGTTTGGTAGTTTCACCAACTATAAGCCTGTGTCCTTGCGATGTTTGGTAGTTTCACCAACAATAAGCCTGTGTCCTTGCGATGTTTGGTAGTTTCACCAACAATAAGCCTGTGTCCTTGTGATGTTTGGTAGTTTCACCAACAATAAGCCTGTGTCCTTTCGATGTTTGGTAGTTTCACCAACAATAAGCCTGTGCCCTTGCGATGTTTGGTAGTTTCACCAACAATAAGCCTGTGTCCTTGCGATGTTTGGTAGATACACCAACAATAAGCCTGTGTCCTTGCGATGTTTGGTAGTCTCACCAATAATAAGCCTGTGTCCTTGCAATGTTTGGTAGTTACACCAACAATAAGCCTGTGTCCTTGCGATGTTTGGTAGTTTCACCAACAATAAGCCTGTGTCATTGCGATGTTTGGTAGTTTCAACAACAAAAAGCCTGTGTCCTTGCGATGTTTGGTAGTTACACCAACAATAAGCCTGTGGCCTTGCGATGTTTGGTAGATACACCAACAATAAGCCTGTGTCCTTGCGATGTTTGGTAGTTACACCAACAATAAGCCTGTGTCCTTGCGATGTTTGGTAGTTTCACCAACAATAAGCCTGTGTCCTTACGATGTTTGGTAGTTTCAGCAACAATAAGCCTGTGTCCTTGCGATGTTTGGTAGATACACCAACAATAAGCCTGTGTCCTTGCGATGTTTGGTAGATACACCAACAATAAGCCTGTGTCCTTGCAATGTTTGGTAGATACACCAACAATAAGCCTGTGTCCTTGCGATGTTTGGTAGTTACACCAACAATAAGCCTGTGTCCTTGCGATGTTTGGTAGATACACCAACAATAAGCCTGTGTCCTTGCAATGTTTGGTAGATACACCAACAATAAGCCTGTGTCCTTGCGATGTTTGGTAGTTTCACCAACAATAAGCCTGTGTCCTTGCGATGTTTGGTAGTTACACCAACAATAAGCCTCATTTCAAATTTTAAAACTTTTTTATATCTATTATCATTATTATCATTATCACTGTTACTATTATAATTTTTATCATTGTTGTTATTATTACTACAATCATTAGCATTCTTATTTTTATCATTATTATTATTACCATTTTTTTCTTATTATTATTATTATCTTTGTCATCATTATCATCATCATAGTTATTATCCTCATTATTATCTTTATAATTATCAGTATTATTATTATTATTACTACTACTATCATTTGTCTTAGAATAATTACTATCATTATCATGATATCTTTAATTTATTATCATTCTTTTTTTATCATTTTTATTAATATCATTCATTTTACTATCATTCTTTTCTTTTTCATTATTAATATTATCAAGCTTCTTATTATCATTATTATTAATATTTTTATTAATATCATTCTATTTATTATCATTGTTATTTTTATGATTTTATTAATATCATTCTATTTATTATCACTTTTATTTTTATGATTTTATTAATATCATTCTATTTATTATCATTGTTATTTTTATATTTTTATTAATATCATTCTATTTATTATCATTGTTATTTTTATGATTTTATTAATATCATTCTATTTATTATCATTCTTGTTTTTATCATTTTTATTAATATTTCATTCTTATTTTTATTATCATTGTTAATGATATCATTATTATTATTAATATTTTTGTTAGTATCATTAATTTAATTATCATTCTTATTTTTATTATTATCATTTTTATAATATCATTCTATTTACTATCATTCTTATTTTTATTATCATACTTACAAGAACGAAGACATAAAAGAGATAAACAGTAGTTAGTACTTTTACAAACAGTAAGTTTAATAATTTATAAATATTTCTCATGTAAAATTAGATTATGAAATATTTTCTAACTCGTATAACATGTTGTTTCCATATAATTAATGTTACAAGCATTTACATATCCTCTAAATTCCTTCACCCGCTTACTGAAGTGTTGAATTGCTTTGGTTATCATGTCATAAATGACTGAAATTCTTTAATATCTTGTTTGGTGACTTATTGTTTTGTAAATAGAAAGTCTCCGTTGGATGAAGAACAATTTCTGTCAAATAAATTAAAATGTTCTTCTCCTGTTTGGAGTACAAGCGATAACTTTTAAACATTTTTGTTTTGACTGAATTGAATAGTTTTTTGCAGAAGACACATAAATAGTTGTTTTCAAAGTTTCCTATTGGAAATTTATAGCGTTATCTGATTACGTGATGTTATTAAACGTTTAATTGCTTGTGAGTGGCTACTTAGATAGTAGACTTATGTTGTATAAGTTTGTAAGAGCAATAATAAAGTTAGATGACAGAACTCTTAGATAAGAGAAAACAATAATGTGAAGCTAAATCAAAGATTTATCTCGGGAACCACTTGTGATGTGTGTACACCATAGACCTTCACTATATGCGTGTGTACACTATAGACCTTCACTATATGTGTGTGTGTACCATAGACCTTTACTATATGTGTATGTGTACACTATAGACCTTCACTATATGTGTGTGTACACTATAGACCTTCACTATATGTGTGTGTGCACCATAGACCTTCATCATATGTGATGTGTATACATCATAGACCTTCACTATACGTGATGTGTGTACACCATAGACCTTCACTATATGTGTGTGTACACCATAGACCTCCACTATATGTGTGTGTGCACCATAGACCTTCACCATATGTGATGTGTATACATCATAGACCTTCACTATACGTGATGTGTGTACACCATAGACCTTCACTATATGTGTGTGTACACCATAGACCTTCACTATATGTGTGTGTGCACCATAGACCTTCATCATATGTGATGTGTGAACACCAAAGACCTTCATCATATGTGATGTGTGAACACCAAAGACCTTCACCATACGTGTGTGTGCACCATAGACCTTCACCATACGTGATGTGTGTGCACCATAGACCTTCACCATACGTGATGTGTGTGCACCATAGACCTTCACCATACGTGATGTGTGTGCACCATAGACCTTCACCATACGTGATGTGTGTGCACCATAGACCTTCACCATACGTGATGTGTGTGCACCATAGACCTTCACCATACGTGATGTGTGAACACCATAGACCTTCACCATACGTGATGTGTGTACACCATAGACCTTCACCATATGTGATGTGTGTGCACCATAGACCTTCACCATACGTGATGTGTGTGCACCATAGACCTTCACCATATGTGATGTGTGAACACCATAGACCTTCACTATACGTGATGTGTGTACACCATAGACCTTCACTATACGTGATGTGTGTACACCATAGACCTTTACTATATGTGTGTTTACACCATAGACCTTGGTTATACCGGTTGTAAATTTTCATAACAGGATAATTGTTGTTGAAGAGAGGCTGTTGCTCAAAAGAGAAGGCCGTTTTGGAAAGGTCCCACTGAGGAATACATGTAACTGGATCTTGTTCCTATTACATCAAACAGTAGTATCTACTATAGAGGTTATAAAGCTAAAAGTTGATACTAGTCTCAAAACTCAAGCTTCTGATTGGTTTGTCTCTGACCTCAGTCTTAAAACTGACCAATGACAGGGCAGCATTCTTTGAATGGTTTTTAAACTACTTGGTGAATGTATTAAAGCGGCAATACATTTTTCTCTCTCTTCTCAGACGGCTATATGGTATTTTCAAATCATCCTCATTGCTTTTCATGTTACAAAAACACCATCTGTTAGTTTGATATTGACATGTTTCTAAACAGAAAGTAGCTGAGTTTACGTCATCAAACAGAAAGTAGCTGAGTTTACGTCATCAAACAGAAAGTAGCTGAATTTACGTCATCAAACAGAAAGTAGCTGAGTTTACGTCATCAAACAGAAAGTAGCTGAGTTTACGTCATCAAACAGAAAGTAGCTGAGTTTACGTCATCAAACAGAAAGTAGCTGAGTTTACGTCATCAAACAGAAAGTAGCTGAGTTTACGTCATCAAACAGAAAGTAGCTGAGTTTACGTCATCAAACAGAAAGTAGCTGAGTTTACGTCATCAAACAGAAAGTAGCTGAGTTTACGTCATCAAACAGAAAGTAGCTGAGTTTACGTCATCAAACAGAAAGTAGCTGAGTTTACGTCATCAAACAGAAAGTAGCTGAGTTTACGTCATCAAACAGAAAGTAGCTGAGTTTACGTCATCAAAACGAAAGTAGCTGAGTTTACGTCATCAAAACGAAAGTAGGGATTTTGACAGATTGGAGTAGATTTTCTGATTTATCGGTTTAATAACGAACATGGAATGACACAACATTACATCAAAAACGTTTTTTATACATGTTTTTATGTTGGATATAGTTACATTCAATAGTTTATGATTAGAGTTCTTTAGTGACAGCGAAACTTCTTAGAAGAAAGTCAGGAGTTAAATGTCTTATTTATTGCAAATCATATCAGATTCAGTGAAATAAAAAAAATAGTTTTGTATGCAAGTATATCAACCCTTACCGAATATGTAAAAGAAGATTTTACATACATTAACTGCATACAATGCGTCATGCTGCTTTCAAATCCTTGACAATATTTAAATAAACATTTTACCTATCATGTGCTCGTACAATACACAGAGATTTCATGAATATTACTGCACGGTTGTGGAAAGATGGAGAATTTCAAGAATTTATTAATTTAAAATTGGCAACATATTTTCTGTAGAATTTCAATTAACGGAGTAAAATACAAAACTTGTAAGCATATTACTTGATTGTATCAAATACTTACATGTTGATATCAGTTACATGTAAGTTCGGATAGGTATCCCCTTCTTTATGTGATTGTACCTGTGAGGGTTTGTAGATGGAGACCAGTCTAAAATCTCAAGTATCTGATTGGTTGTTTTTAGGAGAGCCTTAAAATTGACCAATAGCATGGCTGTATTCTAAGACTGGTACCCAGACACAATGTATGATAGCGGTATTAAAGTTATATGAAAGGTTCATCCTATATAGTTTGTATAACAACCACTGTACAGTTGTCCAGAGTCTCGTTACCATATACCATATACCAAATAAAAGGAACCTATTTTATCAAAAAAGGTCAATCACTAAATATTTTACCGTTTTTATGTACATTTGTCGACAAATGCAGCATTTTTCTTGAATTTAATCAATAATGATGTTTGTAGTATGTATTTTAATGCAATACTTGGACAGCCAATCAAAACGCTTGAAAATGACACACCTCTATACCGTTGTTAACTCAATGACTCTACTCTGGTGCACGCACGGAACACTCGAGTTTTATGGTATAATCAGAAACTGTGGTTTACCTACAAGAATATATATTTTATGTCAAGATCTTCTGGTTCAATCACTTAAGTGGAGGCCCAGATGACGTCATTCATCTCACAAAATCGTGAAAACAAGTCATTTATCACTGTACGTACATACCTAGAAATGTTTGTGAAAATCTTCTTGTTGCCTTGATATAATGATTGTTCGGCTCAGCCTTACTGACATGGCTTTGCTATTTGCATATCAGTGTTGTGTAAACCAATCAAATATTACGTTAACCACTAAACTAAATTTGCTTTAATCGAACAACGTTTGTAACCTTGGCGCTGATTGGTTAACCTTTCGATAAGAGGTACGTTGCAATTTACCAAAAACAATTTTGGAATTGGAGTGACCAACAATCAAAAAATCTCGGAAATGTTCATGTTGCACAACAAATCTTAACCTTCAAATTGCGCTGACTTTGTTCAAGATATTTTTTGTTATGTGTTAAATACGAACATGGTTGTAAATAGATTTTGGACGAGTCAATACTAAACATAGGATGTGCAAGATTTCTTAAAACAAATCTGTGTCAATTATAAACTAAATATTTTTCTGTATTACATTTTTCATCAGGCATAATACAATATTGAGGTTTGTCACTTTGCAAGCCACCACTGTCCACTAAGTTTGCTGGTCAAATAAAACACCAGTAATGTAGTGTTTGGTCAGTTTACATGTATTTAAGATTTTTATACAGATCTACAATAGAGCACAATTATGTGAGTTTATTGCACAATATCTGTTGATCACTTTGTCTGAACACCATTGGAAACTATAAGTATTTTTTATGTCAGCCATTTTGTTCCCTCAATAGACAATCGGATCCCCTTGGCTTTTTTTAACTGTAAGGAAATCGCCGAGATGTTGCGATTAATGAAAGGACAGAAATATAAATGAACTAATGTCAACAAGTATAAATCAATGTAAAGTCCTTTGATTTGATAAGTTGATAAATAAATTTAACAAAATAAACAAAATCTAGAGACTCAAAGATTTTATATGTCAGATGTAATCATTATACGATTTCAATCGATCAATTCAGTGTTTAGCATTTGTTGATATTCGAAACTCGTATCAGAAAAATTGTTGAGGACATTTGATAGTTTGTAATTAAGTTCTGATTAATTCCACTGGTTGTCTGCTGGCCTGGTTATGGAGTGCAGGAGTGCCGCAGTATACACATCCCCTGGTTGGACTCCCAGAATGCACTCGGTCAGAGGGTCACAGATATAATTTGAAAAAATTTCACAATCGGAAATAAAATAAATAAGTTTTAAATGATATTTTCTGCTTTAAAATACCGAGATATAGAAATATATTTGTAAACTTTGTGGTTTTGTTGTTTTGGCTTGCTAACAAACGAGCAAGATCGTGAGTTCGATCCAGTCTTGGCGAGGCTGAGCATCACAATCCCTAATAAGGCTCGAGTACTGGTCAATACCCCAAGATAGTGATCGAGAGTACTGGTCAATACCCCAAGATAGTGATCGAGAGTACTGGTCAATACCCCAAGATAGTGATCGAGAGTACTGGTCAATACCCGAAGATAGTGATCGAGAGTACTGGTCGATACCCCAAGATAGTGATCGAGAGTTCTGGTCGATACCCCAAGACAGTGATCGAGAGTACTGGTCGATACCCCAAGATAGTGATCGAGAGTACTGGTCAATACCCCAAGATAGTGATCGAGAGTACTGGTCAATACCCCAAGATAGTGATTGAGAGTACTGGTCGATACCCCAAGATAGTGATCGAGAGTTCTGGTCGATACCCCAAGACAGTGATCGAGAGTACTGGTCGATACCCCAAGATAGTGATCGAGAGTACTGGTCGATACCCCTAGATATTGATCGAAAGTACTGGTCGATACCCCAATATAGTGATCGAGAGTTCTGGTCGATACCCCAATATAGTGATCGAGAGTTCTGGTCGATACCCCAATATAGTGATCGAGAGTTCTGGTCGATACCCCAATATAGTGATCGAGAGTACTGGTCGATACCCCAATATAGTGATCGAGAGTACTGGTCGATACCCCAATATAGTGATCGAGAGTTCTGGTCGATACCCCAAGATAGTGATCGAGAGTACTAGTCGATACCCCAAGACAGTGATCGAGAGTACTGGTCAATACCCCAAGATAGTGATCGAGAGTACTGGTCAATACCCCAATATAGTGATCGAGAGTACTGGTCAATACCCCAATATAATGATCGAGACTACTGGTCGATACCCCAAGATAGTGATCGAGTGTACTTGTCGATATACCCAAGATAGTAATCGAGAGTACAGGTCGATACCCCAAGATAGTGATCGAGTGTACTGGTCGATATACACAAGATAGTAATCGAGAGTACAGGTGGATACCCCAAGATAGTTTGTAAATGTAAAATTGTTTCACAATTAATGTCAAATAAAGAAATTTCAACAAAGAAACAATAACAGCAAAGTGAGACATGTTTTATTTATTCTGCAGTAATTAAATGTGTCTTTCTACTGAAGTAGCATATAATACTGGGTACATTACAGACTGGTCCGGGATATAACGGATACTTACAATCTCAAATCACAAAATTTACTCTTACAAATTAGTGACCTAATATTGAGTGTGAAAAATGTTAGATAATGTTTGATCTAAATGAGCGCTAAATATTCTTTGTAATCCATTTAGAGATATTAGTGTACTATGAGATCTGGGACTATATGTTAGTGTACTATGAGATCTGGGACTATATATTAGTGTACTATGAGATCGGGGACTATATATTAGTGTACTATGAGATCTGGGACTATATATTAGTGTACTATGAGATCTGGGACTATATGTTAGTGTACTATGAGATCTGGGACTATATATTAGTGTACTATGAGATCTGGGACTATATATTAGTGTACTATGAGATCTGGGACTATATGTTAGTGTACTATGAGATCTGGGACTATATATTAGTGTACTATGAGATCTGGGACTATATATTAGTGTACTATGAGATCTGGGACTATATGTTAGTGTACTATGAGATCTGGGACTATATATTAGTGTACTATGAGATCTGGGACTATATATTAGTGTACTATGAGATCTGGGACTATATATTAGTGTACTATGAGATCTGGGACTATATATTAGTGTACTATGAGATCTGGGACTATATATTAGTGTACTATGAGATCTGGGACTATATATTAGTGTACTATGAGATCTGGGACTATATATTAGTGTACTATGAGATCTGGGACTATATATTAAGCCAGTGTGTGTTGTGGGGCACTCAAACCAATTGATGACCCAGTCAGTGTGTGTTGTGGGGGCACTCAAACCAATTGATGACTCAGTCAGTGTGTGTTGTGGGGGCACTCAAACCAATTTATGACTCAGTCAGTGTGTGATGTGGGGCACTCAAACCAATTGATGACTCAGTCAGTGTGTGTTGTGGGGCACTCAAACCAATTGATGACTCAGTCAGTGTGTGTTGTGGGGGCACTCAAACCAATTGGTGACTCAGTCAGTGTGTGTTGTGGGGGCACTCAAACCAATTGGTGACTCAGTCAGTGTGTGTTGTGGGGGCAGTCAAACCAATTGATGACTCAGTCAGTGTGTGTTGTGGGGGCACTCAAACCAATTGATGACTCAGTGTGTGTGTGTTGTGGGGGCACTCAAACCAATTGATGACTCAGTCAGTGTTTGTTGTGGGGGCACTCAAACCAATTGATGACTCAGTCAGTGTGTGTTGTGGGGGCATTCAAACCAATTGATGACTCAGTCAGTGTGTGTTGTGGGGCACTCAAACCAATTGGTGACTCAGTCAGTGTGTGTTGTGGGGGCACTCAAACCAATTGGTGACTCAGTCAGTGTGTGTTGTGGGGGCACTCAAACCAATTGATGACTCAGTCAGTGTGTGTTGTGGGGGCACTCAAACCAATTGGTGACTCAGTCAGTGTGTGTTGTGGGGGCACTCAAACCAATTGATGACTCAGTCAGTGTGTGTTGTGGGGGCACTCAAACCAATTGATGACCCAGTCAGTGTGTGTTGTGGGGGCACTCAAACCAATTGATGACTCAGTCAGTGTGTGTTGTGGGGGCACTCAAACCAATTGATGACCCAGTCAGTGTGTGTTGTGGGGGCACTCAAACCAATTGATGACTCAGTCAGTGTGTTCTGTGGGGGCACTCAAACCAATTGATGACCCAGTCAGTGTGTGTTGTGGGGGCACTCAAACCAATTGATGACCCAGTCAGTGTGTGTTGTGGGGGCACTCAAACCAATTGATGACCCAGTCAGTGTGTGTTGTGGGGCACTCAAACCAATTGATGACTCAGTCAGTGTGTGTTGTGGGGGCACTCAAACCAATTTATGACTCAGTCAGTGTGTGTTGTGGGGGCACTCAAACCAATTTATGACTCAGTCAGTGTGTGTTGTGGGGGCACTCAAACCAATTGGTGACTCAGTCAGTGTGTGTTGTGGGGGCACTCAAACCAATTGGTGACTCAGTCAGTGTGTGTTGTGGGGGCACTCAAACCAATTGGTGACTCAGTCAGTGTGTGTTGTGGGGGCACTCAAACCAATTGATGACTCAGTCAGTGTGTGTTGTGGGGGCACTCAAACCAATTGATGACTCAGTCAGTGTGTGTTGTGGGGGCACTCAAACCAATTGATGACTCAGTCAGTGTGTGTTGTGGGGGCACTCAAACCAATTGGTGACTCAGTCAGTGTGTGTTGTGGGGCACTCAAACCAATTGGTGACTCAGTCAGTGTGTGTTGTGGGGGCACTCAAACCAATTGATGACTCAGTCAGTGTGTGTTGTTGGGCACTCAAACCAATTGGTGACTCAGTCAGTGTGTGTTGTGGGGCACTCAAACCAATTGGTGACTCAGTCAGTGTGTGTTGTGGGGCACTCTAACCAATTGGTGACTCAGTCAGTGTGTGTTGTGGGGGCACTCAAACCAATTGATGACTCAGTCAGTGTGTGCTGTGGGGGCACTCAAACCAATTGGTGACTCAGTCAGTGTGTGTTGTGGGGGCACTCAAACCAATTGATGACTCCAGTCAGTGTGTGTTGTGGGGGCACTCAAACCAATTGATGACTCCCCCATCTTATAATAACTATAAAATCTCAAAGAAAATGGACCAAAACGGATATTCGGCACTCATTTGACATTTTCGTGCGATTGCCTCTCTCAGATATTCAATATCAGCATATTGTTTGTGATTTGAGTGCTGAATGTAAGAATCCATTATAATTTTGAGCCCTGATTTGTTGAAAATATACTTGTATATATCAAACAATTTATTCCAAAATGAAATACAGAAATGTTAAATTGAGACGTTTTCTAATTTCAATATTTCAGTGAAATAGCAGTGTAACGTGAAAACACAGAAATACAGTAAAACCTCAATAATACGACCACCCTTGGGAGGCTTGAAATGTTTGCTTGTTATTGAGATGGTCTTAATATTGAGTTTGAATAAAGAGCAAAACAGTTAAAATTGACTTGAACATTTTGAGATGGTCTTATTACTGAGGTGGTGACTTTAAGTGAGGTTTTAATGTATTTTAAAAACACAAAATGGCCGGTTGGCTTTTGACCAGTATGGGTTCGAAATTTAAATATTTATTCTTAAATTGTAAATTGTATAATGTCTATTTATATATGTATGCGATGAACATAAAAACTTCAATTATTAAAGGCATATAAATAAAAATTGCATACCTAACTGCTATGTTACAACTAATAAGATTCAGATTGTTAATTGAAAGTTATAAGTATATATTCACTTTACTTCTTCATATCTACGAACGTTTTTGTTATTATTCTTGTGTCTGTAGAACGTCAAACAAATTCCACAATTTTTCTACGAGCCTGAAAATATAAATAATTATGATTAAAACGATGAGTAAAATAAAGAACTGAAGTTTACATATTTTATAAGTTTACATTCACTTTTTATTTCGTCTCCATACATTACAACATCAATAGTTTCTATCCTCGATATATTATTAGTTATACAGGTTGTTGACAGGGTATATGGGGGAATATAACCTGTCTGGTGCCATATAACCCGAGGCGTTAGTTCTCCACAGTTACCCTCCAATGTTCTCCATAGTTACCCTCCAATGTTCTCCACAGTAATCTCTCCAATATTCTCCACAGTTACCCTACAATGAACTCTATAGTTACCCTCCAATCTTCGTCACAGTTACCCTCAAATTTTCTCAATAGTTACCCTCCAATGTTCTCCAATGTTCTCCACAGTTACCCTCCAATGTTCTCCACAGTTACCCTCCAATGTTCTCCACAATTACCCTCCATTGTTCTCCACAGTTACCCTCCAATGTTCTCCAATGTTCTCCACAGTTACCCTCCAATGTTCTCCAATGTTCTCCACAGTTTCCCTCCAATGTTCTCCACAGTTTCCCTCCAATGTTCTCCACAGTTACCCTCCAATGTTCTCCACAATTACCCTCCATTGTTCTCCACAGTTACCCTCCAATGTTCTCCAATGTTCTCCACAGTTTCCCTCCAATGTTCTCCACAGTTACCCTCCAATGTTCTCCACAGTTTCCCTCCCCCACAGTTTCCCTCCAATGTTCTCCACAGTTTCCCTCTAATGTTCTCCACAGTTACCCTCCAATGTTCACCATAGTTACCCTCCAATGTTCTCCACAGTTTCCCTCCAATGTTCTCCACAGTTTCCCTCCAATGTTCTCCACAGTTACCCTCCAATGTTCTCCACAGTTTCCCTTCTCCACAGTTTCCCTCCAATGTTCTCCACAGTTTCCCTCTAATGTTCTCCACAGTTACCCTCCAATGTTCACCATAGTTACCCTCCAATGTTCTCCACAGTTACCCTCCAATGTTCACCATAGTTACCCTCCAATGTTCTCCACAGTTTCCCTCCAATGTTCTCCACAGTTACCCTCCAATGTTCTCCACAGTTTCCCTTCTCCACAGTTTCCCTCCAATGTTCTCCACAGTTACCCTCCAATCTTCGTCACAGTTTCCCTCTAATGTTCTCCACAGTTACCCTCTAATGTTCTCCACAGTTACCCTCCAATGTTCTCCACAGTTACCCTCCAATGTTCTCCATAGTTACCCTCCAATGTTCTCCATAGTTACCCTCCAATGTTCTCCACAGTTACCCTCCAATGTTCTCCACAGTTACCCTCCAGTGTTCTCACTGTTCGCCTCCATTGTTATTGCTGCCCCTCCATGATTTTCGGCTCTATTGCGCTTTGCGTTCGACCTTCGAAAACTTCATAACGACATTTTATGAAGTGCACATTTCATGATTTAGCTCTGACCATTCAAGAATTACACCAAGTATTGTCCCAGTGATCTCGGAGTAAATGTGACGTATATATGAACATGGCAAATAAGATATAATTATTAAGAATCTTAGGAACTCTTTATTGTTAACAATGATAACATTTTATAATTTGTGATTGCATTTTGCCGTAAATTCTTTAATATTGGACCAGGCACCAAGTTCCTGTCTTATACAATGTAATTGTCTGATGTTTCTGTGCAAACTATAATTCTGAAGTGAATTGATATATTTCCAAGCCGGAACCAGAATGAACATGAAATTCATTAATGAACATGACAAGACGTCTTTTCTTGTGGCTTCTCGAACATTTCAATAAATTATTGTATACAAGTCTATATACCCGCCTGTTTGGACATATGGTAAAGCTGTTTATTTTCTAGGTAGACTAGACACAAGTTTATGCTTCATTTATGTTCAAACAAGAAGACATCATCCCCGGAGAAAGATCTGATGTATATAGCATAAAATGTAATATAGCATAATTCAAATGAAGTGAAAAGTAAGAACATGTCTTTCGGGGAAATACTTCGTAAATGATCAACAGGTGTTCCCAGATAAGTGCAACAACTTGCGTCGATTGGCACCCAGTTACTATCGTTAATAAACAATTAAATGTATATAAAGTATCGAAGCATTTTCCGCTCAATTTCTACCGTTGTCTTTTTGCGCCAATAAATGACTGACACGTGATAAGGTCAGGTTACCTCTGTCACGTGACTGTCTGGCATGGAAAGGAAGTAAAAATGTGACGCATTCGCAGACAGGTTACCTGTTGCACGGTGTGGATTGCTCGACTAATCTGTGCTCACTCGGGAATAACCACGTGCTTTTATTGTAAATTCATATGTAGAACAATATAGCAGATATGATGTAAATCTGTATGTCAGTCTGGGAACGGTAACTATTGCATAGTTTAATGTCGTTAGACATATTTATGGGAAGCAATTCCTTTAAAAAAACAAGTAAGCCTTCAGGTTGCCAATGGTTCGTCGTTAAATTTCCGTTTTGGCTTTTTGTTAACAAATCCATAAAGTCTATAGCGGTTTACCTGTGTATACAACTATTTAAAATTCTAAAGAAAATATTTAGACAACTAATTAATTGAGCAGGTTCGTTTTCATGCGTTTTTGGCTCGCGCGCGAGATCTCGTGTTGTCCCAGACACGTCATGTGATCATCTTACCAGTTTTGCCAACAGCGAAGTAATTTCCTTGTGAATTATTCGGAAGATTTCGGTCAATTCTCTCAGCAAGATTAAAGTGTATCTGGTCGAAACGTTACCTTCCAATATTCAACATCCACTTTGACTTAGGAGACTAGGTAACCTGTAACACTGGCTCGATTGCCATTTTATAAAATCGTATGAATAATTTCTTGATTTCATGACAGCTTAAAATGTGAAATTAATAAAACCGTTATTTATTTTCAAAGTCACGTGTTTGCCAAACAATTAAATAAGCGGTTCATTGACTTGAAATCTACGCCAACTACAATTCATTGCTGATATTATCGAGTTTGACATTTTTGTGGTTATTTTTATATTTATATAATTTACATCATATGACTTTGGTTTTGTAATATTTTCAAATCTAATACTTGAATATTTGTTGATTCTTATTCTTAATTCATTCAAATACAGACTTCTCTGTATCTTACCACAATTATTAAATATTGCATCAGAAATCATTGTTCACGAAATATTTTATTTCCCTCTTGTTTTATCTAAAGTAATAATATGCTCATATTTTGTTCATTTTTTGTCTGAACAAATATGAAAAATACATATTCATATAGTTATAACTACATATATGCTAAAACAAGAATGTTTGAAATGTATTACATTGCTACTGTTCTTATTGAAGATGTTTTAGCCAATGAAGCAACAACACTGGTCGAAGTCGGTCCAACCATTTCATGTTCTGATGAACCAGGGCCCGTATTACAAGTCGGTCCAACCATTTCATGTTCTGATGAATCAGGGCCCGTATTACAAGTCGGTCCAACCATTTCATGTTCTGATGAATCAGGGCCCGTATTACAAGTCGGTCCAACCATTTCATGTTCTGATGAATCAGGGCCCGTATTACAAGTCGGTCCAACCATTTCATGTTCTGATGAATCAGGGCCCGTATTACAAGTCGGTCCAACCATTTCATGTTCTGATGAATCAGGGCCCGTATTACAGAAGCATCTTAAGTGAATCTTAAATATTTTCACTTAAGTTCAACACTTCAAATGGATGTATTTCCAAAACCACATCAAAACTGTTCGGCGTTTGAATGGTAATGACAACAGCATATTAATACTATTCATTTATCACTCTTGATTTGAGCATATATAGCTTGTATGTTAAATAAACCAGTTAAGGAAAATGTAATTTTTAAGAATAAGGATAAGAATTTACTGTTTCTGTAATATTGCCCCAGATGTGTCTTCAATGCTACGCTCCCCTTTCCCAAGTTCATACCCTGTCTTATTTCTCTTTAATGTCATTTCATACCTTAACTTCTATTTTCTGATCTTTTGGGTTTTATTTTGTCCCCTATTCTTGGTTTCAGTTCGTGCCCCTAGGGATCTGTTCACGGAGAACCCTGCTTCCTCAGTGCTCCCTTTTATTCATCTCCAAATTCAGTTAATGTATACGAACATATGCAAATATATTTATTTGGATGTCTAAAAAAAGTCTAAGTGATAAAATCCAATAAGGTAATTTTTAAGTTGATTTTGTATGTTTTGTTTGGTAATTAGTGGACGGTTCTGTTCATAGACTATCTAGAATAAACGCTTCCACGTGTATTTTATTTCGGCATTAAACATTTTACAAAGTTTTTTGCCACATATATAGTCGATGAGAGAGAAATAGTCATCAGAGCATAGTGAAGATTAGTATAAAGATAGTATACAGATTGTTCGTGTAATTGTACAATTCCACAGACGAAGATATTCTAGTAATCCTTTCAAAAAAATGGGGAAAATGTATTGTTTATTAAAAAAATACGTGTTTGATTGTGAGTGATTTATTTTCATGTTGCAATGTCACGCCAGTGTTTGTGACGTCACGCCAGTGTTTGTGACGATATATCAGATCAGGCATATCTTGGACAAGTTGGATAAACAGCCATAACACACTTGTCACTCCAGAGTTATTGCCCTTTAATTAGAGAAACTACCGTAAATTGGTCTTGTCCGATCTAAACTTAAGTATTCTTTGTCAAATCTTCACCAGACTTGGTCAGTGAGCAATTTATATTCTTATTTAATACATTGCATAAATTTCGAAAACAGTTGTTGGAATATTTTTCCAGAGGTACTTTGTGACGATATCACTGTCACAATACAGGGTTATATACATGGCAGTGATGTATGTAACATTAATATATACCGGTAATAAAAATGTCTGAGAATTATCGTAGAAAACTTATAACAGAGAATGATTCCATTCTATCACAGAATTTATTTATCAGAAAACAAACGACTTGTACTGATTATCTAGGAATATACGGAATAAATGAGTAACCTTTTCTATAGGAGTTTGCATGACAAATCCTGTTCTATATTGTAGACCTCCAATAAACCGACGTATGAGTCATTGTAAGCACCAAATAGTCACTGGCGTTGTGTTGTTAATTAAAGTTTTCTATATAACGTTGGAATGCCGACATGTTCCAGTCGTCTGGTGCCTTGCGTTAACTCCAATCTTCGAGCAGACGACTTCTGTTTGTATTATAGATTCACTATAAATATGTTCATTTAAAAAAGATCAGGTTAATTTGTTCGACTGACTCATAAAGTGTGATCACCATCCCCACCTCCAAATCCTTGTGTTTACAAATGTCCATCATTGTACATTTATCAATAGTATATGTTCTCATATTATTGAAATATAATGTTTTGCGATCTGTGTTTGAAAACTAAAAGATAATTCTGTTCTGTTCTGTTTGTTCTGTTTGTTCTGTTCTGTTCTGTTCTACAATAGATGCTGGTATGGTTTATTTAATATTTTGCTTGTTTGTAAAATCCATATTAACGTGTTTCCACAATTAATATTTATAACATTTATTTTTTCATTTTGTTTTATTTTGGCGATATGATCAAATATCTTTAAAGCAGAGATTTGATGTAAATTATACGATGGGTTTCACTTTATATTGGAATTCACTTCGTAAGACAAAATACTTAATTACTGCACTAATTGTAATACTTACCAATTATATGATATACAAATATACTTACATTACGGTAAATAATAGTGATATATAAGACACATTTCGTTTCGCGTCGTTAAAGTTGCTTACGATATTATTAATCATATAATTAAATTCGTGGCAATATCTTCATAAGACACTAGGAGTACGTATCCATCTCAGCGATATTGAATTATTTCTCAGAACTTGAGCTGTTGTGAACATTTCATGTTTTGACCATTTTTTTTTATTCTGACGAAATGTATCATGTAACAAGTAATACACTCGAGCATTTGATGCGTACATGTGTGTGACACAAAACGCTGATAGCTCGTATTTGACAACATCACGTGATAGCTTGTCATTTATAGAATGCATAGCATCGTGCATCGTGCTAGAGAAGGGGAGCACGTGATAGCTTGTCATTTATAGAATTCATAGCATCGTGCATCGTGCTAGAGAAGGGGAGCACGTGATAGCTTGTCATTTATAGAATTCATAGCATCGTGCATCGTGCTAGAGAAGGGGAGCACGTGATAGCTTGTCATTTATAGAATTCATAGCATCGTGCATCGTGCTAGAGAAGGGGAGCACGTGATAGCTTGTCATTTATAGAATTCATAGCATCGTGCATCGTGCTAGAGAAGGGGAGCACGTGATATCTTGTCATTTATAGAATTCATAGCATCGTGCATCGTGCTAGAGAAGGGGAGCACGTGATAGCTTGTCATTTATAGAATTCATAGCATCGTGCATCGTGCTAGAGAAGGGGAGCACGTGATATCTTGTCATTTATAGAATTCATAGCATCGTGCATCGTGCTAGAGAAGGGGAGCACGTGATAGCTTGTCATTTATAGAATTCATAGCATCGTGCATCGTGCTAGAGAAGGGGAGCACGTGATAGCTTGTCATTTATAGAATTCATAGCATCGTGCATCGTGCTAGAGAAGGGGAGCACGTGATATCTTGTCATTTATAGAATTCATAGCATCGTGCATCGTGCTAGAGAAGGGGAGCACGTGATAGCTTGTCATTTATAGAATTCATAGCATCGTGCATCGTGCTAGAGAAGGGGAGCACGTGATAGCTTGTCATTTATAGAATTCATAGCATCGTGCATCGTGCTAGAGAAGGGGAGCACGTGATAGCTTGTCATTTATAGAATGCATAGCATCGTGCATCGTGCTAGAGAAGGGGAGCACGTGATAGCTTGTCATTTATAGAATGCATAGCATCGTGCATCGTGCTAGAGAAGGGGAGCACGTGTATCAATTAGCAGGGACGATCCCATGATGACACGCCTAAGCCAAAATTCACGCGTCCTCATTAATGACATGGAAATTAAACAGGCGCTTGTTTTTGATAGAAACAAACACGTGGATTTGAAATAAAAACGTTTGGAAAGGAAACTACACGAGTAAATCTTTGATAATCAAACAGAACATGCTCCCAGCATGAGAGTGTACCCAATATCAAACAATTATCTATAGACGACTCCTTACAGCATTTTAAAAGAACAGTATTTGAACTAATTACATACTAGAAGCAACAATTTATATGCTCGAATATTCGATAAATGATTAAACAGTGCCAAGAATCGCTTAATGAATATGTAAAATAATTGCGAATAACACAAATATACCATTCAATGTGTAACTGTGTACTTTCTTTGATCATCGTTCTGCTAGTCTGTTATTTTTAAAATTTTAAGTAATGTTGTTTATTAGGCAATATGGAGATAAAAGAGAAATGGGTCTTAAACATTTGTGTACATAAAAAATTAGTCCGTCTGAGATAAGAACAATAATACAAATTAATATTTCTACTTGAAGCTTTGCAGAAATTTGCTGTTATAAGGGAAAGTTGCTACACAATCATACAATGTGTCAGCTACACAATCATACAATGTGTCAGACGCAGTTCTTGTCGTTTTGTGCAGTATATTTAATTTATGTGTATCTAAAATACATGAAATACAGGGAGACAATTCTGTAAATTTGCACACAAGAGTTACTGCCCTTCCATTCAACTTTTTATTTCAAATTATTGTCGTTTGTTTACCTTTTAATTAGTTAAACAGGTTGATGTTTTACAATCAAAGCGAAAAGAACGTGAGTAATTGTTAGTAAATGTTGATAGTTCAAAGATTCAATCTTACTGGTATAATGTATAGAATCAACTTATCTCCCCTTTTTGTTTTGATTTATCTCAAGTTATGAAATATTTCTGAATTGTTTTCTCATAGTCTGTTCAAATGTGGTACAATTTGCGGTATACGACGATTACGTGTATATGAATTTAATTGTTTCTATTTTTATTTTAAAAAATACAATTAAATCACGGCATTTGTAATATAGTAAATACGTGTACACATTACCCAGATGTCATGTGTCGATATCAAATGACTACTCACGTCAAACAGCAAAGTTTCTGTACTTTAAATTCCGTTAAACAAGGTTGATATATTGTTTAAAACATTATCTAGTTCAACATTAATTCAACATGTTTGATCACTGATGTTGATCTTACTTCAATTTGCATCGAGAGTATCCAGTTTTTTAAGAAACAAATTGTCAGTTTATTCGAAAATTCTTGGATAACATATTTCGGATACATTCATACATTTATCTATAATTTATGGTCAAAGGGCGATAACTGACGCCACCATAACCCTAGCGACATTGTACAATATATTTCTATAATGCCATATACGGTGAATTACGACCACGATTATACTTCAAAGGGCGGTAACTGCGACCGAATTGTGTCCAGTTCTCAATATTAACTATTATTTGCAAGACAAAAATATTGTACTTATATTTATGACATTTATAAATGTTCGATATATAATTGCTTTAACCTATGATGTACCTGTATACAATTAGGCAAATACGTTATGGCAATTGATTATAATTATTTGTCGAGCCTTCCCATTGGTCAATTTCAAGACTGCACGCAGAATCAACCAATGATATGCTAGGGTTTTGAGAACTGATCTCCAAACTCAGTTTTATAACTTAAGAACGTTGTAAAGTTATGTATTTGGTATAGCGGAATTAACATGTACACGTATAGATATGTGTCTATCTTATGTATACTATACGTACAGTGAAGTATAATATAGTATACATCGCTTTGGGACATAACTACGATACAAACGTAGCGTTAATGCATTTGTGTTTAACTTCTACTAGATTTTATCTTTTATCAAAGTTTTGAGGTCACATGTGTACATTGATTATAACATCGCCTTGCTTCTACAAACACGAGGTATGCTGTGTTAAACAAAGGGATTAAGGTAAAACGTACACTTGTTCATACTCACCTCCGGTCTGCCCTAATATAGATCGTGTGCATGATAAAACAGGGCCCTTAAAGGGTTCATGAGAAATTATAACGATAAAAATATCGAAACATTTACAACTTGTCGAAAAACCTTTAACACATTTTATACAGAGCACATCGTAACAGCGACATTGTAAATTTGGCATTTTTGATTGTGGAAGGTTCATTAAATGAAGTATTTTTTGTAATTATCATTATTGATAATATCATCTGTAATAACACTGATGTCAAGTACCGACAGAACCAGTATTGTTATATTATATAATCTTCAAGTAATAATTCATTTTTAACCTAAATATAAAAAAGCTTACCTCTACCATCTATTTTAAGTGAATAAACCAGATTGTTGACGTCAAAGTTGAATGACCACGAGCATTGAAATCAAAAATTAATATTTAAATTAGCATTAATGGAAGAACTAGCATTGAAGGAGTAGTTAGACTTTGTCAGTTTCATCAACATTTGTAAACAAATAAAAGGACAGTAATAAAACCAGTAGTCGTCTTACCACGTACATCATACTGGTGCATTAAGCATAAACACAACTTTACTTGTAAACAAACTGAATATTTCGTGCGGCAGAAATTAAATTGCTGTGAAATTTTAATAATCTGTGACTTTTAACAGAATATGTGTGTTTGATCTTGTTTTTAAAACTTTTGTAAATTTTACCCCCCCCCCCCCCTCCCAAAAAAATAAATGGTTACCTAGTTTTCAAACACAATTTAGTATAGTACAGAGTCCATTGACCAACTAAACAATGTTTGAACATTTTAATTTCAACATCCAGAACCTGTTTCAACACTCGCAGGATTTAGTCTTGTATTATACTCTGATAAAATTATATACACGACATATAGACTAACATTTTGCTAATCGGTTCTGTTCTGTTCTGGGTAATTTGTACACACAATTAATTATAAAATAGTAGAGTTAATTAGGAAGATAAAGCTTCTAAGAATTTTCTGAATTATTGTCGGATTAAACTATCAACACTTGTTGTTTAAAAGCCATTCTCGATTGTCCACAGTAGAAATAAAACGCACATTCTATCTTTGTACATTTAATCGCCAAATTGTATCAGTACAAATTGTGTGCATTCCCTGTTTTTCCCCTCCGGAAATAGCCGATGACTGCCGACTGCAAGTTTTATTGTAGTATTTGATAAACACATACCTAGTTGTCACCTACTATATTTTCAATGATTGGCAACACGTGACCTCTCATGTGAGTTGAACAAACACATTTATCTTATGTCTTAGTATTTATTGAATGTTAAAAATCAACAAATTACAACATTTTTTTATACAGCCGTTAAATACATTTTTTCAACATGTGTTGTCAAAAACGTGCAAGTATTTGTTGTAAATTGAGCGGAATAATTAAGATATTGCATACAAGTGAGTTCATATTATTAATTAACTTAATAAGTAGTTCATAATACGTAACCAGAAATACATTGGTTACCTAAATCAATTTTAATACGAGATCCTTACATCTGTATTTAGATCGACTGTGTTATTTCACTATAATAAAAGTATATCGTCGTTATTACAATATTTACGTCGTTTTTACAATATTGACGCGGTTTTTACAATATTGACGTCGTTTTTGCAGCTTTGGTGTCGTTTTTACAATATTGGTGTCATTTTTACAATATTGACGTCGTTTGTACATTATTGGTGTCGTTTTTACAGTATTGACGCCGTTTTGACAACATTGGCATCGTTTTTACAATATTGGTGTCATTTTTTACAATATTGGTGTCGTTTTACAGTATTGACGTCGTTTTGACAACATTGGCATCGTTTTTACAATATTGGTGTCATTTTTTACAATATTGGTGTCGTTTTTACAGTATTGACGCCGTTTTGACAACATTGGCATCGTTTTTAAAATATTGGTGTCATTTTTTACAATATTGGTGTCGTTTTACAGTATTGACGCCGTTTTGACAACATTGGCATCGTTTTTACAATATTGGTGTCGTTTTACAGTATTGGTGTCGTTTTACAGTATTGACGCCGTTTTGACAACATTGGCATCGTTTTTACAATATTGGTGTCATTTTTTACAATATTGGTGTCGTTTTAACAACATTGGCATCGTTTTTACAATATTGGTGTCGTTTTAACAATATTGACGTCGTTTTTACAATATTGGTGTCATTTTTTACAATATTGGTGTCGTTTTACAGTATTGGCATCGTTTTTACAATATTGGTGTCGTTTTAACAATATTGACGTCGTTTTTACAATATTGGTGTCATTTTTTACAATATTGGTGTCGTTTTACAGTATTGGCATCGTTTTTACAGTATTGACGTCGTTTTAACAATATTGACGTCGTTTTTACAATATTGGTGTCGTTTTAACAATATTGACGTCGTTTTTACAATATTGACGTCTTTTTTACAACACATGTTTTTTCCAAAGTCATGACAGATTGGTTACCACGTTGTGACGTCTTTTAGGGAATGTAACGATGTACAAAATAATGACGTCTTTTTAAAACGATTATGACATATCTGTCTTCAGTAACAAATGCCCATAGATTATGTTACTTCGCTTATTTATCGAATATTTAATTATATATTATTATATTCATGTTTATGCTA
Source organism: Mactromeris polynyma (assembly GCA_032209605.1). Classification (NCBI taxonomy): domain Eukaryota; kingdom Metazoa; phylum Mollusca; class Bivalvia; order Venerida; family Mactridae; genus Mactromeris; species Mactromeris polynyma. The sequence continues at coordinate 191,901 of JASFXZ010000041.1, forward strand.
AAGTCTGATATTTGGTTTTTATCTGGTTATTTGAGCGACCATTATTATTTTAGCCATAAACCACGACCCTACAAACATTGGACCGAGTTTTTAAACAGATGTTGGCATTGCCCAAGCATATCATATATCAATTAATAAATTTGGAAATTGACCGTGGAATATTCCACTGATTAAGACAAGCTGCGAATAAAGTCTACTGGTCAAAAGTTCTAGCTCACCAGTAATGTATCATATAGATAATATAAAACTTCTTCATACATCTGATAAGTTTGACTGCTGTAAGCTGTACCATTGTGATACATATGCATCGTTCCTTTGGAAGAAAGTCGAGGTAGACCGAACACAAGCAGGGTTCATCGTTTCAGATCCTTTTGTCACACTGTAGCGAAGACCCTCAGAATACAAAATTGTCGGGTAAGCTTTATTGACCGGTAAATAATTGATTATCAACTTGTATATCAGACTTGGATGAATAATCCCTACCCACAGACACATTTGTTTAGTATGTAATCAGAAACAAACATTATCGTTAGGTCAAATGTACAACAGAATACCCAGGTTCAATGTCGTATACATACCACAACATCTACCGGTCCCAACATTGACCTGTAATGATTCCTATCACACAAGCACACTGACCAGTGATTATCTCTATCACATATTTGGATCAATGAACGCATGACTTGACGGTATGCATCAAACATGAAGCATATATTGACTGTGACACATATATATTGACTGTGACACATATATATTGACTGTGACACATATGTATTGACTGTGAAACATATATATTGACTGTGAAACATATATATTGACTGTGACACATATGTATTGACTGTGAAACATATATATTGACTGTGAAACATATATATTGACTGTGAAACATATATATTGACTGTGAAACATATATATTGACTGTGACACATATATATTGACTGTGACACATATATATTGACTGTGACACATATGTATTGACTGTGAAACATATATATTGACTGTGAAACATATATATTGACTGTGACACATATGTATTGACTGTGAAACATATATATTGACTGTGAAACATATATATTGACTGTGAAACATATATATTGACTGTGAAACATATATATTGACTATAACACATTTATATTGACTATGACACAAATATATTGACTGTGTCACATATATATTGACTATGACACATATATATTAACTGTGTCACATATATATTGACTGTGATACATATATATTGACTGTGTCACATATATATTGACTGTGATACATATATATTGACTGTGTCACATATATATTGACTATGACACACATATATTGACTGTGACACATATGTATTGACTGTGACACATATATATATTGACTGTGACACATATATATTGACTGTGAAACATATAATTGACTGTGACATATCATTATATTGACTGTGACACATATATATTGAATGTGACACATATATATATTGACTGTGACACATATATATTTGCTATGGTGACAGTTTTGTTCATCGCTAGGACAAACCGAATGATTTATTAATGTTTATGTTTACTCTCTTAAAACGTTAGAAGAATACCAGATATAGACGGAACACTAAAACACATGTTTATCAATCTGGTCAGTGCGTGGACTGGTACTCGATTTTACTCTCATCGTTAAACAATCAACATGGAGCCAGTCAAGTCAATATTTAAAATTATTGTATTAGTCAGTCTAAACAACGTGTTTTTATTTTAAATACTCATGTAACAAATTAAACTGGGTTTCTAAGCAAATGTCCATTGTCATATTTACTATTAAAATAAAGCTTAATCCCTCGTTAACTAATATTAAATATTTACCCAAAAATAAAAGTAAATTTGCCGCCAAAATACTGAAAAAATGCTATTTTGAAAGTGAATTTTTTTCTGAAAAAAATACATGAATAAAACCTGTTAGAAATAATCTACAAACTTTAATCCACTCCGGTTTAAAGAAAATGTGGTTTTATACAAAAAATTTTGGCAACACAGACGATGGTAGTTCATGCTGTATTAACGTCCATTTCTTCCGTTTCATTAAAGTTTCATGCGTGCTTTCAATAAACATTTTAATTTTCTATCATTTTTCGCTGCATTTAATTTTATAAACATCTGTGATTTTAACGCGATTAAAAATGTTCATGTTTTTGTACGGAATTCTAAATGTGTTTAATTATGATTTTAATAAGGATTATGTTCGATTGATTAAGTAAATTACCACTTGCAATGATATGTAGTGAATAACATCACACATTATGGTGTAGTTCAAAATTCATGCACATTATGCCTGTTCATTGATAAATATCTAAAACCGCTTAACATTCTTTAAGATAAATCCATTCATTTTTTTATTATTTCACGTGTTTTTCGGGCTGGAAATTTTTCAACTAAAATGCATACGTCATTGACTTGACGTCCATCGTGTTACAAATGTATTAAAATATAATATTGACTCTTGATGATCGTTTGCCCACAAGTCTGAAGTTAACTCAATATGCTACTTCACTCAATATGTTTCAACATATAAAAGTATACAATTAACATGAACAAATTACTTTTTAACCTGTTTTTGCTCGAATCTTAAAAGAGTTGCAATCGAATGAGAGAAATACGACCATTCACTCTACTACACTAAATACTGAATTTATGTTATACTCGCATTAACATCAGACTTTTCTTTCTGAGAACTATTTTTATATTTATATCAGAGGATATTGTCTGTCTTTCTAGAACCTGTGCAAAAATCTTGCTGTCCAAAATTCTTTGTATGGTAACATATTTGAGTATAGTTTTACAACTTTTTGTCTTAATGAAGTTATTCAATCCGGAAAAAAAACATTAGTAACGCAAAAATGTGATCAATGAACGATTTTAACCTCAACATTTATACAACAAGTCTTCTATGTTTATCTTTTAATACATTTTAAATCATGTTTGTAGAAATGCACTACCCCGACGTCCCAGACTAGTCTATTGTTGAATAGGGCAACTAAACGTTGAGTTGAAGTGAGTCCCGGACAAGTCTGTGTTAAAGCTAACCAATATCAGCAATTGTTTAGTTGTAAGTCAAACCTTAGAATCCCACAAACACATACATCTGATTATTAATTTTAGTTGGTGGAACTACCATTGTGTATGTTTATTTGTTACTAAAATGATCGATATTCTCTGACAACTAGCTTCCTATATCGGACAAGTCTAATTTTACATTTCCGTAAGTCCGGGGCAAGTGTCTTTGAAAAGTATTTCTAGAGCTCAAATTTTATAACAAATAAGTTGGATATTTGGTTGTTGAAACATCATAACCTCGTTGAGAAGTGAGAAGGTTTAGTGGCCTCAATACAGTATGGCTGTAAGAACATTTAGTGGCCTCAATACAGTATGACTGTAAGAACATTTAGTGGCCTCCATGCAGTATGGCTGTAAGAACATTTAGTGGCCTCAATACAGTATGGCTGTAAGAACATTTAGTGGCCTCCATACAGTATGGCTGTAATAACAGAAGGTTTAGTGGCCTCAATACAGTATGGCTGTAAGAACAGAAGGTTTAGTGGCCTCCATACAGTATGGCTGTAAGAACAGAAGGTTTAGTGGCCTCCATACAGTATGGCTGTAAGAACAGAAGGTTTAGTGGCCTCCATACAGTATGGCTGTAAGAACAGAAGGTTTAGTGGCCTCAATACAGTATGGCTGTAAGAACAGAAGGTTTAGTGGCCTCAATACAGTATGGCTGTAAGAACATTTAGTGGCCTCAATACAGTATGGCTATAAGAACAGAAGGTTTAGTGGCCTCAATACAGTATGGCTGTAAGAACATTTAGTGGCCTCAATACAGTATGGCTGTAAGAACATTTAGTGGCCTCCATACAGTATGGCTGTAATAACAGAAGGTTTAGTGGCCTCAATACAGTATGGCTGTAAGAACAGAAGGTTAAGTGGCCTCAATACAGTATGGCTGTAAGAACATTAGTGGCCTCAATACAGTATGGCTGTAATATAAGAGAACATTTTGTGGCCTCAATACAGTACGGCTGCAATATAAGAGAACATTTAGTGGCCTCAATACAGTATGGCTGTAATATAAGAGAACATTTTGTGGCCTCAATACATTATGGCTGTAATATAAGAGAACATTTTGTGGCCTCAATACATTATGGCTGTAAGAACATTTAGTGGCCTCAATACAGTATGGCTGTAAGAACATTTAGTGGCCTCAATACAGTGTGGCTGTAATATAAGAGAACATTTAGTGGCCTCAGTACAGTATGGCTGTAATATAAGAGAACATTTAGTGGCCTCAATACAGTATGGCTGTAATATAAGAGAACATTTAGTGGCCTCAATACAGTATGGCTGTAATATAAGAGAACATTTAGTGGCCTCAATACAGTATGGCTGTAATATAAGAGAACATTTTGTGGCCTCAATACAGTATGGCTGTAATATAAGAGAACATTTAGTGGCCTCAATACAGTATGGCTGTAATATAAGAGAACATTTAGTGGCCTCAAAACAGTATGGCAGTAATATAAGAGAACATTTAGTGGCCTCAATACAGTGTGGCTGTAATATAAGAGAACATTTAGTGGCCTCAATACAGTATGGCTGTAATATAAGAGAACATTTAGTGGCCTCAATACAGTATGGCTGTAATATAAGAGAACATTTAGTGGCCTCAATACAGTATGGCTGTAATATAAGAGAACATTTTGTGGTCTCAATACAGTATGGCTGTAATATAAGAGAACATTTAGTGGCCTCAATACAGTGTGGCTGTAATATAAGAGAACATTTAGTGGCCTCAATACAGTGTGGCTGTAATATAAGAGAACATTTAGTGGCCTCAATACAGTGTGGCTGTAATATAAGAGAACATTTAGTGGCCTCAATACAGTGTGGCTGTAATATAAGAGAACATTTAGTGGCCTCAATACAGTATGGCTGTAATATAAGAGAACATTTAGTGGCCTCAATACAGTATGGCTGTAATATAAGAGAACATTTAGTGGCCTCAATACAGTGTGGCTGTAATATAAGAGAACATTTAGTGGCCTCAATACAGTATGGCTGTAAGAACAGAAGATTTAGTGGCCTCAATACAGTATGGCTGTAAGAACAGAAGATTTAGTGGCATCAATACAGTATGGCTGTAAGAACAGAAGGTTTGACAAGTTGAGGTGAGGAATTATCCATAAATCACAGATCAAACATTTGATACATAAAACAGTTTATTTAATATCCACCTTGAGGCGAACTACTTAATTACGTTTTTAACAAAGTCATACTCAGTGAAGCATGAATGAGTAACGCGGCTATATGGGGTAAATATGATAAACTCGACAAACCTCCACGCTTCACGAGTTCAACTCTAGATATCTTATTTTTCTGGCTTCATATTAAAGGTAGAAACATATGACAATAATATGCGGGTCAAAGTTCAGTTTCTTTCAGTTTATTAACATCAAACTTATGTGCAAAATTAATTCTTTCATTTACTTAATTGCTATAAGCTCATCACTTTGAAAATCAAAACAAATTAATTTTTCCACATAATGTTCTTGACCAGAGAAAAACAATCGTTGCTGTCTGTGTTTGTATGATAGACAATTTAGATATACAATTCATGGATTAGAGATTTTAAATAAAACATTTTGTTTGCTTTATTGCAATTTTATAGACAACATTCCTCTACTTAAATCAATGCCCATACTTGAGGTAGTTGTTTACTCTTTTTGAAAATGCATGAATTTTACCCAGTCAAATACACAAAATATTTATTTCTTTTTAACATATTTACAGTTAATTTAATTCAATCGAATTCGCTTTTCTACAATTTAGTTACAAATCGTCCTTTCATCCTATATTGTATATCTGAACATCTGTGTTCGTATACAGCTGAAACATGAACGTGAAGAGACAGCGAGATCTGGATGTACACAAATGGATTACTGGATATACCAACATGAAACACTGAGAGTGGATTCAGGACTAGACTTATAGTTCACATCATTCAGACTTTGAGTATTACCGTATAGACACAATGTGGGATACTATATCGTTGTACGAGGATACAACGTCTATGTTCTAACGTACAGCTTTGTGTGTCATTTCTCGGTCTTATTTTTGTTTTAATTTCGACAATATGTCGGGAGATTTAGCAACATCAACTTGGACATTGTAAGTTGGAATATATACGAGCGTGTATCAAACATAAACTATGTACACTCTTGATTAGTTAGATAAGATTGCTGTGTTCAAGTGTATGCATAAATACATTCATGCAACTTGCTTGTGGATCTTGGTTGTTTTAAGTATTGCGAATGTTTTGGAAAGGATTTGTTTGTATTTGAGAGACAGACGAACAGGTTCCACACCACCGTGTTCATTTTGTCTTTACTATTGTGAAGTTATTTGTACGAAAAAGGTTTGATCTTCAACAAACCGGAAATGTTGTTTTAGTTAAAGACATTCTGAAGTTTTTTTATGTCATTGACGACATTGTTAGTATCATTTCATTACTTAACAAGTGAAATACATTACCTAATTTTCTCTTTACTGAAGCAACAATGACACAGTTTAGTAACCGGTTGTAGAAAGCGAATGATATATTAAGGTCTAGACTTGAAGAAATGGTTGATTGGTAGAATGTCATGTACCATTGGTTGAATATAACACTTTGTATTAGTCTACTCGCTACGACTTGACATGTACTACTGTTTGTCTGCCCCACTATACAAGGTGGGGCCTTACCATCGTGGTATATATTGTCTGCCCCACTATACAAGGTGGGGCCTTACCATCGTGGTATATATTGTCTGCCCCACTATACAAGGTGGGGGCCTTACCATCGTGGTATATATTGTCTGCCCCACTATACAAGGTGGGGCCTTACCATCGTGGTATATATTGTCTGCCCCACTATACAAGGTGGGGGCCTTACCATCGTGGTATATATTGTCTGCCCCACTATACAAGGTGGGGCCTTACCATCGTGGTATATATTGTCTGCCCCACTATACAAGGTGGGGCCTTACCATCGTGGTATATATTGTCTGCCCCACTATACAAGGTGGGGCCTTACCATCGTGGTATATATTGTCTGCCCCACTATACAAGGTGGGGCCTTACCATCGTGGTATATATTGTCTGCCCCACTATACAAGGTGGGGCCTTACCATCGTGGTATATATTGAATCATTGATCAGACTGTGAGGAAATAGTTCTAACAAGAATATATTATAATCTCCTGCTATCTCGAGAATAGCTGAAGGATTTGTTCAGCTTCTTAAAGTCTAGATTCCAAATCAGTATAATGTATATAGTTGTAGCTAGGAAAGCGTTCAGAGAGACGCTATCACTGTTGGAAACCCTACTTAGGAGTCCTGCAGATGATTTAGAAGGCTTATTACTGGTTTCAGTAGATCCAGTGATCTCATACTGAAGCTAGGATACAGGAAAAACAACACGTGACTTATTCGTTTTCGACTTGATTTTATATTTGGCCCGACGTCAAGAGACAGGCGTGTGTCTTACATGTACCCGTTGACCCAATCATGTGTTTCATCTGATAGTTAACACTGCTCGCTCCTCCACCAATAAATTCACTTTAACAATATTTTCTTAAGAGATTACGTTATCCTCTATATGCGATAGTGTTTTATTGTATATTAATGTATATTACAGGGTATCACCGCGTTAGACATCTGTATGAAGGAAGCTTGAGAGAAGCTTGACCATTGTCCCAGATACTACACACATTTATCAACTAGAGAAGAAGAAATCAAGGATTTTGATTGGATAATTGTTGAGACGTAACGTACATTATCAACTTTCGAGCACGAATGCATGTTTGTACGATATATTGATAAAATGGATTTTAAAAGTTTGAAATCAGTGGCAAAATTGAAAAACTGAACACAGAATGAAAATTTGAGATAAGCGTTTTTATTTGTGTTAGGAAACAAGGCGGGATTACAACAGTACCAACAACTTGGTATAATTACTGGAATACACAAATATTTGTATGGAACACTCTTGAACTAAACTCACCCACTTACTACAGAATTCTATTTCAACAAGGTTATTTATTTAGTTGTTATGGCTATATGTTTATTAGTGTTCTAAAAACGTTGACACACAAGTGATGCTGAATCTGGGTATAAGGTGGTTTGAAGTATTGCCTGGCAGATGTACAACACAAGCAGTGTTACAATTAAACACGAAGATGATAGAGAAGGCTGAGAGAATTGTTAGACCATTTCATCGTATGTGAATACAGTCATCTAAATATGATCTTGTTATAATCTCTAAGGCGCAAAATCATAATGGTGATACAAGAAATAAAATAGATATGAACTTTATTGGAAATGAATTGAGAAGAATTAAGGTTTAGAAATACCTCAAGTGCAACAGTGCTTTTCGAAAATCAAATGCATATAAGGTGTTACATTGGATAAATATACTCGAGTACAAGGATGGAATAAAAATGCTCGCTGAACGTATATATGTTCATGAACTTCTTAATTATATTACGCTGTACCTAGTGGCGAGGGGTAAAAAATGAACATACAGCGAATATATGTATGCTTGTATTTTTATTTAATGTTTCCGGCAAATATTATTGGACAGTGGTGGTATGTATAATGTTTTGTTTATCCTTTTAATAATATATTACTTATTTATTGTATCATAACACGCGCATAAGTAAAATCTTTTTTAATTAATTATAGACACCATTAAAAATCCGTTATGCAATTTTAATAAATATGAGAATATGCTTCAGTTAAGATAATAATGTTGGTCGGTTCACTGTAGATTGGTCAGATGATGTCGGCAAATTTTGTACAATGCTTACGGAATATTATTGACATAGTTTTGACTCCGAACCTCATAGTCCGTGTGTTACAACGTACATATAGTCATTAAAACTGACAATTATATTAATTAATCCGATATTCAGCCTCATCTTTTAATTGGATAGACAAATGTCGTAAGTATTTCTATGTTTATATGTATTTGACTGACTAACTTCACGTACAATGTACAGTCACCCTCGGGCTCTCCATCCTTCTATGCTAATTTTACTGATATTGAATCAGTAAATACGTGTAATCTGTGACGATCTCATTCATGGTACAAAATATTCGACCCAATCGTTTCTGTTACTAAGTAACGTATTTTAAAGTTTTATAATATATACGGATTTCCGGAATGAAAAATTTGCCATTTAGCCAAAAACCGCGATATTTGGGATAAGTTTATCATTTTTATTTAATTCAATTTATTTTGTCTGCAATATTCTCTCTTTCGGATGTTATTGATATAAACATGTTTTTTTCTCTTCTACTTTCTTTGATGTTTTATACCTCGAGATGTATTTTACTTACACAAAACTCAAAATGATTAAATATATTTAACACAAATGGAGCACATTAAACACATCACGTGGCGGTCGAATGGAAAAAGAATTCAAGCAGAACTTCGAGATATCGGAGCGTCGGTCAATTTAAAATTCATTCAAAATCTACTTGATCAGATTGTTACCTCTTACAATTGTTCAGAATTAGATAATTAATGTAAACTGCAAACAATTATTAAACAAGGTAGACACTATGAGGACAAGTCATTACAAATATATCACTCATTCACTTTCTAAATTTATTTTTATCTTGAAAGTAAGACAATTCAAACAAAACACGGAAGGAAATCCTTGCATCTTCTGCTGAACGTACATGTATATTATTACAGATTGTTTTAATATTCAAGCGTTTGTCAAACATGTAAAAATACCAAATTTATGCCATGTGTATGACTAGTAACCTCGTGGTTAGCATTATACAAATCACTGGGTTATAAGTTTAGATATAAACTTTAAATGGACGAATATATTGACCGCCGCTGTGTGAGAAATATCATGGACACATTTTTCTCTCCGTATTTTGAGGTTTGGATGATTTTCAATAATTCTTTAAACAATTATACTTTGAAGAGGTCATACATTTGTTTACACGTATTTATAACAGCATTATCAATATTGGTCGTCTGTTATGTAATAATTATATTTTATTGTTGTTTTTCTTGTACAAAATTGATGGTATGCAAATATTCGTCGAATGAAATTGTTGATTTCTATCGATAAAATTATAGTTTAGGAAAATGAGCATTGACTGGTGTGGGTTTGACAGAGATATTGACTCATCAAGTTAGTGCGTCTATCAAATCATCTCTTCAACGTATTTTCATTTTTAATCGAGTATTTATGAATCCAAACGTGTTTAACTAATGTGGTGACTATATATTTGTTGATACGCAGGAAAGTGAACATTAATTTTATGTAAGTTGCCTTTAAATACATCAAAAGAAATTGATCAAATTATGGACGTGATTTATACATCTGTATATCGCTTTCACAGAGAGAATTTATTTGTGCGTGGTCCAAATCTCTCATTCATTGAGTCGCTAACTTATACAAAATGGACAATTACAAATATTCGGACCAAAGCTTTTTGAAGGAATGCGTTTTGATTTGATGTCCGTTATAGAACAAATAAAGCCTTTCTCGCCGACCAATCACGACATCAAAGTCTCACATCACACGAATATAAAACTTCAGTTTTCTGTGAAATCAAACACGAGTTATGTGCTTATATTAATTAGTATAATGACACTAAGTACTTCATAATGATTTTATTGACTGAGTCATTGTCAGAATTTTACGTAAGACACATTAAATGAGTAAATTTGGTATCATTTTCTGGAAAGTTTGAGAATTTTATGAATTATTTATTGTATAGATGTAATAGAAATAAGCTACATTTTGAATTTTGAGTGAAATAAATTAGTTCTTCGAAAAATAACTGGAGTGTATAAAACTTTTGTTACATCCCCAAACATGTATCACGTGTATCACGTGTATCACGTGTATCACGTGCGGGGCCTCGTTCAATTTTCTACAGAAAAAAAACAAATTGTAACATAAAGCGCAATTTTAATCAAATATTTTTTTATTTAAGTGAAATGTTTCCCTAAGAAATCTGTGGAATAATCGGTATTTTTTTTTTCGATAAATTTGTTTACATGACTGACACTCTGAGTATTATAAATATTGCAGATTATATTCACTTCTAAACTGTTTTTGGTGGACGTTACCAGTATATTTGATAGTGAACTAAAAATCTAAATACGTCAACATCACAACATACTTCCCTTTTCATAGCAAAACATTAAAAACACAAAATTGGAAAAATGCAAGACCGACCTACATTATCACCGTGCCGACTATTGGATGAGATTTACTGTATCGATATTTTTGCTGAATAAATTCTTTACGACGGAAAAGTCTAGTTGTCAGACATATATTTTTGTCATTTAAATAAAAGGACTCAAAGACTGGTACCCGCGTTTATCCGCTTCCTTCAATAGTCAGCAGGGAACAAGTACAGAAATAATACAATGTTTTACTGTTGGCACATTCTGATCTGGTTTTTGGGAAATCGACGACATCGATTCTAATTTCATCTGTGGAAACATACTTCATTTATATATGAGGTAACTTCAACATGATTTAAAATTACATGACAAGTATTTGTTGCAAGTCACAGACTCTGATAACCCGGGGATAATGTTATAATCAACTGTATCTAGCGGTAAATGTCTGGTGACAGTGAACTCAATACTACCTTCATGTAGTGAAGTCTAGGTCATCATGACTTACACGTTACTTTATATCTGTAAGCTTACATTGTCCGTCCGTCCGTCCGCTCGCCATTCTTTTGTCACGCCTGTCTGTCGTTCGTCTGTTCGTTTGTCCGTCACTCTGTTGTCTGTCTGTCTGTCTGTCTGTCTGTCCGCTCGTCCATCTGTCTGTCTGCCGAATGCCAGTCCGTCTGACTACTGTCCGTCTGTCTGTCTGTCCGATCGTCCACCAGTCTGTATCTTATACATTTGTTGTATGGCCATGTTTTATTACTGTGTAAAACATTATTATGAATAATATAACTAAATGTATCAAGATTGATACGTTGGTAACGTTGGTAACGTCTACAATTTCTGAAAATCTGATTATCCGGAAACGCAATTATTCTTCTTTTAATAGTTCACAAACGTTGTGTTTTATTTTAGTTATTTTTAGAAATTCTTGAAGTGTTTTATTTCAGTGTAACACACCAGCACTAGGACAGACCACTTATATCAATATTCCCATATTGAATGTCAATACAATGATGAAAGTCTGACTCTCTGATATTTCTAGATCAAATAATTTGCACAATCTGAGAGGAAATGTGTTATAGTTTTGTGTATTTTAGAGAGACGATTCGCTTAAATCAATTAAAATACCATTGCAAGTAGTTTGACAGAAGTTTTCCGTTGTGTCCGATTTGGATTGAATCTATCTCCGCAAATATTCATCTTTATCATTATATTTACAGTAACAATATTCTTTTAGATGATTTACTCTCATACTAATGTACGCTTATTTGATGACAGATTATATTTCACTTGCCACAATATAGAATACTTTCAAATTATTCACTTAACAAACAACATGCAAATATGTGCATTAAATAAAAATGATGGTACACAGAAATAAACACCCTGGTACACAGACACCCTACCCTGGTACACAGACATGACACCCTGGTACACAGGTATGGGCACCCTGGTACACAGACATGACACCCTGGTACACAGACATGACACCCTGATACACATACATAGACACCTTGGTAAACAGACATGGATACCCTAGTACACAGAAAGACACCCTGGTACTCATACATAGACACCCTGGTACACAGACATGGACACCATAGTACACAGACATGACACCCTGGTACACAGACATGACATCCTGGTACACATACATAGACACCCTGGTACACATAAATGGACACCCTAGTACACATACATGACACCCTGGTACACATACATAGACACCCTGGTACACATACATAGACACCCTGGTACACAGACATGGACCCCCTAGTACATAGACATGGACACCCTGGTACACAGTTATGGACACCCTAGAACATACATGACACCCTAGTACACAGACATGGACACCGTGGTACACAGACATGGACACCCTAGTACACATACATGACACCCTGGTACACAGACATGACACCCTGGTACACAGACATGACACCCTAGTACAAAGACATGGACACCCTAGTACACAGACATGGACACCCTAGTACACATACATGGACACCCTAGTAAATAGACATGGGCACCCTAGTACACAGACTTGGACACCCTAGTACACAGACATGGACACCCTAGTTCACATATATGACATCCTATTACACAGACATGACACCCAAGTACACAGACATGGACACCCTGGTACACAGACAAGACACCCTAGTACACATACATAGACACCCTAGTACACATACATAGACACCCTAGTACACAGACATGGACACCCTAGTACGCAGACATGACACCCTGATACACAGACATGGACACCCTAGTACACAGACATGGACACCCTGGTACACAGACATGAACACCCTGGTACACAGACATGACACACTGGTACACAGACATGGACACCCTGGTACACAGACATGACACCTTGGTACACAGACATGACATCCTGGTACACAGACATGATACCCTGGTACACAGGTATGTTTTGGTAAGTTAATCAACTCGTTGCCGGTCCATATTGAGTTTATCTACCCACCCTGATCACTCTACCCTGATCACCCCACCTACAAATCAACACGTTCCAATCTGTGTTGCTAGCGAACTTTTGTATGTTTGAGCAAACTCTTAGGTTGAAAATCGAATACATTTTGGTTTTTAAGTACAAAATTGTTCGACATAAAAATCCTCGTATATTTCATTACTTTGTTCGGCGTACGAAGTTATCTCACACACAGTCTCCTATATACCTAGAACGCATCATTAACTTTACAGACGTTTGATAGGAAATATAATTGTATTTAACTCAATAACAATTTTATATCGATGTAGAGTTTTGCACAAATTTTGGTTTGAGGTTTGATATCTGAGTTTGGAGATCGGTCCTAAAACTCAAGCATCTGATTGGTTCATTCTAAACGCAGTCGTAAAATTGACCAATGGCAAGGCTGAATTCTGAGTCTGATGAAGGTTAATCCAATCACGGAGCTGTAGTAACAAACTGGATGGACTTCTAATAAAGTGAGCAATAAATAGTGATGTCTTTGCTACAATCAATCTCTTTAATTTAGAAACAACAACAGCAGCAACAACAACAACATACGTATCCGTGCAAATGTACGTGACGGAAATAATCATTGATTGACCACTTACAAATCATAATTTACATATTTAAATGTTGTTTAAACCAAAACGGCATTTTAGAAGGAAAACTGAAAATTTGGAAATCTCAAAAGTTTGAATGTAGTCAGACAACGACCATCAAAGTGAACAAAGTATCGATCAAGTCTACTGTGTGAACAAAGTATCGATCCAGTCTACTGTGTGGACTTTGTATACAACACGGCTATAAGTCCTTATTTTTATTAAAACCACTCAAATTGTTTACAAAAATATTTGAGCTTTTCTCTAATTATCTTGTTTAAGTTGATTTCATCAAATATATAAAACTTGAAATGTTATCAACATTTACATCTATAACGCAGACTGTAGTTGTTAGACACATTACACGCAGGTAGGCCGACATTACCGCCTACGTTAACCAATCATATACCAGTCTGTCTGGTAAGATTCAAAGTCGAGTCATAAAGGTCTCATAAACTTTGTCCTATCTTTCATGTATTCAATTGTTCTTTGAGTATGTCACGTGACTTCTGTCTCGTCACATGATCATAAATTACGTCACGTGACAATACATTTATTTGCAATGCACGTTCTAAATACGACGCGAAAACAAACAAAAGGTATTTTTCGAATTTAAACGTGAAAGTTGCGTGAACTACAAGGAATGTAAGAAAACCGATCATTTACCGAGCCCAGTACTTTTTGCACTCACATTTAATTCAAACATTTTATGACATTTTATCTGGGTAATGAAATATTTTATTCGCTAAAATATTTTTGTTGGGATAATTTTAGTAGATAGCTCACTTTGATTGTAGAAGTACGAGGGTTGATCAAGAATTACGTGGACTTTTTTAATGAATGAAACATGTTTCCACATAGAACATTGCAAGTTCATATACAGTACATTTAACATATCATATACAAATGTAGAAAGTTTCGCAGCAATACATTCACAATTAGCAGAACTACACTGAATAAAAAACGTATGGGTGAACGCGACCGACATGAACTACACGTCGTAAATGCCGAACACTTCCAATAAGATAAACATGACTTTTGAGATGATTTGAACTAGAAATTTAACCAATCTGTAAAAAGTCCACGTAATTCTGGATCAACCCTCGTATCTAAGTCAAACGTAGCGTTCTCATCACTGCGTCTTGCATGATAATCAGATTTGAAAACAAGGTACATGTATATAGGATTTAATTTACGACTGTTCAACTATTGAAACACTAGTTTGAATAAACGAACGTAGTTGTTAGAAAAGTTTGCAAATGATTAGATCTGTAATATTATCCACACAGCTGACACAAACCTTTCTTAGTCCTGTTTTATTATCATGTCATAATTTGGTTGTATTGTCTATATTATTAAATGAATATATTTTGGTTTGAACGGTTTCTGAAGATATGCATTTATTCCGTTCTATGTTTTCTGAAAAACGCAACCAAACATTGTGCCTATAGATAAAGTGACATTACAAAGGCAACATATTCTTTATTTCTCTTACATAATTTCATGAAATGAATCAATGATGAAATAATTGGTCTAGAGTTTAATAAAGTTTTGAACAAGAACTAACACATAGATAACTGTAACTCGTTTTTGACAGTTGGTACTACAAAATGACGCCTACTTGAAATAGTTGCATTTTTAATGGCGTCAAGTATATTTAATCAACAGGAAATATATGGATGTTCAGTGAACACGGCTCTAATATAACGTCCGTGACAAAATTCTACAGTACAGGCTGGTAACAATATATAATTGATGCAATCACTTGTCACATAAATATCACAACTAATTAATGTTAAACTGTAAGAATTCATTGTATCAATGAGTACACGATTCATCCAATGTTTACTTTCAAGTGAGTAATAATATTCTAGCCCGTGTACTCAAGTATGAATGAAAGAGAAGACTGGGTCGTGTCTAGTGTAGTTCTCACATCAAACTTCTACAGTTACATGAGAAGTAGGCTAAGGGACGATATTTAAGGACAGCTGATCCGATGTAATTCAATTAACGACTGATTGTATCTGTTCCCGAAGTTGATATAATCATCACATTTACCCCGCTATCAGAACTCAAAATCTTATCGAGACACCAATTAAACACATATTAAATGTCATTTGAACTGAATATAAAGACGTATGCACATCTTTGTTAATTATTAACGTATGACTGAAAAGGGGTTTAATTGTAAACAGGGTACATTGTGCACTTGTCGTTTTGCGATTTTTTTTTTAATATTGTTGTTTCTACTTATAATTGGTTATGATATTATTTTTCTTTGATAATATCACGTGACGAGACAAAGTCACGTGATCATAATTACGTCACATGACAATATATTCTTGTACATTTCAGGGCCGTTGGAAGCCCTCTTGTGATGGATGCAAACAAAATATGCCGCAAAAATCGTAAACTGACAGGAAAACAGAGGTAAGAGTGCATAAGGTCCTTCCACCTACAATACCATCACACCAAACAGCTAGACACCAATTACCATGACAACAGATATCCAACAACCACGCCCAAATCTCCAAAATACCAACATTAAACAACACGGCATTAGACACCCGCTGATACCGAATACAGTGTGCGATTTAATATAAGAAATAAATTGTTACAATTTGAACTGTGAAAGCTGAACAACACGAAGGAAAACTCGAGTCTTTTAATTATTGTAGTTGAATGTAATACACGCGCATACACGCCCCCTAGCGGTGACTTCATACGATTTCTATCATTAAATTATAACATTATGTCAAAAGTATGAAGAAATAACACCCAAACATACAGTACATATAACTAAATAATTTATGGAATACACGCAACATTACTGAAAAACAATCCCGTTTGATTTTTATTCTTATTACAAAAGGTTGATGGTGGTAAATATAAACAGATTTCGTAAACGATATACGATGTGTATCTATGGTATCGTAAATTAAACATCAACCTATTTTATTTGATATTTAAACCAAGCATCACATGAACAACGGTTTGCATTAAAAATCCGTAAAACAAAAAGTAAAACAAAGCGAGTTATGTTAACGGAACTTGTTACGGCCAAATGTGCGGTAAATGAGTTTTAACCAAGCTTGAACTCTGACCGCGACATTGGTAGGTGATACAGTCCGGTCTAATTACTGTCCGGGTTCAAGTCCGGGAAAATTAGTATAAATTCTGACCTGTTAAACAGTAATTAATATTTTTTATAACTTCATCAATTTATACAGATTGATTCAGAAAATTATTTTATTGTTGAATTATGGGATTATTAACTTAAATGAGCAGCAGACAAATATTGAATGGATTGTGGATATTTGTGGTGTTTCGTTAGGTGACCTTTTTGCGTACATTTTATCACTATATTTATTTATTATTATATTTATTTTATATCACTATATATAGTTATACATGTTCACGCAATTTATATGAAGTTTAATTATGATATGGTTTTATATTTATTTGTATTTACAGACTTGTAGAAAAATAAATTAGATAAAAAACTGACAACATAAATACATTTGAGTTTTTTCTGTAATACACAAATTGATGGAATATTTGTCAGCAAGAGATTCATTTGTGAGATATGTTTCACGGTGTATCGATTTTAAAATGCAGAAATTTTGCAGAATTCGAACATAACAAGACATGAACACAAGTCTTCCATGCTTAAATAGTCTCAAAATTCTTACTGGACACAACTCTAAAATTGACCAATGGCAGTGCTGCATTCTGGGAATGGCACTCAAACTTTGTTTATCAGCCAAATATCATTGCAAATTATCAACGGAATTTGATAGAAATTTTATAAATGCTACTTCTTATGTCAAGTGGTTATGTACACAGCAGTGATTATATCGCATAGACTGAAATGGTTAACTTGCACTGCTGAGTTCTTGTAAGATATTTGAATAAGTTTGATGTATGTTAATATTTGTCATAGTAAGTACGGGATGGTTCGTTAATTTAGAATATTTCACTTATTATAAACATTATTGTAATGCTTTCATATTTTTTTCATTCATTTATTACTATTTTACATTAAAATATTCATGTTACTAAAACACTTTCATTATATAAAATGCACAAAATGGTGTAAATATATAATAATAATTGTAGAAATTTTACATTAATTTGCAATAATTCACACTACACATAACTTGAAGATTTTAGAAATAAAATTGTAAATTAGATATGTGAATACAAATGTAGGATGCCGTGTTTGAAAGAACAACAGCTCGGTTGATAAATGCTGTATCATTGTACTTTTTGGACAAAACTGGTCAATTATGAATATTGATTTAACTATTATTTACTATTTAATTATAAACTATTTGATTACATGTTAAACTAAAGTTCTTACTTTTAACAATATTCTCACACAATCATTGTTGCTCTGATATTATTCTATTGAAGTCCAGTAACTGTTTTTTTCCAAATTTCTAATCGAAATATTTAATATAAAAATATATATAAATATCATCGCAATTTGAAATGGAAAATAAAATCGATTTTCATAATGATTTTGAATGTAAATGGTCATAAACGGACACCAATATTTATATATCACGTGGACAAATAAACACATTCAAGACATAGAACAGTTCCAAATCCTATAATGAGTATATGCTGAACACGATATGTAATAGCAAGAGAACGTGAGCTTTTGCATTTGTTTTGTCCTTCATGGCACAGTATTTTGTTACACTTACTAATATACTCCTAATTTTTCTTTTCATGTTTTGGTTTAGTATTTGAAAGATGAACGTTTTTATTCATATTAACGAGCATAAACATGTAAATCGGGCCTAGATTCGCTTTCACTGGACATTCATCTACATTCTCTTTCACTGGATATTGATATATTCTAGACTGGGCTACACATTGCATCGATCCAGCCTCGACTCTGCTTCACTCCGCACATATCAACCATCGACTCTAATGCACTCCGCAGATATTCAGCCTCAACTTATACACTCTCCACCTACCCAGCCTCGACTAATTCACCCCGCACCTATCCAGCCTCGACTAATTCACCCCGCACCTATTCAGCCTTGACTAATTGACTCCGCACCTATCCAGCCTCGACTAATTCACTCCGCACCTATCCAGCCTCGACTAATTCACTCCGCACCTATCCAGCCTCGACTAATTCACCCGCACCTATCCAGCCTCGACTAATTCACCCCGCACCTATTCAGCCTCGACTAATTGACTCCGCACCTATCCAGCCTCGACTCTGTTGCACTCCGCTCCTATCCAGCCTCGACTCTACTGCACTCCGCACCTCTCCAACCTCGACTTATTCACTCCCCACCTATCCAGCCTTGACTCTATTGCACTCCGCACCTATCCAGCCTCGACTCTACTGCTCTCCGCACCTCTCCAACCTCGACTTATTCACTCCCCACCTATCCAGCCTTGACTCTATTGCACTCCGCACCTATCCAGCCTCAACTCTACTGCTCTCCGCACCTATTCAGCCTCGACTTATTCACCCCGCTCCTATCCAGCCTTGATTTATTCACTCCGCACCTATCCAGCCGCACCAAGCCTGTATTTTATGTACACTACCCCTCACTCTCTCTGTTTGTTGTCTGCTCATTTTGCACCGCACTAAGTTTGTCGCAACTCTATGTTACCGCAGCTATTTTATCCACATTCTATAATTTTAATCCATGACGTATTATTTCATGTATATATAGGTTAATATGTCGTCGAGAGAAGGAGATTGTGCAGGAGGCTGTGATGGGAGCCAAGTTGGCCATAGCTGAATGTCAGTATCAATTTCAAAATCGACGTTGGAACTGCACAACAGCTAGAAAATCTTTCACTCGAATTCTAGGTAGAGGTAAGTGTTTATTTACTTTCAAAAAAAAAATTCACTTCAATTCTTTTTTAACTTAACTTTTACATATAAGCCGGATTTTATTTTTTGTGAAAAGTGTCAAGTTTTATGTTTCTTTTTTACAATTTATTATTTGCTGTTTTTTTTTAACTTAAGATTTTATTTTGTGTTTCTTTTTAACGTAATTCTCTTGTTACAAATTGTTCGTATGAACTCATAACTGTTGTCTGGAAATGGGATTTAATATTCTACTTATGTTCGTTTTTTATTATCAAATATTGGCTGTAATGATAGTTCGAATTTATTTGCATTAATTAATTTGAGAGCAAAACAAAAATTGAAATTTAAACAGAAAAACTGCATTATTTCTCCCCGAGTCATACCGGTACTGTTTTCTTTGAAGTTGCCAGGAAATTTTGTATTTCAAATGACTAAAATTCTAAGTTTATTAAAACTGGGTAAATATGAACTAACTTTTTGATATTCAGAAATAATACGGATAAACAAAGCATTTTATATGTTTTTACCTAACTCGTTCATACACAAACTACAGTTAAAGTAACTCGGACGATAGGACAGAAAACTCAGTTTTGAGACCAGTCTCAGAATACATCATTGTCATTGGTCAATTTGAAGACCACGCCTACAAACAACCAATCAAATGCTTGGCATTTGAGACTCGTATTCAAACCAAAACAGATGTTAAAACAAAGAATACTGGGTAAGAAAGAGCAACATATGAACACACTAATAGAATTTGTCTATCAAAGGGACCTAATCTCTCAGACATACAGGTATATACAACTAGCAAGTATACTCGCATCAAAGGGACCTAATCTCTCAGACATACAGGTATATACAACTAGCAAGTATACTCGCATCAAAGGGACCTAATCTCTCAGACATACAGGTATATACAACTAGCAAGTATACTCGCATCAAAGGGACCTAATCTCTCAGACATACAGGTATATACAACTATCAAGTATACTCGCATCAAAGGGACCTAATCTCTCAGACATACAGGTATATACAACTAGCAAGTATACTCGCATCAAAGGGACCTAATCTCTCAGACATACAGGTATATACAACTAGCAAGTATACTCGCATCAAAGGGACCTAATCTCTCAGACATACAGGTATATACAACTAGCAAGTATACTCGCATCAAAGGGACCTAATCTCTCAGACATACAGGTATATACAACTAGCAAGTATACTCGCATCAAAGGGACCTAATCTCTCAGACATACAGGTATATACAACTATCAAGTATACTCGCCCTGTATTCCATCTCTCTCTCTCTGAAAACATCATGCATACATTGTACTGTAAAATTCATTATAATGTGAACATATTTAACAATTAATGTAAAACACAAGTTACATGAAAATTGTTTGATATTACACACGTGACTGTTAATAACAGTGACGTCATGGCTCGTGCAATATCACGTTATCAGTCACGAGCTACAATGAACGTTCCTATGGCTAATTAGCGACGTAAAACATTGAAACAGACTTCGTTCATGCCAAGATGAAAGTAAAATTAGCGGGAAAAGTGAAGCAGGTCTCTGTCTTGTTATATTTAAAACTTCAAAACTTAATAAGCAAGTGTTGGAGCTGATCACTAAATCTCCATTTAGATTATTTTTTAAACTTGATTCTAATAATAATTCTGATTTGTTTATTTTAAGTCGGTACGGAAACTTTTCCAATTAAAATTCAGAAAAGAAACTGAAAATATACCTGACAACTTGATTGTAATTATAAAACTATAAAACTATAAAACTATAAAACTATAAAACTATAAAACTATTTCTGTTTACGTACAGTGCAATATTGGTTCGTACAAGAAACAACGGGGTGCAATCCTGGATATATCCACCCTAGACGTCATCCTCAAATATTTGTACAATTTGAATACAACATTAACATGACAAAGAGCATGCATTTTGATATCACGTCACTTAAGGACCTGTATTTGATGTTATTAATTACCCTTAAAACTCCAGCAATAAACTGTTGAAATGTTAGAACAGACAATAGACGTATACTATAGTTTCATTAGAACATTAACATATTGACTGTATCGATGATTTATTGAGACCTGGCGGTGCGAAACATGAACACTGACATATTAGTGTTTTCATGACAACCGTGATATCATATTTATAGACCGTGCAGTATTACATATATCACCTCTTTTGCTTTACTTTACAACAAACATGCAAGTAAGAGTAATATTAACACGATGTAAAATGTCTTACCTGATAATTAGTTCCATAAATATTATAATAAATAATTGCCATGATATGTCAATATTTAACTATCCATTGAGTATAACATATTTGTAAATATAGCATGAATCTAATGAACAATTTTGAAGAAATGAAATCACAAACGTAGAATAGCTTTGTTACAGTTCTGCTATATTTGTGAACGCACAAAGACTTAACTAGAAAACATAAAGAGAAATCGGGACTTTGAGAAAAAAGTTTGTTGCAAAGAGAACGTTATAAGACTTAACTATTAACACATAGGCAGCATTTGGCCAATCTAAAAAAGATAAGATAGGGGGTAGATTTACAAACATCAAAGGTTTACAGAAAATCGTTCTCTGGATTTCATCTTAGAATGCTTGTTGTTTATTGCATAAATACTGGAACTAATCTCTACTTCAAAAGACTTCTGGTGCTTAAATTTGAATAACTGTTTCAACTTCAAAGAAATACCGCGGTGTATATTAGAATCAAGAGACGAAGTTGCCGCTGCGTTGCGAGTGTTTAAGCGATATATACTTACTGAAAATACTCTCGCTAAATTAAACGCGAGATTACACGTGATTTTGCTGAAGTGTTTGCTCGCGTAGTTTATTATATTTACTTGATGAATTGAGTTTTTTTCTCTAGATTTTAGAAAACGTTACTATGGTGAAGATAGTAAAATATACATGAACTCTGTTGATATTGTTTCACACAAATATTTTATGTACATTGAGTAGATATTTATAGATTAACAGCCCACTGTTCAGTTCATTGTTGAAGTGAATTTACAAAACAAGTTGAAGTGAATCGTTAAAATATAAGTGTAATATAATTCTTCTGTGTTACGATGTTCACCTGGATTAAACATAAGTCTTTCGTCACGTGACGTTTCCTACCAGATTATGTTTACAATGTTCTACATACTTATATTGACAGTTCACAGCAAATTACATCTTCCCAACCAATTGACTTCGCAAACGTTTCTGACAATTCTCACTCAATTGAATATAAACACACTTTCAGTACTTTTCACATTATAATTGACTATGCGCACATTTTGGACTTTGAACACTCAGTCGAATATACACAGTTTCCTTAAAATTCACACTTAATTGAATATGCACATATTTAAGAAAACACACTTAATTGAATATACAAATCACACTTAACTAAATATGCGCGCATTTCGAAGAAACGTACACTTAATTGTATATAATATTATGCACACGGAAAATTCACACTTAACGACACGTCGTTTCGGACTCAATCGAAAGTATTGCTTAATCGACTGCACACTTTTTGTACTGTCCACACTGTATAGAACAGGCACACCTTTTGTACTGTCCACACTGTATAGAACCGGCACACCTTTTGTACTGTCCACACTGTATAGAACCAGCACACGTTTTGTACTGTCCACACTGTATAGAACCGGCACACGTTTTGTACTGCCCACACTCTATAGAACCGGCACACGTTTTGTACTGTCCACACTGTATAGAACCGGGACAGCGTTTGTTTACTATATACAGTTATGTATATTATGTATAATTCAGATACGAGAGAGACAGCGTTTGTTTACTATATACAGTTATGTATATTATGTATAATTCAGATACGAGAGAGACAGCGTTTGTTTACTCTATAGAGTTATGTATATTATGTAAAATTCAGATACGAGAGAAACAGCGTTTGTTTACTTAATACAGTTATGTATATTATGTATAATTCAGATACGAGAGAGACAGCGTTTGTTTACTATATAAAGTTATGTATGTTATGTATAATTCAGATACGAGAGAAACAGCGTTTGTTTACTATATACAGTTATGTATATTATGTATAGTTCAGATACGAGAGAGACAGCGTTTGTTTACAATATACAGTTATGTATATTATGTATAATTCAGATACGAGAGAGACAGCGTTTGTTTACGATATACAGTTATGTATATTATGTATAATTCAGATACGAGAGAGACAGCGTTTGTTTACTATATACAGTTATGTATATTATGTATAATTCATATACGAGAGAGACAGCGTTTGTTTACTAAATAAAGTTATGTATATTATGTATAATTCAGATACGAGAGAGACAACGTTTGTTTACGATATACAGTTATGTATATCATGTATAATTCAGATACGAGAGAGACAGCGTTTGTTTACTATATACAGTTATGTATATTATGTATATTTCATATACGGGGGAGACAGCGTTTGTTTACTATATACAGTTATGTATATTATGTATATTTCAGATACGAGGGAGACAGCGTTTGTTTACTATATACAGTTATGTATATTATGTTTATTTCAGATACGAGAGAGACAGCGTTTGTTTACTATATACAGTTATGTATATTATGTATATTTCAGATACGAGCGAGACAGCATTTGTTTACTATACAGTTATGTACATTATGTATATTTCAGATACGAGAGAGACAGCGTTTGTTTACGCTGTAACAGCTGCCGGTGTGGTGTATACAGTGACGAAAGCTTGTAGTCGTGGCAGTTTACTTCAGTGTGCTTGTGATAAATATGTAAGAGACATTGCTTCTGATGGCGAGTGGGAATGGGGTGGTTGTCATGATGATGTTAATTTTGGATATCTCAAATCGAAAGAATTCATGGACGCCAGAAAACGGAAGAAAACGGGAGATTTGACGTCGAAAATACGATTGCACAATAATGAAGCCGGGAGACGGGTAACTTACTTACATGTATTTGTAGGAAATTTTACCTATATTCAAGTTTTTGTATTAAATTTTACCTATAATCATTTTTCTTGTACGAAATTTTACCTATATTCATGTTTATAGGACATTTTACCTATATTCAAGTTTTTGTATAAAATTTTACCTATATTCAAGTTTTTGTATAAAATTTTACCTATATTCAAGTTTTTGTATAAAATTTTACCTATATTCAAGTTTTTGTATGAGATTTTACCCATATTCATGTTTTTAGGACATTTTACCTATATTCATGTTTACACATATCCATGTGTTTGTACTTGCACCTCTGTTCCCTAACGTTTGTACCCTTTAACCTCAAGTGCCTTATGTTTTATGGATTGTTGTTTTCCCGGAGGTCTGTGTGGGGAGGCACTGTCTTATGTTTGTGGCGTTCCCTGTATTATTCATGTGTTTGTAGGTAGTTTACCCATATACATGTGTTTGTAGTTAGTTTACCCATATACATGTGTTGTGTAGGTAGTGTACACATATTCATGTTTTATAGGTAGTTTACCCATATACATGTGTTTTGTAGGTAGTTTACCCATATACATGTGTTTTGTAGGTAGTTTACCCATATACATGTGTTTTATAGGTAGTTTACCCATATACATGTGTTTTATAGGTAGTTTACCCATATACATGTGTTTTGTAGGTAGTTTACCCATATACATGTGTTTTATAGGTAGTTTACCCATATACATGTGTTTTGTAGGTAGTTTACCCATATACATGTGTTTTATAGGTAGTTTACCCATATACATGTGTTTTGTAGGTAGTTTACCCATATACATGTGTTTTATAGGTAGTTTACCCATATACATGTGTTTTGTAGGTAGTTTACCCATATACATGTGTTTTGTAGGTAGTTTACCCATATACATGTGTTTGTAGATAGTTTACCCATATACATGTGTTTTGTAGGTAGTTTACCCATATACATGTGTTTGTAGATAGTTTACCCACATACATGTGTTTGTAGGTAGTTTACCCATATACATGTGTTTTGTAGGTAGTTTACCCATATTCATGTTTTGTAGGTAGTTTACCCATGTCCATGTTTTGTAGGTAGTTTACCCATATTCATGTTTTGTAGGTAGTTTACCCATGTCCATGTTTTGTAGGTAGTTTACCCATGTCCATGTTTTGTAGGTAGTTTACCCATGTCCATGTTTTGTAGGTAGTTTACCCATGTCCATGTTTTGTAGGTAGTTTACCCATATTCATGTTTTGTAGGTAGTTTGCCCATGTCCATGTTTTGTAGGTAGTTTACCCATGTCCATGTTTTGTAGGTAGTTTACCCATGTCCATGTTTTGTAGGTAGTTTACCCATGTCCATGTTATGTAGGTAGTTTACCCATGTCCATGTTTTGTAGGTAGTTTACCCATATTCATGTGTTGTGTAGGTAGTGTACACATATTCATGTTTTATAGGTAGTTTACCCATGTCCTTGTTATGTAGGTAGTTTACCCATGTCCATGTTTTGTAGGTAGTTTACCCATGTCCATGTTTTGTAGGTAGTTTACCCATGTCCATGTTTTGTAGGTAGTTTACCCATGTCCATGTTTTGTAGGTAGTTTACCCATGTCCATGTTATGTATTTAGTTTAGTCATATTCATGTGTTGTGTAGGTAGTTTACCCATGTCCATGTTTTGTAGGTAGTTTACCCATGTCCATGTTATGTATTTAGTTTAGTCATATTCATGTGTTGTGTAGGTAGTTTACCCATGTCCATGTTTTGTAGGTAGTTTACCCATGTCCATGTTATGTATTTAGTTTAGTCATATTCATGTGTTGTGTAGGTAGTTTACCCATGTCCATGTTTTGTAGGTAGTTTACCCATGTCCATGTTGTGTAGGTAGTTTACCCATATTCATGTGTTGTGTAGGTAGTTTACCCATGTCCATGTTATGTATTTAGTTTAGTCATATTCATGTGTTGTGTAGGTAGTTTACCCATGTTCATGTTGTTTTCGAAAAAACTAAATAATTTTCTCCCTACACTGTCTACTCGTCATTACATTTAAAAACAAAACATGTTTTTGTGTATTCTCGGAAATTGAATAACATATATACTGGTCAATTGATCACCCCCCCCCCCCCATTTTGTACTTTTTACATATTTTAACTTCAATCTGAATGGATGAACACGACTTCGATAGACTTGCATCGTATTTTATCTGTGATCCTATTCGACAGAGGATTTGCCCAGTCTTTCAGACACTATGTCAAGTAGTGCTGGTGGGTTACCTCTTTAGACGAGTAGGGCCTATATATACTTGATGTCCATTCAATATGTGTACATAATATAAATTATAATTTGAGCGCTGCTATGCGATTTACAACCTCTTCTTTCAAGAAAACGCAACATGTGATGTCACTTTTTGCAAGCAGGAAACACTATTTGCTCCATTCTTTTAACTCGTTTTCATATTGCCATATTGGGCAAGTATTGCTTTCTGTCAGTACATGGTGACGTCTTGTTTTTGTATAATTTCAGGCAATACGAGAACACATGACAAAAGATTGTAAGTGCCACGGCTTATCGGGAACTTGTGCCTTAAAAACATGCTGGCGACGTATGCCTACTTTCAGAGAGGTCGGTTATAGACTGAAAGATAAATTTGACGGTGCTTCAAAAGTGACAATATCAAATGATGGAAGAAGTCTTGTGACAGAAGATGATACAATAAAACCTCCTTCAAAGGAAGATTTGTTATATACGGAACAATCGCCGAACTTTTGTAAGCCGAGAAAGAAGTATGGTTCCTTAGGAACACAGGGCAGAGTGTGCAACCCTGAATCCATGGGTATAGATGGATGTAACCTTATGTGCTGTAACCGTGGATACAAACAAACAGAAATAACGGTACAAGAGAATTGTAAATGTCAGTTTAAATGGTGTTGTCAAGTTATGTGTAAAACTTGCACATCTATAAAGACAGTATCTCGTTGTGAATAGTACAGGTGAAGGAGTGGGTGGGGTAATGTATCATGTATTGTGGTGGGTGGGGTAATGTATAATGGATTGTGGTGGGTGGGGTAATGTATAATGGATTGTGGTGGGTGGGGTAATTTGCCATGGATTGTACGAAGTACTTTCCTTTCTACAATTGGATTAACAAGTTGTGAATAATTTTGTTCAACATGAGTTCGGAAAATAATTTGCCGAATAAAAAACAGAACAGTGACCGTCTTAGGTGCAAAATATATTTGTGAATAAAGACAGAGAAGTTTATGCATATAATGTCTTACTATAACGGTGCCTGAAGCAGCAACAATAAATATTATGTTTCTTTATTTAGCAATTATGTATTTTATGCATGTATATACTGGTGACAAATTTAACCTGCTATTTTGCATTAGTTTGAAACTTTTTATTGAATTCATCTAAATAGAAATGTTCATCATTTAGCAAACTTTTTGTACTAACTTTACCTCACAAGGACCATGTGTTTTTGTCGAGGCAACACTTTGAAAATCACTTTGTTTTCTTTAAGTTTTTATCAGTATATATATGGATACAGCATCATGACAGGTCAGAAGTTTTGACCAGTATATATTCATACGCCGTCATGACAGGTCAGATGTTTGACCAGTATATTTACATACGCCGTCATGACAGGTCAGATGTTTTGACCAGTATATTTATATACGCCGTCATGACAGGTCAGATGTTTGACCAGTATATATACATACGCCGTCATGACAGGTCAGAAGTTTTGACAGTGTATAAACAGGGTGTAAAAAAGTTTAAATTAAGATAAAATGAAAATAATGCTATGTACACTGGCTTTATTTCGCATAATGAAAGATATTGCTTTTTGTCATGAATATCTGTTTTTATTTAGAACTCTCACACAATAGTAAACTATTGGTCCATAGCGACATACATGGAAAGTGCATTTGTAATAGATACCAAAATTCAAACTTTGTTAACGAACTTTTTAATACCCTGTATACGTGCATATTGGATTTTACAACAAAAAGTGGATGTATGACTGTCATCTATTGGTCATAGCAAACAATATGAATTTATGGTTATTTTATTTACTTATATTTATATATGTATTAGATTGACGGCATGAAATACTGAATAATTTACCAGTGAAAATTAGATAGGAATATTTGCTACACTTCAGCATTGTCTGGGGGTATTTTGTTATACATATACAGGCATTTCCCTGACGCAGAAATCGCGAGTCCCTGACTCCCTTTTTTTCTAGGGACTCCCATTTCCAACTTACTGTGAACCCTGGGACCCCTTAAATAAACTTTTGTCAAGTATAAACTGCATATCTGAGACCCTGCAAATTTACTATGGATTCCCAATTTATCAAACACGAGGATCCAAGGACCCCTAGCTGAAAAATCATAGGGAAAACCCTATATATGTATATATACATGTATAAACATTTGAGAGCAAGATGATTTCATTGAAAAGTTTTTCATACAATTTCTGATTAAATCGTATAAGTGATTGTATTAGTTCAATGTGTCCTTTGTATTACACACAGAATGTATATGTCCGACTTGTTACTACAATGAAAAAATTAACTATTTTTAGAGAAATATGACGTTTTGTTAAATTTTATTTTGTATAATATATATTTTTGTCATCGACGAACACAATTGTTGTTTTTGCGCTATAATAAACTTGTTTCATCGGTGTTGCTATGGTAACATAAATGAATTGCTTTAAATTTAGTTTTTAGAATCAGACTTCATTTTTATATTTATAACGATTATGTAACGTGAATTATGAACACTACTAATATAAAGTCTATATTTGCTAACATTCACCTTTGATCCCACATTGTGTATATTGATTTATTTCCATTTTCTTGTATATTCACCCTCACATTTCATACCTGTATTATAAAAACATGACGTTCTTAACAACAATTTTCGCCGGTTTCCGTCAATCTCCGGAATCACGGAGATTGCCAAAAAATGACGGAAATTAAACGTTTAAAACTAAGCTTTTTCTTTGCCTTCCAATATTTTACATTTGAAGTTGTAGCCCATGAAGGTTTCTGTCGTTAAACTGAACAAAACCTCCACACTATTCCACTATAAAATGTAGAAAATCACTACTTCCATGCTTATTTACGTTAAGTATACCGCATTATATATCTGCTGTTGATTTTATATGTAACTATCAAATCACTTTTGTATTCTTGCGTTATTTTCACTTCAAGTTTATATACCATCGTACATGATGTGTCTGGATATTCTATATATATGTCCCGACACGTTGCTAGGTTACACTTGTATACCGTCGTACATGATGTGTCTGAATATTCTATATATATCTGTCCCGGCACGTTGCTAGGTTACACTTGTATACCATCGTACATGATGTGTCTGAATATTCTATATATATCTGTCCCGGCACGTTGCTAGGTTACACTTGTTTACCATCGTACATGATGTGTCTGAATATTCTATATATATCTGTCCCGGCACGTTGCTAGGTTACACTTATATACCATCGTACATGATGTGTCTGAATATTCTATATATATATGTCCCGGCACGTTGCTAGGTTACACTTATATACCATCGTACATGATGTGTCTGAATATTCTATATATATATGTCCCGGCACGTTGCTAGGTTACACTTGTATACCATCGTACATGATGTGTCTGAATATTCTATATATATCTGTCCCGGCACGTTGCTAGGTTACACTTGTATACCATCGTACATGGTGTGTCTGAATATTCTATATATATCTGTCCCGGCACGTTGCTAGGTTACACTTGTATACCATCGTACATGATGTGTCTGAATATTCTATATATATCTGTCCCGGCACGTTGCTAGGTTACACTTGTATACCATCGTACATGGTGTGTCTGAATATTCTATATACATTGTATATCTGTCCCGGCACGTTGCTAGGTTACACTTGTTTACCATCGTACATGATGTGTCTGAATATTCTATATATCTGTCCCGGCACGTTGCTAGGTTACACTTATATACCATCGTACATGTGTCTGAATATTCTATATATATCTGTCCCGGCACGTTGCTAGGTTACACTTGTATACCATCGTACATGATGTGTCTGAATATTCTATATATATCTGTCCCGGCACGTTGCTAGGTTACACTTGTATACCATCGTACATGATTTGTCTGAATATTCTATATATATCTGTCCCGGCACGTTGCTAGGTTACACTTGTATACCATAGCACATGATGTGTCTGAATATTCTATATATATCTGTCCCGGCACGTTGCTAGGTTACACTTATATACTATCGTACATGATGTGTCTGAATATTCTATATATATATATGTCCCGACACGTTGCTAGGTTACACTTATATACCATCGTACATGATGTGTCTGAATATTCTATACATCTGTCCCGGCAGGTTGCTAGGATACACTTGTATGACGTGTTTTATGCTGCAATTAAGCAATTTAAACATCTAACTTATATTTAAATATACTAAAGTTGTCTGGTGCACGATGTTATGAATATTTAAAGTCCATTCTCAGAAAGCTATGTTGCCTTTGGTCCATTTTAAGACTGCACTCAGAAATAACCAATCAGATGCTAGGAGACCAGTCTTCTAGCAAGTTACTCACTTCCGTAAATATTAAACGCTAGATTATTCCATAATGGATATTATTCATGCACGAAAACATGAACGTATACAATACGTTTATATGTTTATATTAGAAAATGTTTCACACAAATATCTATTTTACAATATTTGATGTTGTAAGTAATCTCTGCAATATGTTGTCGTAAGATTGTAATGTCTTCCATGTCAGTTTTGTACAAAGCAATAAATTGAAGAAAATCAACAGTTCTACTTTTGTTCCAAAATATATTGTATCATAGTCATGTATGTAAATCCTCAGTAAACATTATCGATGATTCTCATACACCACACTCATATAGTTCATACACCACACTCATATAGTTCAGACATCACACTTATATAGTTCATACACCACACTCATATAGTTCATACACCACACTCATATAGTTCAGACACCACACTCATATAGTTCCCACACCACACTCATATAGTTCATACACCACACTCATATAGTTCAGACACCACACTCATATAGTTCATACACCACACTCATATAGTTCAGACACCACACTCATAAAATCCATACACCACACTCATAAAATCCATACACCACACTGTTATAGTTCATACACCACACTCATATAGTTCAGACACCACACTCATATAGTTCAGACACCACACTCATATAGTTCATACCCACACTCATATAGTTCATACACCACACTCATATTGTTCAAACATGTTCATGTAGTTCATACATCATGCACATATAGATCATACACCACCCAAACATACCTTAATGCTCATTTTTGGAAGCAGAAACTCCACGGATAGAAATCAAATAATAATAATTTCCTTAAATAAAGATAGCTCATACACCATAAACAGACAGCTCATACACCATATACAGACAGCTCATACACCATATACAGACAGCTCATACACCATAAACAGACAGCTCATACACCATATACAGATAGCTCATACACCATAAACAGACAGCTCATACACCATAAACAGATAGCTCATACACCATAAACAGACAGCTCATACACCATATACAGATAGCTCATACACCATATACAGATAGCTCATACACCATAAACAGATAGCTCATACACCATAAACAGATAGCTCATACACCATAAACAGACAGCTCATACACCATATACAGATAGCTCATACGCCATATACAGATAGCTCATACACCATATACTGACAGCTCATACACCATAAACAGATAGCTCATACACCATAAACAGACAGCTCATACACCATACACAGATAGCTCATACACCATATACAGACAGCTCATACACCATATACAGACAGCTCATACACCATATACAGACAGCTCATACACCATAAACAGACAGCACTTACACCAAATACAGAAGATACTTTTTTTCGATGGTTAATCCGTTGTTACGAAAACCCCGGAAGTGATGTTTTTGTTGTGGCAACGAAAGTGACAACAGGCTGTTAAAAATATGTATCACTATGAGTCAGTTAAGTCAGGTAAGCAATGAAAGCACTATTCCTTACAGTCTTATTTGTAATTAAGATGTATTACATTGTAATTGTGTATGTTAAGGATATTTTTACCAATGTAGCAACATCACTGAATGAAGACCGTTCAGATATCTTACTTATAGACTGACCAGACACATATTTAAGCAGTAAAGCATTTATATCACCACCAACTACCTCTCCTGAGAGCACAACAACTCTGCAATGTACGCAAACATGAACTGACGAACGTATAACTGGATATAAGCGCAAAACACGTAATTTATTGTCAGTCGTAGACGCACGCGCGAACGCACACAGACGTGATACATTTTCTTGCAAATCACTGAAATCACTGAAATACTGTTGAAAAACTGGATTAAGTCCGAAACAATTAAAAGAAACAATAATAATGAACTTTTATGAAGATGTCGATCAATTTGTAAATTCAACGAAAATCCTCTAAACCAAGAAGGCTTTGTTGGTGGTGACAGTGGTTACTTTTGAACGTCAGGGGAAGTAACTGCTACGAGGAATTCGCTAGACTTTCTTCAGTTTTCAGTTTGTGACAAATAGAAATGACAACAATATAAACAACTTTAAGCATAAAATGTTGATACAAACCTTTTATATTGTATTATCTTCCAGTGAGTTGATAAACGATCAATAGTTTACATTCTTAGACAGGAAATCCTGGAATAAAGTAATAATTTGCAACAGACTTCTAAATCGTGTCCATGCGCCACATGATAAAACAAGATTTTTCAAATCGGTATTACATTGCAGTTGTTCATATTAAAGACATCTTAGCCGATGTTGCAACAACTCTAGATGAAGGCCTTTCAAATATTGTACGTAACTGTAGACTTGCCAGACACATACATGTATTTAAGCAATAAAGAATTTATACCACCATCATTTATCTCTGCTGTACACAACAACTCTGCAATGCACACTTACAAACAAGACCATTTTCGTGACATGTACGTACTTATAATAACGAATTAACATTCAAAATGATAACATTTAATACTCAAATTACGGAACTCAATTATTTTAAATAACTTTAGTACTTGCCTGAAGTCGTGTTCAGTTCCCTTAAAATGAAAATTGACCTCTGAAGTACGCAAACACGATCACGCGGAATCACATTAAGCCGGACATTTTCCCTGGTTCCTAGTTTATCCGGTTCAAAAGGGGTTCTGTTTGTTCGTTGGTAGCTTTACTATAAAGTCACGTGACAGATGACAAATAACTTTATTGTAATTTATGTTGTCAACATAGTTTCGTGAGATTGAGATATGATTATATATTCACATGCTAAGTAAATACTCTGTCCCAACAGTACGTTACTCATATTCAGAAGAACATGAACTGTTATTTGTATGTTCAAACCAAGTTCTTTAAATGCTGTGTAAACATATTTATTTTATGTCCGTATGTCGTTATATGATGTAACTTTGAACTTATATTTTGACTTTTTTAAAATATTTTATATAGATACATCATTATATTATATATAAATCTTATTACATTATGTGCATCCTATATTATATTATGTTATATTTATATTATTGTGTGTCCTAATCTTCAAACATAGCACAGATGTCCACACATATCTTAATCTTCAAACATATCATAATCTTCAAACATAGCACCGATGTGCACAAATATCTCAATCTTCAAACATAGCACAGATGTGCACAAATATCTCAATCTTCAAACATAGCACAGATGTGCACAAATATCTCAATTTTCAAACATAGCACAGATGTGCACAAATACGTCAATCTTCAAACATAGCACAGATGTGCACACATATCCCAATCTTCAAACATAGCACAGATGTGCACAAATATCTCAATCTCCAACATAGCACAGATGTGCACAAATATCTCAATTTTCAAACATAGCACAGATGTGCGCAAATATCTCAATCTTCAAACATAGCACAGATGTGCACAAATATCCCAATCTTCAAACAAAGCACAGATGTGCACAAATATCTTAATCTTCAAACATAGCACAGATGTGCACAAATATCTCAATCTTCAAACATAGCATAATCTTCAACATAGCACAGATATACACAAATGTCTTAATCTAAATCACCAACTAAATGTTATGTTGTTAAATCATGCAAAAGTGAAATCTCTTATATTCTAACAATATATATTCAGTACATATAAAACAGTGTTCTGTGCACTTACATAGAGATACTAGAAAATTATTCCATGTTTATTTCCAACATATACGATATATTTCATTACAAATATTGGAAATTTTAATATAACATAAGTTTCAAAATGCAACAAAATGGCGCTTTTCAAATAGTTCGCAGGTCTGTAAATCTGTAAATGTACTGAGTATATATACAATGAAACACGTGTTTTCCATTTAAAAATAACACAAACTGCAGTTACTGTAAGCCGTTATAACAAAATAGCATTAAAATTGCTAAACTTGCACTAAATTACGTTAAATACATTAATTGTAACTGCAATTTATGTGTATCTATTAAACTATGTGTACTCACGTGTCTGTTGACTGAATGATAATATCCATCTGTTTGGCCATTGAATAGCACCAATGAAGTCACACATTCCAAATAGAATAATAACTGCCACAATGTTTATCAAATTTCACTCGTCAACTGTCCCGATCTTAAAACATTGCACAGATATACACAAATGTCCAAATCCTCAAACATTGCACGAATGTACACAAATGTCCTAATCCTCAAACATTACACGGATGTACACAAATGTCCTAATCCTCATACATTACACGGATGTACACAAATGTCCTAATCATCAAACATTACACGGATGTACACAAATGTCCTAATCCTCAAACATTACACGGATGTACACAAATGTCATAATCCTCAAACATTACACGGATGTACACAAATGTCCAAATCCTCAAACATTACACGGATGTACACAAATGTCCTTATCCTCAAACATTACACGGATGTACACACATGTCCTAATCCTCAAACATTGCACGCAAATACACAAATCTCATCATCTTCAGACATTGCACGGACCTACACAAATGTCCTAATCTTTAATCGTTTGATCATGGGCTGATTACCTGCAAATTTGTTTACAACTGTTCGAAGGTTAAATTAAATATAAAAGGACTATACTGTTTTTTTCAGACGAAATTCTGAAGTTGGCTGTTGAAGTTCAGCCAAGACTAACACGATGGTGCTATTGAACATAATAAACTTCAAATGCCATAAGAAGACTTGCGATACAGTGTTCACCTTGTTAAGAATCACCCTGTCTGTCAGTCAGTGTGTCCAGGTATTAAATATTTAGTTTAAGGCAAGAAATACTTAATCAGTTTTCAAGGAAATGTATCTTGGCAAACATAGCAATCAGAAGTGTAGATGTGTAAGACATCTAATGCATATCCACCAATGCATGTTAAGGACAATTTATGACCATTAACAGAAACTAGTTGTGCATCTCATGGTAACATTCAAGTCGAAGTGGATAGCTCACCTACGCACAATGTGCTTATTGTGTCATTATGTGGTTGCCTGATGTCTAGTTTTAAGTTTGCTGCCAGCATTGCTCAATGTTTTTTTGTATTTGAAACTCATTAAAAAAGAACAGAATTGGAAAAAAGCGCTTTCAGTAATATTTTGAGAAATATAAGAAAAATAAAATTGGGAAACAAAACTCGCCGCCTATGAAATTTTGAGAAGTAAAAAAATAAGATTTTTTTTCGCTCGCTTGCCCCATCTTTTTCTTAAAAAATCCGAAGAACTACTGATCAATTTGGTGTGGCCTTAGTTTTTGTAACTGTTCTCTGGTAAATATAAAAAGTCGATTCAAAATTACTTGAGAATACCATTATTGTGCACACACTGTTTATTAGCTGACCACCTTAACATTGGTGAACAACCGTTCTGAAGTAAGTAAAAAACGGACTATATATTCTTTTATACTACCAATGAGCGTCAATGTGTATCGGTTAAAGGTATGTCTAGAAAACATTTACACCTCCAGCAAATCTGCACGCAGATAAACAATATCGTTTCTGAGTCAGACTATATTGCAAACCCGAATATTACTCAAATAATAACTTAAAATATGAGGATCAAATAAGATCTCGAATGACAAAGCAGCGAATATTTATAAGGAAAAAAGATAATTGGCTCTTTTTTCCATAAAACTGTCTCAAAAGCGATTCCGATTTTTAAAAATTTAAATGGAAGAACTGTGCTTTGAAAGATAAGTTTACAGGCAGGAAAGATGGGAAATAGGTAACAGAATACCGCCACCAACTAAATGTGATGTTAGTATGATTATACAAAAGTGAACTCTCTAATGCACCAGTCAATTGTAACCACACACCCCCAGGTCCGGGGGTATACCGGAGATAGCGGGGGAAATGGGCCGTGTTTTTACCTTTCAGGAGTGCGTTTCATCAAATATTAGCGATGCGACGTCATAAAATCGCAGATCGCTATCATTTGCAAGTTCATTTGCGATTACCACTATTTGCATTCCATCAACACCATCGCAAGTATACATTCCGTCAATTAAAGCCGATCGCAAAGTTGCTTTTCGCCACTAAGAAACAAAAGGCTCGCAGTTTTGTAAAATGACGTCACAAAGCGCACCTGTTTTAGCATTCTGTCAAACAGACATGTCGAGAAGCTCGAATTGGACACTTGCTGAGCTTTCAAGCACTCCTCTGACATTACAGAGATGAAAAACGCCGTGTTGTCGGCTGCTTCTCACAAGATGGCCTCTCAACTCCCCGCCAACCTACGTCATCTCCCGCAGTTTTTGCATAGATAAAACCCACATGAGCCGTTCTGTGACTAAGACCGGATTCCATGGTCACTACAATTTTGTAAACAAATGTTATTTGTGAATGGTCTCCCTTTGCAAAAATATGCATCGTTATTATGATAACATGTATGTCGGTCATTTTTGCGATGAATACAGTAGTTTGCGAGTGCTATAACCCAGTCGCTAATATTTGCGATATTATACAGGCTAAAAGGTGCGCTCGCAACTTTACAATGTTTAATGAAACGCGACTTGCGATTTTTGTCTGCAATTTTGCGATTATCAGCTGCGATTTGCGATGCGACCGTTGATAAAACGCCCTCCAGGTGGCCCCGCAGTGCCGAGTGAATGCGGTGGCTTTGTTTTCGCGCCGAAAATAGCGGGGAATGGGCCTTACCTAGGATGTCCCCGGGGTGCGGGGGGCATTTGGCGGAGATTTTACCAGCAGTTTGTCCCCGCCCTGATTTTACCTGGGATTGGCTGGACCGAAAGTCAAAGTCCCCGCTATTCCCCGGACCTGGGGGGGGGGGGGCGTGGTTACCATTGACTGGTGCATAATATTCTTACAATATACAGTCGAACCTCGTTCATTCGAATTAATCAGGTCCAGTAATAATCCGGAATAATACATGGTTTCGAATAACCCATTTTCATTCGACGAATATAATAAGATACATCGGGACTTAAATTTATTTAGGATAATACCAAGTTTTCGGATAGAAGGTTGTCGAATAAACGAGGTCCGACTGAATAAACAATGAAATACATGTTATCCATTTATAATTAACACAAACTGCAGTTACTGTCAGCAATTATAACAAAATAACATTACAATTGCTACAGTTGCACTAAAACATACACATGTACATGTATTATGCATAAATTGTAACTGGAGTTTATGTTTATCTATCAATATATGTGTACTCACGTGTCTGTTGACTGTATGACAATATCAATCTGTCTGACCATTAGCACCAATGAAATCACATTATTCCAAATAAATAATTACAATCACAATGTTTACCAAATTTTACTCGAAAACTGTCCTAATATTCAAACAGTGCACGTATTTACACAAATTTCCTAATCTTCAAACATCACACACATGTACACAAATGTCCTAAAAAGAATTCCTCTCCTCTTCCTCGAACACTTTCTCTCGTTATCCAACTGGCCATGTATGTAGGAGCAGTAGGTTCGATCCTCAAATTAACTGTGTATATGTATATATATATAAAGTCTTAGATCCACGTAGAACGACCATGTTAGTCCGCACAGTACAAATCTTACCCCAATATTCTCACACTTATTTACATAATATGTGACACGATTCATAGAATAACAGAGTTGATAGAATTACGTTTACTGGTTCATATGTAACATAGCATTACACAGTTCATAGAATTCCGCAGTTAACAGGCTTACGTGGCTCATAAGTTTATACCCTGAAAGTACAAAAAAAGATATTTAATATAGGTAATTGCTAGCATTACATGATTATGCGGAACCTATAACCGTGATCTTGGAACCTATAACTGTGACATTGAACGTCAAAGAACCTATAACTGTGACATCGAACGTCAAGGAACCTATAACTGTGACATTGAACTTCGCGGAACCTAAAACTGTGACATTGAACTTCACGGTACCTCAAGTGGTGCATCTTTCATTAAAGGCGTATCCTACAATAACGCCATTTTTTCTAACGCAGAGTTTTCCTTTAAACTTTGTTTATTTGATCAGAGTAAATGTATCTAACCAAAATATGATAATAATAATTATTTTCAAAATTCTATTTGAATTTATCAAGTTAGCCATACCTGTCGAATCGGAGTACCAGCAGCAAGCATACCGACGGCCCTGTCGTGTTCCTCAGTGGTCATTCTCGCTATCTTTTCTGTTTTTCGTGTTGGACATACAACGTGGATTGCATTGAAATGAAATTCACCGCTTACTACACAGTGCACGTGATCCTCGTGCCAAAAGTTGATAATCCTTCTCAGCGTCACGCGTGGTCAACCAGGTATTTTCTTTGTGAACGTCGATATTGTACATGTACTAGCTCATACACCATATACTGACAGCACATACACCATATACAGACAGCACATACACCATATACAGACAGCTCATACACCATATACAGACAGCACATACACCATATACAGACAGCACATACACCATATACAGACAGCTCATACACCATATACAGACAGCACATACACCATATACAGACAGCACATACACCATATACAGACAGCACATACACCATATACAGACAGCTCATACACCATATACAGACAGCACATACACCATATACAGACAGCTCATACACCATATACAGACAGCACATACACCATATACAGACAGCACATACACCATATACAGACAGCACATACACCATATACAGACAGCTCATACACCATATACAGACAGCTCATACACCATATACAGACAGCACATACACCATATACAGACAGCTCATACACCATATACAGACAGCACATACACCATATACAGACAGCACATACACCATATACAGACAGCTCATACACCATATACAGACAGCTCATACACCATATACAGACAGCACATACACCATATACAGACAGCTCATACACCATATACAGACAGCTCATACACCATATACAGATAGCACATACACCATATACAGACAGCTCATACACCATATACAGACAGCTCATACACCATATACAGACAGCTCATACACCATATACAGACAGCTCATACACCATATACAGACAGCTCATACACCATATACAGACAGCACATACACCATATACAGGTAGCACATACACCATATACAGACAGCTCATACACCATATACAGACAGCTCATACACCATATACAGACAGCTCATACACCATATACAGACAGCACATACACCATAAACAGATAGCACATACACCATATACAGACAGCTCATACACCATATACAGACAGCTCATACACCATATACAGACAGCTCATACACCATATACAGACAGCTCATACACCATATACAGACAGCACATACACCATATACAGACAGCTCATACACCATATACAGACAGCACATACACCATATACAGACAGCACATACACCATATACAGACAGCTCATACACCATATACAGACAGCTCATACACCATATACAGACAGCACATACACCATATACAGACAGCTCATACACCATATACAGACAGCTCATACACCATATACAGATAGCACATACACCATATACAGACAGCTCATACACCATATACAGACAGCTCATACACCATATACAGACAGCTCATACACCATATACAGACAGCTCATACACCATATACAGACAGCTCATACACCATATACAGACAGCACATACACCATATACAGGTAGCACATACACCATATACAGACAGCTCATACACCATATACAGACAGCTCATACACCATATACAGACAGCTCATACACCATATACAGACAGCACATACACCATAAACAGATAGCACATACACCATATACAGACAGCTCATACACCATATACAGACAGCTCATACACCATATACAGACAGCACATACACCATAAACAGATAGCACATACACCATACTAGTATACAGACAGCTCATACACCATATACAGACAGCTCATACACCATATACAGACAGCACATACACCATAAACAGATAGCACATACACCATATACAGACAGCACATACACCATAAACAGATAGCACATACACCATAAACAGATAGCACATACACCATATACAGACAGCTCATACACCATATACAGACAGCTCATACACCATATACAGACAGCACATACACCATAAACAGATAGCACATACACCATATACAGACAGCACATACACCATAAACAGATAGCACATACACCATATACAGACAGCTCATACACCATATACAGACAGCTCATACACCATATACAGACAGCACATACACCATATACAGACAGCTCATACACCATATACAGATAGCTCATACACCATATACAGACAGCTCATACACCATATACAGACAGCACATACACCATATACAGATAGCACATACACCATATACAGACAGCTCATACACCATATACAGACAGCTCATACACCATATACAGACAGCACATACACCATATACAGACAGCTCATACACCATATACAGACAGAACATACACCATAAACAGATAGCACATACACCATATACAGACAGCTCATACACCATATACAGACAGCTCGTACACCATATACAGACAGCTCATACACCATATACAGACAGCTCATACACCATATACAGACAGCTCATACACCATATTCTTGCACATTCAGCCTACTGTTTATATTACACATTATTCGACTGTCCATGTGTGTCATGTTTTATTTTGAGTGCCATTCGTTGTGTGTCTAGTCGTCAGAGACAATGAAGCTGCTTTATTGAAAACAAATTGTCTGTAGCATAAACCATGGACTTCTGAATACACACCTGTTTCTAGGCAACCCTTCATGTCCCACTGATAACACAAAGTCAACAACATAACTGTTTTATATTTTATTTTAATGTTCTAACAATAGTTTAATTGTCTGTACAAAATGTTTGAAATTAAATATTTTATTTGAAATACGTGCCAGTCATTCATAAAATTGGATGTAAGAATTAATACCATCTAATTATAAAGTGGGTATGATAATGTAACAGATTACAAGCGTACCTGAAAATGTTCGTTCTGTGAACTTTGTTACTTATAAATATTTTGATTTAAGCACTTAAAATAGGGTATATGCGTAATATACAAACTACATCGTAGAATAACTCTGGCAAATTTGGAACTTTGATCATTTTTTGACAGAATTCTTTAGGATTCCTTCTTCAAGCAATTGGTGCTCTTTCATAAATGTAGACTTTATATACCTATACATTGAGTGGTTTGTGGTTAACAAATATTGGCAGTTTGTGGTAGCATTATTGCTACAAATGTATTGTGAGAAGGGATTTTGTCCATGCTTCAAAATGACTACTTTCCATGTCGCAAATTTATAACCCAAAATCAATTCGAAAAAACGTTTCTCTCATAGTCAGGGAAAAGCATGGCATGGATATTAGTCATTCCGAGTCCCGGAATCCGAGTCCCGGAATACCCGGCATGGATTTTAGTCATTCCGAGGCTTGGAGAAAGATTCCCCTAAATAGCCTTCTTCAGTGACTTTGTGGAAAGTTAAAAACATAACGTTTATACAATAACCGAATATGTGAGTTAATATTGCATCAATATAACACCAATGTACAAAAACAATACAATAAAAATACTACAAAATATGATAATATTGCATAGACAAACACTTGCATATTTAATCAACTTATTTTGATGTTTTTGTACCACGTGACCGGCACAAACGCAGGCGGAAGTGGTTGGAAACTTCGTTGTATCTTATACCAGTTGAGATAAATATACAATCACAAATATTAGAATATTTACAAGAACTCTCACAACGAAAAAAGCAATAAATTATGTAATATCTATCTATATACAACTGTCATTATACATTAACAAGGCTGAGACAA
This sequence comes from Mactromeris polynyma, assembly GCA_032209605.1. Lineage (NCBI taxonomy): Eukaryota > Metazoa > Mollusca > Bivalvia > Venerida > Mactridae > Mactromeris > Mactromeris polynyma. The sequence continues at coordinate 235,524 of JASFXZ010000041.1, forward strand.
TATAATCATGTTTCATGAACAGCAACAAGGATGATGAGAAGTTATGTGTATTATATATTGTAGCAAGCATTGTGTATCATGTACATACAGCCTACATGTATATCCACGAGAATGTCAGAGAGGTAACACAGACAGAACTCAAACAAGAGAGTCCGCTAGAGTCGTTTTATCAAATTGTTTAGAAAAAAATATGGAGTTTTGATAGCTCGTCTTCATTTACAAAAAAGAAGAAAAAAAGCACTTTTTTTTAGATATTTCGACGCTAAGATTGGTGATTTATAAACATCAGAAAACATAGAGCAAAACAAATAGTTGTGTACAGTCAACTGGCCACTGTTCCCATGACGTCACATTGTATAACCATGACGTCACATTGTATAACCATAACGTCACATTGTATTACCATGATGTCACGTTTTATTCTCGTGACGTCACATTTATCATTCATTAAAAAAGTATTATTGTTTTCAGTGCTGTACAGACCGTTTGGTGATTAATATTTTCAAAGATGCTTTAAATAACAATATGAACACATATATACAACTTGGACATTAAAAAGAAAAAAACAATTTCATAAATAAATTGTACAGACGACACGAAATAAGTGCACAGCACAGTGAATAGTATGTCGTCACTGCGCACATTGCTGTACACGAAATTAACATTCACACATTTAGCTCCACACCAACTACGGAACTGTTAACGTGTAAATATGTTTTATTAACGGCAGATACAACATACTGTCATGTCAAGTCTGTGATTTCACAACACTCTTCAAACACGCAAACTAATAGACGTCACGCTGTGTGTATGGTGCCATCAAATAACGAATGTTTCCATATATGGTCACACTGCACGTTTAGAGAACAAGTATCATGCTATACTTTTAAGTCTGCATATTAGACTCTAGTTGACCAATCCCCGACAAGGCACATTATTACTCTAGTGGAGACAATTCGAAAACTAGCGTCATTCATCGTCTCTCTTCATAGACAATATATACTTTCACATACAATAAATATTACACACGTGACCATGTTCTGTTATATAATAACGTTTACGTGTCTAAACACACATTCTGTCAACACGTTAATCATGTTTTAGTTGCAAGTATGTCTGATTTTTGTCCGTGTACACACTTTACATTTTACTTCACAACACCAGTGAAATGTACAGCTACAACGTTCCCTTACTGTGTAAGACTCGGATTTATAACCGCGCCCACAGCACATTAAGTCACACCCATCTATACCTATTGATGTGGCATTACACTCCCTTTCTGTAGTCCCTAAAAACCCGATAGAATCATCGTTGTCACAAAAATTCGGGGATTCCTCGAAGTACACTAAGTCTCTTTTATCCGGACGTTTGTGGTTCGGATCTGCCGGTTCTAGTTTCAGTTTCTTCTTCCCACGTCGTCCGCCATTGTTATTTCCTAAAATATATAATTAGTTGATAAACAGTCACGTGATATCATTATAAATGGTTATTAAATAGTAGCGTGACATCATTGTAAAAAGATGGATAAACAGTCACGCGACATCATCATAAAAAGAGGGATAAATAGTCACGTGGCATCATCATAAAAAGGTGGATAAAAAGTCACGTGACATCATCATAAAAAGATGGATAAGCAGTCACGTAACATCAGTGCAAAAGATGGATAAACAGTCGCGTGACATCAATACAAAATGGTTGATAAATAGTCACGTCATATTGATATAAATAGTTGAGCTGAAAAATGTCACGTGATGCCAATGTCAATAGTAAAATTGAAGAACAGTCACAGGGAATTAATTTGAATAGTAAAGTTGACAAAGGTCACGTGACATCATCATAAAATGGTTGATAAACAGTGGCATCAAATGTTGCCATATATATACTGTCGACATGAAGGTGTCACCAAATGTTGCCATATAAATACTGTCGACATGAAGGTGTCACCAAATGTTGCCATATATAAACTGTCGACATGAAGGTGTCACCAAATGTTGCCATATATAAACTGTCGACATGAAGGTGTCACCAAATGTTGCCATATATAAACTGTCGACATGAAGGTGTCACCAAATGTTGCCATATATAAACTGTCGACATGAAGGTGTCACCAAATGTTGCCATATATAAACTGTCGACATGAAGGTGTCACCAAATGTTGCCATATATAAACTGTCGACATGAAGGTGTCGCCAAATGTTGCCATATATAAACTGTCGACAAGAAGGTGTCACCAAATGTTGCCATATAAATACTGTCGACATGAAAGTGGCATCAAATGTTGCCATATAAATATTGTCGACATGAAGGTGTCACCAAATGTTGCCATATAAATACTGTCGACATGAAAGTGGCATCAAATGTTGCCATATAAATACTGTCGACATGAAGGTGTCACCAAATGTTGCCATATAAATACTGTTGACATGAAAGTGGTATCATATGTTGCCATATAAATACTGTCGACATGAAAGTGGCATCAAATGTTGCCATATAAATATTGTCGACATGAAGGTGTCATCAAATGTTGCCATATAAATACTGTCGACATGAAAGTGGCATCAAATGTTGCCATATAAATACTGTCGACATGAAGGTGTCACAAAATGTTGCCATATAAATACTGTCGACATGAAAGTGGCATCAAATGTTGCCATATAAATATTGTCGACATGAAGGTGTCACCAAATGTTGCCATATAAATACTGTCGACATGAAAGTGGCATCAAATGTTGCCATATAAATACTGTCGACATGAAAGTGTCACCAAATGTTGCCATATAAATACTGTTGACATGAAAGTGGCATCATATGTTGCCATATAAATACTGTCGACATGAAAGTGGCATCAAATGTTGCCATATAAATATTGTCGACATGAAGGTGTCATCAAATGTTGCCATATAAATACTGTCGACATGAAAGTGGCATCAAATGTTGCCATATAAATATTGTCGACATGAAGGTGTCATCAAATGTTGCCATATAAATATTGTCGACATGAAGGTGTCACCAAATGTTGCCATATAAATATTGTCGACATGAAGGTGTCACCAAATGTTGCCATATAAATATTGTCGACATGAAGGTGTCACCAAATGTTGCCATATAAATATTGTCGACATGAAAGTGTCATCAAATGTTGCCATATAAATATTGTCGACATGAAAGTGGCATCAGATGTTGCCATATAAATATTGTCGACATGAAAGTGGCATCAAATGTTGCCATATAAATACCGTCGACATGAAAGTGGCATCAAATGTTGCCATATAAATACTGTCGACATGAAAGTGGCATCAAATGTTGCCATATAAATACCGTCGACATGAAAGTGGCATCAAATGTTGCCATATAAATACCGTCGACATGAAAGTGGCATCAAATGTTGCCATATAAATACTGTCGACATGAAAGTTGTATGTGTCACCAAATTTAGCCATATAATTACTGTCGACATGAAGGTGTCATCAAATGTCATATAAATACTGTCGAAATGAAAATTGTATGTGTCACCAAATGTTGCCATATAATTATTGTCGACATGAAAGTGTCATCAAATAGGTGATATTTGCATTAGTTTTGCTTTTTTCTGACATATACAGAAATATTATACAAAATCTTTCTTGATTGTTTCTATCATATACTTTAACTCCATAGAACTCCATACAACTCAAGCTTATCATGGTGCTGTTAATAGTCTTAGGATATATTCGTCCGTAATTTGTTAAAATAACGAAACTTTCCCTGTAAATATTTGCTTTTATTGCATGTACATTGTACACTATGACTTGCAGACAGTATATGCATACATTTAGCGCACACAATGATTGATTTCTGTAGTTCGAATGAAGGGAGAGAAGCAGATTCAATATGGCATCAATCATACAAGAGTTATCGGTAACAATATCACACAAGCTTGGTAGATCGCATGCGTAAATTGGGCGTTCCGTGTAATAGTGCTAAGCAGCTTAAAGCAGATTGGTTATATAATAGTGTATACTAAAATAAATAATATAATAAAAATATAACCAAGCCAACACCGAAATGAATACATGTATCTGTCTATAATATATACACACACAAAATGTTCTATGTTTCCTGCAAGACTTTCAGACGATAAATATGTAATCAATGGGAATTGAGAAAATAGATTTACTTCAATTGTAAACTGAGACAGAAACTGAAGATCACGTGGTTTGAATTGTATCGTAGTTTGACTGGTACTGTAGTTTGAATAGTATTGTAGTTTGACTGGTACTGTAGTTTGAATGGTATTGTAGCTTGACTGGTACTGTAGTTTGAATCGTATTGTAGTTTGAATCGTATTGTAGCTTGACTGGTACTGTATTTTGACTGGTACTGTATTTTGACTGGTACTGTAGTTTGACTGGTACTGTAGTTTGACTGGTACTGTAGTTTGAATGGTATTGTAGTTTGACTGGTACTGAAGTTTGAATGATATTGTAGTTTGACTGGTACTGTAGTTTGAATGGTACTGTAGTTTGACTGGTACTGAAGTTTGACTGGTACTGAAGTTTGAATGGTATTGTAGTTTGACTAGTACTGAAGTTTGAATGGTATTGTAGTTTGACTGGTACTGTAGTTTGACTGGTACTGAAGTTTGACTAGTACTGAAGTTTGAATGGTATTGTAGTTTGACTGGTACTGTAGTTTGACTGGTACTGTAGTTTGAATAGTACTGTAGTTTGACTGGTACTATAGTTTGACTGGTACTGTAGTTTGACTGGTACTGTAAAGAGGTTATACAAGTCGTGCAGGAAACATTTACATAGATACACTGGCATGTACTATCATACACCGGAAGTGGACAGCAAGCACGTTATATGAACAATGACTACAGGACACACTATCATACACCGGAAGTGGACAGCAAGCACGTTATATGAACAATGACTACGGGACACACTATCATACACCGGAAGTGGACAGCAAGCACGTTATATGAACAATGACTACGGGACACACTATCATACACCGGAAGTGGACAGCAAGCACGTTATATGAACAATGACTACAGGACACACTATCATACACCGGAAGTGGACAGCAAGCACGTTATATGAACAATGACTACAGGACACACTATCATACACCGGAAGTGGACAGCAAGCACGTTATATGAACAATGACTACAGGACACACTATCATACACCGGAAGTGGACAGCAAGCACGTTATATGAACAATGACTACGGGACACACTATCATACACCGGAAGTGGACAGCAAGCACGTTATATGAACAATGACTACAGGACACACTATCATACACCGGAAGTGGACAGCAAGTACGTTATATGAGCAATGACTACGGGACACTCATGATCTGTGATTTAGAAAATAATGTGGAATTAATTGAAATCAATTGTGTCCGGAAAAATCTCGTCAATTTCAAATTAGTTTTAAATAAAAGTTAAACAGAATAAAGGATGGTAATGTTTTAAAACCCGGTCATTGTTTCAAAAGTATAATTCGTTGTGACGTCAAAACTCGAACATCAATTATATGAACTCATCAGAATGTTAAACCGGTGACTTTACCACATTATGCAGTTCAAATTGTGAGCAAGGGGAAGATAAATACATCAACATTGTGAGCAAGGGGTAGGTAATACATCAACATTGTGAGCAAGGGGAAGATAAATACATCAACATTTATGTTTTATATGTTTTATAAAGACAATTATAGTACGTACAATACATAGTAAGCACACACGCGCACGCACACACGTACGCATACGACATACAGACAGACAGACAGACACACACACACACACACACACACACATATAGATAGATAGATGACTAAAGATACAAGCTGAAGATATGAATGTTATTGAACAAAAACAAACAGCCAATCACCTACAGAACAAAGAGAACATATAAACATCTACAGCTAGAACTGTGAGGCTACTAACCTTGAGAATCATTGTTCCCTTCATTTCCTACAATCAAAATAATACATGAACATACTTAAAATATTCAAACGTTACGGTTTTCCTTCTTGTCACGTGATTTGATCATTTCTCGTCACGTGATTAGTTTTATTTGAATCATTAACAACATGTGACACGTATATCCAATTAAGACAATAGCATAGAAATAAAAACAGCAATTTCCATCTCTTTAATGATCAACAGAAGGACAATTGATAACAGATAAACTTTGTACATGAAGAGTAATGAATGAAAATTGCGTGTTTTGCTTGAATTGTTTACAATATCGCATGTTTTCTAAGCTAAATACAAGACTTGTGTACATTCTTAGCAATTACATGGATTAATATTTTGTCTAATGTAAGAATAATGTAGCAGAATTAGGACGCCCATCTACGCATGCGCAAACCGCTCTCACGCTGCCATCTATACGCTCTTAACATAGCAAACAATATTTCCTTTATAAAATATGTAATTTGCCGGGTTTTTAACATATTCCACCGACAAATGGCGAAATATTAGTTTCAAAATGTTAAAATATACTATGAAATTATCCTTATGGTAAAATATACAAGTATTGTTTCGGGCAGTTTATGACGTCACGTCATTTGGAATTACATGAATGTAATGTAAAACTATTATTATATATATAATGAATTAGCGATATTACAAATTTTGAGTTAAGTTCAGTGATTGTATAAATATGTTTCTATAATATTATGCATGGAATATATATAAGCATTACCTGGTAAAACCCGAGATGCACCGTCAAAACGATCTTTTAGAATATCCCCGACGTGTCGGAATAAGGGTAATCTCATCCAGCATGTTTTGATTGTACAACTTCCCGACATGCCGTGACACTTACATTCTCTCTCCATCTCACGCTTGATGTGCTGAAAATATCAAATATTATCATAAATCGTGTAATAGAATACAACAAAGTTATCCATATGGTGCTAAATATAGATGTGACGTCAAAGTGTTCAGTTTGTTGTCCAGCGTAACTACGGAGGCCTCTGATTGGTTGACCTTACTTCACCATTTAAATGGTCCAATGGCAGGGCTGCATTCTAAGACTGATCTCAAACTCACACTGAACCTTGAGATACGGGTAATCAATATATGTACATTAAATATCTCACTTCTTTCTGTTGCAAAATGCAAAAGTTGTTTGCTGTGGAATTTGTAAACAAGTGTCGACCATTGAAAGTATGATATAAGCATATTGTCAAATATAATTTTCGAGAACTTGAATAAATTCAGTTGACATTTTGGTGATACACAGACCTGTTCATTGCATAGTATTCTCAATATTTGTAGTTTTTAAATTATTAATTTATGAAAACAGTAACATATGTGTGTATCAATTTGAGTGGTATCTTACGGTGATAACGATTTGGAATGTAGTCAACAAATGCATCAATCTGTCCATTATTTGTCCGAACATTGGACCGCGTGGTAGTAAGATAAATTGACAATTAATTGTACGCCACAAAACGGTGTGGATGGAATGTGTCTAGTGTTATAGAACTTTAATTCCCGGGTATAAAACTCTCCGTGATGTAATAGAGTCATAAATCGTCTGTACATAACACGCTGTTGCATTTTTCACCGTGCGACCATTTCATTCTTTATTCAAATCCAGTGTTGAGTAATGAAATTTGAATGTATCGCCTAGTTTACAACACCCCATTAAACATGCCATTAAATACTGAGATGGTGGTATTTAGTATTTAAATCTTTTCACCCGGGTTCGTTCTATTGTTAACAATGACAGGTTAAATGTTCACTTGTCCGATAAAGTTATTTCGCACATAATTGTCAAACCCACCATCAATACGAGTTCGTCTTGTATATATATCCATCTTAACATGGGACATATATACCCATATATACACAACACATACATATCTACCCGTATGATTAACAGAACATAAATATGTATATATATCCATTTATCAAATACACATACATCAATTATTAATTTCTTCGGTTCACAAGCTTTTGTAATACATGTATATACTTTGGACCTTGAAAGATTCCGACTTGCTTAATTAGTAGTGGACGGAAAGCACGAACAGGTACTGACCAGTGGTGACTGACCAGTGGAGTATTACATCGTGCAAAAAAGAATTATAATTTTGAATTTCAAATATCGTTTCGATATACATATATATATATATTATAAATATAATAAACACTATTTTTCTTGATTGACAGTAGTAAATGTGCTTGAATGAGTTGCCTATTACTGGCTGTATCAATACTTACTTTCACCAGAAATACGAGAAGACACAGACTATTTTATTTTGTCTCACACTACACGCTTATATATGCCGACTCAAATTTTGGCATTCTAGTATATATGATTTCTGTATAATTGACCACTTTTTATTAATATTTCAGGTTGTCCGTCTGTTCAAGAAGCGCACATGTGTACATTTGTTTCTGTTCTTATATCTCGACGACATACCACGTGGACGTTTAGAAATTTTGATCAGTTTATAACTTTATACCATTAGTACTAATTATAAATATTCATCACGTGATACTAACCCTGCGCCCTGCCTCGTTATTGTGTAGATTCATCATATACCGGAAGTCACGACCCTTTTCTGCGACATCCACAAATTTTCTAGAAAACTTCTTTCCAAAGTTGGCATTATCACTACATCCTCCCCACTCCCAGTCAACACCGTTCGGTTGCCGCAGATTATAATTACACGTGCATGTATATATACTTCCGTCCGCGCATGCGCGAGCAACAGAATGTGCCACTGCGGCACTTGTTATGGCATAGATAAATGCCGTCTCTCGGCAACCTGAAATGTACAAAATTCCACATAAACAAAAACATTACATTTCTTGCTCCCTTCTAAATATGGAAAAAAAATAATTGAAATAAATATAATCAAACATTATATGACACTATATCTAGTATGCTTTCAGAATGAAGTTTGAAACAAGAGAGTTTCAATATGATAGGTCAAGGGGTTCTTGAGTTATTGATCGGAAACGAAAAGGTTACGGACCGATGGACGGATGGACATACCGACCGAACGACATGTGCAAACCAATATGTCGTCTCTTCTTTGGTAGCATTACTTGAGTTTTGAAGAAAAAGGAAAATATTAGAAGTAAACATTACGGACAATGAATACCATCTATAATATATATCTATATAGCTTGTTGTAAGCGTGTATCAAACACCGACTGACTTCAATAGTACATACAATTCTAACGAGTACTTGAAATATAAGTGGTTGTATGTTCCACATAGTTTGAATATATGTGTGTGATTTAATCCTTGATGAAAGTTTATCTACAACGGTATCATATAGCTAACAAACCATTATCCATTTGCTTTAACAATCTTTTACAATATGTCTATACATACTTAGTTCTAAATAAAAGGACACTACTACTTGCATATTCGTATTTCTACAAATTAAAATACCTTAACTTTATGTGTTAAATATTTGGAGCTTTAAACAAATGTATTTTTAAAGTTAATAGCGTCTGTTTATAAACAGAGTAATACACTTAGTCATGCCTGGAGTTTTTTATACATGTATAGGAGTTTTTTATACATGTATAGTTGTTGACGAGGCGACCATTCCGTTATTTTAATGACATATCCGTTAATATAGAGACCAGTCCATTCTTTGACATGACCATTCCGTTATTCTAGAGTTCATTCCGTTATTTTAATGATCATTCCGATTTTTATTATAATACATGTATATCCATCTTCATGTAGTCAGATATGAATTATTTCACAATATATGCGATATTTGGCAGAATTTGGTCACATACTCTGTCAGCCATGCTGTTCTAGGTCTGAGTACGTTTAAAACCTCGTCAGTAAATGTCCGCTTGCAGATTTTGAAGAGTTACAGTTTAGCAGCTGTGTCCGTTACGTGAATCTGTAGATATCACACTCATTCATATAATTACGAACGTTTGAACATTTTATTACATTAAGAAAAGCGTACACAGATGTTCGTTCAATATGTCTTGTAATTAATCGGGTAGATTTGTTCGGGTAGATTTTTGCTGAGTATTTAATTGTGTTATATAATCTGTGATAAGCTTGAATTTTAAATTTCGCTTTCAAATATTCAAATTAACCATAAGTTTGGTCCTTTTAGAAGTAAATATCATTTTATCACAAATATCTCTCGCTAGATGAATTTATCAATATTTTCTTATCGGACCAAAGCTTGCTAAATATGGTTTACATATTCGACCGATTTGACATTTTTTAACTAAATGGGCTTACTTTTTAGTTATTAAAGCAATCGGTTTGTTTGAAAGGGAAATATGTTTGTTGAAAGTATCAAGTCATCGTAAAAAACTCTGTTCATCCCACATCAAACGGTTGGACATTGAGTACGAAGCTATCTACAGCGTATTAAATTTTCCACCTCTCCACACAAACATAGTACGAACATATGTTTCCAAGTTTTAACTTCGCATATTTCACAGTTTTTTCGCTTGATTTCAAACGGAATGGATACCAAACAAAACTTGGAATTCAAACTGCATGGAATGAATACCCCCTCTTGTGTTAGGTGGTTGACGGGCGAACAACGTCACGTGATCACGTCTTATATTGGACGGTCTGTAGTGGAATACATATGTGAACATTAATATAATCTCTCAATGAAATGCTAATTGAATTATTTAGGAGAATTATATTAAATGAAATCAAGTGAAAAATATTCTCATAAGTTTTATTTATTCACCAATATCTCTATACAAATGTTATACACTTAATTTTAGACACGAATGAATGATATACGGGTGGAATATGTTTAAGAATCATTTAATAATCCGTGAAAGGGTTAGACAGTTATTTGCGATGTTGCTATTTATAGTAACGACGAGAAATGGACGTTTTTTGTGCAGTTATGTCGTAAAATAATAACGTTGCTGTCCATGAAAACTGCTCGCTTATTAATTAACGTTTGCATCAAATTATTATCTATGACTGCAATTAAGGGATTGTTACTCGAGAACTCGTGCCGGGGTCCGGGGCTGCGTTCCCTTATCTACACAGAATGTCAAGTTTACAAGCTGAACCTGAGAATTCATATAATATTTATCAGAGATTAAAAACATTGCTTAAATGAACTGATATATTTTTATACATTCAATTTTTATAAATACATACATTAATTTCAGCAATATTATCGCGTTATATCAAAATAGTTCGCATATAAATTGTATAGATTGTTAATAGACTTTTAAAAATTGTGATCATACCAAAAATGTCCCTTATCTGCCTTTGTGGGAATGACTTCACACCTCAATAACAATAGAAATGTATTAATTCTGATAGCTAACATTTTATTATAACGTAAATGATTTGAAATACAGAAAATTAGCAATAAAAAGCTAGTTAATATTTGGTATAAGGCACAGGGTAGTATAAGTGTTTTATCTATACGCCACATCTATAGATTCACCCCACCCACATCTGTAGATTTGTCAACGTGTGAAACTGATCTTGGTGAAACAGTGATTAAACTGACCAATGTATTCATACAATTGTCAGACATATTGAATATAAAGACGATGGTTTTACCAAATTCGAGTAAATGTAGGAAATTGTATTTGTCTTTAAAAATAATCATAACAATAATGTAATACAGTCATTTTTGCAGTCTCACCACGTAATATTAATTTCAAATACAATAAAATAGTTGATAAATAAATCGAAGCCGATTTATGTACCACGTGATTTTAAGTTAACGGACGTGATGAAGAGAAATTGAATTTCATGTTTTACAGTATAATTTTCTAAAATCAAAATATTTAAATCAACAATTTAACATTGAACAGCTCGATCTGATTCTAAATCAGTTAGTTTATAAAACATTGATGGTAAAAATAAAATCAGAAACTATCAATTTGATAAATGAGTCAAACTTGATGAAATCAGAATTCTGATACAAACATTCCAAAATGATCCTACTTAATGAGGCATGACTCAGTTTTTATCGAATAAATACAACATACATGTACATGTATCTAAATGGAACAACATTGATAAAGAATTCACACCATCAAAATATTTTAATAAAATGAATGCAACCTGAGGAGTGAGAAATGAGGTGTGAAATGTGAGGAGTGAGAAATGAGGTGTGAAATGTGAGGAGTGAGGTCTGAAGTTTGAGGAGTGAGATATGAGGTGTGAAATGTGAGGAGTGGGTTTGAAGTTTGAGGAGTGAGATATGAGGTGTGAAATGTGAGGAGTTAGGTATGAAGTTTGAGGAGTGAGATATGAGGTGTGAGGAATGTGAGGAGTGAGGTCTGAAGTTTGAGGAGTGAGATATGAGGTGTGAAATGTGAGGAGTGAGGTATGAAGTTTGAGGAGTGAGATATGAGGTGTGAAATGTGAGGAGTGAGGTATGAAGTTTGAGGAGTGAGATATGAGGTGTGAAATGTGAGGAGTGAGGTATGAAGTTTGAGGAGTGAGATATGAGGTGTGAAATGTGAGGAGTGAGGTCTGAAGTTTGATGAGTGAGATATGAGGTGTGAAATGTGAGGAGTGAGGTATGAAGTTATATGAGTGAGATATGAGGTGTGATGAATGATATATGAGGTGTGAGGAATGATATGTGATATATGAGGTGTGAGGAATGAGATATGACGTGTGAGGAATGAGATATGAGGTGTGAGGAATGAGGTGTGAGGAATGAGATATGAGGTGTGAGGAATGAGATATGAGGTGTGAGGAATGATATATGAGGTGTGAGGAATGAGATATGAGGTGTGAGGAATGAGATATGAGGTGTGAGGAATGAGGTGTGAGGAATGAGATATGAGGTGTGAGGAATGAGATATGAGGTGTGAGGAATGATATATGAGGTGTGAGGAATGAGATATGAGGTGTGAGGAATGAGACATGAGGTGTGAGGGATGAGATATGAGGTGTGAGGAGTGAGATATGAGGTGTGAGGAATAAGATATGAGGTGTGATGAATGAAATATGAGGTGTGAGGAATGAGACATGAGGTGTGAGGAATGAGACATGAGGTGTGAGGAATGAGATATGAGGTGTGAGGAATGAGATATGAGGTGTGAGGAATGAGATATGAGGTGTGAGGAATGAAATATGAGGTGTGAGGAATGAGGTGTGAGGAATGAGATATGAGATGTGAGGAATGAGATATGAGGTGTGAGAAGGTGTGTAGCCTTAAATGTTTGACTTATCCAAAAACATGAATCTACGTTTATATGTAAAGCAGGATACGTTTTATCCATATTCTAACACACATCACTAGCACACGCGCTCACAACTGTCTACATTGTTTTATCACAAAATCAGCTCGAATCTTTGTAATAATTATACAAAAATAAATTGCTCATCGACGGGAAACGTAGCAGTTGACTATTAGACAAATTTCCAATTTCATCAATGAGTTTCTGACGTCATGCACTTTCGGTATTACACAATTTCTGATTGTAGATACTAATTAATGAGCACGTGCAGACAATACACAGATTTACCATTACATTGAGAACGAACTAAGCTGTAGGCTGTGGTACACAAGGAAGCCTTGTTTTATGTACGATTGATTGAATTTCTAACTATTGCTAATAGTTTAATGTTGAACGTTTAGAGGATCTGATGTTGCCTTTAACACTAGATAACAAATCTAGACTTGTATCTCCAACCATTAATGAACAATACACACTTTTATATACAATGTAGATTGTGTTCATGTTGTATCGATGAATAACAAAGTTCTGTAATTCCATTACAAGATTTGTGGATTAGTGTAAACTTGAATGAAGTATTAGATAGGTACCAGAAAGTAGTAACTGTGTACAACATTGAGTAAAGTGTCCATGTAATGCCTTATTTTTATATTAGAATCAAAATCTAAGTGTAAGATATTCGTCCGTCCGTCCGTACGTGCGTACATCCGTCCGTCCGTCCGTACGTGCGTGTGTACATCCCGCATTCGTGCCCGCGCTATTTCTCAGCAACCACCGACCGGTATATTTTGTTATCCCAAGGGATATTGAACCATAGTCATCCTAACCTTTCTCGATAATTTAAACATTTAATCCAACGTCAAGAGAAACTGCTATTTTGTTTAACCTTTGTCGAATTAATAAACTGCAACATCGTCCGAAATGATCAGGGTTCAATATCAGGTTTTATCATTTAGAGATAATCTTTAAAAGAGGGAGAATAAGTTGCTACAGTGAACGCCACATACATAAGACAGTGCCTCCCCACACAGACCTCCGGGAAAACATCAATCCATAAAACATAAGGCACTTGAGGAGGTTCAAGGATACGTACGTTAGGGAATAGAGGCGCATGATAGACATGTTAATTGACAATGTGTTGATATTTCGTGTATAAAGTGTTATTTTTCTGTCTCTGATAGTCAACACAATATGGGGAGTCTGTACGTACACTACTCCTAACTCCAGACAAATCACCGTATTGCATGCCGAATGACTGTTAAAATATCAATTTATTTAACACCAGGTAAATATGTTCTAAACTTTCAATTAGAATCAAATTACACGTGACTAATATGTTAATTAGTGTATAGGACAGAAGTCAGTGAAATACTTCATAGTGCTTAATTATACAGATCGTAATGAATATTCATAGTTCTGTATTAAATTAAGTCGCTATAACAACGACAATGCTACACGCCATTAGCAGTTAAAATTGTACCCGACAGAAAATGGCAGTGAAAATATGGGCTGTTTACTTGTTGATTCTTTCTCTTCTCATAAAGAAGAGATTTGGGCGTTACTTGCTAACAAATTGTTCAAACATAATTACAACGTAGAGGAAAGTTAATGTTATATATGTTCTCTGGCCCTATCATTAGAGAGAACTAAATGACTGAGACTAATGGATACTTAATGAATCGACTTTATTGTCACCAGTTATGTACGGGTTAAACGGAATATAATCTTTAACCACACAACACGGCAGAAGTTGAAATTGAAACAATCACATCAAACAGAATAAATGGCTGGAAACTAGAAGAGATGTTTTGTTAATGGGTTAATGAAGATAATTTTTGAAATCGTTAGACATTGTTACAATTGAAACATTTTTTTTTGTTCATAATTTGTCAAAAAATCAAAAGATTGTTCGGATGGGTTGGTGGAACGAATGATGTCTTTAGTCGGTTTTACAAAATTTCAATAATTTGCTCTAATTACACGGAGAAAAATAACACTTTTAACGACAAATTCTTAAGTGACTCAATGTATTGTATGTAACATCTAACGTTATTCGCCATCAAAAGGCAAACTTTACCCTCATTTAGCGCGTAATTGCTGTTCAAACGTCTGGGTAACGTGACAGAATTACCCACAACTTTCAGTGAGCAAGATTTGTACTCCTCATTTTTGAAGAGCTCTATGAGTAGGCTACAAGTTTCGGGACATCTTTATCACTGTAATCAACGCGTTATCATGCTATTATATTGTCAGGGACCGGTCATTTAAGTTAATTTAAATACAGCGAAATATTTTGCGACATTCCAGAATACTTTACGGTAGGTAGGGTATAATGCTGTGTCAAGTACTCTTATCATCGTTGTCGTCTTATTGCGGAGTGATATCAACTTCCATCTAAAAAACCTGGAATGACTGTCAACTGAATTGAAAAGTGAAATTTATTGAAGTCAATGAATGGTCACTTTCGGTCAATTTTGTCAATAGAAAAATATTGAAAACAAATGTTTCAATGAATAAGTGAGCGACTTCATTTGTACCGATTTTGTGTCGGTTATAAAAGCTAAATTATATTAAAGGTCAATTTTAATTCTGTTCCCACGGTAACATTTTACTGTTCGTCTCCGAACGCCGAGAAGTTTTGAATTTTACATTTACATATGTCTTACCATTTTTATTAAACAATTTACTTACGAGTTCTTAATGAATACGTGTATAACAACACATCACGATTGATCGAACTATGTCGTGTAACAAGAAATCATTTTTATTTATTATATTTGTTTTTTAAATTTTCAAATTGGTTATTATGTTGCATTTAAGTATTTTTGTTGAAAACAAACTTGAATATTTGACACTTTTGTGTATTTTACGTTTATTTTTGTTGTTTTAAATATTTCATTGTTCTACCGAGATTGTTTCTACTTATTGACGTGAAAGTCTAACACTGGGCCCGGTCTGTAGATTCGTCGACACAATGGTTTACCTAATAACTTGACGTCAGTCGGAGTTGTTCCAATGTAACACAACAGTAAGAATCCTGTAAGACGAGCTAGCAGATATAGATTCACTAACATCATAAATACATGTATAGACCTACTGGTCAAACCTGCAACCCGCCACAACTGTCTTCACAAACCTTCCACAAAGGTCCGCGATATATCTTCTGTTGATGTTCATTGCAATAAGCTATAACATTTATGATTCTAATGAATTGATCTATCGGAAGAAAGTTTATATAAACCTTTTCAAATCACGTCCATCGTTTCCGATCACTGTCTCATGTTGTGAAGATTCGCAAAATACACAATGGCGGGTAAACTTTTTTGACCAGTATATTTTGTTGTAAGTACCCCAAGCGATATTGAACCAAAGTCATTCTTACCTTTCTCGATAATTTTCCCGAATAAGTTTCTGCCATGAGCCAGTTCCTGTACTGGACAATTCCATCTCCTGTCTTTGTACTGGTGCTGACACTCATCTACTGCCATCCGGGCACCTTTAGCAATGGCTAAAATTGTTCCAGGATTTTTTGTTACTAATCGTCTTTGTTTCTTAGTTAATGGTAACAATGTAGGCGACGTGTATATGTGTGTTGCATGAGCGGCCGGGGAATCTAAATCATTAGATGGCTCTCCAGTCTTTGCCAAGGACCTGAAAAGATGAAATGTATTAACAATGTTTGAACAAATATATAATATAGAAATTGTATACGTATGAAACAAGTGTAACGTGTACAGGTCAGTAATTTCACGTCTGTACGTCGGCAATTTCTCGTCTGCACGTCGCGGTTTCTCGTCTGTACGTCGGTAATTTCTCGTCTGTACGTCGGCAATTTCTCGTCTGTACGTCGGCAATTTCTCGTCTGTACGTCGGTAATTTCTCGTCTGTACGTCGGCAATTTCTCGTCTGTACGTCGGTAATTTCTCGCTTATACGTCGGCAATTTCTCGTCTGTACCTCGGTAATTTCTCGTCTATACGTCGGCAATTTCTCGTCTGTACGTCGGCAAATTCTCGTCTTTACGTCGGTAATATCTCGCGAGGAAAAATATCCCTACAAATATAAAGTTTAGTCACGTGTTCTGTTTGATATTCTCTAAAATAGGTATGTGGGCTCACACAGTGTTATAGAACAGAACATAACTCTGTCATGACATATCGATATATATCGATATAAATATTGACATATCAATATATCGTGATTAAAAACCGAAAGTATTATTTCATATAAAATTGCAAATATTAGCAGTGAACGCGACAGAAATGCAACTGACCAAATACAATTAATTATCAATTTAATACGTGAGCAATATTTGCGTATCAGTGAATGTTTGGTAAAACTATCAAATTGTGTTTGACGGCAACTCTGCACGACTGATGGCTTCAGTACAAGAAGATAAACGTGCACCAACAAATTTATGAATTAAACAGAAAACATGAAAGTGTATGAACTTATCATACCTTAGTTTTACAGCGTTACAAGCAAGTTGAAAGTTATGTGTTTGTATAATAAGATGTACGAGTGTATTTATCGCTCGCTATCAGTTAATATTACATTTTGAAGACTATATGATTCCATTTTACTGATTTAATACCTGTAACTAAGCTCCCAGAGAGAAGACCATAGTTATTAAAGCTAAGGAAGTCTTTTGACTTTATCAATATATATGGTTGAACATGAACTGTAGGAATTACTCACATTGCCCTTTTAAAACCCTTAAATATCACCCGATTATATGTAAGAGAGAAAAGAAGACAGTTTTGATGTGGTAACAACGAAAATGTGTCATAACTCTGGAATTTCTGGCCTTTATGTAAAAATCTTTCTATTCACAATATCCAGGCAGACAGTAAGATTGGTTCTATGAATGAAGGAATCAACACTTACAACAGTTAGAATTTAGAATAAAAAAACATCAGTGTAGAAAATGCCCTATCTGGATCGTTCACTGTGATTTGTAAACTTGAATAAAGCCGTTGTCCAATAAACGTTTAATTTCACATCTTTAATAGAATGAAGACCAAACACAAAGGTATACATCATTCATACCCGTACACTGTAACAGAATGTGAGACTTTATCATTTAATATATAAACAGTTGCGAACATATACATTGTAGTCGACTTTAAAGTAACAGTATGCTAATTTTGTGTTCATTTGTTTACCGAAACAAACATGACAAATATATTCCCTATAGTTTAAACATCAATAAACATGAATTCACAAAGAATGAACTCATAATGTATTGATCCGTATTTGTTGAAGAAAGATATTTGTTCATCATAAAATTAAAAAAAATTACATATTTTTAACAATCAGGCTATTTTACAAGTTTTGTCTGTTAGTAATATGGTAAAAACAAAGATATTTTCGATCGGTTATACATTGCAATGGTTCTTATTAGAGATGTTTTAGCCAATGTAACAACAATACTGGAAGAAGCCAATGCAAACATTTTATGTTCAGATGAGCCAGATATATCTTTAACAAATAATGACATTTTTTTCTTTTTTTCTGCAGCGCTCAATGTATTGCCAGACTATAACGACTGCTCTCAGTAACAGAACGTATCCTGACAACAACGCACGATCTCTCGTGCCCCAATTCGTTATTACCACCCAGTGTAGATTCATACATCTTGTGATGTTAAAACACTAACATATCACTGTACTTTGATGTCTTTATACACTGCATGTTGTTCTGTTCATATATTCGTGTAGATGAGCGTGCATTTATGAAAACATACAGAGGCTAAAACATCAAAGCATTGTACCGACATCTTCTTTACAAATGAGAGGTTGCTAAGAAATTGTTGTAATTTTCGTAACTCACATGTTAAGTGTTGAAAGACTCAATGTATTCAGCAAATGTTTATTCCAAGTTGAAAAGGTTTCTTCCGTTTGATATTTGTTTTTCCATGTCTCAATAAAGAGAAAAAAAGCCAACATCAAGGTGTTATTTTCTTTGATGCATAAATAAAAGACGAAGCTTCATTAATACCGTGATACATATAACGTTAACTCTCCAGCTTCCGTTTGCAAGATTTACATTTGAGAAAAATATATTCTCCACTTCTATTTCATAGTTCATTATTTGGTTCCATAGAATGTGAGCGAATTTATTTATTCTCTGGAAATCAGATTCAAATATTGGATTATTAAATTAATTGTTGTGTTTTTCATGTAATTAATAAGTGTAAAATGAAATTTATTGTGGAAATATACAAAGTGACATCGTCAGTTCTGGTGTGGAGTCGTATCACGTGTTGCATTGATCTCTGACATAACAATGTTTTAATGTGAAACCCCTAAAATTTGCTGCTTTATTAATGATCATCTTACAGTTTTATTCATGTATTAATCTCTTTCTACACTAGGCTCCGTAAACATTAAACTTTCTACACCGTGACAGTAAAATAACTTCATATAATAATATCAGTGTACGTACACTAAAAATTGGAAATGTAACCGGACGAAATGTTTGCACAAAAACTGATGTCTTACATCTATATACAACTTTGATTACATAATAGTTCAAAGTAAGATCGTAAGTTAATCTGTCAATTATTTATCTTAATTATTATTGTACAATAAAGTAAAATAAACGAGAAAGATAAATAAAATATGATACTAAGATTATAAAGAAACTGTCGAATAATTTCTTCACCTTCTGTAGTCTGTAAGTATACTGTATAAAAATATAAAGATTTCAAAGAGAAGAAGAAATGAAAGTAGAACGTAATAATGAAAACATTTTAAATGTGATTTTCTTATCTGTAAACGGTTCACACAAAGTCTAGTTGTAATAGTTTACCATTTTACGTATAATGAGACGTATTTAGTTTGGGAGAGGGAAAATTACATATTGAATAATTTTCTCTGTTATTCAAGCATAAATCCTCAATGTATCAAGGCAACTATCAGTGATGTATGTAACTATTCAACTTTAATAGTTTTATGATTCTACCAGTGAACACCTATTGATTTGTCATTGATAAACTGTTAACTAAGTAATAGATTTTTGTAATAGTTGTATATATACTGTCAGTTTTTTGTAAAGATAAATTCGTTTGATACGAACGTGCAAATTGTTAATTTATAAATTTTGTCAAAACTAATAGGCATTGCAAAAAATTGAACACTAATCAAATTTATATTGCATATTCATTCAACTGTGAAGTTGTACGTTACAGTAAGTGATGGATAGTGCTTGATCGGATGTAAGTTCGAGTGTCTGCATACACAGATTACCACTGGTCCAAAACACGTGTTATTGTTCTCTTTGAAACTAAAGTAACTAAGTTGATATCGGGAAAAAATATCGTTCACAGACATGATGCATTCGATATTTGACAATACATCGTATTCTATGACGTTACGTACTAAATTTACGTATTAAATCGTGAAATAGATGGTACGACGAATTATTTCCTACTTATCATTGAACATTGACAACTGAACGGGACATATTGACAGCTGAACGGGACATAGCAGCAACTTAGTAAAATGTTTTTACAGCTACGTAAATTTGTCCTAGACCAAGGCGTTCTGTTTAATGTTCATGTGTTATATTATTGAGAGTATTTTCCCATATCAAACTTTATGGGTATAATTAAAGATGAAATACATAAGTAGTGAGTGTAACATTCGTTCGTAGTTGAAATTGTGAAATCTACTCGTATTGGTGGAGAATTTCAAACAATATGGTGAGGTATATAACACATTCCTGAGTGTAACATTAAATACATCTTACCAGGCTCTACATTGTTTATATAAATATTTACCAATTGATTGATTATCGATTTTATTGTTTTGTTATAACAACATCAGTAAATTCCAGAGTTCATTTCTTGCAATTAAATTCTTGCCAAGTTGCTCTCCCGCTTACCCTACAATAGTCGTGTGTGATCGGATAGTATTCTTATTACATTTGAAGATTGTATTGTTATTACATTTGAAGAAAGTTTCATTTTGTGTTCGTTTGAAGCATTTTATTTCGTCTAGAATATTTCATCTTCGTATTATTTCTGACTTTATGTCGTATTTCACACACACTTACCAGACGTTTAATGGCTTTAGTTACAATACGTAATGTTTGTCTCTCCTTTACATCATTCACTGATCATTGTGTGTTTCTTGTAATCAACTCAAGTAACATTGCTTTATTATTGTTGTCTGTCAATCAAATACCAATCGACGTTCCTTCCAATGCTCAGACTAATACGTCTGGATTTTGATCTATAAATAGATTATGACGTCATTGAATTTATTACGAAGGTGGCAAGGTGCGAATGCAAAAGAAACCTTGCAGTTGAACGTCGACACTTTGTTTAATTTTGTTTTGTAATTAAATGTTATTTTTAAATTCATCAAACAAATTCATTAATAGACACTTGAAGACATGTTGTCTAGGAATGCGTGATCGACTTTATCCGCCTTGGCTCAAACTAATACAGTGCCTTGTTTTCTTCTTGGTTTAACATCAACATTTGTGAATTATTGTCAAAGCATATATTTCTGGTCACTAATTCTCTAAGTACTTCTAAGTTACGCAGCTTTTATTTCCGTAAAGTATATTCTGATGTCTGATTTTACTCGAAGAGATGATAATTTATGTGTTTAACACAAACACACGTCAATACTAAATTTATAAAAGTACACAGATATATACAATTTCATATTTTCTATCACAGTCACCGAGGTGAAAGGTTGCATTTGCGTTTTGGAGATATTCTCAAAACCCAAGCCTCTGATTGGTTGTCTCTAAGCACTGTCTTAAAATTGACCAATGACAAGGCTGAACTCAGAGATTGGTCTTCATCCTAGCCCAGCCTTCTAACACAAGATTGTATACAAACATAAATTATGTTCTTCTGAGATTTGGTTTAATATCAAGTTAATGTCTCTATCGTCGAGTTAGAAACTCATAATTTGTCATTTTGAATAAATGATATAAAAATCAACAAGCCTATTGGATGAGCTGTCAACGTTTCATTGTATTGGAATTTATGAGTTACGTTTTATCGGGACCTGTTTCATATGTGGTCGTTTAATTTTGATGAAAACATTTTAATAATGTATTTAGTATACAATAAACATTGACTCACAATAAGCGAACACGGTGATTATATGAGAATATCAAATTGTTTCATCAAATAAGTGTCGGCGTTTTTTTGCAATATATAAATAAATGTAATGATATTAGTAAGTGATATGTCAATAAAAAACAGGTGGTAGCAACTTATGATTATATATTGCGAATTTTCTTATAAATTACTCTTTATTAAAAATAATATAAACAAAATGAAACAAATAACATTATTTCGTTTACGGAGAAAAATTGACTGAAGAAGTTTAATTTTCTGACACCAATATGACCTTAAAACACCAGCGATATTTGACACTTGCTACACGGAGAAAGCAAACATTTGGTGTCAAAGATGGCAAACTTGATAAACCATGCACTCTGCTTTGGGCTACAATTTTGTCAATCCAATTAGAGCAAACCGTATCAAATAATTCGCCCGTTACCTTAAGATGCTATCAACAGATAGATGTAAATATTGCAGCTTGACCCGAAAAATACATTTTAATTTTAGACATGCTGCCGTGTGGTCGGTTAGTGTCTGTATTTAATCAGCGCCTTGATCACGTGATACAAGTATATCTACGTGACCAGTTTCTTAATGTCCGCGACTGTAGTATTCGCCGACAGTTTGATTAATATAGAATTCATTGACATAATCAAAAGTTCTTGTATTGTCAGCAACAATACATCGTGGTACAAAACATTGCATGACCTAACCAAGCAAGATGTAATCATCCATAATTTTATGTTGTTGGGGTTTGCATTAGATGACAGTGTAACACAGGCCAGAACAGTATGGTGTCGGTTTTTGTTAGGACATGACGTGACGTCGCAGAATATACCATATCAGTATGGCGTAGGCATTGAATAGGACATGACGTGACGGTGCAGAATAGACCATATCAGTATGCCGTAGGCATTGAATAGGACATGACGTGACGGTGCAGAAAAGACCATATCAGTATGTCGTCGGTTTTTGTTAGGACATGACGTGACGGTGCAGAATATACCATATCACTGATATGGTCTAGGCATTGAATAGGACATGACGTGACGGTGCAGAATATATCATATCAGTATGGCGTAGGCATTGAATAGGACATGACGTGACGGTGCAGAATAGACCATATCAGTATGGCGTAGGCATTGAATAGGACATGACACGACAGTGCTTGGCGTACAAAGTTATGCGGCAAGGGTTTCAGTACCACATAGAGCAGAATGGCAAGTTTCACACGTGACGGTGCAAGAAACAAAACACAACTTGACGTGACGGTACGTGATACACGTGACGGTACACACGGTACAGAATGTTGGATGTATGATAGAACAGAACGTTAAACAACGTGTACAATGATCTAGAACACCGAATGATCGGACACTATTTGATTATAAAGGTACAGAATAAAGCTCTAAGTACTAGACTCATTACATGTACCAAATAATTACATGTAAACCTTAACATAAGAATAAAACATCATGAACTTAACACATTATAAAACATTCAATTATAACTGAACTTAGCGGATCTGTTCCACAAAGTAAAATGTTGTACTTTTTACTTGATTTATACCCTGCCCTAGGTGAGTATGTTAATTGCAGGCTGTTAATTTCTGGAACAAATTATACATGTAATATTTTGCTATGGTAAATAAATCTTTCGTATTTACCACCTGTATTTAATGTGTTGTTTGGGTTCCGTTGTGAATATTCAGTCTCGTGTTTTGTATAATTATCTAACAGTTAACTAGACGATAAGTAAGAATTTGCAATATTATATATATATTGAGGCTGTAACATTTAGGTTCAATGTTTTTTTACACCGTCTGTTTGCCTGTCCGTTCGTTCGTCCGTCTGTCAGTATCAGTGAAATAGACACAGGGTTAATTTAATTTGTGTCGTTAATATAAGCAAATACAAAGAACATTTTGAAATATTGTCTAAATAATAAACTTGACAACTCAAATATGATCTTGTTATACAAGTTGATTCACACCAATAGGATGTTTAGTTTGTATGATCACATTTGCAAACAAACTGTCGCTTTATTGGTCCATTAATGATAAACATACAGCTCGTAAACCATATTCACCATCTGGTATTTATCACAGAATTCAACGCTATTACAAGGATACTGAAACAAAGTAATATAATAAATAAATAACTTTCCATTCTTTTTAAACAAAATGACCAATGATGGGTTAAAATAACCAAAATATAAAACGATGAAAGCATAAAATGGAGCATATTATTTGTAGTTTAGGTAAAAAAACAACTAAATAAGCATTATCATTGTGTGTGTGTCAGATTAGCAAAATATCACGTTAATCCGACATACTGACTACCCAGGTGACTTATATATCTAATTATCCTTTGATCTTACCGCTTATAATGCTCGTTAAGTAATTGTTTTTAATTACCCAAGCTAACGTAGATTTCCGTTCTTGGGTGTCGTGTAGTCGCATTTATATAACTCTATTCTTAAATGGAAGTATTTTAGACAAATTATATAAACAACATAGAAATATTAGAGAACTGCACTAATTGTAATTAGGAACCAATTAGCAGGAATATCATGCGTTGTTTGTTCATGTGCTGCTGATGTAATGGAAGTCGTCTGGGTAATACCCGGATAACTTCGGCATCATCAACTTGCACAACAAATCGTTATGATCAGAAAAATGTTAAAAGAGAGGTCTGGCCCAGGCTTGTTGGGAGATTACCTGAAACATCTCAATCTGAGCTAAATCTCAGCTCAAATATTGAGATTCTTCTCGTCTTAGACCAGACTCAAAATCAATATTACAAAACAAAAAGATGAGATGAGTTTTTTCTTTGTAAAAATTCAGGAGATCCAAGAATGAGATTGTCTCAAACACAGGCTCTGGTTTCAGCAAAATCTCATATTGAGCTGAGATTTCTATTTGAGATGTTTTGAGAGATTGATCAAATAGAAAGTTTGTGAGCAGACTAAAGTTCTATATAAGCGCATCACTATCAATTATAAGCCTGCACGTTGAATAATGTTCAAGTAAAAGAAATGAAGTATTTGAGAAAATCTCAATTAGAGATTGTCAATGTATTAATACCTCGGTCACGTGAAGCTCCCGGCGTACGGGCTTCCATGTCCAGCAGTATGGTTCCCCAAGTCATAAAGGCCCGGGACCAGCCGTAGATCTCATCTCACGGAGGCTTGAAAAGTATGCATGCTACAATTTTCGAAAATTCGCGCTGGGCCGCATTGTATGCAAAGCGAATACTCACGGTCTAACGGGGCTGTGGCCCTTTACGGGGCCCGCAAACAGCCCGGGAGCTTCATATGACATGGACACAAATAATGTTACTTTCAACAGATTTTCAAAGTCGTATAATATATACTGAACACGAATCTATGTAATTATAATATTTAATTATACTTTTCGAAAAATATTTCTTTAACCAGTACGAAGCTAAATTTGAATGTACGATAAAGTATTGACAGAAATTGTATAACTGAGTTTAGTGACCAGTTTCAGACGTCATTAGTCAATGTTAATACTGCACTCAGAAACAAGCAACATACACCTGGCTTGTACGACAGGTATTCAAACTCACAGTTACAATTAAGGATATTTTCTGTTATCCTGTTTAATTACCTGGCCAAATATATTTTTGAACTTATTTATGTAAGATTACAATTAGTGTGAATATCGTATATAAAATCTTTCTGCGTCATTTAAAGGTCATTCTAGTCTTGTGTGACTTTACTAATTAGCAATATTGTATTATATTCATGTATTATTCTACGTCGTAATTACAACTGATACAATCTGCAGTTTTGACAGAAACTTAAGTTCTCAATGAAGTGATAAATTAATTAAGCAAACATGTGTGTCTTTGATGTGATTAGAACCTTTAGGAAGATATGATCACAACATGGTTAATTGTACGTATACTTTGTAACCTAAAATTGCTTACGTACAATAAATATCTATTTCACACAAAGTTTGATTATATTAAGCGACTAGAGAATTATTCTGTGATTATGAAAACAAATGTGATGTCACTTAAAATGTTCAACCAATTTTCTCCATATTTGGTGGTAATGCTTGAAATTAAAAGATTACTTACTGAACACAATAAGAGTATGTTAAGATATATCACAACAAAATAATTGTTTAGGCAATGTATCGCGTAAAATATCAATCATAAATACCAATATTTTCTGTATATTGAATAAAACAACTCACAGTAAAAAGTATGTAACTATTGGCAACAAACTGACTCGGATTTTAAATGTTTTTGTTGAATAAAAAATACAGAAAATTCAAGTTTCAACTCAAAGATGAAAATCAAAACTTGCAAAATTTATCTTAAAATGTTTCAATTACGTTTTAATAATTAATTGGCTGTTTTGTTGTATAAGTTAACACAATTAGTCAATTAAAGTCACATTATTTTTGTTCTGTTCAAAATAATTAATTTATAAAATAAATTTAGATTTTCAGATAAAATACTGAAATATTGCGATCAGTAAATGAGCTGCGCAGGATGGAGATAGACTTGCTTGAGTAAAGTTTGCGATAAAAATATTGTTTGATAAAAAAAATATTGTTTTAAATTGAATGAAATTTTGTTTTCCATTAGTTTTAATTTACAAGTTTAATGTGTGTACAAATACAAGAAACACGATATAATTTTTATTTATTTCGTTTGAACAAAAACCAAATATCCAAATAATGTAGGTTTTATGTAATTAAGACGAAATAAAATATTTTCATTTGACAGCTTAAAATTCGGAAATAAATCAAATGTCAAATAAACAAATTATGTTGCTATATAAACTATTTATCGCAATAAATCAAGTATGAATATTGGTAAAATATTACATGATTTATTGACTACTTTCAGTTATAATATCTAGATATAATATTTGATAATTTATAATTTAATTGTATTTATGTTTAATGGGCAAAGATTGGACAATAGTTACTTACGATAATGAACGTTTTTTCTTTGCTTAATGCGTAATTAATATGCTAACGTAGCTAAGAAGCAGACCATTTTGTGGCGTTTAATCCATTAACATTTAAATATATAGATAGGGTGAATTGAACAGAATAGAATGAAAGTAAAGGATAAAAACAGAAGAAAAGACAAAAAAATGTACCAAAAGAACAATGCAGTTTGTAAGGTTGAGCTTTGAAACGAAATAAGAATATAGAATTGGACACGTGAAGTTGAACATAAACAAAATGTTAGTGAGTTATGATAACCACTGTAGACAGTCATGAGACATTGTAATGATACATAAATAATGTCATCCACCTTTATCAAGATGGAAGATGAAATTTAAAACGTTTTGAGTCCACATGACAAATTGGAGTGTCGGTGCCGCAGACTGGCACGCAACATACGTGGCTTAAACTTACAGTAAATATTCATTTATTATACACAAAAATGCGAGAATAGTTCGCACAAATATTGACACAAATTGTATGTTAACAATGTGAGGGAAATGAATACAGTGTACGTGTTGCCTCGTCATTGTGGAGTCATCATCTTCACAGTGTATCATTAATTATAACAATTAGTAACTTTTAATTGAACTTCAGTTGTGCAAATCAGAGTAGTATCTTATATTTTTATGGATGAGAATAATTGAAAACCTTCTGTCTCACAAATAGCGACCTGTGTTAGATGGAGCCAGACAGACCACAGATTCGATGATTGAGATAAGTTCGTCATATATATACACCGAGCGCAGGTTTTTTTTAAAGTTTTTTTTAATAAATGCGATATTATTCTTTAATTATGCGTACAAAACTTACATGTCCGTAAAAATAATTTAGATTTTGTAGGTATGTTTATTTAGCCGCAAGACTGGGATGGAAGGAGCATTGTGTATCTATTGTAGTGTATTGTGTATCTATTGTAGTGTATTGTACATCTATTGTAGTGTATTGTGTATCTATTGTAGTGTATTGTACACGGACAGTTAGTTTGTACAGAGTTTGACTTCCTAATAAGTTAACAATAAATGTTTTCCTAAATTTTTCGACGGATCATTCTTTCAACTTATTTAATAAAAATTCGTCATAACATTTACCAAATATACCATGTGTCTATAGAATATATGAAATGTTAGTCACATAATGATGTAAAATACCACAAGGCGTTTTCGTTTCTGGTGACATCATTGTCCCTAAAATGTGAGATAAGTTCCAACGACGACAAAAGGTCCCATTTAGCCCCTAAAATGGTTGTCCCTAAAGTCGATACGTGTGATAATGAAAGCATGACGATACATGGACATATTATCAGTAATGGAAGTAGGACTACATAGTGAATATACGTTGTTGATTGTAGACAACATGTAATAACAATCCCATTGTACACAAAACTACAATATTATATGTGAACCAAACATGATTAACAGTTAATTATGACATAATTTGTCAAGATAGTCTTCATTGCAATATTATTAGATGAAATCAGATTACATCAGATAATTACAGAACACGTAGCGACCACCATAATCCTACATAGAAAACCTATCATTATATCTATATTCACTCCGTACACGGAGCATTTTGTTGATGTTGTATGATTTATTAAATCTACAAAATATATTTTAAATTATTGTAAAATTAAACGCTAATACTGTACCTGCAAATATTACGTATTATACAAACAAAGGAAGGAAATATGCTAACATTTAATTATATACATGCTTGTTCTCGTAATATTAATGTATGTTGGTGCAATTTGTATATTTTACAATCTATGTTATATCAAATGCTTTATAAAATTAAAAACTCTTCAATTTGAAGGAATATTTAGTATATACACATGAGCACGTACCACCACTGTGTCCCTTTATGGCGCCTTTTCTTCCCTGTAGTAATATGTACCATCAGAAGAATAAGTAAACTCCAGTAAAGTACTCTCATGTTCCCGTTTGGTACAACTTGGCACTGTTCCAGGTAAATCCCTTATTCAACATTTAGCTCGTTTCGATCACAGAAATTAAGTATTCAGTGAGACTGCGATTTCTATTTTTTGCACAAACGCGAAACAAAAAAAAAATTAAACCGTCGAAATTATCCGAACATACAGAATTGTCTTTCTTTAAATCCTGTTTTTGAGAATCCGTCAAAAATTGCGAATAAATTCAAAATATGAAACTATGGTGAAATTGAATTAACGTGCGTCAATACAACATAGTTCAAGTTCTCCTCTACCGTGTCTGCGGCTTTATTGTCCGCCTCTACAGATTTCCAAATATCCTTAAATATACTGGGCTGTCGTCGTTGTACTGTGCTATTTAAATCAGTCGCTGATTTTTGTTGTGAAATGCGACTTCAATCTAACCATTTACTTGTCATCATAACATTTATATATTACCAACAAAAGATTCCAGCTATTTAAATTGTAGTAATACGCGTTCAAAATCACATACGTTTTGTTTTAATGTTCACTTGTCCAAATCGTTTTTATACAATTTGCATTTCTTTGGTATTTGTTCATAAAAGCTTACTCATGGGTCTCGTGTGATTAATATAATCTATAAACTATGAGAAAGTGAGATTTTGTCTTCAAATGTAACTCATAAAGTTTTTTATATGAAGTACACAGATGTTAAAATGTTGCCTACAGTAGGTTAGTACATTGAATGATAGTAAATCAGCGACAATGTTCACCACGTCCGTGTATTGGATGTTTCAATTTTCATTGATGGTAAAAATGCCCCTTTGATCTCGTAAAATAGCTCAATATGTTCGTGTACTATTCATTCCAAATTGACTCCCGACTGGCTTCATTAAGTTTTAAAACTTCTAAATGTATAATATGATAATTGACAAGCTGTATAAAATGTGTGGTTTTTTGTCCGATTTAATATATTGCGTGTAGTTCACTCGTTCACTAAATTTCCATTTATAACACTATTTAGATAAATAGTAGAAAATCCTTTAAAGTTGAATTCTTTGATTGTTGACTTTCTAATTTATCCAATCTTCCAAATCGTTTGAACTACGATGTGTTACATTTAAAACGAAGTGTTGGTAATTCTAGACGATTATCAATGTTGTCAGTTCTGCTATCACACAAACTTTATCTACAATCGGAACAGCTTTGTTATCTACCCCGAGTCCACTCCACAACGGCACGTGAAATGTTTCGATGGCCACTTTAAGAAGAAGTTACAATGAATTGATTTTTCTTACTCCACTCGACTCTCAAAATCGCCTCATTTTCTTCAAAAAATCAAGTTATTATTCACTGCGTTTACATTATATACATCACCATTAGCGAGGCATATTACACGTTTAATTATGAGAATATAGAATGTAATATACACCTCACCTTGTAGGTTGGGCTATGTAGAAAATCCCTTTGTAAGCTATAGGTGAAAAAGTACATAAAAACTGGTTGATGCCCAGAGGAAACTTTCCGACTCGAGTAAAAATTCCTAATTTACAGAACGTCTAGTCAGTCAAAGGAACAGAGCAGAAACGTTAACACCCGACTTTCCTTGATGTAAACATAAACAATATTTACTATTGTAAGGAAAAAAAACACTTGTCGTTTGTTTTAATGAAGACATAAATTTAACCGCTTAACGCTTGCTTTGATTTGAATTTAGCCAAAATGTCGCTGTTCAATTTAGGATCAAACTATCTTACAACCATTTAAAATTGTCTCGGAGAATTTTATCAAATTACGTATAATGTTCACACGCCATTGACTTGGAGAGAAGAAAACAAGAGTATATGATGTATAGACGAAGTTAAATCACTTTATGCGTTACCCTCCATTTAAAGTCGACAAACCAATAAAAACAGATAGTTATCACATTTTCTACTTTGCCGACTGAAGATGGCTTTTTTCTTCAAATCCAGCAATAAGTCACGCCCACTTTTTCGCCGTAGGTTGTATACAGCTATCTTGTAACATACTGTTTAACCTCGTCTTGTTCAAGATGACTTGTACTTTTGTTTACAAGACAAAGTAATTGTTATTTACAATAAAAAAATTCTCGCCGCTAATACAGTGTCTCTCCGTAAATGGCGATTTGATATGAAAACACCGAATATATAGAACTGTAAACTTGGTGTAAGTACAGATGTGGACGTCTCTTGTAGAATTAAGTAGAAAATAAAACTGTTCGTCCATACATCACAATTATAGATTCGTATCATACATTTATATTCATGAATATTGATTAAAAGTCAGTGAGTGATTCACAGGAATGAGTCGTATATTGTACCTCAACCACTACATCTAAAATATGAATCATTATCAACATTTCATTATTATATACAAACCCAATTATAACGGTATACCAGTCGCTGTTTAATATGGTTTTGTGTTTAATGTGATTTTGATGGTATTTTAACCCGCCATATAACATAGATTGCAATATAAACATAGTTTTCCTTTATAATTTATATACTAGGTTATGATTTCTCATGCTTCATCAAAATCTCCATTAATTCAGTACTGAAGAATTATTTTCTGATTGAGAAAAACTCACACGTACAACCACACAGAGCAAACGGGGATGGATTGTTCATCAATGTTAACTATAAAAAATCTGTCTGCGACTTTTATGATTAAACAATTACGCGGAAAATATATTCGGCAAATATTAAATGGACCGGTCTACGCAAATTCCACAACACTTTATAGTTTTAAAACTATGGGTTTGATGTCGGCATTTATTAACAGTTAATTACGAGGGTGGGACAGGACTGACTGTTTTGCGTACATTTAACGTGTTAATTAATACTTGGGTTCCATGTTACATCAATTATCACGCGCAAATATTCCTTACTCACTTTGATGATAACGACAGTCACGTGATGGGATTGCGATCATTTCATTGGCTGATTCTATTTTCATTCACTTTCGTCTGCAATAAGTTTTTTATTATCATAAATTCTCGCAGAACTCGTGTTTTCATCTTGAATATCAATTCACTCAAAATCTGACTCCACAGAGTCGCGTAAAATTACAATTTATTCTGTCTGTTTTCTTTCATAATTGACATATTTAATCCACTAATATTGTATTTAGACCACGTTCCAGTGTGATTTACATCACGTCACGTGCATATATAATAGTGACCCGCGTGCATGTGGGATAATTTTTACGTTAATGCAAATATTTTAAAAACCAAGTTAAAACCCGCAATGACGTTAGTCGGTACATGAAATGTTACATAAGTAAAATTCTTCAAGATGTAGGAAGAAATAACGATGGAATCACATTAATTATTGTCATCATATCCTCGGTGTGTTGTCATTGGGGCGCAATGGAATACGTCACGTGACGCTAACTACATGTACACTGATTCTAGCAGGGTTCTAGCCAGAAGTAATGAGGCTAAATGTACTTTGAACAAACTTTTTAAGACATTAAACGATAAAATTTGACCATTTGACGCTTTATAAAAATTGAGAAATTAACTATAATCATTTATTGTGTTTGAATTTTAAATAAACGGACGAGGTTTCTAAACATTTATAAAATATTGTATGTTTTCTGTTACGCTGTAATTAAGTCAAGTCAATCTAACGAGGGCGTAACAGCACTAAAATAAACTCATATAAAAGTTGTGTTTATGGCAGCAGATGAGTAAAAGTGTGAATTATGACTCAGAAATATCGACTCATACATTCATACAGAGAGACAGTAAATCACTCTCGTTATTTGTTCCATTCTGTAAGAAGGAGCGACTGTGTGTAGAAATAAATGATTTCGGTACAATGTTGCACGGTTGACTTACAATAACATAATCAACATTGTTTCTATCATCAACAAACAATATATCAACATTGTCTACACTATACAACATGCCTGGTGCATTTGTTTCAGTAATATAAGATTTGTCATGTTAGATTATTCACAGACAAGTATTTACTGGGAGCAATGTAATTGTTTATAGATATCTCAGAAATATCTAGGGATGGTTGGTTGTCATTGAAATCAAACCATATTTTTACATCATTCTGATTCTTGTAGAGAATGTACCCGCTCTGTGGCAGAATAATTATTGTGCATGAAGAAATTCTTTATAGTTGTAATGTACTAGACATTTCACACCCTTCGGTTTCCGACACTCATCAATAAACGAGAAAGTGATTGGAATCAAGGATAATGACAATTATCAAATGTGGCTCCATAGTCCTAGGAGATGTGATTGCAGATTATTCCTGGGGTGGTATTCACGAAACATTCGCTCAAAGTAATATTATGCTCATTTTTTGTTCATTTGTTTACCTAAACGAACATGAACAATATATTTCCTATAGTTAAAACATCAATTAACATGCATTAACAAAGAATGAACTCATATTGTATTGATCCGTATTTAAACAAAAAATCAAGTTTTTTAACAATCAGGCTATTTTGCAAGTTTCGTATGTTAGTAATAAGGCAAACAAAAGATTTGTTTCAATCGGTTATAGATTACAATGCCTCTTATTAGAGATGTTTAGCCAATGTAACAACAATACTGGATGAAGCCAAGTCAATCATTGTATGTTCAGATGAGCCAGATACATCTATAAGGTTAAGATTTTCCTTAAAAGTAATATTTTCCTTAATATCAACGAGATTTTCCTTAAATATTTAGAAAATACTTAAGTGGTATTCACTAAATGTCTTATCTTAAGATTTTCCTTCTATATGGCATTTTTTGCCTTACTAGATAAGGTAGCGTCCATTTTCCTTAGATGGATATTTTCCTTAAAGTTAAGACTTTCTATTGCTTAGGAAATCCTAAAATGGCACAGATGAGAATGTTAAGGTTAAGGATTTCCTTATCTTTAACTAAGGAAAATAAAATAAGGATAAGGACAATCTTTTGTTAAACCTTGGGTTGTTTCGTGAATACCACCCCGCAAAGGTTGTGTTTTGGTTGTGAAATGTTCCGTATCTTCAGACACAGTGCAGTATTTTGGATGTAATTTTATTTATATACATGGATTTTAATACAATTTAGAACATAGATCACAATATATCCTGCTTCTCATGTACATGTACCAACTTTCATCCTTTTTTTAAAATAAGATAATAATAATATTCTGTCAGTGTACGAACTTAACAGACAACCCTTGCATGACGCAAGTCACACGAAGTTGACAGACAACCCTTGCATAACGCAAGTCACACGAAGTTGACAGACAACCCTTGCATAACGCAAGTCACACGAAGTTGACAGACAACCCTTGCATAACGCAAGTCACACGAAGTTGACAGACAACCCTTGTATAACGCAAGTCACACGAAGTTAACAGACAACCCTTGCATGACGCAAGTCACACGAAGTTGACAGACAACCCTTGCATAACGCAAGTCACACGAAGTTGACAGACAACCCTTGCATAACGCAAGTCACACGAAGTTGACAGACAACCCTTGCATAACGCAAGTCACACGAAGTTGACAGACAACCCTTGCATAACGCAAGTCACTCGAAGTTAACAGACAACCCTTGCATAACGCAAGTCACACGAAGTTGACAGACAACTCTTGCATAACGCAAGTCACACGAAGTTGACAGATTTCATAACAGATCAAGTATACCATAAAAATAAGCTTCAAATAACCGGTAATATATAAATATTTCTATGAAATGATTACAATTGATAAATCTATTTATTTACATTTATTTAGATGTACAATGTATATTGCATGACGTTGTTACGTGCGAATATATATTTTATAATTAAAGGGTATTTTTTTTTCTTAACGGAATTAATGGAATCATCTATATAATCATATATTCAATCAATTAATTTAGACAAAATTTAAGTCTTCAGAAACTCGTATTTCCACACACATAATTTGCATTTGTCTTAACATATTTGAACGCATCGTTTAACAAAACTCGACGTGATATTGTCTAATAAGGTAGTCAGATAAAAGTTGTTCCAACAAGTGAATTTACTGGTTTCAATTAAACGAATTACAATATTTGATAAGGAATAATATTGTATTTATAATACTAATTCTATATTTTTATAACAGACGCGTTCTCAGTGACCAAGTCTACTTAGTAAAACACTCACAGTGGACAGACTGCCACATCTTGAAACGACAACGACACAACGTTAAGAATTATGCACTGCACGACATCAAACTTACGTCCCTCGTTGTATCTATGATATAAAGGAGCGTTTCCATGACAAAATCTACGTTAGTGACGTTGTTATGACGTCATGTATTTCCCTTGGAAAGCTTTGGCTTCACAAACTTAGCGCTTTCTCAATAATTGCTATGGTGGCTTTATTTTGATTTATAGAATTAAATGAACTTGAAAATGTGTATAAGAGTTGTGTATAGTTGTGTATAAGAGTTGTGTATAGTTGTGTATAGTTGTGTATAGTTGGGTTCCCCCCCCCCATTTAGAAAACAGAATATTATTTATGCATTTAATTAATTTGAGTAAACATTTCGGAAACGATGTCATCATTTATTAGCTTAATTTAAGACGTCCGATTTTAATATGTATGGTATCAAAGTAAAATATATCTGTTAGAAAATTTAAAAATCTGAAAATGCATAACAAATAAGTTCCAGACTTGTTTTCTCATGTGTATAGCAAATGGGTAGATAGACAGATAAAATGCAATGGTGAATATTTTGAGAAAGAGAGTAAACATGCTGACAGATTGACGTCATTTGTTTCATGTATAAGTACGTTGTGACGTGCTCCACTCTTGCTTATATGACTAGACATAAACTGCTGTAATTGTGTAATGTGTGATAGAAAATGGTTGATTGTCTGCATATCCATGCATAAAACATGCTTGCATACCTAGAATGATGTTCCTTTTTTTTTTAAATGACCATTAAACCCGTGACAGTATGTGTCTACGAACTTTGTGGACAACCCTTGTACATGTCTTGTCATGGAACAGCTTATATCTACGAACTTTGTGGACAACCCTTGTACATGTCTTGTCATGGAACAACTTATATATATTTACAAGGAAGAACTAAAACTGTGAAGTATAACGTATATAAGAATGGTACGGATTTTATGTTCTCATTAACGAATAGGTTAGGAAAGTTAACGTCATCGCTCATATAAGAATGAGCTTTCCACAAAGCGCTTTCTATTATACATCAATATTTATTTGTTTATGAAACGAACGAGTCATCGAGTGCATGTTCTGTTATATGTACAAATTTAATACCCATTAATTACCATTTTATGTCAATAACCTACAAACTGCGGGGTAACATAATAACATTACAGTTCTTGTATGCATTCATTTGTGGTTTATCAAATTCATTACACCGAATATATATACAGTGTTGCTTGTTGTTGTTGTTGTTATAAATGTTGTTGTTGTTATAAAGGTTGTTGTTGTTATAAATGTTGTTGTTGTTGCTAGTGATGAAGATGAAAACAATGATGACGATGATGATGTTGGTGTACAGATCGACTTAGGAGACTAGCCCCTGGGGATATTGTAGGAAGGGACAAACTAAATACTATGTATACGATAATGTATGCACATTGTGAATATTTTACATATTAATTATATATTCTTACATGGTATCATTCATATCCTTATTACACATTTTAAATCATACAAAACTTTGCAATTAAAATAAAGTCAACATTATGATAATATTTCACAAATTCACAAATGACTGACTTTCCACAAAGATATAATTTGCCAAATCGTGTTTCAATATGTTTGATTGCAAGTCTCAAACCCTTCATCAACCCTTCATCAAGGTAGCGGAAAATTAATGCAAAGTATTTGAGTTAATTACTTTGTACCGGCGACAACTTTAACAGGTGGAAGTTCTTTCAAGTCTTCAGAAATACCCGAGAATCTACGAGAATCTACGATGTTTAAGATGTTTCTGTTGCAAGCGCAGGCAGCGGTCTGAAATCAGAGCACTGTAAGAACCACAGGGTGTCTGTACAAAGTTGAAAGCAAAACAATTAGTTTCTTTCATTCTGTGGCAGAAACGTTCGTGCTTAACCGCTCGTATACAATGTACAACAACATGACAAGTGTTCGTTGAATGTTTCTTAAGGTCAAACAACAAATTGATCGTATATACAGAAAACGTAGGTCTAATTAAGATCTTGTAGATTTATAATACAACAAATGGTATTCTTGAAAAGTAATGCAATCTGTTTGATAAATGAATGGGGAAAAGCTTGAAGCATTCCACAGTATAATACACAGACTTCTTACAAGTTTGCACAGTGATTCATATAAAACTGTGTACGTCACGAGCAATGTTATAAAAATGTTGCTCCAAGAAACCAGCAACTTCCGCATGATGCAACATTTATCACAGATCCTGTATACATATATGTTCAACAACATTTCAGTTTAATATTTTTTTCAAATATTTGATGGAAGCAGATATAATTACTGATACAGTTAAAAGTCATAAGTCAAGTATTGTTTATCAGTCAAAGATTCGTTACTACACAAATAGTTAGCTGTGAGTACTTCAATTAGCGACTCGACCGGAGTATCTTTCCTTATCGCAGAGTTTATGCCCTTATCACTCGGAATATCTCTGCCAAACGTTACAATTTTTTAAATTACTAGGGTCTAATTGTACCAATCAAGTTAACAAACAACAATATGTGAAACTAGGGTGAAGAATACATTAGATATATGCATTCACAGCTGTGACGTCACTGAAGACAACAGCTGTGACGTCACTGAAGACAACAACAGTGACGTCAATGGAGACAACAGCTGTGACGTCACTGAAGACAACAGATGTGACGTCACTGAAGACAACAGTAGTGACATCACTGAAGACAACAGCAGTGACGTCACTGGAGACAAAACAAAACATTACGTATACATGTAGTATGTTTATAAATGTCCACAGAATGTGAGTTATTTCAAGTATATTGACCCACTATAGACTAAATCATTCGATACCTTTGACACACCAAATAATGCTTTTAAACCGGGTTTGTAGACCAGTGTTAGAATGCAGTCTCGCCATTGGTCAATTTCACGACAGTGCTCAGAACTAACCAATCAGAGGCTTGAATTTAGAGACCGTTCTTCAAACTGCTAACCTCAGACCACGGAGTACCACATACAGAACTAATAAAATAATTCCACCACGTAATGGAAAGATCTATGAGTGTTCTGCCTGAACGACAAATGTCTGTTTGTTTGCTATAGATAACATACGAGAGGAGTCCAAGAATTACGTTTATATTCAACTTACAAACCTTGCCAGATAAAAAACAAACAATTTCGTGTTCGCATATCTAACTACAATAAGTTTCACTGAACAAATGTGCCAAGTTTTAGAAATGTTAGATTTCCTAAAACAGAATCGGTAAGCATTTAAAGGACACAACAAAAAATAAATGTTAGTTACTATGGAGACACGAAAAACGACGTTCCCGGCCATATGTTAAGTTCCAGGAAAGCGGCGTTAAGTCCAGTGCACGAATAAAAATATAGTCTATTATGGAAAGTCTATGTAAGTCTGGGACACAACTCGTTTTAAACGTCAGTAATAGTTCGGTCAAATAGTTCAAGACAATATAATAAATCGAGACGTAATAATCGAGTAAAATCTCAAAATCTACGTATTTATACCATAATGCAAGGGAGACAACCTGTACACAACGACTTTGATAGGTTTTGAATGGATTACTTCCCTTAAAAAAGAAATAATCATCTCCGTAATAGCGTTAATTTCGCTGTGTGCCCAGACGAAAAAATCATTGTGTAAAATTTTAAAACAGAATTGGTAAGCATTTAAAGGACACAACAAAATATAAATGTTAGTTACTATGGAGACACGAAAAACGACGTTCCCGGCCATATGTAAAGTTCCAGGAAATCGGCGTTAAGTCCAGTGCATGAATACAAATATAGTCTATTATGGAAAGTCTATGTAAGTCTGGGACACCCATCGTTTTAAACGTCAGTAATAGTTCGGTCAAATAGTTCAAGACAATATAATAAATCGAGACGTAATATCGAGTAAAATCTCAAAATCTACGTATTTATACTATAATGCAAGGGAGACAACCTGTACAAAACGACTTTGATAGGTTTTGAATGGATTACTTCCCTTAAAAAAGAAATTATCATCTCCGTAATAGCGTTAATTTCGCTGTGTGCCCAGACCAAAAAATCATTGTGTAAAATGGGGTTCAGACTGCAGAGCGCTTAATTAGACTGGTTTACAGTTATTAGACTGCGCTTGATTAGACTGGTTTACAGATATCAGACTACAAAGTGCATAATTAGACTGATTTACAGTTCTACAGAGCGCTAAATGAGACTGGTTAACAGTTATTGGACTACAAAGCGCATAATTAGACTGGTTTACAGTTATCGGACTACAAAGCGCATAATTAGACTGGTTTACAGTTATCGGACTACAGAGTGCTTAATTAGAATGGTTTACAGTTATCGGACTACAAAGAGCTTAATTAGACTGGTTTACAGTTATCGGACTACAGAGTGCTTAATTAGAATGGTTTACAGTTATCGGAATACAAAGCGCTTAATTAGACTGGTTTACAGTTATTGGACTACAGAGCGCTTAATTAGACTGGTTTACAGTTATCGGACTACAGAGCGCTTAATTAGACTGGTTTACAGTTATCAGACTACAAAGCGCTTAATTAGAATGGTTTACAGTTATCGGACTGCAAGCGCTAAATAAGACTGGTTTACAGTTATCGTACTGCAAGCCCTAAATTAGACTGGTTTACAGTTATCAGAGTACAAAGTGCTTAATTAGACTGGTTTACAGTTATCACTTAATTCCTAGTAATCAAACGGTTAACCTGACATAGCTATACATGGGTTCTTCATATTGATTGTACTAGTTACCAAGTGAAGGACATATACACAAAATTCAAATACTTAATCATATCAAAATATCAAACACAAAAATAATCATTTGTGTAAATTAATTAAAAAAAGCTGCACTAAAAAACTATTCTCAGTAATCTTCAAACTAAATATTACAGAGGATCTTACATGAGTGGTCATTATTTATTGAATTTATTAAACGAGTCGTCTAAAAACGATAAAAACTAGGCTTTGCCAAGTTTTTTTCGGAATTTGATGAGAAGTTTAATAAATTAAATAAAAAATGAACAAAAATTATATTTATGACATAACGGCAGATTTTCACCAAAACATTACATTAAACCCCTTATATGCAAGCAAAGTATGACATGCGTAATTCGGTCTTAGGTAAACAAAAGCTGAAGCATCAAAAAGTAGTTCCTACAATTTTCTTTTTCATTTTCAGCCACAAAATACGAATTCAAATGATTGTATCACATATAATATTCAAATTAACAAGACATTAATTTTCTATGAAATAAAATGTCAAACTTTGTACAAAATAAATATTTAACAATGTCAACATCATTTGAGCGCGTCTACATCATGTTTGTTTTGTTGTGACGTCGCACGCACAAGAGTTGTTATTTCACTAGTGAAATATCGAAAATAATGTAAAACAATAATAAGGAAAGTTTGTGATAGGATATTTTCAAATGTACTGTGCAGAAATGATTCATGATACATATATTGTATATCCCAGCTTAGACTGGTCCTAGATACCACCTGATCCTTTATCTACACTGAGGAAAACTCTGTACACAGTCTAAGAAATATGTAAAGCTCCAGGCCACAATGATTCCTTGATACAGAAAGATATCCTGGTGAAAGTGTCCACACTATATTTAGATGAGGATAGAAATCTTAACTGCTTTATTATAAATACAAAGAATAAATATTATATATCATTGTACGTACCATTCTACCTGTCAGCTTCATCCTGTGACTTCTGCAACAATAAATGGAGCATAGATCTAAATGATACAAGGGCCAGAACTCCAGTCAGCATACATCTTACACATATCTGAAATATAAAACATTGAATGAAATGTAAAACAATATAGTTCATGTTTTAGTATCAAAGGTTTATATGCCCGAAGTAGTATTCTATATATTTTCCTTATAATGAAGAAAGATTTTAACTTTGTTTTGTGTATGCAATTAGACAGAATGAATAGCAACCCCATCTGATTTGTTTTAAATACCATGAATGCAATATCAGAAAGCCTACATAATGAAAATCACAGAACTGTTTAAATTTTGTTAATATCTCAAAAGATAAAAAAGTTATGAAGATTTGAAGGCGCTTAAATTATATATAAATTATAATCAATTAATGGTAACCTGTACCATAGACGTACATGTCCGTGTCTGTACAATATACATATATGCATGTGAACTATCAACAAATATAAGTCTTGAAACTGTCACTGAACCAATAACCCACACAAATATATATATACCGTACAGGGCGGATCCAGGATTTTGGTTCTTGGGGGACGTACCTTTTTGGTTTTGCTCAAGCCTTATGAAA
This sequence comes from Mactromeris polynyma, assembly GCA_032209605.1. Taxonomy (NCBI): domain Eukaryota; kingdom Metazoa; phylum Mollusca; class Bivalvia; order Venerida; family Mactridae; genus Mactromeris; species Mactromeris polynyma. The sequence goes on from JASFXZ010000041.1 coordinate 277,204, forward strand.
CATCATCATGATAGAATATAATGCTACAATAAATCTGAATTGCTTATTTCAAAATTTTATAATTAAAGATCTCTGTATATTTTCGTATTTATACTCAGACATACATGTAAGGTATGGGAATTTTAGGGGGGCGCGCAGTGGGTGTGACCCCACCTTGGATCCGCTAGTGACATATATGATAACACAATAGCGCGCACTGGGTGTGACCCCACCTTGGATCCGCTAGTGACATATATGATAACACAATAGCACGCACTGGGTGTGACCCCACCTTGGATCTGCTAGTGACATATATGATAACACAATAGCGCGCACTGGGTGTGACCCCACCTTGGATCCGCTAGTGACATATATGATAACACAATAGCGCGCACTGGGTGTGACCCCACCTTGGATCCGCTAGCGACATATATGATAACACAATAGCGCGCACTGGGTGTGACCCCACCTTGGATCCGCTAGTGACATATATATATGATAACACAATAGCGCGCACTGGGTGTGACCCCACCTTGGATCCGCTAGTGACATATATATATGATAACACAATAGCGCGCACTGGGTGTGACCCCACCTTGGATCCGCTAGTGACATGTGTGATAACACAATAGAACTTGATGATAATAATCAATTCACAAACTCATAACAAATTTTAATTCTCAACTTATTTTGGTGGAACATTATACTTTTGCTTAAAACTGTTGTAAATATTCTGACTAATGTATATCAACTGAGAAAAACTTACAATATTTAAGATTGGAGTTTTATCACCTTGGATCTAAGTCACTGTGGAAGTTATAGTAGTTGGTTCGAGTCTCACTCCAGGCACCTGCTCGGTCTCTGAGGAAAATAAAGTTCTCGTCTCCCTCACACATACAGATCTGTTCATGGACTATATACTGGAAATGAAATAATACTGAAATAATTATTAGAAACATGATTTATGTATTGATTCTACATTAATTTTATAAAACACTTTTATGAGAAATAAAGAATACTGTGTAAGAGACAATGAAAGAAGTCAAGAGAGTTGTCTCCCTGCACAATCCATTTATTTATGAAAACATCTTCACATAGAATGATACTTACAGCTATCTAAAGTTAAAATATTAAGAAAAAACAAATACATTTACTGGACAAAAGAATAAACATTTTGCCTTAATAACATGTATTAGCTGCAAACACTTTAGTTTCGGCATATGACGCTGTTCATAGCAACACGGATATTTTCCTGATCTTAAATGGTGCGAATTTCTTATGGAGCGAATTGTTCGTGGAGCGAATTGTCATATGACAGAATTTCTACACGAAGGAGAGTTTTTCCGTCACTCCGTCGAAGTGGACGAATGAACTCTAGGCAAATAGTAAACAAGGTAAAACTATGTTATTACTAATATATGAAATGACAGTAGAATCTAGTATATGTGTAATATATGATATGTTTTGTATATGCCGTCTGCATCCTCATCGCTGTCGTTCGAAATTCCCGCCAAGGAAATAGCTTATCGAATCACGTCTGCTAAACGGATTGAGTATCACTATGAACGATGAGTACTTTCTCTACTGAAATAGATCGTCAGTCTGTTACGACAATATACTTGATTAACTCTCTGATGGCATTTTATAACTCACTCCTACGGTCAAAATAATGTTATATACTTATTTATATGTTGACACCGGCGGAAGCCTCCGTGGCCCAATGGATAAGGCACCGGCCTCCTAAGCCGGGGATTGCGGGTTCGAGTCCCGCCGGAGGTTAACGAATCTTTTTTTTTCATTTTTTTATTTTATTCAGACAGTTAACAATATGATAAACTACTCTACTAGAGAATTCACGGCAGTAAATGACGAAACAAAATTTATATAACTTTATAGAAGGTTTATAAAAGAATGAAATCAATGACGATTTAAGTACTATAATATATGGCGGTATCATACATTCCAGTTGATATATAATATTATCAATTCATGATATCTTAAAACACCAAATGCGACATTTGTTAGACCTTCGATGTAAAAAACATTTCCGACGACACAGGCCCTCTGTGGATTTTACTTAACGTTCGAAAGATAGTCCGTCCTTAAAATATATTTGGTTGGCATTGCCCCACCCATCCTCGGTACCCAGGTACATTATGTTATGTATGTTATGTATGTTATGAATAGCCTTGGTACCGAGGATGGTAAGTAGCATGCTAATGACAAAGGAAATGCCATATTTACACTGAAATATAGCATGAAAACGCACCATTTGACTCTACAATGCTCACACTTGGCGTACACTTCAACATATTTACACTGAAATATAGCATGAAAACGCACCATTTGACTCTACAATGCTCACACTTGGCGTACACTTCAACATATTTACTTTATATATTTGCAAGTACCCCTGTCAGTAAAAAACAACCATCATAGAAAAATACAATACTCACTCAATAAATAAATAATCAACATATTATTTTGCGTAAGAAACTATATACTTCTAGAAGTACGGATGTACCGAATGACGTCACGGACACCTTGCACGGACTGCACGTGAAACATGTTTTGTGTCATTTATCTCATTACATTCAGTACTCAGACACGTTGTCAATTATTGAGATTTAATTTTATTTCATAAGAATATTGACATTATGTGTGTGTAGCCATTATATTGGTGGTTATTTCCGTATATTCTTATGAAATTTCATAAAATAAAACCCACCTGTCGTAAATGAGTTCCGGCCTGTATCATTCCGACGGCTCGGGCGCGTTCTTCTTCAGTCATTCTAACCATGTTTGTGTTTTGCAAAAAGGATTTTCATCAGCAATGACAAACGTGTAGATCTACACGAACACGTGCAAATATGTGTCCATGCCCCGCACGTGCAAAACGTGCTATAAACGTCAATACGCCTAATACGATTAATTTCATAGCGAGCCGGCTAAAACAAATCAATAATTCGCTGCACCTGTTCAAATATCGGTATGTAAAATTTTGTGTGAATACATGCATTAGAAAAATAATAATACAATATAAACTGACCGATTAGGAATTTTGTTGAGTGTATATTCAGTCGGACCTCGTTTATTCGACAACCTTCTATCCGAAAACTGGGTAGTATCCTAAATAAATATAAGTCCCGATGTATCTTATTATATTCGTCGAATGGAAATGGGTTATTCGAAACCATGTATTATTCCGGATTATTTCCGGACCTGATTAATTCGAATGAACGAGGTTCGACTCTATATTGTTAGAATATGAGCGAGTTCACTTTTGCATAATCATACTAACATCACATTTTTGTAGGTCCGTGAACATTCGTGCAATGTTTGAAGATTAGGACATTTGTGTATATCTGTGCAATGTTTGCAGATTAGGACAGTTGACGAGTGAATTTGGTAAACATTGTGGCAGTTATTATTCTATTTTGAATTGTGTGACTTCATTGATGCTTATGGTCAAACAGATGGATATACAGTCAACAGACACGTGAGTACACATATTTTGATAGATTAACATAAATTACAGTTACAATTTTTGCATAATACATGTATATATTTTCAGTGCAAGTTTGGCAATTTTAATGCTATTTTTTATAACAGTTTACAGTAACTGCAGTTTGAGTTATTTTAAAATGGATAACATGTATTTCATTGTATATATGTATACTCAGTACATTTACAACGCACAGTTTGAGACCTGCGAACTATTTGTAAAGCGTCATTTTATTGCATTTGAACTTATTTTATATGAAAATACCCAATATTTGCAATGATATATATCGTTTATTTTGGAAACGAACATGAAATAATACAATGTATAGTTATTTTCTGGTAGCTCTATGTAAGTCAACAGAATTCTGCTTGTATATGTACCGAATATATATTGTTAGAATATTAGAGATTTCACTATTGCATGATTTAACAACATAACATTTAGTTGGTGTTTTAGATTAAGACATTTGTGTATATATGTGCTATGTTTGAAGATTATGCTATGTTTGAAGATTAAGATATTTGTGTACATCTGTGCTATGTTTGAAGATTATGCTATGTTTGAAGATTAAGATATTTGTGTACATCTGTGCTATGTTTGAAGATTATGCTATGTTTGAAGATTAAGATATTTGTGTACATCTGTGCTATGTTTGAAGATTATGATATGTTTGAAGATTAAGATATTTGTGTACATCTGTGCTATGTTTGAAGATTATGATATGTTTGAAGATTAAGATATTTGTGTACATCTGTGCTATGTTTGAAGATTATGATATGTTTGAAGATTAAGATATTTGTGTACATCTGTGCTATGTTTGAAGATTATGATATGTTTGAAGATTAAGATATGTGTGTACATCTGTGCTATGTTTGAAGATTATGATATGTTTGAAGATTAAGATATTTGTGTACATCTGTGCTATGTTTGAAGATTATGATATGTTTGAAGATTATGATAAGTTTGAAGATTAAGATATGTTTGAAGAATATGATATGTTTGAAGATTATGATATGTTTGAAGATTATGATATGTTCGAAGATTAAGATATTTGTGCACATCGGTGCTATGTTTGAAGATTAGGACACACAATAATATAAATATAACATAATATAATATAGGATGCACATAATGTAATAAGATGTATATATAATGTAAAGACGTATCTATATAAAATATTAAGAAATGTCAAAATATAAGTTCAAAGGTACATCATATAACGATATACATAAATATGTTTACACAACATGTAAAGAACTTGGTTTGAACATACAAATAACAGTTCAGGTCCTTCTGAATATGAGTAACGTACTGTTGGGACAGAGTATTTACTTAGCTTGTGGATATATAATCATATCTCAATCTCATGAAAGAATGTTGACAAAATAAATTACAATAAAGTTATTTGTCATCTGTCACGCGGCATTTTTGTTGACCCCATACACTACGGCCTGAGACAGTATATGCTTTTATATGTCACTGTGTCTGCACACTACGGCCTGAGACAATATATGCTTTTATATGTCACTGTGTCTGCACACTACGGCCTGAGACAGTATATGCTTGTATATGTCACTGTGTCTGCACACTACGGTCTGAGACAGTATATGCTTTTATATGTCACTGTGTCTGTACATTACGGCCTGAGACAATATATGCTTGTATATGTCACTGTGTCTGCACACTACGGCCTGAGACAATATATGCTTGTATATGTCACTGTGTCTGCACACTACGGCCTGATACAATATATGCTTGTATATGTCACTGTGTCTGTACATTACGGCCTGAGACAGTATATGCTTTTATATGTCACTGTGTCTGCACACTACGGCCTGAGACAATATATGCTTGTATATGTCACTGTGTCTGCACACTACGGCCTGAGACAGTATATGCTTTTATATGTCACTGTGTCTGCACACTACGGCCTGACACAGTATATGCTTTTATATGTCACTGTGTCTGCACACTACGGCCTGAGACAGTATATGCTTGTATATGTCACTGTGTCTGTACACTACGGCCTGAGACAGTATATGCTTTTATATGTCACTGTGTCTGCACACTACGGCCTGATACAATATATGCTTGTATATGTCACTGTGTCAGCACACTACGGCCTGAGACAGTATATGCTTTTATATGTCACTGTGTCTGCACACTACGGCCTGATACAATATATGCTTGTATATGTCACTGTGTCTGCACACTACGGCCTGAGACAGTATATGCTTTTATATGTCACTGTGTCTGCACACTACGGCCTGATACAATATATGCTTGTATATGTCACTGTGTCTGCACACTGCTGCCTGAGACAATATATGCTTGTATATGTCACTGTGTCTGCACACTACGGCCTGAGACAGTATATGCTTTTATATGTCACTGTGTCTGCACAATACGGCCTGAGACAGTATATGCTTTTATATGTCACTGTGTCAGCACACTACGGCCTGAGACAGTATATGCTTTTATATGTCACTGTGTCTGCACAATACGGCCTGAGACAATATATGCTTGTATATGTCACTGTGTCTGCACACTACGGCCTGATACAATATATGCTTGTATATGTCACTGTGTCAGCACACTACGGCCTGAGACAGTATATGCTTTTATATGTCACTGTGTCTGCACAATACGGCCTCAGACAATATATGCTTGTATATGTCACTGTGTCTGCACAATACGGCCTGAGACAGTATATGCTTTTATATGTCACTGTGTCTGCACACTACGGCCTCAGACAATATATGCTTGTATATGTCACTGTGTCTGCACACTACGGCCTCAGACAATATATGCTTGTATATGTCACCGTGTCTGCACACTACGGCCTCAGACAATATATGCTTGTATATGTCACTGTGTCTGCACACTACGGCCTCAGACAATATATGCTTGTATATGTCAATGTGTCTGCACACTACGGCCTCAGACAATATATGCTTGTATATGTCAATGTGTCTGCACACTACGGCCTCAGACAATATATGCTTGTATATGTCACTGTGTCTGCACACTACGGCCTCAGACAATATATGCTTGTATATGTCAATGTGTCTGCACACTACGGCCTCAGACAATATATGCTTGTATATGTCACTGTGTCTGCACACTACGGCCTCAGACAATAGATATGGTGTGCTGAATGCATCGCGTCGGTAAAAGCGCTTCCCACGATGTGACCATTTGCTACAAGTTCAGTCCAAATTGTGTGGAACCTTCATGATCACCTCACTCAATGAGCGCCTCAAAATTAAGAACCACTCATTATGAAGACCGCATTTTCATGGACCATTATTTTCTTTTCTTGTTTTAACTCGATAGTCATACCACCTCGCAAATGAGGCCGAGTTTCTTCTGCATAGGAATTTATAAGATCTTGAAAATCTTTCATCAGTCGTGGAGATATTCACAAATATCCGCGATGGCCTTATTGCCTACACAATACTTTGCTTAATTACATCAAAGGGGAACAACTGCGTAGAGATTGAAAGTTGCTAATTATTGGGTTGTTGCCCTTACATACGCGTACTTGCAGAATAGTCATCACATAAGAAGTAATCAATGCCATTTTGTATATTTTTTACTATCCTTAAATGAACTGCCTTTGAAACCTTGAGTTTATGTATGTGGCTGTTTATAAACTGACTAGTTGCACGTATTTGTGAGTGGTCATAATCAGACTAGTTGCACGTATTAGTGACTGGTTATAATCAGACTAGTTGCACGTATTTGTGAGAGGTTATAATCAGACTAGTTGCACGTATTTGTGAGTGGTTATAATCAGACTAGTTGCACGTATTTGTGTGTGGTCATTATCTGACTAGTTGCACGTATTTGTGACTGGTTATAATCAGACGAGTTGCACGTATTTGTGGGTGGTCATTATCTGACTAGTTGCACGTATTTGTGACTGGTTATAATCAGACTAGTTGCACGTATTTGTGTGTGGTCATTATCTGACTAGTTGCACGTATTTGTGACTGGTTATAATCAGACTAGTTGCACGTATTTGTGTGTGGTTATAATCAGACTAGTTGCACGTATTTGTGAGTGGTTATAATCAGACTAGTTGCACGTATTTGTGTGTGGTCATTATCTGACTAGTTGCACGTATTTGTGACTGGTTATAATCAGACTAGTTGCACGTATTTGTGACTGGTTATAATCAGACTAGTTGCACGTATTTGTGAGTGGTTATAATCAGACTAGTTGCATTTATTTGTGAGAGGTTATAATCAGACTAGTTGCACGTATTTGTGAGAGGTTATAATCAGAGTAGTTGCACGTCTTATGAAAACCCCGTTTGGTGCCTCTTGGATGAACGAACCTCCTGTTTAGTGCATCGTAGCTAAAAATATGATTGGTCAGATTTTAAAAGACCCTCTTCGACGACAACATTGATTGGTAAAAAAAGTAGGTCATAATCAATGTTATACAGCTACGCCGAAAAAAACGAACACAATGTGCACACATCTACAGTTTAATATCATTGGAATTCTTCAACATTTGTTTGTAATATAAATAATACAGAAATATACAGCTGAAGTAATATAGGAAAATATCTAAACAAACATACATTGCACATGTACATATTAAATTCATCTACAAAATGTAACATTGAGTAAATATTTTCTCCGGAAAAGGCCGAGGAGTATCGAGTGTAACGGAATATATCACGACGAATGTTTTTAAAATCAGAGTAGTAAATTGAATATGTAGCAAAAAGTTGAATTTCGTTAGAATGTTCGCTCTTCAACCTTGCTGTGACATTGTTCAGTTTTAACAAGAAATATCTAAAAGAGATGAACGGCGTAGATAGAATAGAAGAATCGCCCTTTTTCGGAACTCTGATTTCGTCAGAGGGGTACGCTACGGGAAAGTGAATTATCTTTTCGAGACACCCCGTTTGGTGCCTCTCCGCTCAAAATATGAACCAATCAAATCGTTTAATTTGTTGCATATTTAAAAACGCGCTTCATATACAATATTTGATTGGTCTAAAATGTAGGTCAAGATCAATATTATACAGCTACGCCGAAAAAAAGCGTGTCGCTGATTTCCCGCAGTATTATTTTGTCTTACCCAGTTCACACCAACCACTGCACGGAACTCAAGCATCTTAATCGGCTGAGTCTAAGAGTAAAGATTTGAGTGTGAGAATCGGGTTACAATCATGCTTATGGAGTTATACTTTCTATTTGTAATTTGAGTATGAATCTGAGATTTAAGCCCACAGGTGTCTGTCACAAGGTTATATAGATACAATAGCAGGGATAGAGAAGGGGAGACAACTTCCTGTGGACTAGCCTTTACACTCAACACTTAATACTAACACTCACTCTCAAATTCACACTCAAATATTAAAGCAAACAGAGTACAGAAGTACCAGGCGCGTAGCGTCCTGTACGCAGAGTACGCAGCTGCGTACACATTGTCTCGAAAAATCGAGGGGAATACCCCCGGACCCCCCGCAAAAAGGATCTTGCGTACACATCACAAACCTCCAAGCTACGCCCCTGAGTACCCCCACACAGAGTTAACATTGTAATCCAATTCCCGCGCTGAAATATCCACACAGACCTAGCAGAGTAAATTCAGAGTTCTGAGAGTCGAGTGTTGTCAAGGGTTACAATTCCCGGCCCCTATCTCGTCTGCTCCCTAAATTATCGTGTACAGTCAGTACAAAGTACACAACGTGAGATTCGGATACGATACAAAGATTTGAGATCATAATATTATCCACCGTGGTGATGATAGTGCTTAAATATATAGAGGCGATGTGGGATTTTAACGATGTAACAAATTGTTTGGGGGAAATTTATTATGTATCGCGAACAAAATCTATTTTGAATTTGAACGCAAGAATCTGACCAAAGTCCAATACAACAAGAAATGTAATTGGTTAGTGAAGAACGCACCCCCCCCCCCCCCCCTGTTGGAACGGAGCCCGTGACCTTGCAGGCATGGAATTGTCTCCTGGGCGTGGCATGGTTCTTCATCAAGCTTCACAATAGACTAATCGTACAGACGCATGCAGTGCACTTAGTATAAATTATGCTTCTTTCAGGGACCATACAAATAACCTGATTTAGCATGTAATGAGTACGTCACAGCCCCTAAAATATAAAGCCCTTCATATGACCGACATAATCGATGCTAGACGATGTTTTCGGTTATTTATGCAATATAAATAGACCATTACACGTAGGAATGGTTTTTTTCATTAACATACCAATACATTTATCATTTAAGTAGCACATATCTGCACTAAATATACACGTTGATACTAGAAAATAACACATACATTATTACGTTATTTCAATTTTCTTACGTTATTTCAATTTTCTGTTAAGTACATGCACGGTGCAGACGTGTCGGAACATTCCCCGGTACGGACACACAAACTGGGTTAACTAATATCAGACATAAATTTAAGACATTTTAAAAATGGCAACTGTACAGTAGATGTCAATATAACTTTACTATTTTATGTAACTCCATATTTCTCTTTATTCAAAGTTTGCACAACTTCCTCCAAAAATTAACAATTGTTCGTCTTCTTTCACAACACTTTACATAGACTGGTACATGTACCCATGTACACTCTCTTCGTTCGTAAACGACTGAATGAAACTGAGTGGAAACCAGTCTACATTTTAGAACTAATAACGATCCTAAACTTGTTGAAAAAAAAGAAAACTGAGGTCTGAAGTAACTGATATAAGCTTCGAGACACGTGACCAAAACTATTGTTTCAAATTGGTGGATTCTGAGCGTAGCTTTAAAACCAACCAATGGGAATGCGGTATTCTAAGAATGGTCAAGAAAGTCATGGACGCATTCTATGTTATGTGGTCACTCATGTCTAGATCTGTGTAGAACATTGTAGGTCTATGTAGAACATTGTAGGTCTATGTAGAACATTGGTGGTCTATGTAGAACATTGGTGGTCTATGTAGAACACTGTATATCTATAAAGAACATTGTAGATCTGTGTAGAACATTGTAGGTCTATGTAGAACATTGTAGGTATATGTAGAACATTGTAGATCTATGTAGAACATTGTAGATATATGTAGAACATTGTAGATATATGTAGAACATTGTAGATCTGTGTAGAACATTGTAGATCTATGTAGAACATTGTAGATATATGTAGAACATTGGTGGTCTATGTAGAACACTGTGTATCTATGAAGAACATTGTAGATCTATATAGAACATTGTAGATCTGTGTAGAACATTGTAGGTCTATATAGAACATTGTAGATATATGTATAACATTGGTGGTCTATGTAGAACACTGTAGATATATATAGTACATTGTAGATCTATGTAGAACATTGTAGATCTATGTTGAACATTGTAGATCTATGTAGAACATTGTAGATCTATGTTGAACATTGTAGATCTATGTAGAACATTGTAGATCTATGTTGAACATTGTAGATCTATGTAGAACATTGTAGATCTATGTTGAACATTGTAGATCTATGTAGAACATTGTAGATCTATGTTGAACATTGTAGATCTATGTAGAACATTGTAGATCTATGTAGAACATTGTAGATCTGTGTATAACCTTGTAGATCTATATAGTACATTGTAGATCTGTGAATATATACGTATTGTCTATCACAATTGATGAATGAAGTCTATTTACAAACAGTCACCCATTCGTTATACACGCACGTTTGGCAGACGACATAACAACACCAATGAAATTTACAATTACAGCGTTCTGAACGCTTCACCTTCAAAGTGTTATATCCCCTACCACAACACAGTGTGTCACAGTTCCCCGATCCGGTGCTCGTTTTGTTACAAAACCTCCCTGTGGTGCCCGGGGAATCAACCTTCGGATTCGGGTCACAATAGTTGGGGGATTTTTCATAATAAACCAACTCAGAATTTTTCTGTTTCTTCACAAGTCGTCGTTTTGATCTTTTATCTGTTTTGTTGCTAATGTTGACCTTGAAACGTAAGCAAACATTTACACATTAGTTTGGTAATTATCAATCAATAAATGTCCCGGATGTGACGTTGGTAGTTTTTAAAACCGTTCAAGAATTCTGTTGATCAATAGCTCAGTATTCATAATTTGTAAAATAAATACACTATGGAAATCAAAGGAAACAAAAATGACGAACGAATTCATAAATACAAAGTCATGAAATACAAATGCACGGACGTATGGACATACAGACGGACAGAGGGACGGACGTATGGACAGACAGATGGTCAGAGGGATGGATATATGGGCGTATTGGCATACATACAGACAGACGGACGGAGATGAAAATACACATTACGTATCTGATAATGGTTGTCAAAGATACCTAATCTAACACATACATTCTCGTCATTTCTCCAAGAGAGGAAGACAATGCCGGCCATGTATAGATATCACTTACTTTATTTGCTTTCTCGTATTTATCTTTCAATATTACTCCAACAACTCTGAATTCTGGCGACACCTTCCAACAGGTTTTTATCTCACAGCTTCCTGACATTCCGTGACATTTACACTGCTTTCTGACATTTTTTAGAATCACCTGAAAATTTAAATTTTATAAGTAAACTTATACATTGTTTTGATGGTTTAAAACATTGATACTAATTATGTTTTTTATTTTACAATAAAACGATTTTACAATTATACATTCTTACTTGAAGCACCAAATTTCATTGACCCAGCTTAGGGTTAAAAGACTGAGACCGTAGACTACTTCAGGAATGCCGCCTTGCCATTGGTCAGTTTGTAAAAATGTGTGAAAAACTAACCAGTCGGAAGCTTGAATCATATCCTTAATGTCCAGTGATCAATATTTGATTCTACCAAACATTAACATAAATATATTGATTGTTACATGAACACCTTTACCAAAAGCACTTATAAATTGAGTCAAATATATACAGCAACACCTCATTTAAAGACAACCTCAATAATTAGACCATCTCTTTAAATACGACTTTCCCGAGCATCCATCTTTTATAGAAACAACATCTCGACAGAATCACCCTTAATAAGATCGGATTTTTCTGTTACTAGGTTACCGAGACCGCATTGTCCTGTTGCTAGGTTACCGAGACCGCAGTTCTCTGTTGCTAGGTTACCGAGACTGCATTTTGCTGTTGCTAGGTTATCGAGACTGCATTTTCTGTTGCTAGGTTACCGTGACCGCATTGTCCTGGTCCAGTTATCGATATTTCTTCAATATTTTAACTCAATAATCATATAACACCTCAAAAGTGAGATCGACTTTCTTCACAACCAATGGTTGTCTTATTATTGAGGTTTCTCAAAACTACTTGAAATGAAGAATATGTACATCTCACTCACCAATCTACCCGCTCTGTTGTTATGGAGATTTATTCGTGCATGTATATCACGCCCGGATTCACGTGCACGTGTAAATTTCCGTGCAAAGTTTTCACCAAATTCGACATTATGAGAACAGCCTCCCCACTCAAACTTGTCCTTCACCTCTCCCTGCATACTCATATCACAGCCACAAGATTTCAGTTTGCCCATACTACAAGCTGTGGACACTTGGTGGGTGACGCCAGCTGACGCAACAGCATACGCGAACGCTGATTCTCGGTAACCTAGCAACAGAAAATATAAATGTATGTAAAACAAACATATTCATATAAAAGTGTGAATATATTACTAGAAATGACAAACAATACGTACATGTTTAAATAAGAATCAGACATTCATGGCAAAACATTTGAACAAGTATACAAGTATATTATTCCAACTAAATATGCAATTTAAAACATGATTACACGTAAATACGTACAGCAGAATTTCACTCAAATAGCACCTCGAAATTATGGCAATCTCATTAATAAGTATAAATGATCGGTGATTAAGATACTATATCTATAAGGTGACTTATAGGCCCATTGGGCCGGGTGTTTGTATACTTTTTTTATTTATATTTATACTGAGATATTTATACACATGTCACTATTATACACATGTCACTATTATACACATGTCACTATTATACACATGTCACTATTATAACTTATTAAGTTACTTACTTACTTATAAAACCGTATGTTGGATTAGTTATTGAATGTTCTAACATAATATGTTCACTCGATAATCAGACCACCTCACTACTATGACCACCTCGCTTCTATGACCACCTCGCTTCTATGACCACCTCGCTACTATGACCACCTCGCTACTATGACCACCTCACTACTATGACCACCTCGCTTCTATGACCACCTCGCTTCTATGACCACATCGCTACTATGACCACCTCACTACTATGACCACCTCACTACTAGGACCACCTCACTACTATGACCACCTCGCTTCTAAGCCCACCTCACTACTATGACCACCTCACTACTATGACCACCTCACTACTATGACCACCTCACTACTATGACCACCTCACTACTATGACCACCTCACTACTATGCCCACCTCACTACTATGACCACCTCGCTTCTATGCCCACCTCGCTACTATGACCACCTCGCTTCTATGCCCACCTCACTACTATGACCACCTCACTACTATGACCACCTCACTACTATGACCACCTCCCTACTATGACCACCTCACTACTATGACCACCTCACTACTATGACCACCTCACTACTATGACCACCTCACTACTATGACCACCTCACTACTATGACCACCTCACTACTATGACCACCTCACTACTATGACCACCTCACTTCTATGCCCACCTCGCTACTATGGCCAACTTTCTTCAGAACCAGTGACAGACTTGTTTATTTGATTTGATTTTAAGTAAAAATACGAGTAATATAATTATACAGCTATCTTAGCAATGGAATAATCTATAAATAACTGATGCATACGTACACGTATATAGATTTCTCTCATACAACTGTCCTGTAAATATGTCTGGTTGTTTTCAATGTTCTGATATACCTTTGTTTCTACTTGTTTACATGTTTTACCCGTTCCTGTTTCAGTTTTGCACTAATGTATATTGTATAGTTTGGAAACAAGATTTAAAACCTAAGAGAATAATCAAAATCATTGGACACGAATGATCAGAAATGAAATTTCATTGTGAATGAGCCTAAATATATTATTAATTAATGTTCTTAAAGCAAAACGTGTGAAGCTAATTTATTGTCCACAAAGGTGAAGGATATTTTATATCCACTTGCAGGATACACTAAATTCCAAAGAGTAAGGAAACATGGGGTCAAATGTAACATTGGCACAGAATTCTCAACCATCTGATAAACATTAGGATGAAGCTTGATACGACAATTTAACTCCGCATCCTATAACAACGTAACTACACTATATGGTAATTTATTAATGCCTTTAATATCACTTAAATGTACCCTGAGGGGATTTGGAATTTAAATTATTCCTCCGTAAACATATGTTTTCTTTTCGTATACGAATCATTTTAAAGGAATTTCATTCACCTGCACGCCATGAATGGATCATTTCTGACAAATTAAGCTGCAAGATAAAATGTTCACGCAGTTTTATCTCCTATCAAAAGTCCATAAAACCACGTGACTTCAACAGAATATATCATGCGTTATAAGCCGATTCAACGTTAATGTACTTTGACATCTTAAATATTCCTTAAATAACAAGAATTCTTTACCATTCTAGAATATTTAATTTTTTAGTTCATTCAATAGACGATGACGATATTACGTTTAATGATTCGTAATTGTGTTATGATTAGTTTATTTTTAACAACCCTGACTCCTTACCGTAAAAATATGTTATAGATGATTGAAAATAAACGATTCTTTTAAATTTACGAAGAAACCAAGCAAAAAAATGAATTTGGAATTGTTCACTCGTGTTTAATTCTTAATCCAAATCGATTTTCAATTTTCTAAACGTTTAAGCAGGTATAAAATATGAATTTCAGAAGTCAAGGAAGTCAAGGACTTATGTTTGAATGCATACACTCGCTGAGCATTTCCTCGGGAAATTCTTCTTTTTTCAATAAGCTTGTTTATACATTAAAGATATTTTATGTTCATTTTTTGTTCATTTGTTTACCTTATTAATCATGAAAAATATACTTAATATAGTTAAAACTTCAATAAATATGCATAATCACAAAATACATTTATAATGTATATTTCTCTGTATTTGTCGAAAAAAACGACATTTGTATTATCATAAAAAAAAATTGCGGTGTTTTTTACTAGTTTTGTCTGTTAGTAAAATGATTAAACCAGATTGTTTAAAACGGTTATTCATGGCAATTGTTCTTATTAACGATGTTTTAGACCATGTAACAACAATACCGGATGAAGCCCATTAAAACATTTTAGGTTCAGATTAGCCAGACACATTAAGGTGTATAAGCCACGCTCATAGAGAACAGAAAACAAGGAATAATTGGACAAAATACCTGTTTATTAAGATTTATACACACCGTGTTCTGTTCTGTTGTAACAACCTGTTCCTAATTTTCTGGTTGCTTTCAGTTCTAGCTGTTAATTTATTGATAATTAATGTGCGATTGAGCACGTCGTTACTGATACAAATCTGTCTGCTTACAGACTGCTTCACATTCATGTACTCACAGCTTACAGACTGCTTCACATTCATGTACTCACAGCTTACAGACTGCTTCACATTCATGTACTCACAGTTTACAGACTGCTTCACATTCATGTACTCACAGTTTACAGACTGCTTCACATTCATGTACTCACAGTTTACAGACTGCTTCACATTCATGTACTCACAGTTTACAGACTGCTTCACATTCATGTACTCACAGTTTACAGACTGCTTCACATTCATGTACTCACAGTTTACAGACTGCTTCACATTCATGTACTCACAGCTTACAGACTGCTTCACATTCATGTACTCGCAGTTTACAGACTGCTTCACATTCATGTACTCACAGTTTACAGACTGCTTCTCATTCATGTACTCACAGTTTACAGACTGCTTCTCATTCATGTACTCACAGTTAAAAGACTGCTTCACATTCATGTACTCACAGCTTACATACTGCTTCACATTCATGTACTCACAGTTTACAGACTGATTCACATTCATGTACTCACAGTTTACAGACTGCTTCTCATTCATGTACTCACAGTTTACAGACTGCTTCACATTCATGTACTCACAGTTTACAGACTGCTTCTCATTCATGTACTCACAGTTTACAGACTGCTTCTCATTCATGTACTCACAGTTTACAGACTGCTTCACATAAATGTACTCACAGTTTACAGACTGCTTCACATTCATGTACTCACAGTTTACAGACTGCTTCACATTCATGTACTCACAGTTTACAGACTGCTTCCCATTCATGTACTCACAGTTTACAGACTGCTTCACATTCATGTACTCACAGTTTACAGACTGCTTCTCATTCATGTACTCACAGTTTACTAAACTCTCAATTTACGCCGCAAGTACAACATCACATTTGTAAATCAGACAGCGTTGCTATTGTTCAAATTTCAGACTGCACTCCGAAACGACCAATCAGTCCGGTCTTAAAATCAGAACAATGACCTCAGGCCGGGTACCAATATGCCAACATAGCTCGACATCAAACCTTCGTTTTCTAGAACACAGACTCAACAATATGCCAACATAGCTCGATATCAAACCTTCGTTATATAGAACACAGACTCAACAATATGCCAACATAGCTCGATATCAAACCTTCGTTATATAGAACACAGACTCAACAATATGCCAACATAGCTCGATATCAAACCTTCGTTATATAGAACACAGACTCAACAATATGCAAACATAGCTCGATATCAAACCTTCGTTATATAGAACACAGACTCAACAATATGCCAACATAGCTCGATATCAAACCTTCGTTATATAGAACACAGACTCAACAATATGCCAACATAGCTCGATATCAAACCTTCGTTATATAGAACACAGACTCAACAATATGCCAACATAGCTCGATATCAAACCTTCGTTATATAGAACACAGACTCAACAATATGCCAACATAGCTCGATATCAAACCTTCGTTATATAGAACACAGACTCAACAATATGCCAACATAGCTCGATATCAAACCTTCGTTATATAGAACACAGACTCAACAATATGCCAACATAGCTCGATATCAAACCTTCGTTTTCTAGAACACAGACTCAACAATATGCCAACATAGCTCGATATCAAACCTTCGTTATATAGAACACAGACTCAACAATATGCAAACATAGCTCGATATCAAACCTTCGTTATATAGAACACAGACTCAACAATATGCAAACATAGCTCGATATCAAACCTTCGTTATATAGAACACAGACTCAACAATATGCAAACATAGCTCGATATCAAACCTTCGTTTTCTAGAACACAGACTCAACAATATGCCAACATAGCTCGATATCAAACCTTCGTTATATAGAACACAGACTCAACAATATGCCAACATAGCTCGATATCAAACCTTCGTTATATAGAACACAGACTCAACAATATGCAAACATAGCTCGATATCAAACCTTCGTTATATAAAACACAGACTCAACAATATGCAAACATAGCTCGATATCAAACCTTCGTTATATAGAACACAGACTCAACAATATGCAAACATAGCTCGATATCAAACCTTCGTTATATAGAACACAGACTCAACAATATGCAAACATAGCTCGATATCAAACCTTCGTTATATAAAACACAGACTCAACAATATGCAAACATAGCTCGATATCAAACCTTCGTTATATAGAACACAGACTCAACAATATGCAAACATAGCTCGATATCAAACCTTCGTTATATAGAACACAGACTCAACAATATGCCAACATAGCTCGATATCAAACCTTCGTTATATAGAACACAGACTCAACAATATGCAAACATAGCTCGATATCAAACCTTCGTTATATAGAACACAGACTCAACAATATGCCAACATAGCTCGATATCAAACCTTCGTTATATAGAACACAGACTCAACAATATGCCAACATAGCTCGATATCAAACCTTCGTTATATAAAACACAGACTCAACAATATGCAAACATAGCTCGATATCAAACCTTCGTTATATAGAACACAGACTCAACAATATGCAAACATAGCTCGATATCAAACCTTCGTTATATAAAACACAGACTCAACAATATGCAAACATAGCTCGATATCAAACCTTCGTTATATAGAACACAGACTCAACAATATGCCAACATAGCTCGATATCAAACCTTCGTTATATAAAACACAGACTCAACAATATGCAAACATAGCTCGATATCAAACCTTCGTTATATAGAACACAACTCAACAATATGCCAACATAGCTCGATATCAAACCTTCGTTATATAGAACACAGACTCAACAATATGCAAACATAGCTCGATATCAAACCTTCGTTATATAGAACACAACTCAACAATATGCAAACATAGCTCGATATCAAACCTTCGTTATATAAAACACAGACTCAACAATATGCCAACATAGCTCGATATCAAACCTTCGTTATATAAAACACAGACTCAACAATATGCAAACATAGCTCGATATCAAACCTTCGTTATATAGAACACAACTCAACAATATGCCAACATAGCTCGATATCAAACCTTCGTTATATAGAACACAGACTCAACAATATGCCAACATAGCTCGATATCAAACCTTCGTTTTCTAGAACACAGACTCAACAATATGCGGTTTATTATAAAAAGAACATGAAACAATATTGTGTGTTTTTGTTTTATGATAATTGGATGTTTTAGTTCCGTCTATTGTCGGGAATGGATCTTTCATCTAGGATGTGTGTTTCCGGCACACATTGTACCGAATTACTTATACAATTATAGTTAGTGATAGAACCGAAAGACAAAGTCAGAATCAACCTCAACTTTGATATATACAAAATGATTATGGAATAAAGAAGCTTCATTTATTTGATCCATCCAGTGTTAAACAAGAATACATTCATTGAGTTAGGAAATATACAGTCCATCATTTCCCTTCTTGTAACGAATTGTAAACGTAAACAGCCACTTTACCATACAAAACTGTAACAAACATCAAAGCATCGTTTGACTAATCAATAACAGCGTTTAGGATAAACACGGAAACGGGTGTTAGAATTTCTTTAGGGTATCCAACACTTTTATCATTGCGGCTTCATTCATGGATTAAAGTAACTCGAAGTTTCGTAAGTGAAAAAAATATACTTTCTGATTAAACATCGGCAAATCTTATAAATAAAATAATCTTCACAACTTTTATCTGTTACAAGGAGAGAACGTATAAATATCTAGACTATTAACCTCGCCCACATACAAATGACCAAGGGTCAATTTTCTCTATTTCTCGATATCGTTCAATATTAATATGATAATTTACGTCCACCAAGATTGAAGTTGAGCATCTGTCGATTGCAATATGTTCACATAATGTTGGGAGTAGAAGTAGCGAAGTTCATATCTGATATATTGGTTACCATGACAACGATTTTTTTTATTAAATTGCTTCCATCACAGAATGCAGAAGAAGCGTTTAGTTTCAAATTTAGTTTGTGCAAAACAATATTATAACGGCTGATGAGGATTATAACTGGACGTAGAAATGACAGGTGATACCATTGTGTGATGAAGTTCCGACATAATGTATGAAATATCGCTGTAGCGCATTTTGTGATGCTTTTATTTGTTATTTCAACCAACTGTTTCCATATTTCCATGGTGATTGCACTTACCCACAATCGAATACTTTCGGTCATTTTCCTTAGAACACTAGAAGAATGTAGAAAAAAGGGGCGAGGTGATCCAAATGCAAGCACCTAGTGAACTTGGTACTTCAAGTCAATAAAGATTTATTGATAACGACAAAGTTATGAACAACTTCGATGCTATTTTGAACGTAACTTAAACATGAAAGTATTGTTAACCACGGACGTAATACGAAGAATAACGAAGCATAGTTTTCATTGATTAAACCTGTCCAACTCAATTATTCTGCAAGTGTAACTTGGCGTGTATTTCAGGTGCACAGTCACACCGAACTATTTCACCAGAATATAATGATAGATCAAATATTCAACAAGACGGATAAATTCACGTTGTGCAGAATTAACTGGTAATTTATGACCAGATTTCAACGTTTATGACCAAAGTTAAATATCACTTAACCTATAATTACAAGCAAAGAAAAAATGCAATTATAAATCTAAGATTTCACTTATCCGCCAATGAAATACGAGCTTCACATTTCAACATTAAACCTTGCAGTTAATTAGTCATGAATGATTGCAACATCAGACGTGAAAGGCAAAGTAGAACCTAGGAAAATGTAACAAATCTAAATATTCTTGTTAAAACATTGCCGTTAAAACAGAATTAACTTTTATGTTATCAAGATATAGGTATACGGTTTAACGTTTTTTTTATTTCGCAATCGCCACCTTGCGCGACTTCGGCCCAAAACAATAGTTCACGATTTGATTGTGTAGATGACCGTTCTCTCGATGTAACGTTTGGCCTTGCACATTTGACCGCTGTTCAATGTTCGAGAAAAAATGACTGATTTCGGTTGGTAAATTTTGTTTTTCCATTATTTTCGGTCATAAATTTATTCTTAAAATATGACCGATATTGTAACTGTAAGGGGAAGTAACTGCTGTGAGGAGTTTGGGACTGACTATCACAAGGTATGACGTCACATCACAAGGAATGACGTCATATCACAAGGATGGCCGTTTTTGTTTCTAC
The DNA here is from genome assembly GCA_032209605.1 of Mactromeris polynyma. Taxonomy (NCBI): domain Eukaryota; kingdom Metazoa; phylum Mollusca; class Bivalvia; order Venerida; family Mactridae; genus Mactromeris; species Mactromeris polynyma. Next base: position 298,451 of record JASFXZ010000041.1, read on the forward strand.
AATGTGTTATTCACCAATGAACTAGAATCGGAAATCCTCTTATTCATAGAACATAGTTCCGTCCCACGCTAAATGACTCCATTTGGTTTTCTCCCATGTAGATCAGGACCTCATTTTCCAGCTAATTAAATCAATTGTACAAATCTACGACCCATAACGCTGTTATCTTATCTACCAAGAATCCAATAAAGCCGCTTATCGCCATTCTTCCAACAAAGAATCGCCGTATTTTCTTACATTATTATTTACGCTAAACCAAATTAACTTCGCACAAATCTTTGTTTATCGTTCGTTTAGAGTCATCCATTTGTTCACAATATAAGCAGATAGAATGATGTTTGCCAGACAGTACTGTTCACCCCTGCTGGTTTTATTTAACTCCCATCGATCTGTTAATCTTATCCGTTGATCAGGGTAATTAGTTTAACTTGTTATCGTACCAGTTTTTACAGCTCGAGATAAAGGGTTTTTGATAAACAATATCACCTCAAAGTGTATCTTGTCATTTCTGCTGCTTTATGGTCGAAATCATAGATACAATATGTAATTAATATTCAATCACAACAGTTAAAGAATTGTTCGAACTTTATAATTCTATCTACGAATATTGTGTCTACATGACATCTAGAAACATTCGTTAATTAACGCGATCACAAATGAGCTAGATTCGAAATATTTGCTACACTCAAACTACTCGCTTGACAAAAAAATGTTAGCTACATTCAAAATACTCGCTAGATACAAAATAGATTTTTGACTCACTTTACTTGTGTAAATATTACCTTCATTTTAACTTGGTAATTGTTACCACCGGTGTGTCGGTAATTCCGTTGAAATAATTAGTTACTTAATTGAGGTATTAATGTTAATTGATTATTTCCTGAAAGGTTACTAGAACAAGCTAGTTAAAGGGTTTTATATAAGCCTCTTAATCTTTTAGTTATTTGTTCGCTTCAAGAAAAAAAATTCGGCCACTAAATAATACCCGAGGGTGAATCCCCCTTTAAAGAATACAAGAACTGCGTGAAATTAGGAGTTGAAAGTTGCCCGTTTTGTATCACCCGTGTACAAATCATGTTGTTTTCACCGCTGTTTTCAAAAAGTGTTGCTTGGCAATTGGCGTTGTTTAATTTTTTCATTTATTATCAAATTAATGAGTCACAATAAGTCACCTCGGTATGTTGCTGAGTGTGATGATATGTAACTTAAAAATCACAGAAATAAGTGTCCCCGGATATTTTGGTATTGTATCCGAGATATTCACGCACAGAAATAAGAGTCCCCTTGATATTTAGGCATTGTGTCCGAGATATACACATCTAGAGCCAACAAATAACGTGCTAATTCTAACATCACTTTTCGCTTTTTCATGCAATTTACTGAAAACAAAGTATCTAACTTAAGAACAAACATATCCTAATTACTTTTCTAACGTGTGTTAACGAACTTCAGTATTTTTATGAAATTGGGATCATTTGTTTTTAAATTATTTTTGAAAAGCCAAATAAATATATCATTATTTTGTAGTTTCTTTCTTACTAACAATGGCCAACTCATTTGAACTAGTGGATTCAAGAAATGTACGAGTCGAAATCTACATTTATGTATCTATACATTGTACTAGAACTGTTGAACTATATACATATATTCTGATAGTATTAATGTGGCCATTGACAATATATTGTAAATGTTCAACTGTTGTTAATATTTATTAATTTTGTATACTCAGTAAAGTCTAATGTATTGAGAAAAAAACACACATTCTATCTTTTATCAGAGCGCGGGTAATTGAAAGTTCACGCATTCAAGTTTAGGACAAGATTGGTATTGTAATAACAAGGCAAGACCCGGAGAGAAGTCTCAAAATCCAAGCCTTTCATTGGTTGGTTCAAAGCATAGTCTTAGAAGTAAGCCCGGGGATCCTGACCCCCTGAGATTATGGCAAAATAGTATTGTCAATATCTAATCCTAGATCAAGATGGGGTACACAATTCTAAGGACAACTCCATCCAACAACTGTCCAAAATTAGCGTCTTATGTTACCAGGACACGCATTGCATTGCAAATATCTAGAGACGACAAAAGGTTGACTTAGATCCGCTGCCTTACCAGGAGATAGACCACCCCCCTCTGACCCCCTGACGTAAAGTACATGGTTCGCCCATGCGCATTACCTTTCTTTAACAACGGACTTGAATGAGGATTTTTATTCTTTTTCTCCAGACTTGAACAGTTCCATCGGTTCTCCTTCATCTGATGTTGACACTCGTGTACTGCAATCTGTATTCCCTGTATTGCTGAGGCCGTAACATCCGGGTACTTTGAACAAAGTCGATATTGCTTCATCGACAAATCAGGAAATGTTTTACATATTGTGTTCGGATCAATCACTGGCTCGTCTTTAGGAATGTTCAGTTGTAAAATGTCGTTACTATCCAAGCTCCTGAAATAAAGGATATAATTGTATCAAATATTGTAGAAATAAAGGACAGATATTGAAGAAATAAAGGACATATATTGAGGAAATAAAGGACAGATATTGAGGAAATAAAGGACAGATATTGAGGAAATAAAGGACGGAATTTTATCAAATATAGAGGACATAAAGGACAGACATTGATGACATAAAGGACAGATATTGATGACATAAAGGACAGATATTGATGACATAAAGGACAGATATTGATGACATAAAGGACAGATATTGATGACAGAAGTTGATCAAATATTGAGGAAATGAAGGACGGAATTTTATCAAATATTTAGGAAATAAAGGTGGGAATTTGATTAATATTGAGGAAATGAAGGACGGAATTTGATCAAATATTGGGTAAAGAAAGGAGAGAATTTGATCTTAGCCGAAATTATAGAATAAGAGAAATAAAGGACAATGGGGGCTTTCTGTCCAAACTGTGGTTATAGGGGGCTTTCTGTCCAAACTGTGGTTATAGGGGGCTTTCTGTCCAAACTGTGGTTATAGGGGGCTTTCTGTCCAAACTTTGGTTATACGGGGCTTTCTGTCCAAACTGTGGTTATAGTGGGCAGAATTTGTGTGTTGCAAATGTCTAAAACAAAGGATTGACCATAATAGATGTACGTTACATTTTATACACAACATAATATTAAACAATCACTGATTTATCTTGTATTTCGGGATCTACAAAGGAAGACTTTACACTGTTACATCAGATAATTGACTTGATTGGTGAAACGAAGCCTAGATACACAAATTAATGTTTTCGGAAAATTAAACTTATTTGGAGATTGGTATAAATTATATACGATTAAACTGCTAGTGAATTAACAAGATATTGTCATCTCGAATACAAATAGTTCTTCACAGATTTTGTATTTTTATAGAGACCAAATCGCGGTCAAACATACCATGGACTGTTACAGTTATCAGTCGATCGTACAGTTTTCATTATGTTGGAAAACATTTCAATTTGAAACGAAATAAAAATTAACTATAAAACTACATTGATTCTGTCGACGTCATTATGTACATTCAAACCACGTTATACATTGGTGGACAAAGTTATAGATAAACACAAAGCCTCACCCTTTCATGTGGTAGGGATTTTAGTCGTGTATAAAAACCTGTTTATCTTATTGTCAGCTATCAAAGTACTTTAATACGTTGATAGCTTAACTCGACACATAGTCAACCTCTGCTGAGTACAAAAATGTTCGTTGTATCGCGGGTTTTGCGGCGTCCACATACTCGAGTTGTTTAAACGGTTTTAAAAGGTGACCAAAACGTTAATCATTTGTTGATAGAATGAGAAATTTGTAGGGAAGGGTAAATTTAATACAATCGTCCGAGGGGTAACCTCAAACCCAGGAAATATTTGCAGATAAAAAAACGGTCTACGTAATTCTACGTAATGAAATTATTTACACCTTTGAAATGTTTTACTATGTTTCTAGTCTGAATATAAAACAAGATTTAGATTTTTTTTTAATCTACGAAAGACTGCATTCATATATCAAGAAATATGTAAAATATGTCAACAAGTCAACAGGAATTATTATCAAATCCTTTGTGAAAAAAATCAGGTTTTTAATTATTGCAATTGCATGTATTTGTTTTTTGAAAAACTTGTTGAAGCAATTTAGAATAGGATTTTATAATTCAAATAAATTATAAATTATAATATTTTATTTTTATTTTTTGCTTACTGGGCCATACATATACAATGGAAATGACGTAATTCAGTTATGGGTCTAATACCTTAACAGTGATTTGACCGCGAAGATATGTTTAAAATCAGAAAGTTACCTGCAAAAGTGAAAAAAAAATCTTTACGGTTGTAATTTTACCTTCAGTCTGCTTATTTTAAAATATCAAAATATACAAAATGATTACACAATTATTGCGATTATTAGTTTTGCCAGTGTGTGTAATTTCAAGAGTTGCAGGATTCATCTCATTCAGTTCCAGTGACAGGTGTTACTTTTCCTGTCTGTAAATTACAACGATGAAAACCCAGTTCTCCTTAAAACTTATTTACATTTTCCAAAGAGGAGAAAAGATGCTTAAATCTTTGAAAGTTAGTAAATAAGCCGAAAGAAGTGCTTTGAAACATAAAGTTGAAATAATTCAGACACCGTATATTTGTAAACCGGCAGCGTTTCTCAAGCGTTAATGAATCCTTTACATCGAGAATTTGTTATTCTTTGACAAACTAAATAACAGAGAATTCCACGCTAGTTGTGTTGATTGATGAAAGATTAATCTAGTTTATACTTAGTCTATATAACACCATGAGTCAATGTATTACATGTGTTATGTTGTAGCAAGATCTACCTTAGAATTGTTAGTTTGGCGTACCCTGAAATGGCCCCTACTCAAAGAGTTAAGGGATCTGAGCGGGATTTTCGGGGCGGGAACTGCCTGTGTATTGATAGTTTATATTAAAACAATAAATAAAAAATAAATTACCAACCCACCTATTTTTTCTGGGTAGGGTTATGCTAAACATACACTTCGTATGGGTGGCCTTATATTATGTGGTAACTGGCTTCAATTTTCTACAGCAAATCTTCCTTTCGCAACTATAAGATATATTATTTTTCAAAATCCCTGTTAAATAATTAAAAGTTGAGTCAAATGATTCAAAGCGCTGACAATATTACATAATGGAGACCAGTCTCAGAATGCAGCATTGCCATTGGTCAATTTTAAGAATGGAATAAGAGCCGTCCAATCAGATACTTCAGTTTTCAGACTGGTTCCCGCCCGCGCAAGTCGTCGCTACTTTTTAATCGAAACATTGATTCAGTGTGAAAGTTGCGAGGGCGAGAACCCACATTGTTTACCCCTAAAGAAAATAATTTGAAAAAAATAAATAAGATGATAATTCGCTACAATGTCTTGTTAACGATATGAAGACAGGCTTGGATACGACGAGGGGTTTAGCGAGACAGTTGCCCGGATGTCACGGTGCTAATTGACTGCTGCGCGTTCTTCCCCGTCGTAAATTAGATTTATTCATTCACGACTTTATCACCATGTCAGATATTTGAACAGGGCCATTATTTATCAAATATTTTACAAGTTATTTAATTTGTAAACAAACTATAGCTATCAGTACAGCGTAATGCCGTCATGAAACGATACTTGGGTCACCTGTAATATAACATATACTATCATAAAATTGTCACCAAACGATAGGGTTAACATTTCAAAATTCTCAAATCACTGGGTAGTAATATAAACATACAATGGTTAATGTTCTGTTTATACATCCATTGTAGGATTGTTTGTAAAGCAAGGACACAGGGGTTAACACGAAGTATTCCCTATCTCTTCTCGTGCAAACCTATAATCAAAGTTAAGTACCAATAAACTTGAATGAGAAATTATTCACAAAGAATAATAACTGTGCGTTAATGTATTATATCTATAGTTATAAGATAGCAGAGTCTTCAGCTAATAGAGTCCATCTTTGCTACTGTAAACTATTTAATGTTCTAACAAGAAATATCTTGAAAAAGATGGTCGGCGCAATTTGAAGGTTAAGATTTGTTGTGCAACATAAAACATGCCGAGATGTTACGATTGCTGGTCACTCCAGATCAAAAACGGATTTCGGTAAAGTAACGTACCCTTTATCGAAAGGTTAACCAATCCGCGTCAAGCTTACAAACGGTGTTCGGTTGAAGAGTAATTGCCTTGGTGGTAAACGTAAGATTTGATTGGTTTACACAGAACTCATATGCAAATAGCAAAACTGTGTAAGTACGCCTGCGCCGAAAAACATGAACATTCTTTTCTGTCAGTAGTGAAACATATTTAATATAAAGTACACTAAATGCGAAGGGAGACATTCTCACAGTAATCTCCGAGGATAAACGAAGTTAGCTTCATTCCGAAACTCGATGTTCACATCTCAGAGATACCATTCCAGGCATGATGTCTAAATCTCATTATTGTGCATTATATATATCATTTTAATTTACTATTTATAAAAACTTGTCCCAAACCGCGTGCATCATGTTTCAGACTGGAAATGCAGATTTTAAACACCACAAAACCATGTGCATGTGACCCGTGTCACAAAATTCCGTGCCACATTTACAAGCAAGAACGTAGCTAAATGATCATAGCTAAAGCATAAAGTTTCGAATACAAACCATCTTAGACAAACATACCTCAAATTCACGATCATAGAATAAAAACCAAAATGCAAATACGAAAGTTAAGTCGGCGGTTGAAATATCGCGTCTTTAAGTAAATATATTCAGTGAAAAACATGTTTTAATCAAACAGCGCGTGCTAGACTAAGTTTGTACTAAATTTATAAATTCACAGCAATTCATGATTTGTAGAAGAATTAGAAGTCGCCTGTACTGGTCGACCATTTTTAAGAATTCGCAAAAAATAATAGAATGTTGCTATGTTTTCCATAATACACAGTCTGTATTTCTACTCTGCAATTGATCTAAATTACTGAAATAATTTAATTATTCATGAAACGTATTACAAATCTTTAATACATAATTCGTGTACCTTTTTTGACTTGTTATAGGTCTATTTGTGAAAAAAAAATATGACTGTATTTTTTCTTTATAAATCGAAAAAAATAAATGTTGTGACTATTCAAGAAAGAAATCGGATTCGTCCCTAGACATTGTCGACTCACGAGTGGTTGGGACCAAGTCTTTTTCGGCGTAGCTGTATGACACTGATTTTGACCTACATTTTTAACCAACCAAATTTTGTCTTCGAAGCGGGCTTTTTAAAAACTGACCAATCATATTTTCGCATAAACGGAACCAAACGGGGGTTCGTAAGATCTAAGTACATGCGTACGTTAGCAGTTTGAATTTTGCCGGAAGTAGATCCGAGTTAACGTTTTGTAAGGATTTATTTTTCAACATGTTGCAAAAAAAATTCATTTAACATACCGGAAGACATCATTCTATCTACGACGTTTATCTTTTTTAAAGATATTTCTTGTTTTATATAACACTGATATAGTAGTTTTCCTATTAAAACTATCATTTTTCATCACCACTTCATATGATAGTTGACAACTTAATTGGATAATTTCAGTATTTGAAACGTGATACACACTTATACCTAACATTTGATAAACTTAAATAAACATGCAAGCATATATCTCTTGCGTTGAATTATAGTTTTTCTAACTACAATCTTGTATTATGTTAAAATTAATTGATGTTTTTTTACGTAATAAAAACTTGCTTTAATCTTGAGATGCCTTGTTGAATATGTTTTTAGGGCCATAATTGAAAAACTGTTGGTTTACCTTACATATCTAATACGACCAGAACATATTCATAAATAATTACCTACCTACTAATCCACCTACCTACTGATCCACCTACCTACTAATTCACCTACCTACTAATTCACCTACCTACTAATCCACCTACCTACTAATCCACCTACCTACTAATCCACCTACCTACTAATTCACCTAAATCTTACAGGGTAAACACGTACCTAACATTTGTAAGTACGGCATTGTTTGTAAGTTTTTATATAATTATGGTCTTCAGTTTTAAATCCGAGTTTGATGAGCAGTCTCGAATGCAGAGTTTCTGATTGGTTCATACTGAGCACACTCTAAAAAACGACCAATGAAAAGGCTGTATTCTGAGACTGGTTCTAACACTCGCCAGTTTTATAACTCATGTCTCAGATTTTTTTGCATATTCATCAAAAATACCAAAAGAGTTTTCGACATTGATAACGCCATAGAAGTAATTCAATAATTGTCTTCATTTTTTCATGATACATGTATTATATTTGCTGCGTACACAAACTTGTCTGTTCCAATTATACATACGTACATATACAGTACATATACATGTATATATAAGCTGTTCCACGAATGGAAAATAAACAAATGACACAATACTTATAAACATTATCACGTTATTTAGTTTTATAAATCAAAATTAAGACACAAAAACACATTTCGATATTTAGCGTTTAGTTTTTCTTTCTTCGGGAAATTCGTGACGTCATAACCAACGTCACTATAAATGCATAATATGTATAATTGATATCTCCACGTGGATGTATAATGACACACGCACCTTGTATATACATAAAGACTCGTACAGTTTATCAATACAACATGAAATGACACTTTTTATTCAGTTCAGAAAACATTTATTGAACTTCGGGCGTTTTGTAACAATTATTATATCAATTGCTGCAATTTCGTATCCCTTAAAAGGATAACTGATTGAAAAACCCACCTGTTGTTATAGAAATTCACCCAATAAATTCTCACTATCAGACACAAGTTAGTTTTCATCTGAATTAAACAATTTTCAAACGTTTTTCTTCACAAACGACGTATACGAAACATCTCTACATCATTGTATCGAAGTCGATTGAGACATTTTAATCAACTTAAATTAATTTTGCCGTATATGTGTTGGTGATTTTTTTCAGCGATTGTAAATATCTACTTGGTTTCACGTTACTGAATTATCAATTAACTAATCTAGGGGAAATCAGGCAAGCTATTAAAGATTGCATTTAACTTAATCCGACTGTGTTTGTTATATCCAGGTAGGACCTTATTTAAATTATCAGCTTTTGTTCACTGTTTTATATAAATATATCATAGAATCGTCCGTCAAAAGTGATGAACATATACGAAATACACGCATGTGTTTCAAAGACGAATATGTGTATTGTTCTCAATGTCTTGAGTCAATTTATTTTTTATTCGTTTTATTCTTTCATTATATTTAAGAAAGTTGAATAATTCAGTAAATGCTCGCGGTATTATAATCAGATGTCAAAGGTCAGAATCTGGTCAAGATCAGGTCATAGGTCAGAACTTGGTCAATGTCAAGGTCGCGATGTCATAAAATATCTCCATGGAGATCGATCTCAAAATCAAATATTTGAGAGATTACATCGTAAGTTAAAGTACGTGTAGTGTATCAAAGTAACAGGTATGTAACCTGGCAACGGAAATATAATGTATACTTACACTCAAATCTCAAAAGTTGCTCTTATTAGTTTGTTAGTGGATATTTGGGTGTGGAACAGGCATGGAAATGTCACGTGGATGCTGATTATTGCCATTTTCTTTGAGATTTGAGTGTAATTTTGAGTAATGGGTCATTCGGATTGAACGCCACACTCCATGATTTATAATATACCACGTGACATGATTTATAATATACCACACTCCATGATTTATAATATACCACGTGACATGATTTATAATATACCACGTGACATGATTTATAATATACCACGTGACATGATTTATAATATACCACGTGACATGATTTATAATATACCACGTGACATGATTTATAATATACCACGTGACATGATTCGTCAGATTGGTAAACTGTCATCGCTTATTAGGGATCAAAGCGCGACTTCTATAAAAATGAGAAAAAATAAAAGCCATTATTTGTTTCACGTTTGTGATATATTACAGTATATGATCAGCTGTTTTGCCGTTAATTTGATGTAAATCTAAAGAAAATCGATTCGTGTTTTTTTAATGCATGGAAAAAATAAAACACTATTTGTTTTCTTGCCTTCCATTAGTTTTCAGTTGTGGATTTAGAAGCCACCTTAATAATTATTAAATGTTTAAACTTCTTCGTGTTGCGTCATCAGATATAACACCTAGGGGGTTGGGGACATGGTGGTCTATGGTTGTGTGACGGACTCCTGACACAAGGGTCTAACCCCTAACCTCCAAAAAATAATGTAGGTAGGTCGGAAAATATTTTTTTGGAGATTTTTCGAACGAAACAGATTAAAAGTAGATTTAAATGAATATATGTTAAGACAAATCCTCTTTCCCTTTTAACTTGGATAATGTTGAATCAAGGTGAATATATTAAGGCTCTATAGCAGAAATATGAACCTAAAGAAAATTTCACACAAAGAAAGTTTCCCAAAAAGAAGAAATGTTACCAAAAAGGAAAACAAATGTTAACACGAGAACAAATGTTCTAGGGTCGGGGCAAAAATATAAGGTAGGTCGGGAAACCTGAAACATGTTCTAGGGTCGGGGCAAAAATATAAGGTAGGTCGGGAAACATGAAACAAACATATTTTTAAGGCTTAGTTTTTAGTGGGTTTGAAATTCAGACGGCCGAGAATTATCGTTTATAAATATTATTTTGTTTTCCATAAATATAGATCAACTAGTTACTGTTTATATATATTCCTCCATCATGTTAACGTGTAATTTATATTCTCGATACAACGTGTTCTACATGTTTGTCTGTGCTTTGTATACCTTACTTTAGTAATAGATTTTCCATCATAACTTTAAATATGATAGATATAATGTTCTAAGGTATCTAAATTATGTGTGATGTATACATGTATTCATGATTTGCTTAATTAAATATTTTATAATTGTCTAGTACACTGTACATGATGTAACACACTGTATGTATTTATATAACTTGTACGTCTGAATCATCGGCATAATGCTTGCATTTCTGAAAAAGTATCTGTGAATATATTCATTAGAATGACAACATAAAACGCAGTGGGCATTTTAATTCCATGAACAATACCTAGTATAACAGTGATGTACATAATGTACAACTATGAAGTATAAATATTGCATATAAATAACATGTATACATGTACTTGACGCCTTTAAAATCTATTTCACTTAGCCTTCATTTTGTTCGAAGTGTTAAACACGTTTTATTGTCACTAATGATTAAATAATTCTTCCAACAAAAGAACTATGACCCTAGTATTTATATATAATAATTGATTAAGTTAAGGAAATTATGTTTGAGAATCAACATATAATTATTTCTGTATAATGTCACCGTGCTGACACGGACAATGGTGTGGAGTATAGAATCTTACACCGCATTCGACATATATATATACCGTCTCCGTGGCCGAGTGGTTAAGGCATCCGACTTCGGAGCGGGAGGTCCCAGGTTCGAATCCCGGTAGGGCGTTCTGTTATCAATGGTCGTTTGGTGAGCCGCAAGCTAGTTAAATAATGGTTACCGTGTGCCTACCTGCCTGGGGCCTGGCATTTAAGGATAGGAATCGGGAAGTAAATGTGCTCAGAAAGTAGGTGTCTCATAAGTCAGAAATAAATAAACACTTTTTTGTATACTAGTGGATACTCAAATATATCATTAATTAGTGTTCCAACTCACTGTTGCTGTGATAAACAACAGAGGTGGGTATTTCATGAAACGAATGATAAAAATATCAATATCGATAAAACTTCACTTGGAGATAAATTTATATAAAATGGATAAAATATATATTAACTACGGATAGTATTTTGATATACCAAGCTATCTGTGATGTAGTTCTGAACGAGGTTTTGTTTTCAATTGTAGGGTTTTGTTTTTAATCAATCTGTAATGACGATGCACTTTTTAGCAAACAAAAGTCAATACTACTATACAAAATGTAGAAGAAATACATGGATTTACAAAGAGCATCACAAATTTTACATCATTTTCATACATTTGTTTAATTTCTACATAAATTGGCAAAGTAAATAAAGTTCGCAAGATTACATGTAGTTTTTGGATTTCCGCACATAAGATTCGTAATTTTTTGTATGTTTGGCCAGGTGTAATAATAACGTTTTAAGTATTGAATTCTAAATTTCCGTATTTTGGACAAATAAGTAAAAATAGTGTCAATGGATCTACAATGTTAAATTGGATACTTATCTCTTACGTTCATGACCGGAAGTTATATAATCTTGTTTTTAATATTTATTCGTATTGCATCACTGTCGCTTGTCACGTGGTTTGTAATATTTCATTTGACTTTGTTGTATATATAAGTGTACTTGTACTTACTCTCATAGAGTGCATCAATATTATTATTTTTTAAATTATATACATTGGATGATAAGTGATATACTTAAATATAACTATAAATAAATCATTCTCTTCTGTTTAAAGGTATTTAAGTGGCAGCGTTGTGGCGTCTTTGTGTGTTTACAAAGGTAGAACTGTTTAATACAACACAGTAACTTTATCTATTACATAAAAAATATTTTTTTATAAATAAAATGAAAACAATATCGTATACTTACATTGCCCCAGTAACCAACAGTAGAAATGTAAACATCACATATGTTATTTCCAGTGTGAATAAAGAAGAAGAGTTTCTGTTTTTATTCAATATTTTATCGTCTGAATGTTTGTAATTATAATCATATACGTGTTTGTGATTTCTCGACGTCGATACGTCGTACGTTGCACGTGATAATCTACAACAATTGCAACACATGTTGCGCACGTTGCGCGCCGAGCGTCCATCATTACATTTCGTACAATTAGTGTGACAATATTGGGTGGTTGATCTGATCTCTGATAAAACGTCATCACTGTCATAGCTACATACATTGAACCTCGTCCCATTCCCAGAAACATTTCTTTCTTCACGGCTAAATTCAACGGTACCCATGAAACAATCTCCCATGTTCATCAACCGGTCACTTTTCACAGCGCCTTTCAACTGGTCACTTTCCATTTCGTCCAATGACTGATCACACTTCAGTTCTTTAACAGATTCGGTAATGTCCATGCTTTTCTGTTCCAATTTTTTCACAAAAATAATTATTCATCAAACGCTTTAATTTTTTACCACTAGTATCTCATCTTTACTAAATCAATACGCTTCACTTTATATTGTGTACAACACACCGCGTTAATTAATTATTTTATTTTATTTATGTGTCTATTTATCAAACCATTACACACCGTTTATACGTTTTCTTTCTGTTATAAAACGTTTAACCCTTGAAAGTCAATTATATTGTCTTAATTTAATGTTTAAATCACCAGGTTTTCCCACGTTGGATAAAACTATAAATAAAAATCTGTAACCTTTTAGTGAATCAAAGATCACATTAACTCCAATCTGTTTCGTCGTTATTTACACTTTAAAAAAAATCTTACGTCAATTTCACCGCGTATTAAACACTGTTATACAAATTATCCAATTAATGTAGATTTTAAAAATTTCAACATTTTATCGTTAACTCGTCAAATCACAAACAACAGCAGCAGACACAGATTTACGTTAAGTATGTAAACTCATTTAGTACTCTAATTCATTCAATAACTGTTATGCCTTTTTAAAGCATGAATATTCATCACATTAAAGCATGTGAACTGTATGGGGAGGTAGCAGAACGTTACTAGTACAGTTATATCTCCACTATTACTTTACGTCAGTTAACTTCACAATATAAATGGTGGAGTATAGCCCGTCCTTCCATCGACCGCGTATAGCAAAGTAAACCCAATAGCTTTGAGGTATTAATTCAATTATAGCACGGAGATTTTACAGGATTGTGGAGTTAGTCACAACCAGTTGTTGATTATTCATACTGACAAAAGTTAGTGCAGTAATTTGTTTGGTAAATCACTGATTTTCTGTTAAATGAAACACAGTTATCATGTTCCGTAATTAGATTTTAATTAGTTTAAACCATAGTTCATATGTAAAAGAAATAAAACATAAATCTACAAAAAATGACTATTTTGATAAAACAGTAGAGTTTTTTATATTTTTGTTAGAAAACAAACCAGTGTGTGATATAATCAGAAATTATGGCGGGAAAAATGATAAAACAACGTTAGGCATTGTCTGATTGATAACGTACGGTTAATATAACGTATACAGCAGATTGAACCCTACTTGTTGTGGCCAAGCGATATTTCAGTCTCAGTGTTTCACTCATACATTCTTATGTTACACTCGAAGCTATGTATCCCCAGTCTGAACTTAATCCGTTAAAACTGTAGAAGTGTAATTTTGGTTTGTAGTGAGATATACGCCACAGATAAAACACGCCAATGTTGACAATATAACCTCCTATTCAATGATTATACAAACCAGTGTATTAGGTTTTCAATTTCCTTCTATAGTGAGAGAAAGATTTATCAAGATTTATCATAACATTGGTGTAGAAAATCAAACGCCAATTGAAAATCAAACGATTGGTCCGACAGACTCAAAACTCCCCCATGATATATAGTAATTGTTCGCGTAACACTTTTGCCTCAATTTGCAATAAGCTGAAAGGATTAAGCGACAAGTATTTCTTCACACACGATAAATAATTGACTGTCTGGAAATGAAGTTTCAAATGTAGCGAGAACTCTCAAAATAAAGTTGAGAGTGAGTTGGTGTGTATACCAGTCAAGTACAGTGTGGAGAGAGAGAGAGTTGGTGTGTATACCAGTCAAGTACAGCGTGGAGAGAGAGAGAGAGAGAGTTGATGTGTATACCAGTCAAGTACAGTGTGGAGAGAGAGAGCGTTGGTGTGTATACCAGTCAAGTACAGTGTGGAGAGAGAGAGAGTTGGTGTGTGTACCAGTCAAGTACATTGTAGAGGGAGAGAGTTGGTGTGTATACCAGTCAAGTACAGTGTAGAGGGAGAGAGTTGGTGTGTATACCAGTCAACTACAGTGTGGAGATAGAGAGAGTTGATGTGTATACCAGTCATGTACAGTGGAGAGAATCAGAGAGTTGGTGTGTCTGCCAGTCATGTACAGTGTTGAGGGAGAGAGTTAGTGTGTATATCAGTCAAGTACAGTGTGGAGAGAGAGAGAGTTGATGTGTATACATGTACCAGTCAAGTACAGTGTGGAGAGCGATAGAGAGTTGGTGTATCTACCAGTCAAGTACATTGTGGAGAGAGAAATGGTGTGTATACCAGTCATGTACAGTGTAGAGAGAGAGAGAGAGTTGGTGTGTATA
This sequence comes from Mactromeris polynyma, assembly GCA_032209605.1. Classification (NCBI taxonomy): domain Eukaryota; kingdom Metazoa; phylum Mollusca; class Bivalvia; order Venerida; family Mactridae; genus Mactromeris; species Mactromeris polynyma. Next base: position 313,695 of record JASFXZ010000041.1, read on the forward strand.
CCAGTCATGTACATTGTGGAGAGAGAGAGAGTTGGTGTGTCTGCCAGTCAAGTACAGTGTGGAGAGAGAGAGTTGGTGTGTATACCAGTCATGTACAGTGTGGAAAGAGAGAGTTGGTGTGTATACCAGTCAAGCACAGTGTGGAGAGAGAGTTGGTGTGTATACCAGTCAAGTACAGTGTGGGGAGAGAGTTGGTGTGTATACCAGTCAAGCACAGTGTGAAGAGAGAGAGTTGGTGTGTATACTAGTCAAGGACAGTGTGGAGGGAGAGAGAGTTGGTGTGTATACCAGTCAAGGACAGTGTGGAGGGAGAGAGAGTTGGTGTGTATACCAGTCAAGAACAGTGTTGAGGGAGAGAGAGTTGGTGTGTATACCAGTCAAGAACAGTGTGGAGGGAGAGAGTTGGTGTGTCTGCCAGTCATGTACAGTGTAGAGAGAGAGAGTTGGTGTGTATACCAGTCATGTACAGTGTGGAGAGATAGAGTTGGTGTGTATACCAGTCAAGCACAGTGTGAAGAGAGAGAGTTGGTGTGTATACTAGTCAAGGACAGTGTGGAGGGAGAGAGAGTTGGTGTGTATACCAGTAAAGGACAGTGTGGAGGGAGTGAGAGTTGGTGTGTATACCAGTCAAGAACAGTGTGGAGGGAGAGATAGTTGGTGTGTATACCAGTCAAGAACAGTGTGGAGGGAGAGAGTTGGTGTGTCTGCCAGTCATGTACAGTGTAGAGAGAGAGAGTTGGTGTGTATACCAGTCATGTACAGTGTTGAGAGAGAGAGAGTTGGTGTGTATACCAGTCAAGCACAGTGTGGAGAGAGAGTTGGTGTGTCTGCCAGTCATGTACAGTGTTGAGAGAGAGAGAGTTGGTGTGTATACCAGTCAAGTACAGTGTGGAGAGAGAGTTGGTGTGTATACCAGTCAAGTACAGTGTGGAGGGAGAGAGTTGGTGTGTATACCAGTCATGTACAGTGTTGAGAGAGAGTTGGTGTGTATACCAGTCATGTACAGTGTGGAGAGATAGAGTTGGTGTGTATACCAGTCAAGTACAGTGTGGGGAGAGAGTTGGTGTGTCTGCCAGTCAAGTACATTGTGGAGAGAGAGAGAGTTGGTGTGTCTGCCAGTCAAGTACATTGTGTAGAGAGAGAGATGGTGTGTATACCAGTCATGTACATTGTGGAGAGAGAGAGAGTTGGTGTGTCTGCCAGTCAAGTACAGTGTGGAAAGAGAGAGTTGGTGTGTATACCAGTCAAGCACAGTGTGGAGAGAGAGTTGGTGTGTATACCAGTCAAGTACAGTGTGGGGAGAGAGTTGGTGTGTATACCAGTCAAGCACAGTGTGAAGAGAGAGAGTTGGTGTGTATACTAGTCAAGGACAGTGTGGAGGGAGAGAGAGTTGGTGTGTATACCAGTCAAGGACAGTGTGGAGGGAGAGAGAGTTGGTGTGTATATCAGTCAAGAACAGTGTGGAGGGAGAGAGAGTTGGTGTGTATACCAGTCAAGAACAGTGTGGAGAGAGAGTTGGTGTGTCTGCCAGTCATGTACAGTGTAGAGAGAGAGAGTTGGTGTGTATACCAGTCATGTACAGTGTTGAGAGAGAGAGAGTTGGTGTGTATACCAGTCAAGCACAGTGTGGAGAGAGAGTTGGTGTGTCTGCCAGTCATGTACAGTGTTGAGAGAGAGAGAGTTGGTGTGTATACCAGTCAAGTACAGTGTGGAGAGAGAGTTGGTGTGTATACCAGTCATGTACAGTGTTGAGAGAGAGTTGGTGTGTATACCAGTCATGTACAGTGTGGAGAGAGAGAGTTGGTGTGTCTGCCAGTCAAGTACAGTGTGGGGAGAGAGTTGGTGTGTCTGCCAGTCAAGTACATTGTGGAGAGAGAGAGTTGGTGTGTGTACCAGTCAAGTACAGTGTGGGGAGAGAGTTGGTGTGTCTGCCAGTCAAGTACATTGTGGAGAGAGAGAGTTGGTGTGTCTGCCAGTCAAGTACATTGTGGAGAGAGAGAGTTGGTGTGTATACCAGTCAAGAACATTGTGGAGAGAGAGAGTTGGTGTGTATAACAGTCAAGGCGACTTTAGGTACTTTCTTTTCTAGTTGTGTATTTTGGTCATTTCCTGTTTGAATTCATCTCACTTTTTGCTATGTATACTAGTCAAGTAAAGGTTCTTTTTATCTCTGATATTGTTAACGTATTTAAACAGTAAAAAATATTTGTTTTCTGTCCGTGTTTCTTAAAAAAAATGTTTTCAAGATCAATTTATTTTAGGAATTTTTATATTCATCGTTTTCGATTATTCAGAATGACTTAATGTGTTCTTAATTGTTGTTGATTCATACAAAATCGTGTTTTTAAATTTTTAATTGGTTCTTAATTATTCAATTAATGTTAGCCAAAGAATATGTAATGTACATTTTAATATATTACAGGCATATTAACAAAGAAAAGGCAAAGTTTAAGAAAGCATTTAAACTGATAAATAATCGAGATATATCTACGACTGATTATTAATTGATCTAACGTTTAACTTCACACTGACTTTGATTAATTAATTTGTTTGATAAATCATTAATTTTGTGTCATAGGAAACACCACATTAACCTGCGTGTATAGATCATTGTGGTCGCTATTAAACACAATTAATCAAACAACAGTAATTTTGTTTTTTTACTGTACCCCCACCCACCTACACACACACGTGCACGATATAACATGTGTTTGCACATTACACGATAATTCAATTATCTAATTTCACAATGTCCGGAAATTCAGAAACTATCACCATTGATAGAAACGCGTACAGGAGCAACAATAACGTTAAGTATACGTTGGTCGGGTATCCAATTTACATGAGACTTAAGAACGTTATTTACATTAAATAAATTACGAAAATGTTTTACATCATTTTCTTCAATACATCCCATCCTACTCATTTGTTTCTGTATTTCATACAAATACCTGTTGGGTAATTTACACAAGTATGATGTTGGCACAGCCGTCTTGTTAAGTTTGAAGGGGGCGTAGAAAATGTATGTTGAGTCGTTGATTAAACAAGGTCTAAAAAAATACCTGCTGAGTGCGATTAGCACCTCAAGGAGCCGTAATATTAACACGAGCGTAATAACCACTAACCACTAATATACATAAAATAGACCAATTTTGTTTGTCATTCGACAGGTAGTCAGACAAATTTGTAACAGAAACGTATAAGTACACTATATTCTAAATGTGCTACAACACACAATTAGCTGAAGTTATTAATTCACAAGACGTTCTATCCTGGAACTTGATGATAATACTGGGGAAGGTATGAACGCGGGTTGGATCATAAAATAATGATATTGCCTTTTAGCGAGGTGGATATGAGAATTTATCTACCCGGGGAAAGTGATATACACCGATTTTATCACTTTTACTTACCATTGTTAATAATTGTTGCTTGTAACTTTCATGTGTTCATGGTGAGAATAACGTGTTTATTAACTTATATTAAAATAAAGGTCCGATGGGTCACGTGGGGTCAAGTAGGGTCACGTGGGGTCACGTATTGTTGCGTTAACTATTTAGATTCAATTTACAAGTGTATCGCTATTTCGTTTCAAGAAAACTAATAAATCAATACTTGATAGGTAGCTATAATATATATCATTCTAAAAGTCCTAATTTATGATTTATTGTTTAATAAATTTTGCAACACAAAAAAACAGACGACAAATGGTAACCAAATTAGTCATAAATCGAGCTTTTAATGACTGAGTTTGATGTTTACTTTGCAATTTTGTTAAGCAAACATTTGTTCAAATTGACAAACATGTAAATAAAGGAAATTTATACAGTTTAACATTACAAAAATAATCTTCAATTTAATAAAATACCACCCGGTTGAATCGGTGACAAGCGTTTAAACACATTGAATGAATGTATGAGTGACTCGTCTGCTAGTTAAATATGACTGGTTGAATGTTGTACCGCTATTACAGGGAGCTGTGTGTACACACTCGTCTTTCATGTCTTTGTAGCTTACCAGATTCTTCTCTCACTTCATTTAGTTGGACTGAAATTATTTCAGATTTTGTATGAATATAACTTAAAGATGATTCATATCTTATAAGAGATATTTTTTATGAAAGATTGGAGTTTTAGTGATGTCTACAGTCTAATTAATTCAATGACCAAGGGTACACGTGTACCGACAGAATGGAAGTGATTGTTTATAATTAACAACCCACTTAAGCACGAGATATCTGCGCTTAAAAGACAATTTGATATTTGTAAGGTGATACAAGTTTTGTCATAATTAAAGATTTATTTTATCCTGTAGACCCTGACAAAGTTAATATACAGAAATTAGTACCACAGGAGATTGTCACGAGTTCCTTCCCTTTTTCCAATCTAGAGTTCTCACCCTTTGCCCCTTCTGCAGTATATGCATATAGAACTTTTCTGAGAATAAGCTTAGAAATTATAATATTATTTATTGAAGTCTTTCACAGATGGTGTCCGTCCTGTTAGCTCAGACGGTAGAGGGCTCTAACGCTAATCTATAGGTTGTGGGTTCGAAACTCGATCGAGGTGCATGTTCTTCGTTGTGACTGGAAAATAATACATCCAAAGTCATTTGTACTCTACCTCTGAACTTTGATTTATGTGTGGAGAATGTATCAGTTGTTATAAGAGGGCAGATTAGTACTGGTAGGTAACCTAGGAGCAGGTAAGTACAGTTTGGTAACATAGGAGCAGGTTAATACTGGTTGGTAACATAGGAGCAGGTTAGTACTGGTTGGTAACATAGGAGCAGGTAAGTATTGGTTGGTAACCTATGAGCAGGTTAGTACTGGCTGGTAACCTATGAGCAGGTTAGTACTGGTTGGTAACCTAGGGAAATGTTAGTACTGGTTGGTAACCTAGGAGCAGGTTAGTACTGGTTGGTAACATAGGAGCAGGTTAGTACTGGTTGGTAACCTAGGAGAAGGTTAGTACTGGTTGGTAACCTAGGAGAAGGTTAGTACTGGTTGGTAATCCCGGAGCAGGTTAGTACTGGTTGGTAACATAGGAGCAGGTTAGTACTGGTTGGTAACATAGGAGCAGGTTAGTACTGGTTGGTAACCTAGGAGAAGGTTAGTACTGGTTGGTAACCTAGGAGAAGGTTAGTACTGGTTGGTAACCTAGGAGCAGGTTAGTACTGGTTGGTAATCCCGGAGCAGATTAGTACTGGTTGGTAACATAGGAGCAGGTTAGTACTGGTTGGTAACCTAGAAGCAGGTTAGTACTGGTTGGTAACCTAGGAGCAGATTAGTACTGGCTGGTAACCTAGGAGCAGGTTAGTACTGGTTGGTAACCTAGGAGCAGGTTAGTACTGGTTGGTAACCTAGGAGCAGGTTAGTACTGGTTGGTAACCTAAGAGCAGGTTAGTGCTGATTGGTAACCTAGGAGCAGGTTAGTACTGATTAGTAACCTAGGAGCACTGGTTAGGTCAACTGACTGCCGTATATATCTGAAATACTGTTGACACACGACGTAAACCCAAAACATACACACATACTCAGATAGGCAGCATTATGCAATTTTCAAGATAAATTTTAAATGTTGACCCTAGAAACCCCCAATATGCACCAATTACGAGAAATAAATCACCACTGTCGGGACAATTATATTCACTTTTATGTTCATAGGACACGGATGTTCGTTATTGATCGCAAACTAAGTCGAAACGGGGCAATAACTCCTCCAACAGTTGTAGGTTGTTACCTGTAGTTTACCATCCAATGATTTAATACCTAGTATGAATTGAATCCAGCTATCCTATCAAGGGTTATTGATCTAAAAACAACTGTTCGCACGGATGGATGGACGGACAGGGTATAAAATGATTATATTGTGTAAACTGTGTAACTTCTTACTTATGAGACCCCTTTTTGAGTTGTTCCCCAATTCGTATCGTATCATCTACTGCCAGACACCAGGCAGGTAGGCACATGGCAATCATTACATAACTTGACTCATCAACCGTACCAGAACGGAGCCCTACCGGGATTCGAACTTTCGACCTCCTGCGCCGAAGGCGGATGCTTTAACCACTCGGCAACGGGAGGTGGTACATTTAGTAATTAGTCATATTTTTGATATCCTTAATTTCTGCTTAAAATATACACCTTTGTTTGGTAATGAAAGTAGATTAAATTTCGCTTTTTAGACATGGATGCTTGCAATTAAACCGACGCAGAATTGTCATAGTTTTGCTATCACATTTTTAAACCATATGCTATTTATTAAAAACTCCAACAAATACCTTACAGCTAACATTAATATAATGCTCGGACATGCTACAATACATCATTATACCACAATAAAGATAATCAACTGTTAAATGTATTTTTTATTTCTTTAACATTTTGTGTTTTTCTTTGTTTTCATTCTGTGGTTTCGTGATGAGTATTGATGTAACATTTATGTTTAATTGTCTATTTTATAATGTATATATTATACGACAATATTCGCTTAACATTGTTTTGTGTCCAAATATCACATCAGAATAAAATTATCCTATACAAAAACGATACCTTATTAATGTATCACATATCGTATCGAATTCTATATTATACCATTCCGCATGCCGCACATATCGAAAAGTATCGCCATTGAATTGCATGGCATACTGATTCCTATCGCACATATATGGAAATACATCGTACATCGAAATATATCGCACATACAATTACATCGTACATCGAAATGTCTCGCACATCGAATTACATAGTACATCGAAATGTATCGCAAATAGAATTACATCGTGTATCGATTTGTGGCATTGCATCGCATAGAATCATGTAGCACGTACAATCGCATGATATATCAACTCGAATTACACGTCGAATAGTATCGCAAATAGTATCGTATAACATACGATTCTCATGAGTAAATAATCATTAAAACAATTGAAATTTACTTTGTAAGTGTCTCCAAAAAATCTAAAAAAAGACAACTACTTCGTTATTGCTGCTGCGTGCGCTCGAATGTTCCCATTGTATAACTCAATTCGTAATTGATTTTTTCAACATTTAAATTCGGGGGATTTTTATATCAATAAATTGAGTCAAATGCAATCATACACATGTTTTATTCTACATCACACAGACACAATATTGTATTTTAAACAAAAGATTAAATGTTAAAGAAAGTTTCAGACTTTAAAGTTCAAGAAATGTCGACATGTTATCGTATCCTGATTTATGTTTTGTAACATTTACTGCGGAAAGTTACTCACTAACAAGTGGTTTTTCTGCGCGCGTGTCAATTAATCAATTTAAGTAATTAGTACTTAATTAGACAATTAATGATACTAAAGTCGACAGGAACAAAGAAAAAAAAACTTGCATTTATTTAATGTCAATTCGAATTGCACACAATTCTACTACAGTACAAAAAACCTAACAAAAAGTTATCTTCAAATATAAAAAAATAATTCATATCGAGCAATTATTCTTAATGATGAAATTGCTCTCATCAACTGCAGTTTGTTAATTAAAATAATTACTCGTACGATCGGAATATTGAGACACTGCACAGAAAGTGCAGTAAAAGTAAAGTTTATTATAGTGTCACACCCTATTTACGGGGGCAGCCATCTTTGACTATGAGACACCTATTTTCTGAGCATATCACTTCCCGATACTTATCATTTAATGCCAGGCACCAGGCAGGTAGGCACACGGTAACCATTATTTAACTAGCTGGCGGCTCACCAACCGGCCATATCAGAACAGACCCCTACCGGGATTCGAACCTTCGACCTCCCACTCCCAATAGGCCACGGGAGACGGTACATGTGTGCATAGTACTCCCTTAGTTGACCAAAACTTATAATTTAAACTTTTTCGTTTTAATGAAGCGCTTCACAGCTATAGATGTTATATAACATATGAATTTACACAATGCGTGAAGAACGCGACAATGTCTTATAACCCTACCCCCCAACCCCGTCTTATAGCATAAAATGGCTAACAAAACGAGAATGTGACTTTCTAAAATATGAATTCGGCATAAATGTCAGCCTTTCTAAAGTGACATTCCTCGTGACAGAAACGCACGTGTCTTAATTATAGTCAATTAAAGTATTTCTTTAAATAAATACACGTATATATATTATGTGTGAATATTGCATTGTGTTTGTAAGATATATTAGTAGCAAATACAATTGATTTTCAAATTATTCTGTTTAATATGACAATCAATGTTATAACCAATATATACATATTGGTGTGACGTGAGTAAATATTGCTTCATATATGGAACCAAGTCAGACTATTCTTTCATGGATTAAGCATTAAATACGGACGATTTGTGTGAATTATTTATGCATAACTACCCTTATTTCTACGCTATAAAACCCGACCACATCAAAGACATTGTAACTTCAGTTGTTGAATTAGTTAACAAGGCGGCTGACAGCGCGGTTCATATAATTAAAAGGTTCGTGTTAGCTTTGCAAATAAACATATTTCTTGTGTGGTCAGTGGATGAAAGCTAATAGTGTGTTGTATGGTATCTAGTTAACGCATCGATGAAATGTTTCAGTAATTGAATCTTTCAATATTTGACATTTCATGCGAAAATAATCGTGATAGCTTTACGTACAAAAACTCCCCGGACTTAAGGGGGAAGTGGTGTGGTTTTGCTGCGTTGCTTTATAGTTAAAGGTCACTTGTTAGCGTGTAACTTAAATACTGAATTTGTAAAAAAAACACTAAACATTGAAATTAGTCTATAAAACATACGTAATGTTCTGTAATTGTTTCATAGTCATGTAAATGTTTCATAGTCATGTAAATGTGACATAGTCATGTAAATGTTTCATAGTCATGTAAATGTTTCATAGTCATGTAAATGTGACATAGTCATGTAAATGTTTCATAGTCATGTAAATGTTTCATAGTCATGTAAATGTGACATAGTCATGTAAATGTTTCATAGTCATGTAAATGTTTCATAGTCATGTAAATGTTTCATAGTCATGTAAATGTGACATAGTCATGTAAATGTTTCATAGTCATGTAAATGTTTCATAGTCATGTAAATGTGACATAGTCATGTAAATGTTTCATAGTTTAAATGTGACATAGTGATGTAAATGTGACATCGTTATGTTAATATTCCGTAATCATGTAAATATTTCATAGTGATGTAAATGTTTCATAGTCATGTAAATGGCTAAAAGTCATGTAACTGTTTCATAGTCAGGTCCATGATCGTGCAGAAATTCCCACGGGCGAGTGTGAATCTTTAACATACATTGTAGTAACATTAGGAAACAGCCCTGCGTTCAGTTACGGCTAACAGTCGCGAACGTTTTGTTTTATATCCCTGGCCAACCGTATCACATTGACTGCACACGGGGAACCAAATTGCAAAACGTTACGAAACGTAAGCCGCAAATACCTTTACTGAACGCAGGGCAGATGTGTGACGGCACCGAATGGCATTGGGTCATATCATAGCACATACGTATAGATGTGGAAAGCTATTCTGATTGTTAAAACATCGTTAAAACACTATATATATATCGCCATGTACTTTTTATTAACATAAACGCAAGATTTATTTACACAAATATGACATCTTACGACATAATGGTGATTTAAGTGGCTATGATGACCGGACAGTAAATACATGAAGAATGTATCGTACATAATTCTAATAAGTAACGAAATATCCGTGAAATTGATATAACTCTATTGCTGTTGTTCCGTTACCAAGAACATTTTACCTCAGGTTTTTGCTACCACTTCGCAATTCGGCCTTCTAATGGGTCACGTGATGATGACGTCACATGGATGAGTCGGTATTTTTTGTAGTTATTAACACGAGAGGAGAAGTGGGCGGACATTATGTGTCATTTTATTAGGATTATTATTCAATTAATTTGAATGTATTTCATGGCTTATTGTAGATCGTAAATAGTATTTAATATTAGCTAAGATTAAGCCTTCATCTTTGCTTGGTTGTATCTTAGCAACACGGAACGCTGGGTAATCTTCTGTATATAGAGAAATGCCACTTGTATAAAATCAGCAGTCATTTTGTGTATACATTCTAGCGTTGTTCTTGTCTCCCTGTCCGGTCAGCAGATATCAAGTGTGTATATATGGTAATAGGTTGTGAATTTTCTAAAATTGATTTAGGCCAACGAAGCAAAAATGTCTTTGAGATTATGTTTTTCGCAGCTGAAAGATATCTGACATGATATAAATTCGCCCAGTGCCCATAACGATGATCGGCGTTGTAACGACGATATATCCTGATCCGAATCGATCTTTATCGATATATTTCTTTAATGCGATGATAATCGGTTGCATACTAGCTGTAAACTGATCGTGATAGATGTTTCATCGATTTGATAGGCTATATAAATGATTATTGCCCTTCGATATAACCGATAACCGTAGACATGACATATCAGTAGGGGAGATATCGGTAAATCGTTGATTCCAGTCTACTATCCTATGGTTGCTAAGGACGACGTGAGGTAGCAACGACGTTTGTTATATTTCAATTTTAAAACAAACATCACGTTAAATAAGCAAATAAATGGAATAAAAGTAGATGTACATACATGTATGTTGATCATTCGAATATTGTAGTATCATACAATTGTAGTATATATACTTATACAGTTGAACCCCGTTATGTCGACATCGGTTATATCGACATTCCGGTTAAGTCGACATATTTGTAAAGTCCCGATTTCTGTCCCTATATATTGTATATGGAAAATGATTTTTATGTCGACATTTCTATGTCGACAATTTCGGCTATGTCGACGTGATTTCTCTGGCCCAAAGAGTGTTTTCACACCTTAATGTACTTGTTTGTGTCGACATCCTCTCGACTTGATTGAAATTGAAAAGGTGTCAATTGACCGTGAAGAGATAAACAATTTTATCCCGACCTATTGTTTGTGTCACAATTAATTATTTCACAGTTTGTAAAACGGATCTGTAAATTAACATCGTAGTTTGCAATATGATTGATAAGTGTCGCAGCGAATATTTACCAGTTTCAGTAAAACTGACAAATTCAGCCACTCGCCGTATATGATTAAATATTGTTGAAAAAGGGCATTAAACCCGAAAAACAACATAAAAATCGAACATACACATATATTATGTCTGTGATATTATTTATTTAAAGTATACCAAATATCACGATTCAATTAGTTTTACAACACCTGCAGCAAAACACACGAGTGGTAAGTTTTACAACACCACCATAGCAAAAATACGTATATACAAGACAAGTAAGGTTGCCAGTACTGGAATCGGATGTGTCGACATTCGGATATGTCGACATATTTTATCAGGTCCCTGTAATGTCGACATAACGGGTTTCGACTGTATCAAACTTCTTACAAATTAATCATATTATGCCGTGTTATGTCATGCTTATTTGTAGTTTGCCTCGGAATAACGCTGAAGAAGTTTACAGAAATTGCTCATTTATAAAAGCTGTTGATTCAATGCCACATCACCTTGTCTACATAGTCAAACAAACAGCTCGTAATGTTGTGTTAGCTAAATGTTCCGTTACGTCCCATGACCCGCCATTTTGTATTAGCTAAATGTTCCGTTACGTCCCATGACCCGCCATTTTGTGTTAGCTAAATGTTCCGTTACGTCCCATGACCCGCCATTTTGTGTTAGCTAAATGTTCCGTTACGTCCCATGACCCGCCATTTTGTGTTAGCTAAATGTTCCGTTACGTCCCATGACCCGCCATTTTGTGTTAGCTAAATGTTCCGTTACGTCCCATGACCCGCCATTTTGTGTTAGCTAAATGTTCCGTTACGTCCCATGACCCGCCATTTTGTGTTAGCTAAATGTTCCGTTACGTTCCATGACCCGCCATTTTGTGTTAGCTAAATGTTCCGTTACGTCCCATGACCCGCCATTTTGTGTTAGCTAAATGTTCCGTTACGTCCCATGACCCGCCATTTTGTGTTAGCTAAATGTTCCGTTACGTCCCAAGACCCGCCATTTTGTGTTAGCTAAATGTTCCGTTACGTACCATGACCCGCCATTTTGTGTTAGCTAAATGTTCCGTTACGTCCCATGACCCGCCATTTTGTGTTAGCTAAATGTTCCGTTACGTCCCATGACCCGCCATTTTGTGTTAGCTAAATGTTCCGTTACGTCCCATGACCCGCCATTTTGTGTTACTAAATGTTCCGTTACGTCCCATGACCCGCCATTTTGTGTTAGCTAAATGTTCCGTTACGTCCCATGACCCGCCATTTTGTGTTAGCTAAATGTGCCGTTACGTTCCATGACCCGCCATTTTGTGTTAGCTAAATGTTCCGTTACGTCCCATGACCCGCCATTTTGTGTTAGCTAAATGTTCCGTTACGTCCCATGACCCGCCATTTTGTGTTAGCTAAATGTTCCGTTACGTCCCATGACCCGCCATTTTGTGTTAGCTAAATGTTCCGTTACGTCCCATGACCCGCCATTTTGTGTTAGCTAAATGTTCCGTTACGTCCCATGACCCGCCATTTTGTGTTAGCTAACTGTTCCGTTACGTCCCATGACCCGCCATTTTGTGTTAGCTAAATGTTCCGTTACGTCCCATGACCCGCCATTTTGTGTTAGCTAAATGTTCCGTTACGTCCCATGACCCGCCATTTTGTGTTAGCTAAATGTTCCGTTACGTCCCATGACCCGCCATTTTGTGTTAGCTAAATGTTCCGTTACGTATCAAGACCCGCCATTTTGTGTTAGCTAAATGTTCCGTTACGTTCCATGACCCGCCATTTTGTGTTAGCTAAATGTTACGTTCCATGACCCGCCATTTTGTGTTAGCTAAATATTCCGTTACGTTCCATGAGCCGCCATTTTGTGTTAGCTAAATGTTCCGGTACGTTCCATGACCCACCATTTTGTGTTAGCTTAATGTTCCGTTACGTTTCATGACCCGCCATTTTGTTTTCAGGTAACTTTCGCCTTTATTTAAATCTTATGTTCTCAGTGAATAGACTCGGTATGAAAGCTTTAAGTGACAAAAATAGGATTAAAACACTTAATAAAAATTCATTAGAGTTGAACCTATCGTTTTGTACTCAATCAATAAAAGGACAGGGTTTGTCTCTTTGATAAAATGTTCATTTTGTAACGATCTTTAACTTTAAGTGATTTCTACTTAAATAAATATTTGAAAAGAAAATATTTCATGAACAATTACAAGGAGGTAGGCCTTATACTGTTGGGTTAAATTAGCATAGTTTTGTAATATGATTTAACTTTGATGTCTTGTTAACAAAGCGGCATCCGGCAATTTTCCGCGGATCCAATTACAAATCACAGCAGTTAATTATACCCTCCACGAGTTGCGCGTTCTACGGACTCTTGGCAAAGTTACCTCGTGATTGTATTGCAACAAAAAGATGTATTGACTCTTATTTCAAACATGTGGAGCAATTATAAAAACGTCGTGAACTTCAGGGGTGAAATAGTCGAGTAATTAGTGTACAAAATCTCAAGTGTATAAATCACTACCTATATTTAGTCAATTAACTTTCTAGAGGAAATGGCTTGCGGTCAAAACAAGTTACACACCGAGATAAAAATAAGGAAGTTGGTTACATCAGGAATGAATGCATCCTCGGTACCCAGGCTATTCATAACATAATGATACCCTGGGCAAATTGGTTAGCGAAACTTCATAATGCATGAATATTCATTCGCAGTTCAATGAAATGGGCGATAACAAAAAAGAAGAAATCTCCTTTTTATCACTATATGTCAACGCGACACTTGGAAACGACGCTCGGCAACGAGATGCGACGTCGCTATAATGTGACGGGATAATATCGCGATGTCATATCGTATTGTCGCGCGTCAATACCACGATATATTACAACGTCACTCCGCGCTGTCGTAGCTGTCACTTCTTAGCGCGACGGACGACATTACAACTGGCACGAACAGGATTCCATAGAAGTCTGCACGACGTGCTAAATATCACTGTTGAAAATAATTATGACTGAGTCAACAACAAAACAGTTTTTGAAAAATTACGGTATATAACTATACTAATGGTATTATTTTCACCTGTAGCAATTATGCATAACGACTTTGTTGGGAATAGTTTCTCCATTCCAAGAACATACGTGTAAAGCTAAGCATGAACATCAAAGATATGGCGGCCATTGAGAATGTTTCTAATATAAGCGATACGGTAAGGATAATTAGTCAACATGTATTTACATAGACGATAACAATTCTCATAACACCAACAACCTGTCGAAGGTAAGTCTGAATTTCGTTCAAAATGTAACATTGCATTAACCGGTAACGTATGTTACATCAGTTATGAAAGTGTTGCAGGAACGGAGGTTACCTTACCTCTGTGTACATGTTGGTAGTATATCGCTGGCAGCTAGAGAAGAAACCTGCTGTCTGAATACAGGTGCAAGTAAAGTGACCAGACTTTTATAGGACGTTTATGTGTTGATACTGGTTGTATGAAACAAAAATGGGTTTCACCATTTGTGTCACTGTTGACCATATAAACTTAAAACAAGTAATATGTTCCAGCGTTCACATATCAGGAGGTAGGATCACATTAATGTGATTTCAAGCTATTCCCCGCGATTTCAGAGTTCCCCTTATTTCCTTATTGTTTTTTATCTATTCTCGGATAAACTCGAAATCGATTTCAGATGACCGGGGAAAACTTGAATAGCTTGAACTCTACACCGGCTTCGGTAATCGCTTCTTAACATACATGTTCTCTAAATGTAACTCTTTAGTTTTTGATATCTCCCATAACCATATTTCACTGTGAAAAATAACTTCATAAGCCGAAATAAATGTTCCTTTTCTCTCGATATATGATTTAAAAAAAGAATAAATATAAAACCGATAAAATGCAAGGGAGACAACCTCAATGATGTTAACGACTTATTTTTGGGTCATCTTGTATTTGTCTCCCTTGTGAAATGCATGGTTATTTTAGCGAGTATTCTAAACAGTATAAAACCACACAATATTTGATAGAATATATTCTAGTTATCGAGTTAATGCAAACTTTGCACTGTACAGAAAGTGGAGGGATTAATTGTACAGAAAACATACATAATATCATGTAATTATATGTACTAGTTGATAAAATAAATTTGAACTTTTTGAAGATTCCGCGAAAATGATTGTCATTAATAAAAACGTTTTAAATACGAAACCTTTGAATAACTATTAGTCGAAAATGTAAGATTTAGATTTCATTGCGAGCCGAAATACTTTCTGTTCTATCACTTGCATTCATTGTTTGTGTGATGTTTTTGCGCTTTTTTGTCGTTTTTCATAAAACATCGCTGTGTCATGCCACTAATTGAGTCGTTAATTTATATCGCGTAATTAATAGGAACAAGTTATATGGATAATGATTCCAAACTTATATCAAATTTCGCATTCGTCATTTAAGTCCTGAAAACCATCTCCTCGGTAAAAACACCAGTTCAACAAAAGGGTTGTTATAATTTGATTTTCAATCAATTATCAAGATAATAATGCTTGGGGGGGGGGGATTTATAAGACATGGAATCAACGTTATTACAGTACTTTTATAAGGAACTAAACATGGGAATTTATCCAAATAATAAAACAGAAAATAAGAAAAAAACATATTTATAAACTTTATTTCACGTCCTCAAGGTTTACTTATAAAATTTACTTCCGGAATATTTACTCATACTGATTCCCTGGACACTGCCAGGACACTGGAGTACATCAGAACCGAACGTCAGTCGGAACATCACTCGGCCATTCCCGTAGAAATAAAGTTATTTTCCACTATTTCACATAGTTTGATCTATTTTGAGCCCAAATGACCCAGGGTCAAAGGTGACCAAGATTTTCTTGAGCCAACAGTTCTTAGCAAATTTCATAAGCATTGGGCCCAAATTGTGTGACCACAGACAAATTGTGTACAACTGACGCTTTGACGATGGACATCCATCTATCCTAAAATATCACCATGAGCAATTCATGCTCAGGTGAGCTAAAATGCCAATTCATTCTGATACAACTCTTGATTTCTCAGGGTGGAGAGGGATGCCAAATGAAGAAAGATCATGATATATGAATGACACAAAATGTGTCGGTCGGACGGACGGGCAAAGGTAAATCACACTCAGTAGTGAGGGCACATAAACTTGGAGACTATATTTGATCCTGAAATCTAAATGTTTGCAAACACAGGACCTCGGTTTCACAAGACAATGCATAGACAAAAGATTTAGTTGTTACAGGGAACGCAAACTACGCGTCAAACCCTCTACCTCTAGATAAACAGTTTTAAAGTGCGGATCACAATATACACAATTAGACTCAGAAGTGATGAATCTTGTACTTCATTTAAATTTAGCTGCATGTTTTGGAGATGTAGCCCGGACATCAAAATGCAACCGTACGGACGGACTGACAAGGCAATAACGATATGCCTCCCTTGAAGGACGCAGAGAATAACAAGACTGGTAGTTTTATGATAAATGATATATTTCTAAACTAACACATGGTATACTGATAATCATCAATATTCTAGGCATAAATACTACAAAAATGAAGCATTAGGTTTACATCAAAAAAATTTAGTCAAAATTTTCGATGTGTAATAAAATGACTAGAAACATTCGAACTAAGCATGAGAATATCTTAATACAACATGCATAAAATACTAATCAAATCTTTCCAACACTGTTACTGCAGTGAAACCTCTAGAAAGACGCCCTCTTGATCAACGCCCTCTCTTCAACAACACTGTAACTGCAGTGAAACCTCTAGAAAGAGGCCCTATGTTGATCAACGCCCTCTCTTCAACAACACTGTAACTGCAGTGAAACCTCTAGAAAGAGGCCCTATGTTGATCAACACCCTCTCTTCAACAACACTGTAACTGCAATGAAACCTCTAGAAAGAGGCCCTATGTTGATCAACACCCTCTCTTCAACAACACTGTAACTGCAGTGAAACCTCTAGAAAGAGGCCCTATGTTGATCAACACCCTCTCTTCAACAACACTGTAACTACAGTGAAACCTCTAGAAAGAGGCCATCTCTTGAACAACACCCTCACTTCAACAGCACAGTTACTACAGTGCATTCTATCGAAATATGCCCTCTCTTAATCAACCCCCTCTCTTTAACAACATACTAACTACAATGTAACCTCTAGAAAGCGGCCCTCTCTTGATCAACACTCTCTCTTCAACAACACACCAACTACAGTGAAACCTCTCGACAAAGGCCCTCTCTTGATCAACACACTCTCTTCAACAACACACCAACTACAGTGAAACCTCTCGACAAAGGCCCTCTCTTGATCAACACACTCTCTCAACAACACACCAGCTACAGTGAAACCTTTCGACAAAGGCCCCCTCTTGATCAACACACTCTCTTCAACAACACACTAACTACAGTGCAACCTCTCCACAAAGGCCATCTCTTGATCAACACCCTCTCTTCAACAACACACTAACTACAGTGCAACCTCTCCACAAAGGCCATCTATTGATCAACACCCTCTCTTCAACAACACACTTACTACAGTGTAACCTCTAGAAAGTCGCCTTCTCTTGATCAACACCCCCTCAACAAGACACTAACTACAGTGCAACCTCTGGAAAGCATCCATCTCTTGATCACCACCCTCTCTTCAAAAACAAACTAAATGTTGCATGGTAGGGTTATGCCAAACAAACACTTTTTAAGGATGACCCATGATCATTCTCAAATGCATACATTTGACATGAAATCATTAGCAGTACATTTATGACTTAATGCATACAGTGATTTTCTTAAATTTAAAAAAATATGATGACACAATAAATGGCAATCAATTATTTCAATCAATCATGTACAGACAATAGCTTTCAAACGTCAATATTCGGTCACCAACGTAACAATGTAACTCTATATCAGTATAAAGTGACCATAACAACATTTGTACGAACTTTTCCTTAATCACAAACCAAACATAACATAAGAACATATTACATACAATCAATAGCTGTGCTGGTGTTTTACACTTTTTCAACATTTCAGTAATATACACCGCTTGACCACTCTAGTGTCCCTGGGTTACCAACCTGTACTTCTAGCAACTGACAACTTCCCTACATGAATCAGACGTGGAGGACATATGTTGTATATTGTCCTCAGTCATGAAGAACATACGCTTCATCCCCATTAAAACACTACGACCATTTTATTGAAATTATCAAATTCACAAAAAAATGTCAAAAAACAATGCATGGTCACATGATATGTTTGTACACGAAATGTCGACTGAAACAAAAGGAAACAATTACTGACACTTCCTTGTTTCAAAGTGTAACCTTCCATCATCTTTACGTGTGATGTTTACTGTAGGTATTGATGTAAGATACTCAGACATATAATCCACCGACTCACTCCCTGACAGTACTCTCTGAGTTTCTCCATCAACTACTGTAATCTTACATTCATTTAACTTAACTTTTAGCACAGACTTATTGTTTACAAAACTTTCAATGAAACAATGAAAACATTGACGACTCATTGTGACATCACGCAGCTCTATCTCCAGTTGTGTTACATCAGGATGTAGTTGTAACAAAACATCATCATGTAACTTCATGCGCAACAGTGTTAGTGACTTGATATATGGAAGAGTTTTCACTGTACATGCCAATGTTTTCATTGAATTGTTATCTGAACTGAACCATCCTCCATCGATATAAAGATATTCAAGTTGTGAATACTTAATACAGTTAATTACACCAAAATAACTTCTAACAATCCTCTCAGATAATGTATCCAATGTGATATTCTTTAAACTGGAACTGTTTACATCATAACATAAAATATTAACATTCCGCAGACATAATGAAGTGAGTTTTGTATGATGTGTAAGATTTAGAAACAATGTACAGTCACAATAGAAAATATCATATATGTGCCAGAGGTGATTATCACAATCCACTTGAAACAATTTTATATTTTCAATGTTAGACAGAAATTTCACCAGATTATGTAAACTGCTATGTTGCATTGTAACAAATTCTAGAGACAATGATGTCAGATGTTGGAGACTTCTCACAGGTAATTCTATTATCAATGTATCTTCAGTAAATTTACCTATAATACAAATAGTGTGCAGTGTGGATTGATTCTGTATCATGCACTCAGTGAACTTTTCATCATATACATCATCATCAGACCATAAACCACCACCAACTTGTAAAATTTGTAGATTTTTGATCTGATCAAACTCAACTAAATATTTACCACCAACTGAATGTAAGTAATGTATACATGTACTATTTAGCAATAAAAGTTGTTTCAGAGAACCAAAAACTTCAGTATAAGGCACATAACCTGATAAACGATCAAATATAAAATCTTCAAGTTTCAATGAAAAGTTTGGATTACTTGGCCTACTGACTTGCTTGAAACAATTGATAACCATACTTTGTAGTGACTCGATTTGTTCTCTGTAAGTATATCTATCATCATCATCAGAGTGAAATATAGCATTTCTTCTGCAACAAGTTAAATCATCTGATATTCTCAAGTATATATCCTCAAACAAAAAATTAACTTTTTCACAAGAAAATCCAGTAAGGAAGATGAAAAAAATTTGAAATTGCACAATATCATTGATTGTGTTCCATTCCTTAACAACATTATCAAATGCATTATTGCTGTCAAATGAAGATACAAACAATGCTGCAAAATATTCAAGGTAACTCTTGTGCAAGAACGACAACTTTTGCTCATGTTTTGCAAATCGACCAATTACTTTGTTTCTGGACAAGATGCCAATTTTGCACAAGAAATCCATTTCTTCATCGGAGAAAAAATAAGGTTCCGCCATTAACTGTTTTCTACTGTATACAAGAACTGATACACATTTGTCTAATTTGAACAGTGATCTAAATGACAGAAAACATATTTTCGCTAAAAGTGCAAAATGAGTTTTGAAATAAACAAGGTCTGTGAGTGAATCAGGAAGTTGTACACTACATGATGATGCTGATGGCGAATGAATGCGTCTCTTTTTATGGTTCTTTCTATGTTTGTTTTCAGCTCGTTCAAAGAGCATTTCAAGTATGTAACTGTATATAAGTGCTCTAGACATGTCAGTCAGTTTACCGTCAGACCATATTGCTACCAAATGTGAACCAACTATGGGTATATACAACTGGTTATAAAGACCACACTTTTTAACTTCTCTAACAAAGTCTTTCGGACTTCTGTTTTCATCATTAGCCTTATTACAACGAGCCACAATTTCTTCCACATAACGCGCAATTGACTCTCCACAAATTCCTCTCATCTGGACTTGACGATCAAGATCGTTGCGTGACAACCTAACAGTTTCTATTTTGTACGGTCGGCATGTTATTAAAAAAGAGCATTTGTCTGCCTTTATTTTGTCAGGTAGTCAGGTAGGTTTTTTCCACTAGTTTTTGGAGTCCACTCGTCAAGTCCATCTAATATTACAAGACAAACGTGTTCCATCAACGTATTTTCAACAAATTCGCGTAATTCGTTATTTTTACAATCACGTTCTGTTTTAGTGTACAACTGTTTTACAATCATTGTTATCACATCACTTCTATCAGTATCACGAAGAGATACAAAAAATGTAAAGTCAAATTTTCCCATGAATTCAATATTATTCTGTGTATCTTTATCATCAACCTTTTCATTACATTGTGACTTGTTCCAAAGCAATGACATACACTTGCAGAAGGATGAGTTACCGACACCCGCATCACCAGTTATAAATACATTACTGAAACATTGATCCCCCTTACTAAATACTAAATACTAAATTGGATATTGTGATAAGGAACATGGAACAGAGATGGAGGTTGATAAATAGATAAAAGGTCCACATCATCTTCATCATCATCACACAAAGGTAATACTGGCAAGCTACAACAATCTTCCTGGTACATATTCGTAAGACGATTTTTGAGATCTGAAAATTATAAACTTTGGTAGATTAATATGAGTATCAAAGTCAACAGCCCCCACTAGAATATACACATCTACTTGAAAACACAATTACAAACACACTGTTAATTGGCCAGCTTTCTATTCTAATTGTTAAGGCTGACAGAATGATACTAAATAAACTAGTTTACAACTAAAGTCTGCTATGCCAAAATAGCATTTGCAGTTCAAATATGCATGTATGCCAAACTTGGTATTAATAGTCAAGAACTTACTTAAAGGTAAAACGTTTTAGGTTAACATGATAATTGTCTTTAGATCAATGAAAGCCTTTATCATCATTTTACAAAAGCTACCAACACAGACACTACTGGGATATAGTCTATTAAATAGTTTTGAAAGGAAAAAAACTGACACTTAGCATTATATGTTCGAAATCCCTGCCATGGTTATACTGTATAAGATAAACTGTATGTGTGTGCGACGTGCATGGAAATTCGCAAATGCTTAGATAAAGGCAAAATCTATAATGACCGTAGTCTATCATGCTTTTAACAACATTGTGTACCTTTTTCATCCTCCAATTTCTTGTTGTGTTGTTGTCGTAATTTTTCTTGTTCCTTCTGTTCTTTTTTCTCCCGATCCTTTTGTGCATTTTGGTTTATTTCAGACACAACTTGTCTTATTTTAGACACATCCTGTTGCAATTCTGAAATTCCGTGGTCATACAATCGATCCATTTCCGTCCACAGTTCATCTATTGCATCATAACGTTCCCTCAGTTTGTCATCTATATCCATGTGTTCTGCCCGGTAAATTTTGGATGTCAAATCATTAACTCCGTTACTATACCAACTGTTGAGTCGTTTTAGAATCTGCAAATATATGTATTTAACAAGTTAGGTATATGTTCCTATGTTATGTTACGATGAATTGCTTCATTATTCATGTATTCAATAATTATTACACGTATATGAATTACTTTGTCAGAAGTTGGATATAGTTATGGTTCTTGTATACTGCACTTCCTCTCAATGTCTCTACCATTGTGTGAAGTATTCACAATATCTGTGACATAATGTTGGGGTTAAGCTCTGATGTTACAGATGCACCAACGTGGACTCTTTCAATAGAGAGTGTGATTTGTTATTGAGAATGAAGCACACAAAATGTTCGAGTAACAGACATGAGTAAATATTCGAACATACAATTTTATATACCTCATGTACACTTAACAAAAGTGCTAAGTACTCAACTGACATATTTAGTACATTGCAGATAAATATGAACATATCAAATACAAATTTTACACACTGAAGGTTCAAAATGTCTGTAATGCTTCTACAAATTGCAGCAAAAAATACAACTAATTCATTACAAAATCAAGCCAATTGCATAACATCACAAAGAAATTAAGATTCCCATAAGCAGCAACAGGTGAAGTCAGTAATTATTTTAATCTTGGTATTTTTACCTCAGTTAATTCAGTCCATTTACCAGCCAAGTCTGTGCCTGATATATAAACTGTACGCATGTGTGCCACCTGAAACATAACTGAAATATTTATTCGAGGTTCCTTTTTGCATTTCCATCACTTCGAAATAAAAAGCAGTGATTTATTCATCAAATTGAATTTTTTATTGATTCTAATAAAACAATGGTGCTATTGAGCACGTCTGTATGGAAGAAAAGAAACGCCTCAACTTGAAGAGTTGTTTTGCTTTTTTTCATTGTCAACAGACTGGCTTGTCATAAACACCAGCATTTTTCAAAGCAGCCAAGAGTTTTGGAGAACTTTTGTGTACAGTCAATGATGTTTTGGAGAACATTTGTGTACAGTCAATGATGTTTTGGAGAACATTTGTGTACAGTCCATGATGTTTTGGAGAACATTTGTGTACAGTCCATGATGTTTTGGAGAACATTTGTGTTAGGTCAATGATGTTTTGAAGAACATTTGTGTACAGGCCATGATGTTTTGGAGAACATTGTGTACAGTCAATGATGTTTTGGAGAACATTTGTGTACAGTCAATGATGTTTTGGAGAACTTTTGTGTACAGTCCATGATGTTTTGAAGAACATTTGTGTACAGTCCATGATGTTTTGGAGAACATTTGTGTACAGTCCATGATGTTTTGGAGAACATTTGTGTACAGTCCATGATGTTTTTGGGAACATTAGTGTACAGTCCATCATTTTTTAGAGACCATTTGTGTACAGTCGATGATGATTCGGAGAAGATTTGTGTACAGTCTATGATGATTTGGAGAAGATCTGTATACAGTCCATTTTGCTTTGAAGAACAATGTGTACAGTCCATTTTGCTTTAAAGAACATTGTGTACAGTCCATTTTGCTTTGAAGAACATTGTGTACAGTCCATTTTGCTTTGAAGAACATTGTGTACAGTCCATTTTGCTTTGAAGAACATTGTGTACAGTCCATTTTGCTTTAAAGAACATTGTGTACAGTCCATTTTGCTTTGAAGAACATTGTGTACAGTCCATTTTGCTTTGAAGAACATTGTGTACAGTCCATTTTGCTTTGAAGAACATTGTGTACAGTCCATTTTGCTTTAAAGAACATTGTGTACAGTCCATTTTGCTTTGAAGAACATTGTGTACAGTCCATGATGTTTTTGAGGTAGATTGTGCTTCATTGAAGTTGAATTTTCCAGAAAACAAGAGTTTGTTTTGAAACATTCGCATATTACACAAGTATACAACCAACTAATAAAAATACATACACACTCACACAATATGTAAACAATGATGCAAACAGACTAAAGACACACACACATGACTTGTTGTATATGCTTTTATTTATCGTCGCCACCGGTTTCCCACATGGGCGACGCCTCCGGAAGAATGTTAGTCATATTAGATTTTGGAGGATAGTGCATGATACA
This sequence comes from Mactromeris polynyma, assembly GCA_032209605.1. Taxonomy (NCBI): domain Eukaryota; kingdom Metazoa; phylum Mollusca; class Bivalvia; order Venerida; family Mactridae; genus Mactromeris; species Mactromeris polynyma. The sequence goes on from JASFXZ010000041.1 coordinate 337,589, forward strand.
GAAGATGCCCCAGTTCCAGAAGCACCCCTGGTTCTTTTACGTGCTCGATGTAAAGCATCATACACGGGACCTCGGTTTTTAAAGTCTCGTCCGAAAGACTGTTAGTACGGTCAGTGATGGAGCGGGGAATCGAACCAGCGATCCCTGGATTACAAGTCCAGCGTTTTACCACTGGACCACGGATCCGCCGCCACATGACTTACTAAACACACACATATATATATATACAAGATGACGACCAAAGCAGTATAGAAAATGCGTAGGTTCTAGTACATACATTATTTCTATACTCTCTCAATCTCGTCACATCTGCCTCCAGTGAATGGTCTGTAGGGGCAGGATTTGTCCACACCACATCGTTAAAATGACGGAGACCACATACATTTCTCAGCAGGCAAGATAACAGAGAAATATCAAAATTGGACGACATTGGTTTAGTGTCGATTGGTGGTAGATAATCCTGCTGTGCTTTCGTTATTTTACCCGAACCAATCAACGACTGGAGTTTATTTGCTGCAGTCACATTGGCGACCAAGTAAATACCAAAGTCAGTTCCAATCACGTCATCAAATAACGCCTGCATCACTTCTGTGCCAACCTCTATCAGAAGATATTGGTACCGGAACACAAATCTTTCTGAAAAAATGTTATGGAGTTGAGTTTTGTATTTATCGGGCTTTTCATCGTTTTTCAACAATTTTACATTCATATAAGGCGGCCATTTGACATGACCAGTTTTCCTGCAATCACTTAACATGCAGTACCAACTTGTCCCACAAGTAACTGACTACTTCTCCATATGTGGAGGACATGACCGTAGTCAATGTCACGGAAGAACATAACCTGCCCAACCTGGGAATCGAACACTGATCCGCCGGGTGACAATTTAGCAAAATGAGCTTGACGGGCAGGTTGGAATTTGTTGTAGAATACCACAAAGATATATATACAGTAGACATTGTACAAGCGACAACCTGTAATAAGCAACTGTTTTATTTAACGACCACTTAATTCCCGCCCGAACATTTACTGCATGAACTTTATCTATTAAATGACCATTTTATTATATCTATAGTGTTACCAGCAACTGCATCAAACTGGTCCTGATGGGTACAAAATGAAGACAAACTAGAGCTAAATACACCAACAATATCTTCGACAAAATCCAAGATGACCGATAGTCGGACATATTGAATGTGATCGGGAAACATTATGTCACGCAATACAACTCATTGTGTAAAGTGTAATAGTTTGCTCCAAATGTGTTTGAGGTAATCCAAGATGGCCGACTGGTGGCCATCTCGAATGTGATCAGAAAAGATCCATGTAACACACTACAACTCATATTATATTATATTTGAGTGAAGGTTCATGCAAATCAAACAAGAATTGTAGATGTAGTTTGCTCCATTTTTAAAACAAATCCAAGATACCGGCCAGTCAGCCATCTTGAATGTGATCATAAAGAAAGTTCATGTCAAACATTACAACTTATCACATTGATTATTTGTGCTTACGGTTTCCAGGACCAGGATTTGACTCCACACCAGCCATTACCAACAACACTCTTATGAAAGTGACTGCTCCAATCATTTTGATCACTTGGCTGAAATCAGTTATAAATGACGTCAGCATTACACCAGCACTTCAACCAGATGCAAACAAACCAACTCTGCTCCTATATGTACACACATCTATCCCTATATTGGAAGCTGAAAATACATTTTGAAAATGAAAGATTATTGATAATAATGGAGAATATTTTTGTTTTATTTTGTATTTATATGTTGGCATAAGCTACTGAGGAAATTGCATATTTTGATTTTGTTTGTCAGATATATTTTGTGTGTGTCCACAGTGTTTGTAACTCATTATGCTTTCGTTTATACCTTTTGTCAATATTTGTGCTAAACAGAGGAACATTGTTATACTTTCTGTGTTGGATAAAATATGTAATAGTTGCATTCATTTTTGGGTAGTTTTGTACTTCTGTAATTCGCTACATGTTGACATATTTTAACATTTATCAAATTGTTAAAAATAAGACAATATACAATGAAATTATCATTTCTGGTAGATTCTAGGTTGAATTTATACTTGAATTTAAATTTGAACGAAAATTGAACACAACCACTTAGTTTTGCTTATAGATATGTTTACGATTAAATACATACTCCAATTATTCGTGTGTCAAATGAGCAGACACGTTGGTTTCATGTTACAGACGTTTTTTATAAAAAATATTAAATCTGCAATTTTAAGTATTTCAGATAGAAAACTATTTTTTATTTTCCCAAGCTATGGCAACGACAAATCATACATGTATCAATGCAGGTGTAATGTTACGTCGTACAAATGTAAATATTCAATTGAGATCTTATTTGAGATATTGAATATTGGGATCATTCTTTGCTTGATTTTATTTTCTTCCCGGAAGATATGGTTAAGTGAATAATAATTGAAATAGTTAACCTGAAGAAAAAGCATTGATTCGGTTTGAAACCGTTATACCACGAATAAAATCTTTTCAAAAGCCTTAGCTTTTATGTATTGTGTTTGAAATTCTATTCAGAAGAAATATGTCCTTCTTTCATTGAAACCAAATCTATTGAATTGGGCCGGAATATATCACAACTTGAAATCACATACTTGTATAACACTATATTTTCAACATTTAAAAAAGCGAATTATCATTGGTAGATTTTATAACTGGGAAAGCATTCATATGCCACTGTTAAGACAGGCGAAAACAAATATTACACAAACATTCATTTTACAAACGTTAATCGTGCAAAACGCTTGATGTGTTTCTATGGCAGTATTACACACATGTTGATCATTTAGTACCTGCTTGTAGTTTGAATCATGATTAAGTTGATTCTCTTATAGACATGTTCGAGATATAAACAGTATAATGCATGAACGATAGGCATTTATCGCAAGTTTAATTATAAAGAAGATGACGTGGAACAGATACGCATTGTTTCAGTATCTTGATTATCGAACTTTCATCTTTAGTAATGGAATAACAGATGCTTTTATATTCATTAAAATATAATTTTATTATGCTAACGAAAGATAAAAATACACTATATAGTATGGTGGTTAATAATGTCACTTAATGGGGAAAGCCCCTCATGCATGATTGAGTTACAGACTGGACATGCAAAAGTGTGAAGAAATGATTAGTTGTAACAGGGCACACCAAATTCACAAGACAATGGCTCACATAATTTTATTATGACAACTAAGCTTTTCTTAATAAAATGGTGTTACAACTTACATTGTATACATATATATGTGAAATAATTGAACTTTTTAATGAAGTAATTCTCAATAATTATTTCTTCTCATTTTTATTATCTCAGAAAACAAATGACTACAAATCGACAGATAAATTATATAATATATATAACGCCCGATAAGTACTCAATGTAGAACCTCCTGTGGATAAGATTTCTTTAATGTTAGACAGTTTAATGTGAAAATGTAAAATGTGAAATACGTGGCAATTACATTTTTTTACAAAACGCTTTTTTAGCATGTACAAAAAATACATTTTGACATGTTTCTTATTTTTAGAGAAGTGTAGATAAGTGTTTTCAAAGATGCTGTAATATAACTATGCAAACATAATTGCCCATTGAATGGTGATAAAAGCTGTCAATATATTCAATTTTTATCGGAGCATTTTATTATGAGAAATTAGTTTCATCTTAATAAAACTGTGCTACAATGTATGAACAAATATAGTATAGAAACACGTTAATATGAACGGGAAGAAAGTGACACCATAACGGATTATGCAGATGACACAAAAAATCAAAATGTCTAATTAAAAAATATTCATAACTTTACCTAACTAACAATAATCGTACTTTAAAATACAGTGTTTAATATGTTAGACAGTTTAATTAAATATAGAAGTATATATTTTACACAAAGAACATCAGTAACCAATGTTTTTTTCTTTATACCAAAACTGCCTGCACAATTTCCCTTTTAAATTCGTAACTCGGTGTCCATGAAGGAAGTAAATATTTTGGTTTAGAAGAGGGAAGTTGGCTATGGAATCGAGTAAATTGAATGTAAAATACAAGTTTATAGAACAGAAATATATCACCAAAATTTGCTACAAAAAACAACTGTCGAGTTATGGAGAAAACAAAACTGAAGAATTTAATTATTACCTAGAAATCGAGTTTTATATTCTCGTCTTAATTTTTCGTCAAGATGGCTTCCTTCTCCTCTATGGGCTCATCCAATATCGTCGTATAGACGTGATCACGTGATGCCTACGTCATTTCCGAGTCTGAACTGTTCGTCCCTCAACCATTTCGTTCGACTTACAATTAGCTAGGCCTCGTGTTTATATTGTTGCCATAAACACATTTAAAAACGACATGCTCTTCACTGTCCACTAGATAGTACCAAGTATTTGTTATCGTAAATGTATCATGTTTATTATAAAAAACTAGAAGTTTAAAATAAATGGTTGTGGTCGTAGAGCTTTGCATTAGTTAAAACTGAGTCATTGAACAAGTAGACTTCAATGGATTATATTTTTAATTAATGACCCTGATTACAACATGCACTTATTTAGAATTATTCTTATAAATATTCTTATATAACATATAAAATGTGTGGTCTATTGAAATCACTCGCTTCATATTTAAAATCAATTGTAATATATTATGTTTGAAAGCACTGTAAGAATGGAAACTATGCGGCGGGATGATATAAAGATATACATGTTTCTATGCATACTGCCCTATGTATTGTTATATAACTGTCACAATGCAATGCATTGTAAGGAAGATTTCGACTGAATCTGTTAAAGAGTTAGATAAGAATATAATATATCGATAGCCTATCTTCAATGCGTACAAAACGCAAATGTGGTTGCTATCAGACAAAATATTAATAAGAAAGTCTTTCCGGAACCACTCCAGGGACATAACCCCTCCTGTCGGTAACGTTATCCCATCTAGAGTTCTCTCCCTTGGCCACTTCTGTGGAATAATTATGTACATCTCGATATAATGAAATTTCGAAAAAAATCACAAAACCAAATTAAATGCTTTCTCGCCATTTGTCACGCTGCTTATAACTGTAAACATTATTATTGATGCTTTGTAATAAATTCTTTTCATTGATTGATATGCAAATAAATATATCTATATATTGCAGTAAAACTCACCTAACGACCACCTCAATAATAAGACCACCTTAAAATTAGGACCACAATTTTCGAGTCCATTTTCACTGCTTTGCTCTTTATTTTCAACCTCAATATTAAGACCACCTCAATAAAAAGACCAGTTTTCAAGGGTATCAATGGTGGTCTTATTATTGAGGTTTACTGTGTATACTACATATATGAAGGTAAAGAACTCTTTCCCTTTATCCCATCTAGAGTTCTCTCCCTTTGCCCCTTCTACAGACTATGTATATATACTACAGTAAAACCTCACCAAACGACCACCTCAATACAATGATTAAGACCACATCAATTTAACGAACACAATTTTCAAGTCCATTTTCGCTGTTTTGTTCTTTAGTCAACCTCTCTATTCAGCGGAGATAGGAGATATATAGAAATATGAAGGACCGGTGAAGGGCTCGGAATGGAAATTTGGAGTATGATAAAGGGAGAGAATTGTAGATGGGATATAGGCTTATAAGGTTGAATAAAGAGCAAAACAGTGAACATATTATTTTTATCTTCCGAAGATTCAAGATATAATTTATAAGTAACGTCATGATGTTATTATCGTGGCTGATTCTGAGTAGATAAACTTTAATTTAATAATCGTTATCTTCTCTATTTTAGTTTTGAAGATAAAAATAATATGTTCTATTTATATATCAGTTATCACCCGCCGCAAAATACGTAACAGTGGGTTGATATTAAACACAGTATGCCAGTTTATATATTATTATTTTTTCGTGAATTATGATATAAGCCACTGACAGTGGCATTACGGAGGATATACATCGCCATCATCTCATACTGACTACCGTGTCGTTATATTTTTTATTTTACCACGGCTCAATTTGAGTTTAGTTGGGCTTAACACCGTTTTCCAACATGTTTTATATATACATAGCGGTCAGTTGACCTGACCAGATTCCCTGAAATAAAGATGTAATTACCAACCAGTACTAACTTGCCATTCCGCAAGCAGCTGGCAAGTTATACACATAGAGCAAATCGTGGAGGACAAATGACCGTAGCCAAATGTCACGGAAGGACATGACCAGTACAGCACGAGAATCGAACCCGAATCTCCCAAGTGGCAGCCTAGCACTCTAACCACCGTGCCAACCGGGTGGGCTCTAACTTTTAAAGCTTTGAGACCAGTCTCACCATAACACAATACATTGGCGTGTTAAACTCACGGAGCCAATTGCAACATACATGTACATTTGAAACATAAACTTCACCTCTTTGACAGCTGAACAGCTGCTTCATATTAAGTAGTTGTTGCTGTTACTGGTGAAAATGCTGCAAAGTTTGTAACATTACTTGTAAGTTCAATACCAAGTTATAATTGATTCCGTACATACATCTGTCTACAGAGATTCATGTTCACATCAGTCAAATACTTCACAAGAACAAAACGTTACACAATGCTGTATGTATTACACGTTGATTCTACTTGTCACGTTACACAATGCTGTATGTATTACACGTTGATTCTGCTAGTCACGTTACACAATGATGTATGTATTACACGTTGATTCTACTAGTCACGTTACACAATGCTGTATGTATAACACGTTGATTCTACTAGTCACGTTACACAATGCTGTATGTATTACACGTTGATTCTACTAGTCACGTTACACACTGTTGTATGTATTACACGTTGATTCTACTAGTCACGTTACACAATGCTGTATGTATTACACGTTGATTCTACTAGTCACGTTACACACTGTTGTATGTATTACACGTTGATTCTACAAGTCACGTTACACACTGTTGTATGTATTACACGTTGATTCTACTAGTCACGTTACACACTGTTGTATGTATTACACGTTGATTCTACTAGTCACGATACACAATGCTGTATGTATTACACGTTGATTCTACTAGTCACGTTACACAATGCTGTATGTATTACACGTTGATTCTACTAGTCACGTTACACAATGCTATATGTATTACACGTTGATTCTACTAGTCACGTTACACAATGCTGTATGTATTACACGTTGATTCTGCTAGTCACGTTACACAATGCTGTATGTATTACACGTTGATTCTGCTAGTAAACTTAACATTTTGCGATCGAACCAGAAACAATCAAACACTACATGGAAACTGTTTGTATAAATATGATAGAGAGGTAACCTTTACTGCAATATTATTCCAACCTTATCAATGTGTTTCTGTTTCCTGCTGAGAAATCAACTTACACTAGGAAACAACTTACCAGACTATGGACCAGTAAAGCATTTAAGTACCTTGGCAAAAAATAGCATCAGTAGATATTGATACCTATAGTTATGTGTTTTTTAGAAGATTAACATCATAGAGTTATTGCAAACCTTTCCCCCCGCTTTTCTAGTGAGTTTAATACAGGTTTTTTTTTCAAAATCAAGCTTTTTGGAATAATTGAAATAAAACAAAAACATTTTACTTTTGTATAAAAAGCAATTTCACAAAAATTCCAAACATTGTAGGCAAACGCTTTAAACAAATACACAAAGGCAAATTTTGCTTGTGCGGTTTTCAAAACTGGATTTATTTTAACAACTCTTGGATGGATAAATAAATAATTGGTAAGTGTTATGTTTCCATTTATTGTGTGATTCATTACTTTCTCCTGCATAAATGACAGAAGTTCTGCACGAGAATCATGATTGTCACGTGATAGCGCACGTGTTTTACGAGTCTCTGTCAAGCGCTGCGCTTCTAGATGACATATATTTACATTGATGTGTCAATTTCAGTGTTAGATAAATAAATAAAGTCAAGTTAACAAGTGTTTCCTCAGTAGATGTAATCCTCCTTGATTGAAATGCCGTAAGTAAAACACTGCTTGTATTATTTAAAAATAATTCGAATTTATTATATAAATAACGTTAGTGTTGTTTCGATCTTAACTGTGAAAATACCTTCAGATTTAGACTTAGAATTAACAAAATTAATATTTACCAGCATTTTGTTTTCATTGAATGTAAAAAATTGAACTCCTGTCTAGATAAATGTCGTTACCCTCTGTACATGTTTGTCATTTTGTATTACAATCTATGTTGTCATAACAACGCAGGAGCACAAATAACGTTACAGAACGTTTTATCTCAGACGGTTAATGTTTATGACTGAGGCCCGAGGACTTTCTGTGATCTCTTGTTTTTTTTGGTTTATTTGATATTCAAAAATATTTGAATTGAAAGGAAAATAATATATACGTAGTTCTAGAAATGTTAGAAAAAACTAGATCTGAAATGCCCGGAACAAAGACGTGGTGATAACACTTGCTTCGGGAGCCCACGTTTTTGTCTGATAAAGAATTCGTAGTGTATTTGAACCCCTTATTGACTGACAATTCCTTGAGGAAGACCAGTTTTCTTCTATTAGAAAGGTCGGTCACATCAGGGGTTTTACGTTTCCATCGATTTTTGATCGATAAAAATACAAGTAACAAACATTGATTAACGAATTATGTGTTTCGAAGTAGATTGTACACTGTTGATAATATTTGATCAGTTCAAATGAACACACAGGTTTAGTTCAACTTTTATTTTCATATGGATTGTGACACACGTTCTTATAACTTATAGTAATCACTCTCGTAGACTGCTTCCTGGCAGGGCTCGGGCTCACGACCTCCAGATCCCCTCGAACACTAGGGCTCCTCGTTTATTGTTTTTTTCGGGCGTAACATTGATTTTGACCCTCATTTTTGACCAACCGAATGTGCGTTCATTAGCAGTTCGAATTTTGTCGGAAGTAGTTATTATGTTTAGGTATGTATGATTCGCGACATAGTCATATATGAAATGACCCTGATAAGACAGGTCCATGTTTACAGTATATATAGTCTAGATTCGAGTTAACTTTTTTTGTAAGGAATAATTATTCAACATGTTGCAAAAACATGATTTCATTTAACATACCGGAAGACATCATTCTATCTAACTTTTTTTAAAGATATTTCTTGTTCAATCTATATTACAATATGCTTACAATTAAAATAACCATGATCTCAGAAAACTGTAAGTTTAGCTGGGAGAAATTATCTTAGTAGGCCCTGTATAAATTAGTGTTTATCTTAACCTGAAATTTTGTTTATCCAACACTAAAATAGAGTGTATATGTTTATATAAACCCGCACATGTAATAAGCAACATAACCGGAAGATATAATAACAAGACGCTATTTTCGGATGACTTTGGGTATTATTGTTTAGTGCATGTAAGAAACTTCTATAATGCGTGATATAAAACATGACTTGTTACCAAGCAATTAATGATTCTTGAACATTTAATAAAACACAGTGGTTGGAAAGTTTACAAATGTTTCTAGAAATTCACAGAAACAATCCGTCTATTGTTTGCCAAATACATCTAAACATAGATTTACAAGAACAATAGCCGGGCAGTAACGAGCAGATAACATACAAGGTGATCACGTATTTCTCTGTTTCATACGCCAACGTGAAACTGTAATTAAGTGGCAGGCATTTTCCCAATTCAGTGTTCCGCTATATAGATAAATTACGTCAAACACTTTCAGTGTTATTGCTACATTGAGTAAATCATCTTTAATACAAACAACGCAATATTTTATCGATTCAAACTTCTTGTTTTAATTGATCACCTTTAAATTTCTCATATTTTTCTAATTGAACACGATGAGGAATCGTTGCAGGAACGACAACTCTGTCACCGAATTTTAAAAGACCTCAAACATATGTCAGTCTCGAACAAATATGTGCAAGACGGAATATTTTATATCATTATAGAACACGCTGTCAATAAATGGACTTAGCATTAACTGATTGTTGCATAGCATTCCATATACATGTATATGGAATGAAATATACGAATTGAGAAAAAATCCGTTTGAGGAATGAAATATTCTCATTGAGATAAAATCTCCGTTTGAGAAATGAAATATTCTCATTGAGATAAAATCTCCGTTTGAGAAATGAAATATTCGAATTGAAATACAATCTCCGTTTGAGAAATGAAATATTCGAATTGAAATATTCGAATTGAGATTAAAGCATTGGAAACGTTGGGTGATCGATTAAAAAAAGTTTGATGCCGAGATTTTAGACTGGTCTTGAAAATATTCCTCAGAACTAGATTAATCCTGAAATTAGCACCATGAAATGTATCAAATAGACCGGATACGTGGATTTATCATCGTTATACAAACAGATTTATCAAAAGTAAGAACTATCTACCTCTGATGTAGATGGTTTTCAAAGATTTATGAGCGAATATTGTACGCAGCGAGATAGCCGTAGTTAGTGTTTGATCTTGAATGGAATAATACTTTTTGATGATTATTTGTTATAACATTTCGCAGCGTGAATTATTTCAAAGTTCAAGTTTATTAGAAATAACATTAGTGTAGCACAGCGCACTGCGGGCGTATAAACTTGAACAATTATTACGTATTATTTGTGTTTACAGTAAATCCTCAACAATAAGACCGCCATCGGTTATTGTGGTCTTATTATAGAGGTGGTCGTTAAGTGAGAGTTTACTGTATATGTATAGTATAGCCTCACTTAGTATTGATGTGGTCTTATTGTTGAGGTGGTCGTTAAGTGAGAGTTTACTGTATATGTATAGTATAGCCTCACTTAGTATTGATGTGGTCTTATTGTTGAGGTGGTCGTTAAGTGAGAGTTTACTGTATATGTATAGTATAGCCTCACTTAGTATTGATGTGGTCTTATTGTTGAGGTGGTCGTTAAGTGAGAGTTTACTGTATATGTATAGTATAGCCTCACTTAGTATTGATGTGGTCTTATTGTTGAGGTGGTCGTTAAGTGAGAGTTTACTGTATATGTATAGTATAGCCTCACTTAGTATTGATGTGGTCTTATTGTTGAGGTGGTCGTTAAGTGAGAGTTTACTGTATATGTATAGTATAGCCTCACTTAGTATTGATGTGGTCTTATTGTTGAGGTGGTCGTTAAGTGAGAGTTTAACCTCGAGCTATTTCAATTTTGACGAATGCTGCTTTACGCAACGCAAACTGATTTTGAAAACGCACCAAATGATATAAAACGTATGAAAAAAGTTAGTTTCAAGTTATAGATTGTATTAATATATTTACAATGAATTCTTACATAGGCAATTTATTCAACATGGTTCTCGTCTGTTTGATATCTTTATCATATAATGACTAAATCCACCGGTTCATTTCTGTCGTTGGCAAATTGAGATAAGTCTATGTGAATTATCTATAATCTGACAGTCTACAAGAACTCAATCTGCACAATATCAATGACTCTGTTTTATATTGGGTAAATACATCGGACGTATTGTATACGAGTTGCTTCCCTTTGTATAGCGAATGATAGTTTTATAGGAGGGGCGACTCAGAAGTTACAAGATACATATACATTACAAGTGGTTTACACAAAGAGAGATTGAGTTAATGTCTTCATACAGACGTACTCTAAAACATTGCATTTTGACTTTTCTTAGAAGTTACGTGGAGCAGCAAAACACAAGTACGACACAGGTATTTCCTATGCTAGCACTAGTTAACTCGGCACGTAGGTCCTGGTCCGTATCGTACTCTTGTATTTGTCAGACCATTGCTGAAGAAATCTGGTCTCGAACTGGTGTACGCCAATTATCGCCCAGTGAGCAACTTGCCCTTCCTTTCAAAACTGATTGAAAAAGCTGCTCTCTTGAGATTGAACGAACATGTGAGTAACTACGACCTCCTTCCTAAGAACCAGTCGGCATATAGACGCTTTCATTCGTGTGAGACAGCACTATTGAGATTAGTGAATGATTTACTTGAAGGCATGGAGAACCAGGAGGTCAGTGCCCTGGTTGCACTGGACCTAAGTGCCGCATTCGACACTGTGGACCATGACATACTTGTCCAAGTGTTGCAACATCAATATGGGCTGTGTGGCACCGCAATTAATTGGATTGACTCATACTTAAGGCCTCGCAGCTGTAGTGTTTATGCTGAATCAACTGTCTCGTCTGCACGCCCTCTTACGTGTAGCGTTCCCCAGGGTAGCTGTTTGGGCCCCTGGCTATATCTTACCTACGCAGGCACTCTATTTGATGTGATTCCCAACTCCATCTCAGTGTACGGCTTCGCGGACGACCATATAGCCAACAAACGCTTTAAGCCAACGTCAGCTGAACAAGAACAACGGGCAATTCATGATCTAGAAACATGTGTAGTAACAATTGATAATTGGATGAAACATAACAAACTAAAAATGAACCCTTCTAAAACTGAATTCATCATCTTTGGCAGCAGACAACAACTCGATAAATGTTCTGTGACAGAAATTAACATTGCAGGTGATAAAATTCAATCTGCGCATTGTATCAGATATTTGGGTGCATTTTTGGATGAAAATCTCAATTTCAAAGACCATATTAAGAGAAAATGTCAAACTGCTATGCTTAATTATTTAAGAATCAAAAGTATCAGAAAATATCTCAGCACTGATGCTACTGAAATTCTGGTGTTGGCACTGGTTATTTCTCATTTGGATTATTGCAATGTTATTTTGTTTGGAACTCCAAAATGTGATCTGCAAAAAATGCAAAGAATACAGAATATGTGCGCTAAACTTGTTTTACGACGCATGAAGTATGACAGCTCAAAGCAAGCTTTGTTCAAATTACACTGGTTGCCAATCAGAGCCAGAATAGAGTTCAAGATTTTAACAACCATGTACAATTGTTCTAATGGTCAAGCTCCTGTTTATCTCACTGAGTTATTGTGTAGTAAAAAATCTGAACGTAGGCTTAGATCATCCAGCTCTTCCATAGGTTGTTATGCAGTACCATTCAATAAACGTAAAACATTTGCTGATAGAAGTTTTAAAACTGTTGGGCCGACATTATGGAATGACATTCCAGTCCATATAAGGAATCTGAAATCCGTAGATGCTTTTAAGAAAAGTCTAAAAACACACTTTTTCAGGAACTTCGATTCATTGTTCTAGTCTTGTGAACTGTATCGAATAGCATGTCAGGTGTATGTACACTATTTTTGTGCAGTTTGATACTTTAAGTACTGATATGTCACGTTTTGATGCCTTGTCTAATACTAGTTATAGTTATGACATTATTATACATAGTTGATTACATGTAATATACATACTGTATTTTTGCTAAATGTACAACGCCATTGAATATGCTTCTGTGTAAAAATAGGCGTTTCATCAAATTAAATGTTTCATTGTTTCATGTTTCATGTGGTTTGGAAAACATGTTAGAAAAGTGAGTCCGTCTGTATGAAGCCAATTACCACTGATTTTCTCATATTTACGATTTAGCATAATTTGACTAAGTATCGAGACTATCGCTTAGTAATTAAACAAAACTATATGATTAACTATTTACTTTTGTAGCACCCCTCTTTATAGGCTATTACACACATTTGAGGACTTTTCAGCAATAATTAAAAAAAATTCATTGCCAAAATTCATAGAAGATGGGGAAAAAGAGAACTGAATGTATACAATGCATGTAATATATACAATAAATGTTATATCTAAACTGTTACAGGGCGGTATATCAACATTATCTCACATCGGTATACTTTCTTAATGGCTGTTAAAGGCTGTTTATCTACCCACAACACGAAGTTGTTCTTTGATTAAAATCTTAATTTCTATTTAGAATCACAATGAAAAATAACACCTACAACGCCCAGGGCGTGACACAGTCTCGTTCCTCACCCTGATTTCCAAACACGTCTGAAAGCGATTTTTCTCAATTCGTATATTTCGTTTCTCAAACGGAGAATTTTCTCAATAAGAATATTTCATTCCATATACATGTACAAATGTATAGCGAAAACTATGCAACAATCAGTCTCGCGTTTAATGCTAATGTTAGTATGATTACTTGGATTACGCACAAGTCCCTTCATTGCCCGCGTGTTCAATAACTCGAAATATTCCTTCTTGCACATATATGTTTGAGACTCGTATTTTGAGGTATTTTAAAATTCGGTGACAGAGTTGTCGTTTCTGCAACGATTCCTCAAACGAAAGTTGGAGCGTTGCAGGAACGACAACTCTGGCCAGATATTGGACATAATGATTACTTGTACTCGTACATACTCGAGTACCAATTTTCAAGTACTCAGCAGTACTGGGTACTCGTCTAAAATTATGTGTACAAGTACTCGTACTTACTCGAGTACCAATTTTCAAGTACATTTTGTACTCAGCAGTACTGGGTACTCGTCTGAAATTATGTGTACAAGTACTCGTACTTACTCACGTACTGAAGTAAAATGGTTAGTTCTTATGAGTACTTTGCGAGTTATCTATACACTTATGTGTAAAATGCAAATTAAAGTGAAATAATGAAGTAAACATATATAATTATTAAAAGTGAATGGTAAAACTTAATTATTAGAATAATTATTTAAAACATTCTGTACTCAGTACTTACTTGAGTACTATCACCCAGTACTCGACCCATCCCAGTGTTACGATGTAAATGGATAGTTGCTTTTTTGTCAACCTTTACTGATTTCGAGCGCAACTCGTTTCTACTTTTAACTGTAAGGGGAAGCAACTTGTGTTCAAAGTTGGGTAGTTTTGTGTTACTGAAATTCTCGGTAAACATACCTTTATATCTTTTTATCTTAGTGCCGACTGATGTCTTCGCGATGGAATAATATAAGATGCGTATTTTACCAACAAACCTAGATTGTCCGAGAACAAATTGTTAGAATCTTGAGCAAAACCTTTACGTAGAAACCCGCTTTTTGCCTGTGAATTTTTATCAAATATCAAATGTTCAGCAAGGACATCATCACCGGCACCACAACCATCATCGTCATGATTATTTGCCACTACAGGCAACACCATTAACATCACCATCATCATCACCATCATCATCATTATCACTACAAATACCACCACCACCACCACCATTAATATCATCATCATTATCATCATTATCACCATAATCATCACTAACACCACCACCACCATCATCATCATCATCACTACAAATACCACCACCACCACCACCATCATTAACATCATCATCATTATTACCATCAACATCATCAACACCAGCATAATCATCAACACCAGCATAATCATCACCACTAGCACAACCTTCATCATTAGCTTTATAAAATTGAAAATATGTACTCGGAAGTAAAATTTCGGAAGTGGCTCCCTACCTACGCATTCCTATTTTTACACCTGTGTATACTTGAAAGGTATGTATGAGGTTAATAAACAGATGGTATAAAATCAAAAAAGATAATCATGTTTGCCTGGAATTTTCATCCTAACCAGTGCTTGAAGTGTGTAAAAATAGACAATTCTGACCTTTATTATAACTGTGTAGTTACGTGGTTTATGTTCGTAGCGTGAAATATTTCCCAGAACTTTCTCTGACAGCCAATTTGTTGATATCGTATAAACGCCAACATTCAGACACAATAAACAATGAATGTACAAGTTTGTTTGTGTGATAATTGATTCACATTTACAATAACAGCAATAGAGAGACACAGTGGTCAATGTGGTAGTGTACCGGACATCCGATCCAGAGGTGTCGGGTTCGAATCACGCCATGGACGAGATTCCGCTGCGACATACACAGTCGTTGAGTTAAGCTCGAGTACTGGTCACACGTGAGTACTGGTCACTCACGAGAACTGGTCACACGCGAGTACTGGTCACTCACGAGTACTGGTCACACGCGAGTACTGGTCACACATGGGTACTGGTCACACATGGGTACTGGTCACACGCGGGCACGGGTCACACACGGGCACTGGTCACACGTGGACACTGGTCACACACGGGTACTGGTCACTCACGAGTACTGGTCACACACGGGTACTGGTCACATATGGGTACTGATCACATGCGGGCACGGGTCACACGCGGGCACTGGTCACACGTGGACACTGGTCACACACGGGTACTGGTCACTCGTGGACACTGGTCACTAACTCAAGAAGCAGTCTGAGACTGAGATAATCGGGAATGTTTAATATTTCGCCATCGATGAAAAAATAGAAATCCTCAGCCGTCTCTTAATTCTGGTTCAGGGTTTTTGCAATTTATTAATTAATGTATAATTGACTGCGTGTAGAAGTGCGAGATAAGTATTTATAATGTAATGGGCAAAACACTGTTTAATCTACAAAGTGTTATCTTATGAAATATACTGATAATTAAATATAAATATATACTTTACAAACAGGTTTATTAAAACACTTTCTGACTATTTTTTTATAATTTTTGTACTTCGGACTTAACACAACATTACACGAACACCAGAATAACCT
This sequence comes from Mactromeris polynyma, assembly GCA_032209605.1. Lineage (NCBI taxonomy): Eukaryota > Metazoa > Mollusca > Bivalvia > Venerida > Mactridae > Mactromeris > Mactromeris polynyma. Next base: position 354,105 of record JASFXZ010000041.1, read on the forward strand.
CATAACCCCTTTGCTCACATTTGCTAATGGGGACATCATAATATTGTACATACAGACAAAACCCCCAACTATAGTACATTATCTGCCGAGACATTTGACCCATGACTAAAATTTGTAATTTCGCATATTAGACCCTTTATTATTCTGCATGATGTTTTACACTAATATTCCAGTTATGATATAATCTGTATAGTTTCACCAGTTTTTAGGGGCTATTTTTCCACAGTGACCCCAGTGTGATTTTTACCAAGTTAATTGATGAATAAACTAAGTTATTCGTATAAAAACAAATATGGTATTGTTTTCAGTGTTAACCAGCCCTAGAAAATGGCCCCTATAGAAGAAGCACCTGACACAACGACCAGTAAAGAGGGGTCATCTAAGCGTCTAGAATGTCAGGTTATCGGACTACCCCGTCCGTCCGTACGCTGGTACAAAGATGGCGTAAATATCACCACGCAGACGAGATATAAATTCGAATACACTGCAGACGGCTTTGCTGTATTGATATTGGAAAACGTAACTAACGCAGACCAAGGGGTGTATGTATGTGTAGCTCAGAACTCGGAAGGTAGCGCAGAAACGACATCCCAGCTTTTCATCAAAGGTAAATATTTTATAATATTACCCTTCTCCTATAGTTATCAACCTCCAATACCACACCCCCTTTTGTTATAAACTGCATCAACCCCGTATAGCTGTCTTAGGATTGTTAAAAGTATGTAATTCCCTCTCCAACCATTCCTGCATCTAGTACCCTAGACTTGTTGTTTAAATTTGTCGGTCAGGTTTAAATATTTATTGCGAAAAATGTGAAATAAGTGTTCATATTAGGTGCGCGGAAAATGCGTTTTCGTTCGTGCGAAATTCGGATAAATGATAAAAGGGAAATATGGAAAATGTCCAGTTTTACGGGAAATGGCGCCCGGTACCGGATGTTGGTGTATTGAGGGCGTCAACTACAGTGTACTTTACACAAATATATTATATTACTCATAAAATACGATGAATGTGACACAATATGATACGCTCGAGAAAATGATGTCAGTGTACTTTTTGGCGTAAAATACAGCGCGTTACTTTAAAACTGAACTGTTAAACGCACTAGATATCATATCGGCATTTCAATTTGATGTTTTTCGACGATAAAAATAAAATATAAACCCTTCAGGATTTAACCGGTCATTAATTTCACATCGGGCAAGTTATTCACTCGTGACTTATAAAGTGTTACTTTGATAACCCTGTGATGATTGATATTACTACAACATAGAATCTTTATATATAATCTGACTTAAAACAAGATCAGTATTGACGCGTTACGTCGGTAGGGTGTCGGTTAAAGAACGTTAATGTTGCTCGTGATTACGCCTGTGTGATTTGTATCATATTTTTTGTATATTTTTTGTATATTTTGCGATCATTAAGATATTATGAGGATTTCATGATCGTACTTTAACTGTGAACATCATAAGAAAACTACAGTAAAATCCTCACTGAAAGACCACCTCAACAATAAGACCACCTCAATCATCAGACCACCTCAATCATAAGACCATATGTCAAGGGTACCAAGGGTGATCTTATTATTGAGGTTTTACTGTATACACTTTTGAGAAGATTTCTTCCTTTGCCTAAACTAATTAGTTTAACAAGCTTTGTACACAACGGGCAATAAAAACATAAACACGATACATTCTTCTGCATTAAATCATGTTAGGGTCTTGTCCGATTTCAGAGTTTTATAAGACAGACATACGAAGTGTTTCTTTCTGAAGTCACATGCTTAAGGAAAGAGTAAACTAATGTACCAAGTTTGATAAAAATTGCTCCATAAACTCAGATTCGGGTTATTTCCTATAAAATTGCACGCACCTGCTTCATCATTGAAATGACATTTGAAACAGTTTGAAAATATTTCGGGGTAAATACATTTTTAATTGTTATCCAATGTGCTTAGACTCTTAATTGCTCAATTGTGTTTGATGAATTCATGCTACTCCAACGAAACGTTCTTAATCAACACCGGAGTGAATATATTCGTTTCAAAGTCGGCAAATTATTTCGGACAATACACGCTGTTCAAAATAGATTGTCTGTCGTCTTGCATTTTTAGTACTTTCAATGAATAATAGCAAAGTAGTCTGGAACAATGAACGCGCCTTTGAGAGATTTACATTGACGTTTCTGGATAGGTCAGTGTCCATAAATCATACATGGTATAGTTTACTGCAATCCAAATCGGCAGATGATGTTTTTCGTTGGTCTTGAGAAACTAAGTGATAACCAGAAATATCTTGGAAAAAGATGTTCGGCGCAATTTGAGGGTTAAGCTTTGTTGTGCAAGATAAAAACATGCCAATATGTTACGATTGCTGGTCACTCCAGAACCAAAATGGATTTCGGTAAATTCACCGAAATTCAGTGGGTTTTGGTAAGGTAACGTACCCTTTATCGAAAGGGTTAAGCAATCCGCGTCAAGGTTACAAACGTTGTTCGATCGAAGAGAAATTGCCTTGTTGGTTAACGTAAGATTTGATTGGTTTACACAACACTGATATGCAAATAGCAAAACTATGTGCCGAAAACATCAGTCCTAGCGGGCGATCGCTTATGACCAGAATATATAAAGTTTTTTCTGTCCTTTTTTGGATTCACTACTGAATCTATAAAAACGTGTACAATAAAAATACAGTTTTTATAAACAAGTACACAAAATCATATTCTGTATCGCTTTCCGAATGTGCACTATTAAAATTACACTGGAGCCCTTTTAAACCGGAAGCCCTTAATCCGGACAGTTTCTATTTTTTATACTAGATTGTTGAGGTTTTTTACCCTCCACGTCTGGATTTGCTACATAAATTACCCCTGTACACTGTACAAATTAACTAAACAATATTTCGTCTGCTGAACAGATTTGTTGTTTTTTAAGTATTATGTGCACGCTCGAGTAACTGAAGTCGTGTATCTTGAGTGAAAACCCACAACAGGGAACCCAGTAAAACTCTTTAACAAAACGTTAGAAGTGTTTGCGTAATTATGAAGTTTATAGCGAATTAACAATTTCTGTCTGCAGACGTTACATTGATACATAGATAAACAGCTGACAGGGTTTTGTGAAGGTAATTTATAACTTATTTTTGTGTCTGCAAACAGGCAGTTTGTGTAATTATAACTCAATTCGTGGCAAAACTATGTGTGGTTTTATACAAAAAAACATGGGCATGATTATCAAATAGACTTAGAAACCATGCGAGGGTACATACAAATGTAATATAATGCATTTATCATGTTATGAGTTTGTCTAAGGCCCGGAAATATACCTGATACTCTCCGATCGACATTCGGATCATTGACCCCCCTCCAATCACGATAGCATTTTGGTGATAAGCTTGCTCTGTGTCTTGTACGCCACGCTGATTTATCGAGTTCATTGTTTCCCGAAACTATCGAGGGTTGACTCAAAACTAGTGTAAATTGAGAACTACTTCCCTCTTGGTGTCTACTTCCCTGTTTGTGTATACTGCCCTGTTGATGTCTACTTCCCTATTGATGTCTACTTCCCTCTTGGTGTCTAATTCCGTGTTTGTGTATACTTCCCTGTTTGTGTCTACTTCCCTGTTTGTGTCTACTTCCCTCTTGGTGTCTACTTCCCTGTTGGTGTCCACTTCCCTGTTGATGTATACTTCCCTGTTGGTGTCTACTTCCATGTTGATGTCTACTTCCCTGTTGATGTCTACTTCCCTGTTGGTGTCTACTTCTCTGTTCATGTCTACTTCCCTGTTGGTGTGTACTTCCCTGTTGGTGTCTACTTCCCTGTTTGTGTATACTTCCCTGTTGGTGTCCACTTCCCTGTTTGTGTCTACTTCCCTCCTGGTGTTTACTTCCCTCTTGGTGTCTTCTTCCCTGTTTGTGTATACTTCCCTGTTGATGTCTACTTCCCTGTGTGTGTCCAATTCCCTCTGTGTGTCCAATTTCCTGGATGTGTCTACTTCCCTGTGTGTGTCTACTTCCCTGTATGTGTCTACTTCCCTGTGTGTGTCTACTTCCCTGTATGTGTCCAATTCCCTGTTTGTGTCCAATTCCCTGTTTGTGTCTACTTCCCTGTGTGTCCAATTCCCCGTTTGTGTCTACTTCCCTGTGTGTGTCCAATTCCCCGTTTGTGTCTACTTCCCTGTGTGTCCAATTCCCTGTTTGTGTCTACTTCCCTGTGTGTCCAATTCCCCGTTTGTGTCTACTTCCCTGTGTGTCCAATTCCCTGTTTGTGTCTACTTCCCTGTGTGTATCCAATTCCCCGTTTGTGTCTACTTCCCTGTGTGTCCAATTCCCTGTTTGTGTCTACTTCCCTGTGTGTCCAATTCCCTGTTTGTGTCTACTTCCCTGTGTGTCCAATTCCCCGTTTGTGTCTACTTCCCTGTGTGTGTCCAATTCCCTCTGTGTTTCCAATTCCCTGTTTGTGTCTACCTCCTAATTGGTGTCTACTGCCCTCCTGATTATTTGGGGTATCCAAAATAATCGGCGAGTGTCATTTTTGATTGATTTTAATTGTCAAGAAAGCATTGGTCATGTTGGTAATAATTCTTAATCTCCCGAAACAGTTATTTTCTTCATCTGTCGCTGATTTTTCGCGTAATAATTTTTGTCTCAAATACAAAATGTTCCCCCCCATGTTTGCATTGTAAACTGTTCACCAGCTTTTATTGTATTCACTGACATTTTTTTAAATAAACGTTAACTAATTATCCGCCTTTAACCTCCAGTGACTTACTTGTATGCTACGTATGTTCTGTTAGCGTGCTTTAATTAAGTGTCTTACATTAGTGAGCGTTTAACGAAGAAGGTAAACACTCATTATTTGAGAGATCTACTTCTGATACGACGAGAGAGTAGTGTTACCAATATCTAGATTTTTCTACCTGGTCACGTGATTATTATCTCTATATTTATGACGTACGTGCAACGGTAATTCAAAATTGGAGAGGAATTCTGAATGCGATGTTTGATTTTATGATAAAATAGTTTTCAGATGAAGAAAAAATAATAACATAGAAACAGGTGTTAATGTTACACATTTAGTTCAAGAAATAATTTAGATAAGAAACTTGTGTACGTACATTCAATCATGACTGAAAGCTCGTTTTATACATCCACTGACTTTGTATGACCTACGAAAAAATCATCAGTTTGGCAAGAATTTATTCTACGCAACTTCAGCACCATGTCGCCGTCTGCTTAAGTCTCTCTATGAGTAACTTGATTATCTGTTGTTTTTTAGTTTTGTTGGCAGCAAATTCTCCACAGCAGTAACACATATAACGACAACAGTTCAATAATTTATCCGGAATTACGTGAATTAGACACAACGAATGCTGTAGATGTATCATTTTTCGGGGTAAAATACAGAAACTAACCATTGCCGTTTGGACACTTAAAACATTTATTTCGACACAGTTTTGGCGTATTTATTTCTTGTCACAAATTTAACGGACTTGCTCTGTTTGAAATAATTAGCGAATAGCGCTAAATGTGCAGTTCCAAGTAATGAACATTGTCCTTTAGGAGACTTTAACGGGATCGACCTGGCAAAACCATGGCGACTGTTCCTGGCAATTACGACTTGTATCTCGCTGGTTTGTTGATCAATCCATTTAATTGTTATTTTAAACTAAGAACAATAATTGCAGCCACATGAAACTGTATTGGAAATAATGTAATGTTTTATTGCATCCAGACCATTGTCAATATGTGCTCAATCAATTATAAAAACAATTAAAGAGACTAAAATAAACTTTAACATTATCATGATAAAACTTTTTAACTGTAAAGTTGTGAAATAATGCGATTATGTATATACTATGTTGGGAATAAGCTACTTTATGTTCTTCTTGGATCCTACAGAATCGCCCATTTTTCCTCATTCTTAAATTGTGCTACGCTATCGCATCGCCTTGTTCTACCAGCGAGAGTCGACGCGTCGGCGCAACGTGCGATATTTCGAAACCGTCTAATATTGGTTGTCGCGTCATACCGCCGAATTGAGGCGCCGCGTGATGCCGTCTAGACTTGTTACCGATTGTTAACACCCACAATCTGTCCAGTACGCCGTTATACCGGAACTTACGGACCGGAAGTAGTTGTATCCACAGTTCGCTGGGCGCTTAGTTCGATACAAGCAATAACGTTCACAACATCATGTCGCAGATAGTTCAGTGGTTTTCATTTCGCATTTTGTTGTTTAAAATTGCTCTCCAAACGCAAAGTTCTGTGATTATACAACTTCAAAATACCGATCGATTGCCTCTACGGACGTAAACTCGGTTATCACCTGTCACTTCCGGTTAACCTTAACATTCACAGTTGCACAACATTCTGGTCGTCTATGAATGTAGTGCGCTTAACAATTCTTTATTACCAGTAGATACCGGAAGTGGCGAATTAGCATCTCCCACTGTAGGGATTTAGACAAAATGCTTGGCTCTAGGGTTGAGAATTAGACAATTAGACCCCCCCCCCCCCCTCTGAGACTAATTGTCTATCTCCACTGAGTCAGCCCGCGAACCCCTGATGGAGAAAAATATTGATAGGTGCATATATAGTTAACACACGTGCCAGTCTAAGTAACGTGATGCTTCGTGGCGGTAAAATGATATTTATGATGTCTCTAACAGGATTCCATAGATTATCAACGTTTATTATTTCTGTTCCTCCTCAGTGCTTAGTTTTTGCATGTAGTGGTGAGTTTGACAATTACGCGACGTTGAATTATACGATAACTTCCGAGAATGTCTGATGGCTGAGAAATGTCATGAGTAATTATTCAGATCATCTTCACAAACCGAAAAACAATAAATGTCACTGAAAGCATGTAAGACTGACTTACAACCACTAAGTTGTTCCATTTTCCCCGACTAGACCCAGATAGTTATGGCAGATATGGAACACAGTTCCAAGGACGTGATAATGTCAGTATCATATCATTGTCTCAGTTTCTCATTATGTTTTAGTCGTAAACATTCCTTAAAAAAACCTGGTGCTGATAAGTCTCATGATAAATCGTTATCCAGTATTCTGTTGTTTCCTTTCCCCGTTTTATTCTTTTATTTTTTACCCCCCCCCCCCCCCCCCCCCACTATCTTTCGTTACATTCCGGTAATCTCCGTGATTTACCCATTCGCCTCATTTCAGTTTTATGTTTACTTTATTTCGTGTTTAAGGTTCCACGTCCCTATTTTTGTTAGTTTAAATTCGATACCCTTTCCTATTCCTAGTTTTATGGTTCCACTTTCGCAATTTTTGGTTCCCCATTCACATTTTATTAGTTGCGTATTTAACACCCTTCCCTATTTATAGTTTTATGGTTCTCCATTCGCCTTTGTAGTTCCCCATTCATATTTTATTAGTTTTTGTGCACCCTTCTCTATTTATAGTTTCATGGTTCCCATTTCACATCCTAATGGTTTTGGACCCCTAACCCCCATTCACATTTTATAAGTTGTTTTTGTCCCCTTCCCTCTTTGTAGTTTTATAGTTAACCATTCGCCTTTTTTGATTTTCACATTCACATTTAGTAAGTAGTATTTGCACCCTCCCCTATTTGTAGTTTTACGTTTCCCCATTCACACAACACTGATGTGCAAATAGCAAAACCATGTTAGTGCTGTGCAAGTTATCATGCAGTTGGATAACTGTAATGAAATATAAGTATCGATATAAGATAGTCCAGACCTCTAGCTATGTAGATGCATTGAGAATTAAAAATCCACTTTATATACATCTTGCCTTAATTACGCTTGACGAACTATCCATGTCCACTATACAATAAACTTATAATTCAGTACTTTACATGTAAGAAGTAGTGCTAGCAATTGGGTAGTGTGCAATATTTTGATTACTTTGACAGAGTAGTACTAGAAAAGTGCAAGGAAATTTCTTGAGGACTTTTTTGTGGTGACTTTTTTGTGGTGACTTACAAGATATTTATCTTCAGTTTTATCGAAATATAATTTGTGACTGGATTAGCTTGATTAAAAAATCTAAAATGTCTGGCTTAGCATGAGTCGCTTATTTCCCGTAGCAGTAAATGACTGTGCTTTGCAAAGGGAGACCACTGTGTAAGTGACTGGTCGTGTTTTAACATTGGGCGAGATTTGTCCGCTTATTGCGCAATCCATGATGTAGGCGTGAGTTCTGGTTAGTAACCATGGTAGCAGCCACCGAGAGATGCACGTTGTGATAACGTCTTTCAGATTTAATGTAAAATAAACAAGTATAAACTGCTGTTGTCGTGAATGATTCACAGACAAGTTTGGAATGAAAGTCAGTGAAATAGTCTCACATGTCACCGGCAGTGTTCCGTAATGTACGGACTTTCCCCACATACAGTGTGGAGGATTGTTTTCTCTCGAGACAATTAATTGTGTACGGAAACAGCGTCCTAGCCAATAAAAATATTTACACACTGAATTATACTCTGTGAATTATACTCTGTTAATTATACGCTTCATTTATATCGCAAATGTTTAACATACGGGTGGTCATGTTTCCGCTATCTTTATCCACGTCAAAATTAAAGTAATATTTTGCTCATTTTTTGGTTCATTTGTTTACCTAACTAAACATGAAAAATATATTTCCTATAGTTAAAACATCACTAAACATGCATTAACAAAGAATGAACTCATAATGTATTAATCCATATTTGTTGAAGAAAGATGTTTTTAACAATCAGGCTATTTTACAGGTTTTGTATAAACCTTAGGGGAATTTTAATTATATTCAAGATTAAATGAGCGTTCATTGATCGATCTAATAAGTAAAATACTAGAATGAACTCAAAGCAATCATTGAATAGATGCTACATTATTATATGCGGTTGTTTTACGTCTACGGTGCACATGAAAGATTACAGATACATTCTAAATAGTCAGTAGTTATGTAATTCGAATGCTATATATATGATACTCCCCCACACATCATATGATGAGTGTTATGTCAGAAGTTTCAACAAGATCAATCAGAGAGAGACAGCAAGAATTGTTACAGACATAGCACCAACGCAGACAAGATAATAACTTACTTTATGCACCAATGCAATCAGTACATAGGGAAATATGAAAGTGATCTTTTCGAGTACCGGGTAATATCATAAGACTTAACAGTTTTCCCTATCATACGCACAGCGCATGCGCATAATGCGCGCGTATTATTATAAATGCACTTCCAAGTTGTTGCAAGGCAGCAATGCATTAAATAGATCAATTTATTGATGGAAGTATAACATCTAGAAGCGTTAACACATGTCTTGGTGTATTTATAGAACTTCTGCAAAAGCGTATGAAGATAGAACTTGTACGCGTGCATGTGTATGTGTTCCTCTTCTGATTTATTTGTATTTAAATAATTACGCTGCTGAAAGTTAAAAAAGTTTCTCAAGTTTCTCCCTTCCTCTTGTCAAATTCTATGGCATGACATAGTATTCATATTCATCCCCCTTTCTGTTTGTGGCCAACTTGCTATATTAGCTTATCCTGTCATGGGTTCCCGACCACTTGTATCCCCTGTTACTATCATTAATTGTTTTTTTATAATCAGACAGCTAATTCCTTACTTCCCAATCCCCATAGACGTCTGCCCTTACATCTACTCTATTGTCAACGTTTTGTAAGCTTTTTGCAGTTTTGTTCCCCTGTGATCTGTATGGAGAGAGGTATTGTCTAGTGAATGCTGCGTGGCATGATCAACTTCCTTCCTTCAAGACGATTAGTTTAAAATGTTTGAAGCAATAAAAATATCACTGTTGTCAGTATAAGCTGAACAAATGACATGTTTACTTTTCTGTGATGATAGGTTTATCCACTATCCAGCCTTTTCATAGAAAAGCAATATTTGTGTACAGCTCGTAAAACCGCGACTGTGTTAAGGTAATTATCAGGCCTCTGGTTCAACCACAACAATTAATTGAATAGAATGGTGAAACAAATTGTACCAATACCTGAACAAACTATTGCTTATCTTACATCGTAAAGTTTAAATAAAATAGTTCCGTCCAGTTAGCTCAGTCTGAAGAGCGCTTGATTGCTAATCATGAGGTCTTGGGTTCGAAACACGGACGAGACGTACGATCTTTCGTGACAACTTGACTTAAAAGAATGCATTCAAAGCCATTTGTCCCCCACCTCTGAACTCTGGTTTATGCGGAGGTGTTGTCAGTTGTTTGCATAGCAACTTGTTAGTACTGATCAGTAACCCAGGAGCACTGGTTAGGTCAACTGACTGCGGTATATGACTGAAATACTGTTGAAAAACGGCTTAAAGACCGAACAAAACAAACAAACAAACGAACGAACAAACAAATCAAGTAAAATACGTTAATTAGGCATCATCACTGGACGAATCGTTTTAAATAAGACTTATAAATAATCATCTAGTTTCGAAATTGTATGGAAACATGTTTATGTCAATGAATTGAATCACAAATTTAAGTTACGGAAGCCAGGACTACAATTATATATTATGTATATTTCAGGAAAAATGTCAGCCAAAGATGAGGCTAGTTCCTCTGTTCACCAAATGACGTCATTTAAGAAAACGGAGTCACGTGAAAAAATGACGTCATTTCAGAAGACTGAGTCACGTGAAAAAATGACGTCATTTCAGAAGACTGAGTCAAGTGAACAAATGACGTCAATTCAGCAGATCGAAACAAGTGAGAAAATGACGTCACAAAGTCAACGTCGTCCTCTCATGATCGGTAAATCTTTCTCTAGAGATGATGATGATGTTTCAGAAGAAGTGAATGTTATTGTAAGCCCTGAAGTAGAGATTCAACATAATAAGAAGTTGAAGGAGTTATACAGTAAATACGAATTGTTTGAGAATGATGTAGATAAAGAAAAGGGAGCTATAGAAAATGAAAAAGAGAAAGCAAACATCGCTGAAAATACAACATCATCACTGAATAAAGGAATACAAAGTAACGGCGTTGAGACTGATATAACGGAGGAGATATCCAAAAAAGAAGAACGTTCTAATGGCGTGGAGGAACTTCTTGAAATAACAAAATTTGGAAATTCTGGTCGCAGGCTGACAACGGACAGTGGTATAACATCTCGTAGTAGTTCATTCTCTAGCGAACCAGATATTAACATAACGGAAGAATCAATAAAAGAAATTAAAGAGTATCTTCATGGTAAAGCTGATGCAGTGTATAAAACATATGAACATGACATGGTTAAAGAAATAGAAACCACAGAGACGAAAGTTGTTGCTACAAAAAGAGAACAATCAACAGGTATCACTGAAAAAGTTCAGACCTCGAAAAAGCAATTGACGAGTTCGATAAGTCTGGAGAAAGAAAAGCTTGATTATGATCGTGTAAATGAACTTGACGCCAGAGTGTTAGCGGGTAAGTACTTGTTCGACTGTGGCCCAACAAGCGATGTCAAACCATCAAGGCGTCACGTACCGGAGTTAGAAATAGTGCTTAGGAAGGAAGCAATAGAAAATATTACAAAAGATGGAACTTCGACACGTGCAATCAATAGTGATACCAAAGAGGAAACAATTGTTAAGATCGAATCATCCGAAACAAATGTTGAATTTAAAACTTCTGAAATAACAAATGATTTACAAATGGCTGATGGACGTAAAATAAAGAAGTTAAATGAAATGAATATTGAAAAAAGTCAATCTAAAGATCACCAGGATGACTCTGAGTATATAAAATCTAAATCAACAGATACTGCCGATCACATTGAAGGAGATAGTTCAATTGGGAAACAAGCCAGTTTGCAGTCGTTGAATAAACTTCAGACAAAAGAATCTTACACTGAAAATGAAGAACATAGAACAAGTGATAGTCAGAGTGAAACACGTGGCGACGCAGACAAGAACAGTGGCAAGAAAAGTGATCTCAGTAAAGAAGAGAAAGAAGAGAAAAATGGTAAACAATCTGATATGCAGCTTGGTACACCTAAAGGAACCGACGAAAGTGATATAAACACAAATAAGGACAAAAAGGAGGACATAACGGACAAACATAAAGGAGATTTAAATACCGTCAACGATAAACCTGATTCAGACGTCACAAATTTAAGGAATCAGGAAAAGATTAATAACCAGGACCAATCGAACATAAAACAAGAACAAGATTCTGATGATCTCAAAGGAAGTAAGAGCGACAAGTTCGGACGCACTGAATATGAACGTGGTCGCAGTGTAGAAGTACTTGACGATTTAACTGAATCAAAACAAAAGTCTAAGGAATCTGAAAGTAGCAAAACTACTGACAAAAGTAATAGGGACGATAAGAAAACACAAGATCCTGAATTGTTGGAGAGGAGAAATACTGAAATGATTGGCGATTCTAGTGTCGATAAATCTGAGTCAAGAAAAAACGAAATTCAGACCGAGGACATTCCAGTTATAAATACAAGTGATAAAGTTGATGATATAGGACAACTACAAGATAAACAAAATATTTCGAACGAAAATGTTAAATCATCAACTGACAAAGGTTCCGTTTCGAAAACCATTAAAAAAAAGGGAAGGGTAGAGACTTATTCCGATGAAATGGTAGACATTGTGTGCGTCACTAGTAGAAGCATTGATGATGAAGTATTTTTACAAGAAGCTTGTGTTGAAAGTGTTCAAAGTAGTCAAGAGTCTGTTCAGTCAACAGATAAATACAAGAAGGAGATGAAGTTGTGTTCAGCGAATGAGAACGAAAATGGTGGTCCGAGGTATGTGCAGCCACTAGATGAACGTTTGGAAGTTATTGACGATACGCAACCAGTCGTACCAAATGTCATAAACGTCATGAATAACTGGAAACAAAATACAGTTCGCATTGAAGATACTAGTTTAACAAATGAATTACGAAGGAGAGGTTTGACCACTAACTTTATATCTGACGATAATTTCGCAGTTACAAATATAAGTGATATCGTTGACGCTGGGGGTATTTTCGTTACTGCGCCTGCTGAAGTTAAAATGGCAACTAGTCTCATGGCTCCTGATAATGAGCCGATTCTCACAGAAGAAGCATGTAAAACTAAGTCTTCTGAAAAATCAAAGGAAAGTTCAGAAATTGTTGAAAAAGAAACTGGAGAAAAGATTGTGTCTAACAAAGCTGATGACAATAAGCTAACATCTAAAGTAAAAGAAGAAACAACTGAACAAGAAATTGACGAAGAACAAATTTTGTTAAAATCTGCTAAAACAGATGAAAAGATTCCAGATTTAAATAAACTTGATCAGGTCAAACCAGAAGTGTCAGTATTGTTGGAAAGTTCAGATATAAACGTGGTAGAGGGGCAGTCGTTTACACTGAAATGGAAAATTAATGGTAAGGCATATGATATTTAAAATCTCACTTAACGACCATCCCGTATTTTCATCGACCAGTTTCTATTTTACCTCGATAATCAAACCATCTCACTGCTTTCTTCAGAACCAACGGGGGTCTTACTATTGAGGTTTTTCTGCACAGTATTAGCGTTATATTTAAATGTTGTATCATATGTAGTCCCATATGTAGTCCCTGTTCATTTTCATGAGATCGATTGCAGCCAAAGAAACAGGTTTTGCGCAATATTGACCAATATACCTTGTGTCTACAGAAACAGTATTCTAATTCTAATTAACTAATTTTGAACCGACGTCACTTGCCTAATTGTAATTGTGTATATTATTTAATATTTAAAGACCCATGTCTGTTGATAATACTCGAATGTGTATGCTCTGAATGTAAATGAAAATTTTATCGGTTTTATCTAGTTGTGGTGTTATAATATGCATAACTTCTTTCTACCTCTTTTCCAACTCCTTATTGTTATATACCGTTTTCATCGAACACTTGATTCCCCGTATTGTATAGTGTTATACTGTTCAGAAGAAGGGAATGTCTGAGTGGCTGGTTGACAAAACTTAATTTAATTAACAGTGAGTCGACGATGACTTCATTTCGTAATCTCATTAAATTATCCAAACATTAAATTATGAGGAATTGTTTGTAGTCTGACGATCGAACGCCCGATCCAGTATTATCCATATTGAAATAATCCGTTGTGTTTTATGTACACATTTCAACACAAGCAATAAATGAAATGCACGTACGAAGGCACGTTCGCATTTGTTATTTGTGCACTAAATTAATCCCGCTTTCCAATTTGGTGTACAATTTGCAAGGAAACTTTCTTAATTTCCAACTAATTGATACAGGTGCTAGTTGGTCAGTTGCTGACATTTACAAAGATGGTACAAAAGTGAAACCAAGTTCCAATTTGAATATCAACATCAGTGATGATATTTGTGCCGTTAGTGTGGAGAAAGCTTCTCTCGATGATACAGCTGCGTACAGTGTTGGTCTTCCAAACATTGAGCCAACCCTTGGAAAAGTGACAGTCACTGTCACAGAAAACAAAAGGTATAGTTAAAATAATAAAATAGTGGAAATGCATGAAGCTTTGTATTGCAGGCTTTGCAACATTATCTTTACTCACATGACGGATGTCATATAGATATTATTGAGGGCTGAGGTTATATAATTGAGTCCAGAACACCCTCTCATAATGCACTCCTGTCGTTGGTGATTTGTCTCTTAACCCTTATTGCTAATTATTGACTTACATGTACATTTTTACACTCTCTACGTGTTCACAAACAGAAATAATAAACATACAGTGATTAACAGCCTTGGACTGTCAGTAAAAATACTGGGGGCTAAATCAATTTAACAGCTAGATGACCTCACACTTAATCGTTATATAGCCATTGATTTCCAACACATAAATTGACTAACTGAACAGTAACTCATCATTAAAGCTACTAACCATTACGTACATAACAACAGACACATTGTATATAATCCAGCGCGAAGACTTATGAAAGTGTGTTGTCGGGCATAAGAAATGTGTAATATCTATTTACTGTTATATTATATTACAGTAAACAAAAAGAAAAATTGATAGGCGTTCTCGTAGAAAATGATAATATCAACATCAATGAAGGCGAGACATTAGAGCTTCGTTGGAAGATTGAAGGTATGTGCAATATGAACAAACATGGTATGTTGTGACATTCTTTTTGCCGAATGTCATCTCCTTAAGAGCAAAACATATCACATTCGATGTTATATATGAACGCGTTGGTTGTTCCCTTTATTTCCTTCTCGATCTTTTTGTTTTAAAGATTTCAGGACTTCTCTATATGAGCGTTGCTATGGGATTTACAACCTCTTCTGTAAATGACGTCATTTCAAGAAAACGTCACATGTGACGTCACCTTGTACTGACAGTAAGCAAATTTTACCTCATATGGCAATATGAAAACGAAATGACCATATGGAGTGAATATTGTTTCCTGCTTGCAAATAGTGACATCACATGTTGCGTTTTCTTGAAATGACGTCATTTACAGAAGAGGTTGTAAATCCCATAGCAACGCTCATATAGAGAAGTCCTGAAATCTTTAAAACAAAAAGATCGAGAAGGAAATAAAGGGAACAACCAACCCAAAGCATAATGTATACATAACGTAAACACAAGCAAATGGTACAACATACACGAATATGATACATGAGTGAAAATAGGAGAACCTAAGAACGGCCAGTGGAAAGTTCCTAACGAGTTCAGGAGGCGGCGACAAGTATTTTGAATATACTATCCTGGTAAGTCATGTACGCGAAGTTATTTTAACAGTTCTATGAGCATTACAGGGAAAGGGCTCATAGACACATAATGTAGACATGCACGTGCAAGTGCGGATAAATATACTCCTAACCGTAAACAAGTGTCATAATTTATTCAATATTCGCATTGAGTATTGATCTTGAGTATAATATATTCCATTATCTCACTTCCTGCATTTCTACATGTCTTATATCAAATGCCAAACATTTGGCGGCATTCTGGATGTATTCTCTTGTACATGCATGCAGCGTCCCATATTCTGCAGTTTAGAGACAACACAACATTGAGGAATTCTAAAAAATCATGTTTTCCATGTTCCTCTTGCAGAATATTGTCGTTTGCGCTGTATAAATAACAGAAAGATGTGGAATAACAGCTTTCACGCACCGTCAATTTGTTCTACGCTGAAAGCTTTGTTTTTTTCTATCTTGTCTTTCCTGTCTTCAGAGAAATCTACTCTGGAAATGTCGTTAGATACCTACAAATATGATAAGATCAATCTTCGTTCTAGTGTTTATCTTGTAGTTTACTTCTAACGAGATAATACTTACGCGGAAATATTTTATATTGAGTTTCATTATTGATTTATTATTATTTCGTTATACTCATAATTATTTACCATTTTAAATTGGGCCAAATTCTGCGCGGACATACATGTATTGTTTGTATTGTTTTACTCGTCCGTCTGCCCATTCAAGAATTTTCAACTCCCCTATATATTTTTTCTACCATTGGTTTGCTTCTCTCAGGAATAGTTTGTTTCGATAATATAATGCACAAATCAATTTTCAACGTTTTTTTTGGTCAAGAGTGGCCTGCAAGGTAATCGTTCCGTTGTGCGTTTGTTGTTTTACCATCTCACCTTTTACAGTTTGATTGTTTCAAATTCTCTCTTATTGATTATATGTCATAATCAATACCATTCCCCCTAGGATATTTTGTTATATAGTTTTGTTAGATTGACCGCGAACAGGTGTTTGAACTTTCTGGACCGATGCATGCCAATTTAGGTGAGGAAATGTTCTCGAGCGTGAAGCTATAACTGCTGTTTGGATTAAATTTATATCAAAACGGAACCGCGGCTTTTTCTCCTTTGAGTTTATGGACAGTCGTCCAGTTCTTTTGGCGTAGGTGTTGACTTTCTAGCATTTCCCTTTAGCCTTCTTCATTCACTGTATGTTCCACATGTGTCATAAATAAACAATATTCACTTTACGACTTACATTATCATAGGAATATCTTGGTCATCAGCAAGTGTTTATAAAGATAATATCGAAAGGCCAACTGTTAAAACAGTGGTAGTTTTATTGTTCTCTAATCTTCTCCTTTTAATTCAGTTTGTATGTGTCATGAATGAAAATATTCATTTACAACTTATTCTCTCTCTTCTATCCCCTGTTTGTCCTCTTTGATTCTACCTAGTTATCCCTTATGTTTGGCAAAGCCATTCCTTGCGCCCCGGTTCCCGTTCGTATTTACCCATGTGCCTTATGTTTTATGGACTGTTGTTTTCCCGGAGGTCAGTGTGGAGAGGCATTGTCTTATGTATGTGGCTTTCCCTGTAGCAACTTATTCTCTCTCTTTACATTACTATAGGAGCATCATGGTCATCAGCAAGTGTTTATAAAGATGGTAAAAAGGTTACAGCCGACAAAAAGTTGGACATAAAGTTCACTGATGAGGTGTGTACACTTCGAGTGGAAAAGTCGTCGGTTGGTGATGGAGGTTCGTACAGTGTGAGGATACAAGAAGTAGAACGCGAGCTCGGGATTGTCAAGGTTACTGTCTCCACTGACAGCAGGTATGCTTTTTTCTTGTACATCATTTGTTGATTTTCATGTCTGAACTTTTGTTTAGACACCTCGTGAAGGGCTACATTTTGGCACTAAGCATTTCTCAGAAATAGTAAGTCCATTAGTTACGTACGTTGTTTATTCAGCTTTATTTTGAACATTTAACTGCCATTCTGGAAAATACATGGTTAAACTGCAAATGTTACAATCACAGCAGATCAACTATTCAGTTATATATTTCTATTTTTTTTCAGGAAATCAGAACAGATCAAACCAAAAGTTGAAGTCCTTATTGACAATGATCAGGTTGATGTTAAAGAAGGAGAATCTTTCCAACTGAAATGGAAGATAACTGGTAAAGTTATATAATCCGAAACTATTATAACTATTTGATTTGTTTCATGTTCAGCATAAGTCTTAGTAGATAGTGTGATCATATATCTGTCTCTCTTTTAAATCTTTTGAAAAATTGTTTCTTATATATAGCCTTCCTCTGACATAAAATATATTTTACTTTCCACTAATGCCCCCCTCCGTTAAATAGCCTGTTGTGTAAGGCATATCTTTGAACGTGTTTATGGTCGATATGGTGATGCAACGTCAACGTCTTATATGCAGTTTCATTTATTTCCCCTCCCACATGTACAGTATAACATAATGATGTGATACAGCATGAATGAAAATATACAGATTATAATTTACATGATTATAGGTTCATCTTGGTCATCAACAAGTATTTATAAAGATGGTAAAAAGGTTACAGCCAATGACAATTTGAAAATAAAGGTTACTGGTGATTTATGTACACTTGATGTGGGCAAATCATTGGTTAATGATGGAGGTGTGTACAGTGTTAAGGAACAGGAAATAGAAGAGACGTTAGGGAATGTCAAGGTCACCGTCTCCACTGATAGCAGGTATGTGTGCTTCGTATTCTGTTATTGGCTTTCCTACATGAAAAGATAACTATTTTATTAGCTTCATGAAAAGTTAAATGCCTTTTTGGGAATATAAATAAAGCAAGTAAAATATGTTAATTGTAAGATTAATATTTATTTTTGCATATACTAAAGTTTTAACAATTGTCTTTATTCAGGAAATTAGAAGAACAGATTGAGCAAAAAGTTGAAGTCCTTATTGACAATGATCAGGTCGATATTAAAGAAGGAGAATCTTTCCAGCTGGAATGGAAGATAACTGGTAAAGTTATATAATCCGAAAATAGATAAATATAATGTTATACTTGTTTTACTGAAATGTACTTTAGTAAGTGGGCTTTGTTGCTAACTCTTGTATTTATAAAGTTCAGGACTTGGAATATTTCACAAATATTTCCTTGACAGGACATTACAAATAGTGAACTATATACCTTGTCAAAACACTCCGGATTTGTTTACCGATAGTGTGTAATGTTAATGTTTGTAGCTACAGAGTTGATACTAGCTGGCATGCAGATGATGTATTTTATTTTTAGTATTGTAACTAATATGAATGTGCTTTATTTTCACCGCGGACATATTGTTTTATTGTTTTCAGTGTGGTCATATGCCCTGTCTGTCGGCACATTCAGGATATTGTATGTGCTCTATGAGTTTTCATGTCTATTAAATATGTTTACACCAATGTTCACCATTTAAATACCTTATTGTACAGAACAAATGTTTTTCAACCCATAAAGTTATGCCGAAAGTTCAAAGTTCTGTCAAAACATTGGTAATTTTTTTGTTCTCCAATCATCTTTTTATTCAGCTTTTACCCTATATCATTCCCTTTCTATGTTTATGATAAATAAAATTCTACGTTGTTGTATGCTTCTCTTTTATGTTGTTTTATGTCATGAATAAAAATACAAATGTGTTCTAATCATAACTACATTATCAAAGGTACATCTTGGTCATCAGCCAGTGTTTATAAAGATGGTAAAAAGATTACAGCCAAGGACACTTTGGAGATTAAGGTCACTGATGATATATGTACACTTTGTGTGGACAAATCATTGGCTGCTGATGGAGGTGTGTACAGTGTTGGGATACAGGAAACAGATCAAACGCTCGGTGCTGTCAAGGTTACTGTCTCTACTGACAGCAAGTATGTTTGTTTCTTGTACATTTGTTTGTTTAAATTATTATTGCATGACTTACGAGGCTGCGCGTAGAGGCATTTGTTCTGGTAATGTTGCCTGCCCTGAACTATTCTTCTCCACTTTCATTAGAATCATGAAAAAAACAATTTTAGCGATTTAATATTTTTCTCCTTTATTTTTTAAAACTTATTCGGAATATAAATTATGAATATAGCATATCTTAACTGAAAAATTTGAATAATGAAATCATTGTGTTTGAAATATTAAGTTTCAACATTTTTATTTATACAGGAAATCAAAAGAACAGATGGAACCAAAGATCGAAATACTTATGGATAGTGATCAGGTCAATGTTGATGAAGGAGAATCTTTCCAGCTCAAATGGAAAATGACAGGTTAAATACTTTTTGGTTTATAACTTGGCGAGTTTTATCGGATCACTGCGAGTTTATTGGTACATGTATAATTAAAACTTTAAATATTTCTTAAAATTTGTCAGAATAGTAAATAATTATCCGAAGGTGTATGGAAACAATGAAACCTCTGGTACTACGTCCATTCAAAGCATGTCTGTAGTTTTCTTTAGTTTTGAATGATGGAATGACCCGGAACAATCATAATAATAACTGAGAAAACATGTAACAAATTATGAACAGCAACACAAACATAAACAATGGGGGAAGACAAGGGTGTCGACTTAAAACTGTCTGAAATTTGAAAACTTCCATTTCTGATACTTTCCAATTATCTGATTGAAACATACGAAACCGAAGCGGAAACAAGACAAATGTAAGTGTTGGGTGAAGTCTTGAAACGGTCAGTGGTAAAAACTCAAATTTAAAAACTTTCTTTGGGGAAACTTTCCTGTTGTTTGATTGTAAATATATCAATGCAGCATAGGTTCGTGGACACCTGAACATTGTATCATTCTTTGTTGTAATAGGTGAAGAATGGAGTGCTTCTAGCATTACCAAAAATGGAAAGAAAATCAGTGCAAAAGATAAAGTGTCTATTGATGTTACTGGTGATGTATGTACACTAAAGGTAGATAAAGCTACTGTCAGTGATGGAGCAACATATGGTGTATGCGTAACAAACACTGAATCCGTCCTGGGAAATGTAACTGTGTCTGTCACGTCAAAACAAAGGTACGATGCATTAAAATTATTATATATTAAGGTATAAATTCATGTTTGTTTTCCGAAAGGAAGAAAGATTATTTTACCATTTCTTCTAAAAATTATGAATGGAAATAAACAAAATCTGATATACCAAATGTTGCGTGTCGAGGTCATTGAGTTAATGTGAAAATAAATGAATATGATGTTTCAATATTCATGTATATCATGTAACCTGAATTTAGGAGTTTACGTATGTGATAATGTATAGAATATTTTAGAACAATGAGCTTATGTTGAAAGATGGTCGGATATAAGATTGTTCCGTATTTTACAGCAAAAAAGATGTGAAACATAAGCCAGAGGTTGACGCACTCATTGACAATATTGTTGTGACAGAAGGAGAGACTGTAGAACTAAAGTGGAGAATATCTGGTTTGTACAATATGAAATGAGCGTTGCTATGGGATTAACAACATCTTCTGCATATTTTGTCAATTTACCAAGCACATTGACCACATTACGTTTAATCAAGATGGACAGTCTTTCATAACAGTTAATTCTCATGGAAAGATACAAACTGTAAAAACTGTTAGTTTAAAAATTGCAAAATATTTTCTAGTAATGAATGCTATTTTTATGACGCTAAATGTACACACAAAGGAAGATGAATGTTTGTCTGCTTGTTTCGGCGTCTTTCCAGGCGTTTCAGAGTTAAGGTTAAAAATTGTAATAATTCTGCGTAGTGTATTTCCATGATTTTGAGTTAAGGCTCTTATTCTTTGGACATAGATGTATTGCTGGGGTTTTTAATCACTTTGTGTGATAGCAATGGTTTGTTGTATGTAGTCAGTGTGCAATATAAATGAGTTTATAATTGCCTTTTGTTTCAGGTACTAAGCTTACAGCAGAGAACATATATAAAGGTGATAAGCCATTAGAAGCAGACAGCAATATGCACATAGATTACACAGATGATGTATGTACATTGTGTATAGATAAGGCTTCATTATCTGATGCTGCTGTGTACTCCATGAGCTTTGATCAATCTAGAAAAGGGGAGATAACTGTGAAAGTTACCACAGATGAACAAAGGTAATTGAAAAAGTTACATTAGATACAACCAGCAAGTTCAGATCAGTATACCAAGAGTTGTCACCCTTGACTTAGCTAAAATTGTTACTCTATGAACTTTTTATCAAACTGCTAAAGTGGAAATAACTGTGAAAACAAATGTGTTTGAAAGAATTGTGTTAATAATAAGCAGCCACATCAGATCAGTATTCTGAGAGTGGTCGCCCTGTGCTGGCTTAAAATGGTTGGTTTATGCTGTAAACTTGAAATAACTGTTAAAAGAACCACAGATGAATAAGAGCAGTTGAAAGGTTATAATAATGACCGGCTTGTCCAGATCAGTTTCCCAAGAGTTGTTGCCCTTGACTTAGTTAAAATTCTTATGAACATCAAATTAGGAAAGAGAAGATAAATGTGAAAGATGTAACAGATAAACAATGGGTATTGCTAAAACTATATATAAAATACAGGCAGGTTTGATTACAAGACAGTTCACATCAGGTATCCCAAGAATTGTCAACCCTGACTTAGCTAAAATTTAAAAGACGTAGTTACACTAATGTACATGTTTCAAACAACACATACTCTGCAAATCCGTCAAGAAGTGACAGTCTCCTGTGGTGTATATAAAACACAATGTTGTCAACCCGTTGTGGGTGACTTGCTGCAATGTTGTCAACCCATTGTGGGTGACTTGCTGCAATGTTGTCAACCCGTTGTGGGTGACTTGCTGCAATGTTGTCAACCTGTTGTGGGTGACATGCTGCAATGTTGTCAACCCATTGTGGGTGACTTGCTGCAATGTTGTCAACCCGTTGTGGGTGACTTGCTGCAATGTTGTCAACCCGTTGTGGGTGACTTGCTGCAATGTTGTCAACCCATTGTGGGTGACTTGCTGCAATGTTGTCAACCCGTTGTGGGTGACTTGCTGCAATGTTGTCAACCCGTTGTGGGTGACCTGCTGCAATGTTGTCAACCCGTTGTGGGTGACTTGCTGCAATGTTGTCAACCTGTTGTGGGTGACTTGCTGCAATGTTGTCAACCCGTTGTGGGTGACTTGCTGAGGGCTTTCCAGCACAAAAGTTATTTTGCCCTAATAAACAGGGGTCATTGTAAACTAATTGTGACATCTAAAGTAAAACATCACTTAAAGACCCCTCAATATTAAGATCACCACAACATTAAGAACGCAGTTTTCAACTCCATTTTTCAGTGTTTTGCTCTCTATTCGACCACCATATTAAGACCACCTCAGTAAGAAGACCACCTCTCAAGGATCCCAAGGATGGTTTAAATGTTTGAGGTGTTACTGTATTTGGTTATTCCACTATTGAACTTATAGAAAATCATAAATAAGTGTTATTACTTGCTCTCTTACTTTATATGTATCTAATGTTAATATTTGTAGTACAAAGACAACAGACAAGGGTGACGATGACAAATTAGAACCAGCTGTGTACGTTCTCATGGACAACAGAAATATTGACGTAGAAGAGGGCGATCCATTCAGCATGAAATGGAAAATAGCTGGCAAGTGCTGTCTTTATTATCAGCTTTAGTTTATTATCTGGGTCACTGGTCATTAAATATACAAGAGTGGAGATCAGTCTATGAATTCTAGTTTCTCATTGGCTTGTTCTGAATGCAGTCTTAAAATTGACCAATGACATGGCTGCATTCTTAGACTGGTCTCCAAATACAGTTTCATTAACCTGAGCCCTGGTATTATGTGTTGTTAATAATTAATTATCCAATATTTCTGTTTGGGACAAAATCCTTTGAAATGCATTTTCATATTTATCCAAGCGGATGAAAATTAAAAACTCCTACCTACTCTTAAAAAGTTGCACTCCAAAAATATTTATTGGCCCATGGCAGGAATTTTGTTTTTTAGTTTTAACTATTAATTAGAGCCACCGATAAACAACAATAATTTTAAAATTTAGTATTATTACGATATTTGCATTATAATGCATTTAGAAAGTCATAATAATGCATTTTATTGGGGTTATTACAAGTTTTGTTTTATCAGAGGCTTTTGTACTGTACAGTAATTTCTCCAGTAAATCATCATAAAAATTCCTCAAGTCGCTTCCCTCTCTTGTCGTACATTAATCACTGTCTTCATGAATGTCTCCTGACAATAGATAATTGAACAATATTACAATTATGCTTTGAAGTTAATTTGTTCAATATTCATATAACCATGGCGCCAATTTGTTCAATATTTATATAACCATGGCGCCAATTTGTTCAATATTCATATAACCATGGCGCCAATTTGTTCAATATTCATATAACCATGGCGCCAATTTGTTCAATATTTATATAACCATGACGCCAATTTGTTCAATATTCATATAACCATGGCGCCAATTTGTTCAATATTTATATAACCATGGCGCCAATTTGTTCAATATTCATATAACCATGGCGCCAATTTGTTCAATATTCATATAACCATGGCGCCAATTTGTTCAATATTCATATAACCATGGCGCCAATTTGTTCAATATTCATATAACCATGGCGACAATTTGTTCAATATTCATATAGCCATGGCGCCTACATTATTTCCTATGTTGTGTGAACACATCCAGAACTATGGTTTATCTAGCACATAATATCAAAATATAAAAAAGCATATTTACAGTATGCTGCTCAAAAATGTGTGTGACAACATGTAAAGGGAGATAACTGTATCAGTAACTGATGTACCATACTAACCTGTTTATAAAATATTATTGTAATGATGCTTTTTTGAAAAAAGGAGGTGTGTTGTTGTACCTATGTACAAACTGACCAATATGTAGAATCCTTGTCTGTGTGTTGTAGATTATCTCGATTTTGGGTCACTGGGGTCAAGGTCAAGGTCAAATTGACCATTATATAGAAATCCTTGTCCTTCCTATAACTCGAGAATGTTGAGCTATTTAAACCATCAAGATCAAACTCTTCTTTATAAGCTGTACTCACTGCTAGGTCATTATATTATGTAAAATTCTCTCACTGACAATGCAGGGTAAAAGAGGGGGGGTAATGTTTTTCCAAACATCTCTCATTGTAAATGTCTTTGAATACAGTAAAACCTCACATAAAGACCTCCTCAATAATAAGACCACCCCAAAATTAAGACCTTAATTTTCAAGTCCATTTTCACTGTTTTGCTCTTTGTCAAACCTCAATGTTGAAACCATCTCAATAAGAAGACCAGTTTTAAGGGGTCCCAAGTTTGATCTTAGTATTAAGGTTGTACTGTATATTCAATTTTAGGTGCAGACTGGTCAACAGCAAGTATTTACAAAGATGATGATAAAGTCAGCCTCACTGATGGCGAAGTGCTAGTGCAGATATCTGACGATGTGTGCAAGCTGAGTGTTGTTGCAGCCGTCCAATCAGATACAGCCATTTATTCTATCAAGTTCAATAACTCAGAACAGAAACAGGGAGAAATATTTGTTGATGTAATCACAGAGGAAAGAAGGTGACATATTTCACTTAAATGTTTTATACAACGCCCCTGACATTAGACATACAGTTATTGCTCTATGTAGTCGGAGTCTTAAGAACTGCAATATTTATGACTGTCATTAATCTTTAATCTCAAAGGGACAGATCAGCCTCTTGCATGTGACACCCTTCTCATTAAGGTTTAATGTTTGTGCAAATCCTTTGAAACATCAAAAAAGTACAATAGGGTCAAAAAGTCTTTGTGATAGATAGACACTCTAACTCAGGGGTTCCATTTGACCCTTGGAATTTTCAAAAAGCCACATTTTGACCCGCAGGACTTTAACTGAAGGGTCAATTTGTCTCTACCTAATGGTAAAATCTGGCTAAAAATTATCAAAATGACCATTGAGTTTCAGTACCTAGTAGAACCCCTGCTAACTATATACCGGTACATGTATTTAAATAGTATTACAGAAAGTTACTGAATTGGGTGTGAATACTGGTTAGTTACCCAGGCAACAGTCATGGTGAGTGATAATTAGAGTAATTAAGTTGTAAAATTGCTTCACTATCAATTAGGATAGATACATTAATGGAGTGGTTGTTCATTTCCGTCCATTGTTTACAGTATACCTACAGAAGACAATTTACAGCCCACAGTTTATGCTCTCCTGGACAGCAGGAATATACAAGCTGTTGAAGGCGAATCTTTCCAACTAAAATGGAAAATTGCTGGTAAATATTTTAACATATTTTGTACAAAATCACTGGAAAGAAAACTGAGTACTGTGACCTGTATCAAAACTTGATGATCTGATTGGTTGTTTGTGAGGTATCTTTAACAATTGACCAATCACGAGGCTGCATTTTGAAACTCAGTTTTATTACCTCATCAGGCCATGTAGGAAATGATCAAGTGAAATAGTCAAGTGTTTTGTAAAGCCATATCCGACATTGTTGTTTTGACATTACATTATGTTTGAATTCAGTTTACAACAAAGGATCGAACCGTTCACAACATGTTGGCTACCATTATTCACCCCCCCCACAGCAGTAAAGAAGAATATTATCTTTTGCTTCATTTCATACTTACAAGAATTATAATAAGTTGAATGAGTGATTACTGGTATTAGCCGGTTAAAGAAATTATCAATTATTAGGATGATTCTGCTACAAATATATTTCTTTTAATGTATCATTTTTACATGTTGAGTAAGGGTAAAACAAAGATTATATTTGAAGTCATGTCTTGACTTTCAGACAAGTACATATGAGCGCTGCTTTTGGATTTACAACCTCTTCTGTAAGTGACATCATTTCACGAAATGTAACCTCTGATGTCATTCTTTGCAAGCAGGAAAAAAATATTTACTTCATATGGTCACTTTGTTTTCCTATTGCCATATGGGCAAATATTGCCATGGTGATGTCACATGTGACGTTTTCTTGCAATGACGTAACTTAAAAAAGAGGTTGGAAATCATACAGTGGCGCTCATATCTTGTCTAGAAGTATGGAAGTTGATAAACCTTATGTATAGGGCTGTTGAGGATACAATCAACTGTTCTGATTTGTAGAACTGAGTTTCACAGGGGTACTTATGTGTACTATGTATATCAAAATTATAACTGATTTCGTGACAGAAAAGTGAACTTTTACTCCTCATATTTGTATATTTTTGCATTTTACCTTGTCCAGCCACGGATATCACATCTCTATACTGTCCCTGTACAACTGCTTATAACATTCAAATATTTCAGGTACAGACTGGACAAATGCAGGTATATACAAGGATGGTGAAAGACTCAAACCCAGTGATAATATACATATAGATATCTCTGATGATGTTTGTACATTAATTGTTGATCAAGCCTCACTAGCTGACGATGCTGACTATACTATCAGACTGGACAAAACTGGACAGGACCAGGGAGAAGTCATTGTAAATGTGTCAACTTCTACTGAAGAAAAAAGGTAACCACTATAGGCTCCCTTAATGATTTTTTATTGACAATAGTTCATTTCTTTTACATGGCAATAACACCTCTCAGTGCAAGACCTTTGGGGGGAGAGATCTCAGTTTTGAGACCTGACTCAAAATGCTTGCATCTGATTGGCTGGTTCTGTGCACTGTCTTAAAATTGACCAATGGTAAGGCTGCATTAAGAGACTGGTCTCACGCTGTATAAACTCAGACCATTGTGTCACAAAATGTAGATAAATGTTTTTGAAATCATATACGTTAGCAGAAAGTTAGCAGCACAGTTGCCCCACAACCTTAGAATTGTCAGCATAACTATTAATGGTGGCTTAAACAGTCTGCAAACCAGTGCAAACCAGTGTGATGGTGTGCTACTTCTGACTATTATATATCGCTAACAATCTAACATTTAAGCAACATTAAGTTGATACAACATGGGACCGGTGTCTGAATGCAGCCTTGCCATTGGTCAACAGACAGTGTGCAGAACCAACCAATCAGATGCAAGCATTTTGAGACAGGCCTCCAACATTCTTTGTCCTGTCTCCAGTAGTACCATTGACGATATTTTGTGTTATTCAAAACATGACTTTATTTCTTCACAGATCATCAGATGAAACAACAATATCATCAACAGAAGAGGTAAAAACTACAGTTAGTGTAGATGCAGATACTAAAACTGAAGAGGAAAGATCTTTAGCACTTAAAGTGGATGCAGATGTGGAGAACTCAAAATCATCAACCGATAAGGGAAAAATTACAATGGAGGCCGATGTAGATACTTCGAAATCAACTACTGATGAGGGAAAATCTCTATCATCTACTGTGGCAACAGATGTAGATGCTTCAAAATCAACTACTGATGAGGAAAGATCTCTATCAGTTACTGTGGAAACAGATGTAGATGCTTCAAAATCAACTACTGATGAGGAAAGATCTCTATCAGTTACTGTAGAAACAGATGTAGATGCTTCAAAATCAACTACTGATGAGGAAAGATCTCTATCAGTTACTGTGGAAACAGATGTAGATGCTTCAAAATCAACTACTGATGAGGGAAAATCTCTAGCAGTTTCTGTGGAAACAGATGTAGATGCTTCAAAAGATGAGGGAGACACTTCAGCACCTACAATAGAGGCTGTTATAGATACATCAGAATCATCAAGTAATGAGGGAAAATCTAAAGCAGTTACTGTTGATACAGATGTAGATTCCTCAAAAGATAAAGGAAAAGCACCTACAATAGAGGCTGATGTAGATACATCAAAATCATTAGCTGATGAGGGAAAATCTCTAGCAGTTTCTGTGGATACGGATGTAGATTCTTCAAAAGATAAGGATAAGATAACACTAACAATAGAAGCTGATGTAGATACCTCAAGAATTGAGGGAGAAACGCTAGCTCTTACTGCAGATTCCGATGTAGATACTTCAAAACCATCAACAGATGATGGAAAATCTCTGGCACCAACAGTGGATGTAACTGTAGATGATTCAAGTTATTCCGTAGATGAAGGGGAAACCATTACACTTAAGTGGAAATTATCAGGTATATATTGTTAGATTACATCTTTAGTGTGAGGCCCAAAGATATAAACTGAGTTTAAAGACTCATCATACAGACTTACGTTCCTAACCTAAGAGCTGATCTGTTGATGAAAGTCCTATTTCGCTCTAGTTAGTGCCTATTGGTATATAGAAGATTATTATATTGATATCAATAAAACTATTCGAACATTGACTGGACCAAACAAAAGGCATGTACAATTTTATTTACAGAACACTTGGGGAGGGGGAGTGTAACTTCATGGTCAGTTTAGTTTTGCTCAAGCTTTATAAAACGATAATTGACTGTGTATAAACATCATTGTGATAGAATATAATGCTACAATAAATCAGAATTGCTTATTTTAAAATTCTTATAATTAAAGATCTCTGTATATTTTCGTATTTATACCCAGACATACATGTAAAGTTGGGAAATTTTAGGGGACATGCTCACAGACACCCCCCCCCCCTTGGATCCGCTAGTGACAATGCAAAATGATGTTGAATTATATAAGCAGGTAAACTTGGACAATCTGACAATTTGTAATGCAATCATGAGAGTTGAAGAGCGTATCAGAGACAAGTCTGTAGTGTTTAGCATAACGGACCGCCAATTCGTAGACCCAGGTTCGAATCCCTGTGGCACCATTGACTGTTTTTTCGTGTTCCGGAAAACATGATTTTATATCAGACTACAATTGCCATTGGCCAATTCTAACATCATACTCAGAACCAGCTTAAGTTTTTCAGACTTGTCTCCTATCTCAGTTTTGTAACATCAGGCTCATTTACTTGTATATTTGAAGGTTCACAATGGTGTAATGCCAGCATATGCAAAGATGGTAAGAAGTTCGAGCCTTCTGATGGACAGAATATTACAGTTAGTGATGATATTTGTACTTTGGTGATCAGCAATGCTTCTGTGAAAGATGGCGCCATATACTCTGTGATATTTGGTGAATCCTCTGTGGACCAAGGAGAAATCAATGTTTCTGTGACAACAGCTACTGAGCAGACAAGGTAAGTGTGTGAAATGCATAGCCAGACCTTAAGTACAACAAATGGTTACAGATCAGTATCAAAATTCAAGCGCCTGATTGGTTGGTTTAAAGCTCAATGTTATAATTGGCCAATGGCAAGGCTGTTGAAACTGATGCCCAAACTGGATTTTAGTCTCAAAAATTGGATTGATTGTTGAATATATTGTTCCTATTTTGTTTATTTTTTCATTACTTTTATCTGTCTTGCAATTCTACTTTTAACAATATACGAAGGGTTTCACACTTAACTATCACAAATTCTGTGCAGAACTAGTTGTAATGGTTTGTACCAAACCCTTAATATACATTGCTGATTCCTTGGGAAGGGCAACAAATAACTACATACAATTAATAATTGTAACTTTTGTCACTGTAATTAATACTAAACTGATGTACATTTGAAGTTAAAAGATCGCTTGAAAAATATTTTATGTCTGTCAATATATAGAACAAGAGTGCAAGCTAAAACTTTAAACATGTTCTTTTGTGTCTTATGTCTGATGTATTACACTGATGGTATGTTTGCTTTGAATAAGATAAGTGCATTAGATCTATCTCTTGTAAGCAATGGTAGTTCGCAGAATGAACAAATTCCTTATGAGGATGTTTTGGAGAAGGATGAAATGAAGACTACTGAAACACCTGTGAAGAAAGATGAAGTCAAGAAAGATGAAGTGACAAAAGATAAAGTAAAGACAGATGAAGTGGAAAACGATGAAGTGAAGAACGATGAAACAAAGAAGGATAAAGTGCAGAAAGACGAAGTGAAGGAAGAAGAAATGAAAAAAGAAGAAGTAAAGAAAGATGAAGCGAAGAAAGATGAAATAAAGCAAGATAAAGAAAAGAAAGAGGAAGCACAGAAAGATGAAGTGAAAGCAGATGAAGTGAAGAAAGATGAAAAGAAGAAAGATGAAGTAAAGAACGATGAATTGGAGAAAGATGAAGTAAAGAAAGATACAGTGAAGAAAGATGAAGTGAAGAAAGATGAAGTAAAGAAAGATGAAGTAAAGAACGATAAATTGGAGAAAGATGAAATGGAGAAAAAAGAAGTGAAGGTAGATGAAGTGAAGAAAGATGAAAAGAAGAAAGATGAAGTGAAGAACAATGAAATGGAGAAAGATGAAATGGAGAAAGATGAAATGGAGAAAAAAGAAGTAAAGAAAGATGAAGCCAAGAAAGATGAAGTGAAGAAAGATGAAGTTAAGAAAGATGAAGTAAAGCACGATGAATTGGAGAAAGATGAAATGAAAAAAGATGAAGTGAAGAAAGATACAGTGAAGAAAGATGAAGTGAAGGTAGATGAAGTGAAGAAAGATGAAAAGAAGAAAGATGAAGTGAAGGTAGATGAATCGAAGAATGATGAAAAGAAGAAAGATGAAGTAAAGAACGATGAATTGGAGAAAAAAGGGGTGATGGTAGATGAAGTGAAGAAAGATGAAAAGAAGAAAGATGAAGTGAAGAAAGATGAAGTGAAGGCAGATGAAGTGAAGGTAGATGAAGTGAAGAAAGATGAAAAGAAGAAAGATGAAGTGAAGAAGGATGAAGTGAAGGAAGAAGAAATGGAGAAAAAAGAAGTAAAGAAAGATGAAGCCAAGAAAGATGAAGCAAAGAATGATGAAGTGAAGAAAGATGAAGTGAAGGTAGATGAAGTGAAGAAAGATGAAAAGAAGAAAGATGAAGTGAAGAAGGATGAAGTGAAGGAAGAAGAAATGGGGAAAAAAGAAGTAAAGAAAGATGAAAAGAAGAAAGATGAAGTGAAGAAAGATGAAGTGAAGGCAGATGAAGTGAAGGTAGATGAAGTGAAGAAAGATGAAAAGAAGAAAGATGAAGTGAAGAAGGATGAAGTGAAGGAAGAAGAAATGGAGAAAAAAAAAGTAAAGAAAGATGAAGCCAAGAAAGATGAAGCAAAGAAAGATGAAGTGAAGGCAGATGAAGTGAAGGTAGATGAAGTGAAGAAAGATGAAAAGAAGAAAGATGAAGTGAAGAAGGATGAAGTGAAGGAAGAAGAAATGGAGAAAAAAGAAGTAAAGAAAGATGAAGCCAAGAAAGATGAAGCAAAGAAAGATGAAGTGAAGGCAGATGAAGTGAAGGTAGATGAAGTGAAGAAAGATGAAGTGAAGAAAGATGAAGCAAAGAAAGATGAAACTCCAGTGAAGAAAGATGAAGCAAAGAAAGATGAAGTAAAGAAAGATGAAGTGAACAAAGATGAAACTCCAGTGAAGAAAGATGAAGCAAAGAAAGATGAAGTGAAGAAAGATGTAGTAAAGAAAGATGAAGTGCAGGAAGATGAAGTGAAGAAAGATGAAACTTCAGTGAAGAAAGATGAAGCAAAGAAAGATGAAGTGAAGGTAGATGAAGTGAAGAAAGATGAAAAGAAGAAAGATGAAGCAAAGAAAGATGAAACTCCAGTGAAGAAAGATGAAGCAAAGAAAGATGAAGTAAAGAAAGATGAAGTGAAGAAAGATGAAACTCCAGTGAAGAAAGATGAAGCAAAGAAAGATGAAGTGAAGAAAGATGTAACAAAGCAAGATGAAGTGCAGGAAGATGAAGTGAAAAAAGATGAAACTCCAGTGAAGAAAGATGAAGCAAAGAAAGATGAAGTGAAGAAAGATGAGGTGAAGAAAGATGAAGCAAAGAAAGATGAAACTCCAGTGAAGAAAGATGAAGCAAAGAAAGATGAAGTGAACAAAGATGACATGAAGAAAGATGAAACTCCAGTGAAGAAAGATGAAGCAAAGACTGATAAAGTGAAGAAGGATGAAGCAAAGAAAGATGAAGTGCAGGAAGATGAAGTGAAGAAAGATGAAACTCCAGTGAAGAAAGATGAAGCAAAGACTGATAAAGTGAAAAAGGATGAAGCAAAGAAAGATGAAGTGCAGGAAGATGAAGTGAAGAAAGATGAAGTGAAGAAAGATGAAGTGAAGAAAGATGTAGCAAAGAAAGATGAAGTGAAGAAAGATGAAACTCCAGTGAAGAAAGATGAAGCAAAGAAAGATGAAGTGAAGAAAGATGAAGTGAAGAAAGATGAAGCAAAGAAAGATGAAGTGAAGAAAGATGAAGTGAAGAAAGATGAAACTCCAGTGAAGAAAGATGAAGCAAAGAAAGATAAAGTGAAGAAGGATGAAGCAAAGCAAGATGAATTGCAGGAAGATGAAGTGAAGAAAGATGAAGCAAAGAAAGATAAAATGAAGAAGGATGAAGCAAAGAAAGATGAAGCAAAGAAAGATGAAGTGATGAAAGATGAAACAAAGAAAGATGAAGCAAAAAAGGATGAAATGAAGAAAGATAAATCTCCAGAGGAAACACAGAAGCTACAAGTTGTTCTCACAGATGATAAAACCATCAACACGACAGAAGGAGAATCTTTTCAAGTACAATGGCAATTTGATGGTGAGTTTTTTATTCCAACCGGACACAACTTTTAGTTATTGACTTCATTGTCATTCATGTTCTTCCTAAATATAAAGATATCTAAACAACATGTCCTAGAATCTACTATTACTATTATTGCAATGTTTGAATTGTCCGTCTTTGGAAATGGCTTATGAATTGTTAACAGAAATGATGTTTTGCCACACACATAATGATAATTGAGTAAGGAAATTAATTTTCTCCAATATACTGTATTGTATACGTATTTTTCCAAAATGAATACCATTATAGATTTGTTATGTATTGAGTTTTAATGTTAACCCAGCTGTATTTGAAATAATAAAAGTACCAACATTCTCTGTGGTCTGCGATAATTAAATTTAGCTTGGTAACCTTTTCTCCAAACTCAAAGAGTCTGATTGGTTGTTTCTGAGCATGGCCTTAGAATTGACCAATGGTAAGGTTGAATTCTGAATATGGCTCCAAACTTAGGCATGTAACCTTGGGACTGTATCATGTGTGAAGTAAACTGGTTGTATATATCCAAGGCATACACACATTAAAGGTAGTGTAGTAGACAAGATGTGGAGTGCCTAACTGATGATCCAAAGATTTAACTAACTTCACAAACCCTGACTTTGGGGGCTAGTTCTGCTTAGTAACCTTGGAAACAGTTGTGAACAGTGTTTAATATATTTTGTAAGAATTGTTTTCATAATCAATGTAGAATAAATAAGTTTAATACAGATGATATCTCAATGTAGGAAGCTGTAAGGTATCAGCCAATGTATGCAAAGACGGGCAAAGTGTTCAAGCAGGTGACAATGTTCATGTCGATATCACAGAAGATATTTGTACATTGTCAGTAGACAAAGCATCACTCTCCGATTCCGGCAATTATTCCCTGAGGTTAGGGGATACTGGACCTAGTCAAGGGGAGATAAATGTTGATATCACATCTTGTACTGGGACCCAGTTGTAAGCATATATTTGGTATTGCAGATGTTAGATTTTTAACACTGTCCAGTATTCTACTGCTTAAGAAATCTTAATTCTAAACTTGGTACATGTATTTATCTATCTCATAATAACTCAATTTGGAAGAGACTTATGTTGTAACTGCTCTGATTCTGTAATTTAAGGTTAGTTACCATGGTGATAGCTCTATTTCTAGTTAGGAATGGCATTATCTTTGTAAATCTCCATCTAAATACTGATAATTTAATAGTGTTTAGAAAATGACAATAGGATTCAGTACTACATATGTTTTGACTCCACAAAGAATACAAAGTGATTTTCCTAATCCACAAATATGTCTTTGAGCAGAACTTCATTCCTGATGTCTGAATTCACCATATTATGTATATTTGATATTTTGGATATATATTTTGATACAAATATCTACCAAGTTGATAGATTCTAAGACTAACAGGTCTGCAACAGTTCATGCTATTAATAATGTCTACCAAGGTGATAGACTCTAAGACTAACAGGTCTGCAACAGTTCATGCTTTAATAATGTCTACCAAGGTGGTAGACTCTAAGACTAGCAGGTCTGCAACAGTTCATGCTTTAATAATGTCTACCAAGGTGGTAGACTCTAAGACTAACAGGTCTGCAACAGTTCATGCTTTAATAATGTCTACCAAGGTGGTAGACTCTAAGACTAACAGGTCTGCAACAGTTCATGCTTTAATAATGTCTACCAAGGTGGTAGACTCTAAGACTAACAGGTCTGCAACAGTTCATGCTTTAATAATATCTACCAAGGTGATAGACTCTAAGACTAACAGGTCTGCAACAGTTCATGCTTGAATAATGTCTACCAAGGTGGTAGACTCTAAGACTAACAGGTCTGCAACAGTTCATGCTTGAATAATGTCTACCAAGGTGGTAGACTCTAAGACTAACAGGTCTGCAACAGTTCATGCTTTAATAATATCTACCAAGGTGATAGACTCTAAGACTAACAGGTCTGCAACAGTTCATGCTTTAATAATGTCTACCAAGGTGGTAGACTCTAAGACTAACAGGTCTGCAACAGTTCATGCTTTAATAATATCTACCAAGGTGATAGACTCTAAGACTAACAGGTCTGCAACAGTTCATGCTTTAATAATGTCTACCAAGGTGGTAGACTCTAAGACTAATAGGTCTGCAACAGTTCATGCTTTAATAATGTCTACCAAGGTGGTAGACTCTAAGACTAACAGGTCTGCAACAGTTCATGCTTTAATAATGTCTACCAAGGTGATAGACTCTAAGACTAACAGGTCTGCAACAGTTCATGCTTTAATAATGTCTACCAAGGTGGTAGACTCTAAGACTAACAGGTCTGCAACAGTTCATGCTTTAATAATGTCTACCAAGGTGATAGACTCTAAGACTAACAGATCTGCAACAGTTCATGCTATTAACAACGTTTACCAAGGTGATAGACTCTAAGACTAACAGGTCCGCAACAGTTCATGCGTTAATACAGCTTTTTTTGTGACTGACATTTCTAATAAATCAGCGTTTGTTGTACAAGCTAACTCTATGCATGGCTTCCCCCAGCAACTACAGTGACTTGGATCAGCCAATACATCAAGATCATCAACAAGATCAGCCTTCACGTTGGACATTCTCTTGCAACCTGTAGCCTGGCATTCTCCTGTTGAAGAGTCCACTGATACTGCCACACAAGTTACTGACCTACCACCAGATATATCCTGATCGACAACGCAAGCATCTCAACATAACTCCTTTCAGGCTGGTACAAAGGAAAATGTGACTCTTCTGTGAACTTGCTGCCAACATCTCATGGGGAAAGGTCGAGGCGTATGTGCAACCCAATGACGTTGGCGCATTGAGACCTATGTCTAACAATTCTGTCTTGGAATTGCCAGTTATATTTCCTGATGGTATTTTGCAGTTTTGCTGCAGTTACGTGCTGCTTTGCAGGTAGGGCAGTCATAGCCCTGTCCTGATGCTGTTAAATTGCTCGTAAGTGTCCACTCTTTGGATGGTCATCAACATCTAAAGGTAACCAACTAACCCACATGTGTCAGATCATTAACAACATCAAAGTGCAATGTGTGACCTGCCTTTGTGACCAACGTCGCTTTAACATTGATAATGCTTCACCTTGCTCTATCAACTTGGGGTTGCCGTGTCAGTATTGCTAAAAAGAGCAACATGTTTTTAAAAAAGTATGGAAAATGATGTACAGGTATGTATATCAATAATTGATAATAGTTCTAAATACATAGACCATGTGGTTCTCAATATACATAAGAGTTGTGTGATTTTGGAGCACTTGAACATATGCAGTGTTCCAGTTAATTATAAAATTGGTTATTGTTACTCACAATGGTGACTGTGTCAGTAACGATTTATATACATGTACCTACATTTCTACATGTATTCTTAATGAACATCTACTCTATAATTCAATTGTCATTCAGCACAAATATGTGGTAATATATTCTAGCACGGTGATAGAGGAACCAAAGTTTCTGGTGGAACCAGTCATTGATGTGGAAGAGGATAGAATATTATCTATCAAATGTTCAGTCTCAGGTATGACAATATTGTTAAACTATCAGTTGATCACTCTCAGCTGTGACAATATTACTAAATATTTAATAGATAGTTCCCGCATCTACAATATTTACCTCCCTTGTTCTCAAAGCTATCGGCCATTTTGATAGGCCAAACTGATAAGCTCTTATAGGAGTAATTTCCAAATATGTGATAATTGAGAAAGTACCAAGAGAATTTGCACATAACAACCACTTGTTTATTTCAACTTACTGAGCCAAGTGCCCACATGAGCATACTGAATAAGTTGTTATTTTTATATCTGATTAGTTTATCATCATTTACATTTTATTCCCTATAAACTTTTAAGGAAATTTGGCTATCAGTATGGCCGACAATTCAGAACAAGGGAGGTAAATATTGTAAATGTTTCAAGATTTTAAGATTTTATTTACACAAAGCATAAGTCGAACTGATGTGGGAAACATTAGCAGTACAAACAAAATGGTGGAGTGGGTATTGTTGCGGTTACTTCAGTGCTATGCTCTGTAGATACGGGATCATGGGTTTGATGCCCTTAGGGACTACTTATCAGTTTCTTCAATACAGTGTTGGTATTTTTATGCCCCCCCCCCTTCAAAGTAAGAGGGCATATTGGTTTGCACATGTCGGTTGGTCAGTATGTTCGTCCGTCCGTCTGTCAGGCTGTAACCTTTTTTGTTTCCAATCTAACTTAAGAGCCCCTTGACCTATCGTCCTCAAACTATGTCCACTCATTCATCTTGGGTAGCAGAGGAACTCTGTTGATTTTGGGGTCAAAGGTCAAGGTCACAGGGGGGCATAATGTTTAAGAAACATCTCTTGTTTTAGGATTTCCGGTGCCAAGTGTATCCTGGTATCACGAAGGTGAAGCACTTGCTCCAGATGCTTTATGGGACATCTATAATCAAGATGGCTACCACTATCTGGTAGCAAGCAATTCGATGACCTTGTTGAATTGCCAGGAAATTGTGTGCAGAGTAGAAAACGACACTGGCTTTGTACAGAGAGTGGTCAGAGTTAAAAAAGATGGTAAATAATTGTTAATTACTAATTAGTTCATCCATTAATATCTACTTTTCTTTTTTTTAAATATTTTTGAGCACCAAGAAAATCAATGGTTATTGTCATATTGAAGCAGTCAAACTGTCGGACAGAAGATGACAATAATTGACACTCTGATCTTTGTGTTCCCTGTTCATTTTGTCCATCTCAAATGTCTGCTAAACAAATATCTTTTAAGAAAAAGATGATCAGCGCAAATTGAAATAAGCAAAGATGTTTAAGTTTTATTGGTTAAGATTTTCAGTTAATGCATGAACTCTTAGTTAGTAGAATCAATAAATAAAGACAAAAAAAGAAATATTAAAATTCAGATAAAATAAGAAGTTGGATTTTATTTGTACATTTTGTTAAACACATTCTGATTGTTGTATGTCTGAGTTTGAAGACCAGTCTCAGAATGTAGCCTTGCCATTGGTCAATTTTATGACTGCATTTAGAAACAACCAATCAGGTGCTTTAGGTTTGAGACTGGCCTCCAATCTTGGCTCAATACGCAGGAGATTTCATGAGTTGTCTCCCTTTATCTCAGCGCTGCTGTGGGATTTACAACCTCTTCTGTAAGTGACGTCATATCAAGAAACTGCTACGTGATGTCACTTTGTGCAAGCAGGAAACAATATTTACTCCATATGGTCACTTTGTTTTCATATTGCCATATGGGGCAAATATTGCTCACTGTCAGTACATGGTGACGTCACATATGACGTTTGTGGAAATGGCGTCACTTATTAAAGAGGTTGGAAATCGTACAGTGGTGCTCAAAGACAAAGGGTGAGAACTCTAGAAGTGATTAAGGGAGAGAACTAGTGACACTTTCCTGTGGTTCAATGACCATCAATCCAGTTTGTGTGCATTTTCAGAAATATTTGACCATTGTTCACAACTTTTACATACCTACAGGAGATGAAATATATTGTGAACCAGTGCGGCCCCCTGTCAACACAGAACCTTGGGGTGACATAAATTCAGCGCCATATATACAGATAGAAATATCCGAAATCAATGTAAGTATATGGTATAGCAATTTTCAAACTTGTCAGGAATTCCGGATTCTAGTCAATTTATATAAGTTTATATTTTCAATTTTTGTTCAAGAATAAATTTAAGGGGAAGGGGTCAGTAAAAAGAGGGAAGCATAAAATGGGTGATCAGTGAGGGGAAGGGGTCAGTAAAAAGAGGGAAGCATAAAATGGGTAATCAGTGAGGGGAAGGGGTCAGTAAAGAGAGGGAAGCATAAAATGGGTAATCAGTGAGGGGAAGGGATCAGTAAAGAGAGGGAAGCATAAAATGGGTAATCAGTGAAGGGAAGGGGTCAGTGAAGAGAGGGAAGCATAAAATGGGTGATCAGTGAAGGGAAGGGATCAGTAAAGAGAGGGAAGCATAAAATGGGTGATCAGTGAAGGGAAGGGGTCAGTGAAGAGAGGGAAGCATAAAATCAGTGGTCAGTGAGGGGAAGGGGTCAGTGAAGAGAGGGAAGCATAAAATCAGTGATCAGTGAAGGGAAGGGGTCAGTGAAGAGAGGGAAGCATAAAATCGGTGATCAGTGAGGGGAAGGGGTCATCAAGAGAAGGGGATCAGGATTGATCAGTGAGGGGAAGGAGTCAAAAAGAATGGCAGTTCAGGAAGGGACATGGGTCATTAAGGGAGTTGATCAGTAAGAGGAAGGGGTCAGCAATAATAGGTGACCAGATCAGGAAGTGAAGGGGTCATTATGGGAGTTAATCAGTGAGAGGAAGGGGTCAGCAATAATAAGTGACCACATCAGGAAGTGAAGGGGTCATGAAGGGAGTTGATCAGTGATATGAGGTGGTCACCAAAAATAGGTAACCAGATCAGGAAGTGAAGGGGTCATTAAGGGAGTTGATCAGTGAAAGGAAGGGGTCAGCAATAATTAGTGACCACATCAGGATGGGAAGGGGTCATTAATGGAGTTGATAAGTAAGGGTAAGGGATTAGAAAGAATAGGGGATCAGGAAGGGAGTTGATCAGTAAGAGGAGGGGTCACTGCGAGGGTTGATCAGTGTGGGAAGGGAGTCCAGCAAGGGGAGAGGTTTATTGTACAATAAGACTACATGCCACTTTCCTGGACAACATTGTCAAGACTACCATGCAAACCACAGTCCTGCTATGCATGATTGTTGAATGTAATGACTGTAGTAGTTCATTAAAGCTTATTATTCATTTTTTTTTTTTTCTTGCTAAGAAAGTTGTGCAAAAGTAACTACATGCATTATAATTCAACTGTACAAAGTTTTACCTATGAGAGTATGTATGATGGTTCGAAACTTAAGATATAAATATGTTTTGGTGTAATTCGATGGCAACTGAAATATTTTATTCAGAGAAATAACTTCTTTTCAGACTGACAACCTTAGAAGAGTGACATTGTTAGAAGAATACACAGACAGTGTTAACATGGTTACCATGGAAGCAGACGGTGAAATAGATGTGCTAGCTTGTGTCTTTGATGATTCCATCCTAGCTAGAAACCATCCTGCTCATGACAAGGTATTGTTTCCTCTTGTATTGAGTGTCAGAATCTACACAACTTTCTGTATGTTTATGATATATCAGACATATAACTTGGTGCAGCTCCTCACTCCCTAATGTTTTGTAGACAGTTGTTTTCCTCTGGGGTCTGTGTGGGGACACATTGTCTGAAGTATGTGGCGTTCCCTGTCACAACTTAATGATCATACATACCAGTGTCTCTCAATTACCAAGCAGAACTTCCGTGGGACCTTGATTCGGTTTGAACCTGTAACCTCCAGATTTCTACTTGAGTGCTCAACTAACGGAGCTAAATGGGCTGGTCCTTAGATAAGGCAAAATAATGAAGGTGAAAATGGTCAGGTCTTCAAATTGTCACACCTTTGTGTTTTACGCATACTAATTAGGTACATATGGCTAATTAGATGATAATTGTATATTACAGGTGTGCTACATTCCAATACAAACCCTGGTAAGTACATACATTGTATATCACCTGCATGACACAGTTATCTGTAGAGTCTGGTGACTTTGATTTCAACATATTTACCTTTACAGTTGTATGGAAATGTTTGAATCTCTTGCAGTGCTTTGATTTCAATACAGTGGTGCATGCTTATAACGTACAAAGTTATAAAGAAAAATCGAGTAGTATGTAGTAATTTTCATTCCCCTACTGAGCTCTTCTATTAGTTCATAGTTTAGCTACACGGTTATAGTTAATTTGGATATAATGCAATTTTGGATATAACATAGTGATGACTCTGGGTCCCGAAAGGCACATTTTAATGCAAACTTGCTCGGTTATAACGTAATAAACAATTTCGATTGGTTTGGGTGTATACCATAGCATTTGGATTTTTCCAGGAATTTAATTTTTTTGCTTGACCTCATACATAAACAAAATTTTCATTTTATTTCACTAATAAAACTTTGCTACATATATCTGTGGTGTTATCAGTCTGAAACCTGAAGGATACAAGGATGTGTGGTAACAATAACAGAATATATAATACTGGCTATAATACCAAGGGAAGTAACTCTTCTTCTCCATTCTGTCTCTGAGTTTCTAGTTGTCTCCCTTGTCTTAATACGCAATATAGGATCTCGACATTCAGAATCTGGACTTAGTGTAAAATTTGGATTTATCTTTTATTCTCTGAACAGAATATTAAAGTACTCGTATATATATTTACAGTTTGAATGATGTCATTCCCTGTTACTTTTTAATAAGCATAAAGATTATTATGTTTTAAAACTGAACAATTTTCTTTCATTGTTCGAATGTTAAAGTTGAAATATTTACGTTAATAACCAATTAAACTAACTCTGGTAAAATAAACAAGAATGCAGACGAACATCTGTCAGATTGTGGGCCCTAATCACTGAACAAGTTAAGTGAAACAAGAAGGGCCAGTAGGGTCTTCAAGGGTCTTATTGAGGGCCTTCCATTTTGTATTCTTTGGCCCTTGCTGGACCCACTTGAGATACGTTGTAATGCTCAGTACTTATGTTCACTCTCAACTTATATTGGTTTTACATTTTATGAATACTCAGTACAATTAAAAATGCACAACTTTACCAACCATACATCATTAAATTTTATTTGATTACTTTTGAATCTCATTATCTATTAAAATACTTGTAGATTGTCATGAAATTTAGCATAGATGTTGCGTACACATGCAATAATATCATGTCAAGTTCTTGTCTTGTATCCTAAAAGTCGAAAATGTAGAAATCCCTTATTGTGCGTTATTAAATGTGCTGAGTATATATTTGTGTTTCTGTAAGTAGTTATACTAATTATGCATAAAACATGTATTCCCCCAACAACCTGTATCATAAACTAATAGTGTCATAATAAAAACAATATTATTTTGAAAAAAAACAACAACAAAACAAACAACACCATTTCACGATCAATTTCATATTCTTGACATACAACATTTACTTGACATGACATCAAAACACAAAAATAAATAAAAATACAGTTTGAACTTTGAGATCAATCTCAAGTGTATGATCTCAGTAACCCTGGGCATTATTCATACACCTCTTCAGAAATAACTCAAAGCAAATAATATAACATCTCATAATTCAGTCAGTTGTATTAAACAACATTATTATGATTTTCTCCGTAACATATCTCTCTTGGCATTGCTGGGTATATATTGATACGCAATTTGTGGTTTGAGATTTTGGGCACAAAACTGCCGTAACTCCACCACTTTGCTGCATTCGAGTTACTATAGTTTGGCGACAACCGCCCTACAGTTGTATACTTGCCAAAGAAATGTTTTGATTATTTATTGGCGAAATATCGCTAGCTCTGTCTAGCTCTGTCGAACATATGGTATGTGTTCAGGTAAATAGGATTTTCTGGGATAAATGTGTGCATTACATCCATTTATCTGTACAAGAATCTTTCATTGCCATGGGGATATGATGCATGATTATATTTGATGTATTTTCAAAACATTTTATCTCTGGTTTGCTGGCTGTCTGGTTCCTCAGTCATGCATTTACAGGTATACTTATAAACATGTCTAGCACTGTATTACAAAATCTTCTGTGATGAAATGTTTGTCTGAATACATTTAAGATTTATCTCCCTTTGATGAGAAATTTACCTTTTTATATTAGTCTATTTACTCTTGATGTCAGTTTTATGATTCATTCATTTACACATTTATATCAAAAACTAAATATGATAAGACAAATTATGTTATTCATGTTGATACATGTACATAAGTAATTGCATGTATTGGTTATCAGGAATTGATCCATGAGGCTGATTAATAATATTATAGAAGAGTTGCTCCCCCTGAATTATAGAAATAAAGAAATATTTACGGAAGGGAGTATTTTTCAATATAAATTGATCATTTGCTTATTATTTGCGCATAAGTTTGATTAATCGGTGCAGAATGATGGCCCTTAAACCT
This sequence comes from Mactromeris polynyma, assembly GCA_032209605.1. Lineage (NCBI taxonomy): Eukaryota > Metazoa > Mollusca > Bivalvia > Venerida > Mactridae > Mactromeris > Mactromeris polynyma. Next base: position 397,323 of record JASFXZ010000041.1, read on the forward strand.
CCTGATATTTTTGTCTCCCATGCTCCGGTTTGATTTTAAAGAATGACAATTGTTTTTTAGCACATGATTCTGATCTCAAAATTCTGATCTTAATATTTTGATTTAAATATTCTGATCTAAATATTCTGATCTCAAAATTCAGATTGAAATATTCCGATCTAAATATTCTGATTGAAATATTCTGATTGAAATATTCTGATTGAAATATTCTGATTTAAAAATTCTGATTGAAATGTTCTGATCTAAATATTCTGATCTAAATATTCTGATTTAAATATTCTGATCTAAAAATTCTGATCTAAAAATTCTGATTTAAATATTCTGATTTAAAATTTTCTGATCTAAATATTTTGATAGAAATATTTGTAGTCTCGCAACCAAGTTTACTGTATTTTGAAGGTGAATTCTGAGTCAATATTCATCCAGGTATTTTCTCCAAGCTTATCTCTGTCAGAAGTTATTTCTGGTGTGGCTTATCAGCTTGCTTCACATAATCTGGCATTCAGACACATACTTTACTTCGGTTGCCACGGTAACCATTCAGATATTATCATAGGGAAGAGATGTAGGTAAATCGCTGAGGCAGAATTCCAGAAGAAAATTTTAAAGGTTTTTACAAAATTTGTTGATATTTAGTTTGTGTTTGTCTTTTATGCTTATAACTTCTTTTGTGTTCTGTTACCTGATTCTGCCTGTATTGTAAATATATTTGTAAACTATTTTCTGAGAAAACCCCCAAAAAGTTTATTATTCTATTGGATTTTTAAAGTTTGTGCGGAACAGGTAGGCAAAATTATATCTTTGATTGTTCAGCAAATATTGTATTCAGAAAGCTGTGTTAAACATTTTTACATCAAATTTACCACCAATTTTAGTTTACATGTTTTCGTTTTACGCTTCCTACTGAAATATTTGATACATTTACATTGTGTTTTGACAGGGAGGTCAACAAATGGACATTTTTATATTCGAATTTTGGGTAAACCTTCCGAACGAATGTACGAATATTCAAACTTTCATCCTTTAACGGCATCAACTATTTGTTTATCTTTACAATTTCTTGTCTTCTTTCATGTATACATAATTTGTATTGATCGGTATAATACGGTAAAATTGTAGCATAATCAAAAAGAAAACTATAGTGTAGCTTATTCCAACTTGTTTATGAAAGAGAAGAACAAAAGCAGAATGTCTGTTAATTCTATAAACTTTTGTTCAAATAAATGTGCTGAAAGCTAGATTTAAATATTTTAATCATAATTATATATATTAATACATTTTTTCTTGAAGAAATTTTGATAAATTTCAAGTTGTAAAATTTCTGAGAATACTTGATTAATGACAGACTCGAATGTCATCACCAGAGTGTTAAAGTGTCTCTACTTAGCCCTCAAATATACAACTTTAGACATGTATTGAAACCTGTAGATATCATTCCATTCAATTCCCAAACCATTAAAGCAATAATACTCTTGCTTTTAGCTTATATTTTTATCGAATATTTGAATGCCAAATCAGTAATCGAATATTCGGACAAATAAACGAATATATTAGAACATTCAACATAGGCATCATCCCTAGATGTTAAGAAATTTCAAATTTGTCTGATAATATTTTATTGCTACTAGCGGTAGTCATAATCTGTTAATTTACGGTTCTCTTGTTTTTCAAATTTTGTTTCTATGGCTACGAATAATGAATAAGAAGAAATTTTATACACAGTACATTAAAAACACACAAGGAAAGATTTCTCAAATTTCACGAACTTACCCAGGGATGCAAGATAAAACTTTAACATGATATTGTTTTTTTTTACGCAATGATGAATGCTAACTTTTCTTTCAATCAACAGGTATTTTCATATCAAAATGAGTTTTAAAACACACTAAAATGACATTTAAAAGACAAATCACAGATACAAAAATGTGCATATTTAAATGTACCGAGTATACAACGTGCATGAGAGAAGATTTGTATTTTATATACACTGCTGACCCTAACATGTGAAAGCCGCGGCCGTGGTCCAGTGGTTTGTGCACTGGACTTGTAACCCGGCGATCTGGGTTTGATTCCCGGTCGCGGCAGGTCATACCCTTCCATGAAAATTTGACAAAAATGTCAATTTTCCTCCACATGTGGAGAAGTTGCCGGCTCCTTGTGGAAGGGTAAGTTAGTACTGGTAAGAATTCAGTCCAGGAAAAACTGGTTAGGTGAACCGGCCGCCGTATATAACTGAAACAAACAAACTAACATGTGAAGTTTGCCAGTCCTGATAATTTGTGTGTTTTTTTTCTTCTTTCAGAAATTTACCAAATTTGTTCTAAGTACTGAAAGTTATCGAGCCCTTTATTAATTCTTCCGTGTTTTGCCCTTGTTTTGTGTTATTATGTCCCTTAAGGGACCATGTTAGAACTTTTGTGTAAATGAAAAAATGGTTATATTTTTATAGAGTATTTGGGTAGGCCGAATAAATATCTGTTTTCTGTAGCCTGACTGACCCCTAGCAGTCTTCATGATAACCCACTTGCCTGTCAAGCCTGGGACAAGTAAAATTACCATTGGGCAAGCAAAAAATCCATTTCGTCTGCCTGAATGGGCAAGTCGTGTTCGTGGTCCGGTCTGACTTGCTTTTATTCAAGCTGTCACACAAATTGATGACGTAGTATGCAATACTTAGACTGGTTTTCATTTTTTTGTCAAATTTGTTTCTGTAACAGAACAATCATCAACTATCGTTACCAGTCTTCATTTCCAATTTAACAAATCAAAAAAACCATCAAAACATCATGTTTCTTCGTTATTTTGACGGGAAAGAACTCTAGAAGGGATAAAGGGAAAGAACTCTAGAAGGGATAAAGGGAAAGAACTCAAGACAATCTCCTGCATATTAATCTTAGTTAATGAAAATATGGATTTAAACAATAACAAAATGTATTCTTGCATACCAGACTGGAGTTTCTAGAATTCACTCCCCCCCCCCACAGGCAGTATCTAGAATTCACTTCCCTCACAGGCAGTATCTAGAATTCACTCCCCTCACAGGCAGTATCTAGAATTCACTCCCCCCACAGGCAGTATCTAGAATTCACTCCCCCCCACAGGCAGTATTAGAATTCACTCCCCCCCACAGGCAGTATTATAATTCACTCCCCCCACAGGCAGTATCTAGAATTCACTCCCCCCCCACAGGCAGTATCTAGAATTCACTCCCCTCACAGGCAGTATCTAGAATTCACTCCCCTCACAGGCAGTATCTAGAATTCACTCCCCCCACAGGCAGTATCTAGAATTCACTCCCCCCACAGGCAGTATTATAATTCACTCCCCCCACAGGCAGTATCTAGAATTCACTCCCCCACAGGCAGTATCTAGAATTCACTCCCCCACAGGCAGTATCTAGAATTCACTCCCCCACAGGCAGTATCTAGAATTCACTCCCCCCACAGGCAGTATCTAGAATTCACTCCCCCCACAGGCAGTATTAGAATTCACTCCCCCCACAGGCAGTATTATAATTCACTCCCCCCACAGGCAGTATCTAGAATTCACTCCCCCCCCCCACAGGCAGTATCTAGAATTCACTCCCCTCACAGGCAGTATCTAGAATTCACTCCCCTCACAGGCAGTATCTAGAATTCACTCCCCCCACAGGCAGTATCTAGAATTCACTCCCCCCACAGGCAGTATTATAATTCACTCCCCCCACAGGCAGTATCTAGAATTCACTCCCCCACAGGCAGTATCTAGAATTCACTCCATCCACAGGCAGTATTAAGGGATTGTACCTTTGAAATCTCTTCAGGTAGAGCAGTATTGTTGAAATTTGTCTAACAAGTCGGACTGTTGTAGTTTTTAGCAAAGTAACAAATTCTCTGTTGGGAATTTTCCTCCCACTACTGTTTACAAGTTGGAAAGCTATTAGTGTTTACTGGTAATCTACAGTCCAGATGTAACCGGTTTCTTCCCAGTGAAATCATATTTGTTTACTCAATACTGATATAATATTGCATCTTAATTCTTATGTCTTGTAAAACTGATGCAAACAATTTTTTGTTCAAATAGTTGCCAAATTTCTGTGTTTTTTTTATCAGTAATAAACGTATTTGATAGCATAAAAAGATAGATGGTATCATTGAGAAAGATGACAGATGATGGTAGGCGTATGTTTATATTTTGGTTGTTTTTTTCCAGGCATTCAGCAGTGACGTCAGCAAACCGGTATGCGAGAAGTCTGGTGAAACTATTGCCTCAGTAACACAAGAAAACAAGGATACCAACGACACAGGTATTTATCCTACTCTCATTATTATATACATACAAGTATTGCTCTTCTTACTATCATTTGTTTTATACCTTTGTTACGTTTTGTCATCTTGATCACAGATTCATTACTCCTTGGTGTGTTCTAATACACCACTACCTACATCTTCAGAGCAACACCCGGCGGGATATGTGGGTTTCGATTGTTGTTGACAGGTTGTTGCTCTAGAGAGGTTTAATTGGTTGTAAAGTTTTATGACAGAGAAAATTGGAAATGTTGTTGAAGAGAGGTGCTTGATCATGAGTTGTGCTTATTGTTTGAATTTCTGTGTTTGTTTCTTGTAACAGGGTAATAATTTGTGAGATTGATCAACAAACTTAAATCTCATTTTTGTGATTAAATAGTCTCACATCAATTATGATAACTCTTTATCAATAATCACCGGGCCCTGAAGTCAGATGGTGAGGAAGATTGGGTGATTAGTTAATGAGTTCTGTTAATTGTTCCATGATAATGAAGATGCATATGAGATATACATGAATATATTAACATACCTACATTGATGGGAAATGTTGATATGCTCATTGTAATCATAATATACATTATCTTGTTAGACTGGCATTTGGTCTTCCTTATGGTCGACCAGGCCATTGTTTGCGCCTCTGTTCCCTAATGGATGTACCCTTTAACCTCCTCAAGTGCTTTATGTTTTATGGATTGTTGTTTTTCCTGGGGGTCTGTGTGGGGAGGCACTGTCTTACATATGTGGCGTTATCGGTAGCAATTTATTCTCTGTCTTTTAATAATTCTAAACCAGCATTATTTTGATTGCTGCAAACATTGAAACTTTGAGTACATAATGTTACCTGATGGCTGGCATTCTAAACCAGCATTATTCTGATTGCTGCAAACATTGAAACTTTGAGTACATAATGTTACCTGATGGCTGGCATTCTAAACCAGCATTATTCTGATTGCTGCAAACATTGAAACTTTGAGTACATAATGTTACCTGATGGCTGGCATTCTAAACCAGCATTATTCTGATTGCTGCAAACATTGAAACTTTGAGTACATAATGTTACCTGATGGCTGGCATTCTAAACCAGCATTATTCTGATTGCTGCAAACATTGAAACTTTGAGTACATAATGTTACCTGATGGCTGGCATTCTAAACCAGCATTATTCTGATTGCTGCAAACATTGAATCTTTGAGTACATAATGTTACCTGGTAGCTGGCCACCATTGGCGTGGGATTGTTTGTTTTAAAGACAAAACACCTTAAAGGTCTTCTCTGGACACAAAGGTCAGAGTTGAAAATCATGTGATGGATCTCACAGTCATAGGGTAACCATGGCTTCCACAACATTTAGAAGCAGATTTTTTGTGTCAAAATCATGAAGTCCATGGGTCAGGGCTGTATTACTTACATAAAGCACACCTAAGCAGGTATATTGATATATGGGCTGTTTTACTTACATAAAGCACACCAAAGCAGGTATATTGATATACGGGTTGTAATAATTTGTTCAACTATATGTGTAAAACTGAACTAAAGCATCATGTCTGTATTACTCATAAGAGTGAAGACCTTTTTGGGGCCATCATTAAGGGTCATCCTTAGGGGCCATCATTAGGGCCATCATTAGGGGCTATTTTGTTTTAAAAATACACTTGTATAATGGAAGCATAAACATTAAACAAATGCATTCTGGCCTTACAGATGATAAATACATGAATACTCACAATAAGAAGGTTTTGCCATAAAGCTGGGAGGGATAGGTGTATACCGACAGTTTGGTACAAAACTATCATAACTCACTTATGTTAAAGCAGAAGTTAGGATAGTGTCAGATATGCTCGACTCTGTTAGATGAATCTCGATATATACATTCATACATCACATTGATTGGTGTGATACATCTATAGGTTGTTGGCAGCAATCAGAAGTTCTTAGATCTACCATAGATCTGAGTGCTTGCAATCATTGGAGAGATGTATGTCTTGTAGATCTATTGATGATGTCATTCTGAAGGTCGATTTGATAAAACGCAGTTTAGTTAATATTGACATTGTCTGCGGTGTGAAGAACTGCGTGCAATATGTGGTGCATCATTGTGAATCATGAGTGTATGCAGGTGTTTGAACTAGGCTCACTACTGGATACAGAATATCGAGGTGTAGGTGCCAAAACCAGCTATCTCCATATAAATTTATTCAGGAGATGGTAGATTCTGGCTCTAACCCCTCGATATATCAAAGGACTGAAGGTCCTGGGAGGCGCTTCCAAGGCAAGACTGCAAGTTTTCCATATTATCGTATTAGAAATTAATACACGACTATTCACCAAAAATGACACAAATAATCCAGAAAAGCCATTCATATCAAGACTCCCGCCATTCCACAATTGATATATCCTGACAAATCAGCCATTATACTCATCAAGTCTATATTAAACTCAGATGACTTTACATGTACTATTTTCTTGAGATGATGAAATTATGGCGGTAGACCATCTGGTTGACGATGATAGCAATGAGACGCTTAAGGGCCTCAATAAAACTTAAACATTGATCACATTAAAGGTTTTGAGGTCCAAGTTGATTGAACATGAGCATTGAAATTGAAAATAAACATACATATATCAAACATAGCAATCATGAAAGAAATACCAATAGATGGAGTCATTTGGCTTAAAAATGTCCGGTTCATCAACACTTGTAGATAAATAAGACAGAAGTCGTCTTTCCACGGATCATATATACTAGGAAGGTTGACTGTCACATGTAGCATTTAAACACCCAACTGTATGCACAGAACGTTAAATGAGTTATTGAACATTGAATATTGAACACTCTGTCACACTCACATCTTTGAGATAAGTTGAAGGTATTGAATTAAAGAAAATTTCTAAAATTATGGTTAAAAAAATGATTTTGTTGAGATGCCAGTCTATTATGTTTAAATACCTGTCTGATGTTTTATATTGAATCATGATAGAAACTTGTAGAATGCTCCCACGCTCAACACCTGTTGGTTATTTTATCATTTGTATTACCTGTTGATAAAACTTCATGAAACATTATATAACTGGTGTATTCATGCTTTTAGTTTTAAATACGCCTGGTACAGTATCGGGTACTCAAAGTAAGTCCATACTAACACTCGAATTTGAGTGTTCACTCAAATTATAGGAGATTTCCCTCAAACACCGAATATGCCCTAATAAATGCCCCTCCCCTAATTCACAGATTTGAGTATTAACATTGGAAATAGCGTTATATCATAGTAGATGGTATTTAGAACAACAATAGCCACACATACTCATATTGGAATGTTGCGTTCCCAGTAATTTAATAACATAACATTACTTGCAGCAATATTTCATAAGTGAGGTATTTTCATGACTTTCCTCAAATGATTTCTGTATAATTGCTGTGTGAATCTGTCAGTGGAAGTTGCCAGTTGGATAGAAGCCAGGCTATATATGTGTTCTGGTGGGGTACCAGTATATATCTATATAACATCTGCCAAATGTTCAAATCTCAGTCATTATTCCGTTGTTTTTGTTTGTGGTAATTAACATCTGACTTTCTATTGCTAAGATTTTGTCTCTGACTCTGTCTGTCTGTCCGTCTATCCATCTGTCTGTCCGTCCGTCAGTCTCTCTCTCAGAACGTTATTGTTAAAAAAAAGCAGACACATTCCAATTTATTTCGGGTATTTAAGTCTTTATTTACCTTCATCTGAAAAACTAGATATAAAGGTAAAATATTTTTTAGAAAATGACACGTTAATGCCATTCACACATACATACATGTACTCTAAAACATTGCATTGTAACTTTTATTAAACATTTCCTGGAACTGCAAGACGCGAGTCGGATACAGGTATTTCCTACGTTAGCACTTACTCGGTACTGGACACTTGTCTTTGTGGTTTTGGTAATTATGTAGGGAAAGTGACATTTTATGCAGTGTTGTAGAGTAAATCTGTATGAAGTAAATTACCGCCATTTTCTCATATTTATCATTAAGGATATTTTGTCAAAAAAGTAAGACTATGTAGCTTTAAAACCAACAAGATTGGATGATGTCATGATAGTATTAATACAATTCCTAGTAATAGGTTTTTGTAAAAGAACAAACGGATACTGTTGAATGTTGTTAAGTCATGAAAGTAAGATTAACCATGGTGTTTATTTCTGGTCAGGCACTCATATATCTTCTCTGACTTTTATGGTGTGTGAAGAAATATGTTGGCATTTTTCGGGGGGGGGGGGGGGGGGCTTTCTTACCTGTGGCAATCACATAAATATATTCTTTGTTGTTTCCATGGCTGTTTTATAGATTAATGTTTTACCTATGATGTTTCTGTTGGTATTTACCTATAGCTACATGTGGCAAACACCAGTGTTCAATCAGATTGGAAAGATATTATGGCAAGCACTGGGACTGGGATAACTGAGATATTACCTGCTACAGTTTGATCATACTTAAAGGCATTTCTTGTATGTGAATTATTTTTATGGAACGTTTTGGAAACATTAATTGCTCTGGTGTTTTATGTTCAGTGACATGTATCAGGTGTTATATTGAACCTGTGAAATCTTGTTAGTAGTTAGATAAACAATTAGTGAGAGGAAGCTTGTAAGTGTGTGGATTTACCTGTTTTTCTTATAAAATCCGGTATTTAATTATGAAATCATACTTTCAGTGTTATTTTCTACTTTTCATTGATAATTACAGATAATGATGATGATGATGACATTATTGGGATATTTTATTTAAATGTTGAATTTTTGAAACTTTTTGGAAAGTTCTTTTGATATTTTATAAAATATATTACATAAAATATGCAGCTTTATACCAGTATCATTCTATAAAGTTGAACCATACAAAACATTTCTAGTATTTCAGTGGCTGAGATTATTTAACTTAGTTTGGAGACCAGTCTATGATTTAAAGCCTTTTCATTGGATCATTTTAAGACTGAGCTCAGTAACAACCAATCAGTTGCTTGAGTTTTGAGACTGGTTGTCAAATTCTATTTCATAAGCTCAGACCTACTTTATTTAAACTCAAATGTAATTTAGTGACTAATATCTTTATGGGTATTGGGCAAAATTGATTACTCTTGATATTGTATCAAAAACATATAAAGTCGAACATCGTATATTCGACAACCTTCTATCCGAATACTTGGCATCATCCGAAACAAATACCAGGTCCCGATGATTCTTCATAGGCACAACAAATTGAAATGGGCTATTCGAAAGCATGTATTATTCGAAATATGATCATTCATCGGACTTGATGAATTCAAATGAACGACGCCTGACTGTATTATGAATAATTTTGTGTTTCTAGAAGATACAACGATGCCTGAGAGACGTAAGATGAAGTCGCCCAGTCCGAAGATGACAAGTACGCCGAAAGTGAAGCGTAAAGAAACAGAAGAAACTGACACAAAAGAATTACAGAAACGACTGGGCTTCACAGAAAGTCCGAACTCCAGAAAAGGTTTGTTCTATCTTTGTGTGATTCTTGGAACTGATTTCAATACAGCATAATTTAAGCCAAACATAACAAAACTATCACGTGGCTGGAAATATGTTTATAACTGAGGTCAAAATTGTATCCATTTTTACAGTTTCCAGAAAATATTTTTAATAAATTCTGAAAATTAGGCCCTAAATGTTTTTGGAAAATTTCTTTAAAGTTATAAAAATATTTCAATTTCTGATACTTTGTAGAATTTTCGTCACCTGGTGATTCTGTTGAGCTGACTACAGAATACAACGATGGTACAACACGACCGATGTTTAAGAAAAGACTGAAGAGCGTAATAGCCAAAAGTAAGTGAATTATCTCCCCTGGATTGTAACAGAGCGTAGCTTAGTTCTTTCGTATCTTTACTGATCATTGTTTATATGAGGCCGTAGCAAAATGGATCTTTGTTTAGCGTCCTCAGGCCGATAGATTTTCGGCAATCTGATAAAAAAGGCAAATCTGAATTTTAAAAATCCCAACAATGATGTTAAAATATAGCAACGTTGGCCCATTTAGCTGATAACAATGTACATTAATGATATTATATGGTATGATTGATTTTGACTTGGATGTCTGTTTTAGGTCATTTCCTCAACGTGCCGACCCCCTTTGTATGGAACCTTGATAAACCTTATAAGTTATTGCAGCTTGGTAAAAAAAGACCTTGATCTGTAAGCATCACAGAAATAAATCTATATGTCACATTACAGCTGGCGAGTTGGCTCAACTTGAATGTCAAGTTTCGGGGAGTCCCCTTCCCAAGATTCTCTGGTTGAAGAATAACCGTCCATTGAAAGCTTCGGACGGATGTAAAGTGATTGTTGATGAAGGTACAAATACTCTGGTGTTCCCGCAAGCTAGAGATGAAGATGCTGGTATTTACACGGCCCGGGCGATGAACGTAAATGGTTCAATCATGTGCTCTGCTGAATTTTCACTGAGTGACGGTAGGTAACAAACTCTTGCTAACTGTGTGTACAAAATGACTCAACATATATATCCTTATTACCCCACCCATCTCTTATACATTCCCTTATCCTGCAAAATGTAATGCCCTCAGTGTCTTCCACAGAAAATGTCCGACATAAAATTATCACAATTTGACACAAAAATGTTTATGTTTCCTTAGTTGATCTGTAAAGTATTTGTAAACATAGATCTAACACCATGGAAGGATTTTCAAATTTTCAAAATATTTGAAACAATCATTTGACTAGGTCATACAGTAAGATCAAAGGTCATGTAGGTCATACTCGGTGTCCACTCATTCATTATCTTTTAACTACCCCGAAATGATTCCCAAATGACTTCTCACAAATATTAGACACGATCATTTGACTAGAAAAATGTCAGTCAAAGGTCAAGGTCATATAGCAAGCTCAAAGGTCAAATAGGTCATACTCGGTGTCCACTCATTGTCTTTCTACCACCCTGAAATGATTTTCAAATAAACTCACATAAACTTTTAACATCATATAGATGACGAGCAAAACACAACGTTAATGCCTGTTCTAGGTCAAGGTAAAAAAGGTCATATACACGCAGGTCACATGGGACGTTTTTGGGTTGGCATTTGTTTTGGTGTAAAAAACAACCACCTACTTACCTGGCTGTATTTCATTCAGTAATTTACCTAGCATACTTACATCAGACATTAGTATAGTACTTTAGTATTGTTTGCCAGATAGTATTATGTTATATTGCATAAACACCCTACAGTTATGAAAGATGCTGCTTAATGACTTAATAATTATGTCCTGCTGTATGACTTTACTTATATTAAGGTTCTAGAATACCTGTATCGGTGGGTTTCAAGAATATTGATATTTACGCCTAAGATTTAGTTTGTTGTTGGAAATAAGGTTGACTACAACCTTAACATCTCCATATGTTTTGTTTCCACAATTACATTTTGCACGTTTAGGAGTGGCCAAGACATTAGGAAGAATTTTTGTGTGTATAATAACGAATGTTACCAAACGTTTTCAGTCAACACCACACCTGAATGCTAGTGTCATAACAATGTAATCAGTAATACTACAACTACAACTATATTACCAGAATAAATAACTGGAGGGGGGGGGGGCGAAACAAGTCTATATGTTTCTGTATCTGTGTATAGATAGATTAGTTTTGCCTTTAGCCATAGAGTTCTGTCTTATTTTACATGCTGAAGAAATCAAGCAGGTAACTGGAACTTCTATCTAACAGAGGTAAAGGAATGTTTCAGGGGCATTCTGGCAAGAACATTGTATCATTTCTTGTCTCATTTTCATAACCTGAACACACTATGATTGAAGTACAGAAGATTGTCACGAGTTTATCTATAGTACAATACTATAGAAGGGATGAGGGGAGAGAACTCTAGAAGGGATCAAGGGAGAGAACTCTAGAAGGGATCAAGGGAGAGAACTCTAGAAGGGGTATAGGGAGAGAACTATAGAAGGGGTGAAGGGAGAGAACTCTAGAAGGGATAAAGGGAGAGAACTATTGAAGGGATTAAGGGAGAGAACTCTAGAAGGGATAAAGGCCTACAGATATCATAAGATTGTAAAACTTGTCAGTACATTAGCTGCATTAGTCTGGACATGTGGTCGTAGTTCACAAAGACCTACATGAAGTTAAAGTAACGTTAAAGTTCCCACTACCAAATACCTTACACAAGTTGACACTACCAAATACCTTACACAAGTTGACACTACCAAATACCTTACACAAGTTGACACTACCAAATACCTTACACAAGTTGACACTACCAAATACCTTACACAAGTTGACACTACCAAATACCTTACACAAGTTGACACTACCAAATACCTTACACAAGTTGACACTACCAAATACCTTACACAAGTTGACACCAATTTGTCTTTTCCTCAATTTGATGTTTCCTGTACATATGGGATATAATTATGCTGACTCTATTGACTAAGAATTTGATCCTTACATTGTGCTGGGTGTGGTTGCTCAAAGCTCCGCTAAGTCTAACATAGTGTTAAACAGTTATAGCCAATTAGGTTAATGTCACATTAGCTTTAACTGAGCTTTGAGAAACCAGATCCTGTAATGTTGTCAATGTTTTGTCTTTTTACACCTTTGACCTCAACTAGACAACATTATGGTATGAAAAAAGTAAATTTGTAATTCTTTCTTAACTGACCTTGTGTCTGACAGGTGTTTCTTTGCTGGCTTTTCACTGCCGTAAATCAAGGGTTGAGTGCAAAACTGTAGAAATCCTGTTTTTGTAAGAAACATTTACTATGGTGCTGCACAAAATCATTGAAACGTTATTACTTAGTGATGTAGTTATACGAGTTTGTGAAATGATGCAGGTGAAGGTCAAGTCGCCGTACCCAGCGCCGACAGCCCGTTGGATCTGGACTTTACCACACCAGCGTACTTCTTTCAAATGTCTAGCTGTGAAGTTAGTGAAGGGAGACTAGCCAGATTTGATTGTAGAGTTGTTGCCTACCCCAGACCAGAGATTGTATGGTAAGTCTCAAGTTATTGTCCCTCAGACTGGTTTGGCATCTGCAGTTATTGTGTAATGGCTTGGAAAGTTTTAAGTCGATCCCACGAAAGTCTGATCAGTCAAAAGTATTTTGTTGTAAATTTAAATGGATCATTTTTGATAGACATATTTTATAATTGATAAACGATATGGCTAGTCCAAATACGCTGATTGTCATTTCACATTCAATCATCAAACTAATCAGTACTAAATAAATGTTTAAACATCTGGCTGAGATACTCTCTACATTAAATCATTGTTTTTAAATGAATGATTTCAAGAAGAAACGCTATTGATAAATCGGGACAACTGAAACTACTGAAAGTCCTGTATACTATGTATGTGTTGTATGTATGTATGTGTTGTATGTGTTGTATGTGTTGTATGTGTTGTATGTGTTGTATGTATGTATGTATGTATGTATTGTATGTTCCAGGATGCGAGACGGGAAGGTGATTGATGTTGACGTCAGATTTAAATTACTCAACTTTAACAATGAGATTTACTCACTGTTAATACAAGATGTCAGAATTGAAGATACAGGACGTTATACATGCTGGGCAAGAAACAAGTTCGGGGAAGCCATGACTGAAGCTCATCTTAACGTCAAAGGTGATTGGATGAAGAGTTTTACTTGGATCAATCTGATTGGTTGAAACATTATACTTTGTTATTGTTTGTTTCTTTTGTCCTGAAACTCCTTCATTGGTCGAAATATTTATTTTAGACTCTGTGATTGGTTAAAACATTTTCTAGAAGCCTTCTGATTGGTCATCACATTTTATTTGAAACTTTCCACCAATCATGATATGTGAACATATTTATCATCCAACTGATTACTTAGAGAGAATAGGAACCTTTTTGAAAAGTTCAAAACATGTGACATTAGTTTTTATCCAAAATAAGGTGAAATCTCACACACTGCTTCCGTGAACCTGTACAAATTATTGAGAATAACTTTGTGTAACTGAAATATAGCTTACATGTTTGTGTGTCTGTTTCATAGTTCTGTCGGATGATGAAGATGATGGGGACTTGGCCCCTAAATTCCTGACCAGATTCTACGACCAGCAGACAACAGAGGGTACGATGACTGGATTCAAATGTCTGATTGCCGGACGTCCAGAGCCGAGTGTTACCTGGTTACTGGATGATATTGAGATGCACGATTCTCCGGGAATCCGAGTGAGGCACAAAGAAGGTATGGTGAGCCTGGAGATCAAGGCACCAAAAGTTGATCAATCCGGGAACTATACGTGCCAACTCAGGTAAGTACCGTAGGGGGCTCACTCAAGAAATCTATCATCTTAACATCAAAGGTTTTAAGGAATTAAGAAAAAAATCATTGAACCGTATATCTTGCTATGTTACTGTACAGTAGGCCACAGTGAAGCATAATGGTCCAGGGGTAGAGTGCCGGACATCTGATGTGGAGGTCGTAGGTTCACATCTTGGTTAGTTCACCAAGAAACAAGATGCCTAGATTAATGTAATATGTAAGACCTTGTGTCACAATTGTTGAAAAATTGGTTTTAAGGTAATAATAATAGTCTTATATTTTTTGGTAAAAATGAGAAAATCATTGGTGCTTGCCTTCATACAGGTGTACTTTACAACACTGTTTTGGCATTTTTCATTCATGCTTCCAAAAACCATAAATAGGTGTATTCGATATAGGTATTTTCTATCCTGACCTATGTACCGAGTTAGCGCTAGCAGGGGCAATACATGCATCGGTCTCGTGAGCGCTAGCAGGGGCAATACATGCATCGGTCTTGTGTACCGAGTTAGCGCTAGCAGGGGCAATACATGCATCGGTCTCATGTACCGAGTTAGCGCTAGCAGGGGCAATACATGCATCGGTCTCCTGTATCGAGTTAGCGCTAGCAGGGGCAATACATGCATCGGTCTCGTGTACCAAGTTAGCGCTAGCAGGGGCAATACATGCATCGGTCTCATGTTTTGCGGTGTTGTAAAGTACATCTGTATGAGGGCAATCCCCTTTTTCTAATACTTTTGGTTGGTGAGCCGCCAGCTGGTTAAATAATGTTTACCGTGTGCCTACCTGCCCCGTTCATTGGAGTTCATCAAGTCCGAAATTTTATTTTGAATAATGCAAAGATTTATAAGCCCATGCGTAAGAAGATACATCGGAACCTGAAATTTATTTCGGATGATACCGACTATTCGGATAGAAGGTTGCCAGATAAACGAGGCTGAATTGCATGTTTGTTGTCTTACAGTAACACTGCAGGAGAAGCTAAATGCAGCGCCAAGCTTACAGTTGTTGAAGACAAACTACATGGTAGAATGTTACCCAAGTTCTTGAAGAAATTTGATCATATAACTGGAAAGGAAGGAGAAGAAGTGAGATTCTCCGCTGTGATTGTCGGTGAACCGAGACCAGATGTCATGTGGCTGTATGACCATAAACCAATCTCGGTATGATCGATTTACATTTCTTGTCAAATGAAAAATTTTCACAATGTGTAAATGGTTCTATGTTACTGTACAGTACATCATATTTATTTTTGGTGCTTTAGTCGTGTCATCCTTACGAAATTTTCTAGCACATTTAACTGCATTTTGACATTGATTAGAGGAAAGGTGCTGTCAATTCATTTTAGAAATGATGTTTAAATTTTAGTCCACTTTATGATTTTCTAGCTCTGGGATAAATGTGTAACTAAAATTGTTGTACCGACACATTTAACATCACGTTGTCACGTGTACTGACACGTTTAACATCACGTTGTCACGTGTACTGACACGTTTAACATCACGTTGTCACCTGTACTGACACGTTTAACATCACGTTATCACGTGTACCGACACGTTTAACATCACGTTGTCATGTGTACTGACACGTTTAACATTACGTTTATACGTATACCAACATGTTTAGCATCATGTTTTTACATGTACTGACACGTTTAACATCACGTTATCACGTGTACCGACACATTTAACATCATGTTTTACGTGTACTGACACATTTAATATCAAGTTTTCACATTGG
The DNA here is from genome assembly GCA_032209605.1 of Mactromeris polynyma. NCBI lineage: Eukaryota > Metazoa > Mollusca > Bivalvia > Venerida > Mactridae > Mactromeris > Mactromeris polynyma. The sequence continues at coordinate 413,669 of JASFXZ010000041.1, forward strand.
TAACAGGATACAAACAGACGGTTTGTCGCTAAACATGATGGCGATGCTTACACATTGATTATCAAGAATGCGAGATTTGAGGATGCTGGAAAGATCACATGTAAAGCCGTGAACTCTGAGGGAGAGGTCTACTGTAGCGCTAACCTGAATGTCCGTGATGGAAAATTCATGAGAGACTCACAAGATAAGATTGGGTGAGTTCATTCAATGATATGGTAATACAAACATGTTTCGATATACCGTAAAGCATCTTTACCTTGCCTTATCATAACATGTATCAACTATGTATCATGATTATTTAAGTCTATCAATCAAAATTAGGCAAAACTTTTAGTAAACTTTATTTGAGACTTGCAAGAAACATCCAACTTGTGCTGGTGGGCGAGATTGTCTGATTGCTCGATTTCTGTAGAAGGTCCTAATTGTTTCAACAATCTCCCAAATGACTTAAAGTGCCTATCAAATAAAATCAATTTAAACATAAAGACATATTATATCATCTGTCGAAGTAAAGCTTCATTAGTTATCCATAACTAATACAGTAAACTAGCTGTATGATTTTGTAAAGCACAACAAAATATGATTTTATGCATTTTTTGTGCTATAAATGTGCATTGACACTTGTTTCTCAGTCTTTGAGTTTTAATCTATTTAAATTCAAATGATGGAATATCTGTTAGATTTCTTATGTATGTTCTATATCGAGCAACAATGTGTAATATTAAATAATTTCAATGTTTCCAGCATGAGAGACGAGACAGACGCCAAGTTTGGGTACATACCGACCTTCACCAAACGTTTACACGATATTGAGGTCAAAGAGGGATCTAGAGCCATGTTTGAATGCAAAGTCATGGGTATACCCGACCCTGAAATCTCCTGGTATGATAGTATTTCTTTTTTTGTACTTCAGTTTAGTCAAAGAATGTTTGTAAAATGAATTGTTCTGGTAATAATTTAAAGATTATTTCTACTATTGGTGAATTATACTGTTACGATTACGGGTAAAAACGTTTTCATGCCTCAGATGGATTACAATTAAATTTTACACAAATGAGAAGCATGATAAGTGTGTTGTATACAAGAATCAGGTCATTACCTCCAAGGTCACAAGCAAGGTCAGTACCTCCAAGGTCACAAGCAAGGTCAGTACCTCCAAGGTTACAAGCAAGGTCAATACCTCCAAGGTCACAAGCAAGGTCAGTACCTCCAAGGTCACAAGCAAGGTCAGTACCTCCAAGGTTACAAGCAAGGTCAGTACCTCCAAGGTCACAAGCAAGGTCAGCACCTCCAAGGTTACAAGAAAGGGCTCTCCACATTGGAGGTATTCATCAATTATCAGTGACATAGCTTGTTTAGAATGTAAGTGATTATAGCCTCTCATTTGTAAGCATGAAGGGTCAAAGGTCTGTGTAATGTAGAGTTTGTAAAACAATCCAGTTTCCAGTAGTACTATGCATATATTTTCATGTATATATCCTTTACACGCAGGATGAAGGATGGACGTGTGATTACACCTGGTACTCGATTCCGTATGTCGTACGAGAATGGTACCGGACAGTTGATTATCGAGAACGTGACATCGACCGACACTGGAGTGTACACATGTATTATATCTAACTCCCAGGGGAAATCTTCCTCAACGGCTGCCCTCAAACTGGAAGGTAAAACAGTAAAACCGCACTTAAACACCACCTCAATAATACGACCACCTCAATATTAAGAACGCAATTTTCAAGTCAATTTTCATCGCTTTGCTCTTTATTCAACCTCAATATTAAGTCCACCTCAAAAAGAAGACCAGTTTTCAAGGGTCCCCAGGGTGGTCTTGTTATTGAGGTTTTACTGTATGCTGCTTGCATGACTGAATGACACAATGAATTTTTTTAAATCAAAAACAATGCCAGTATCTAATATATAACATCAAAAGATAAAAAGTCACCCTGGAAGCAGTCATTGAGAATGCTTAGTATAAGTTGTAAAAGTCACCCTCAGTGATTCTTCTTGAGAACCATTTTTTATATGTTTGGTATAAAATAGCACATACTGTTAACCACAGGAGATTGTCATGAGTTCTCTCCCTTTATCCCTTCTAGAGTTCTCTCCCTTTATTTACATGTAGTACTATATATACATAAGGGAGAGAACTCTAGAAGTGATAAAGGGAGAGAACTGTAGAAGGGATAAAGGGAGAGAACTCTAGAAGGGATAAAGGGAGAGAACTCTAGAAGGGATAAAGGGAGAGAACTATAGAAGGGATAAAGGGAGAGAACTATAGAAGGGATAAAGGGAGAGAACTCTAGAATGGATAAAGGGAGAGAACTTGTGACAAACACCTGTGATGGGGACACTGTGTTAATTGAGCTGATGAGATGATACAGTTTATATATATATATATTGTATATTACAGATACTACAAAGAAAGATTTGTACAAACCAGAGAAGAAGGACGAACGTAAGTATTGTACACTGTTGTAATGGTAAAGCATGTGAAATAATGTTTGTGTTGAAATCCTCATGCATCTTAGTAATCATATGAAAGCAAGTATTTGGAATTTTTGTGTTAAATACTATAAGCATTTTCAGCTTTGCCCAGACCTGAGGCTGATAAACTTATACCTTTGTATACATAGTAATCTGATGAAATTTGTGCAGTTTTTAATTAGCCTGATGTTTTCGAGAAAGTGTAATTAATTGTATAAATGGTGCATACAATTGCAGTTTCCTTTCCTTTTGAAAATTAGTAAGTAAAGTAAAATCATTTCTATCATATTTTCAGGATTGTCGAGGAAAGATCGTTACTCACCAGACAAATACTTGTTTGATGACTCTACATTGGCCAAACGCCCATATTTGGATATGGACAAGAAATACGATGGTACGACAATGTCTCTGTTTACTTTCATCATCTTTATAATATGAACATGAATCATTTAATTAACTACATTTTCTATGGTTGGAAATCTTAAAGATATTTGATGAATTTTTTGTAAACTAATAAAATATTAACATTAATTATTGTAATATGATTGCCTATTGTTTGTTAATTTCATAATGTAATGATATTTACACTAGATTTGTTTCAACTCTTGATTAAATTGGTTCTAAAGGACAAAAATATATTTATTGCTGATGCATGCAGGAAGTTGGTATGTATGTACTATATATGATGCCACCTCTCCATGGCAACCCACTGTGAGTGTTTCACAGTTGGCTGCTTTTCAGAGGTTGTCAGTTGATAAGTTGGCAATCGGATCACCTCGGCTATTTTCTAAAATAGGCCTCGAGAGTAACGTGGGGGGAAAGTAGTTCCAAAATGGCTGCTGAAGTGAGAGTATGTAGTCTCCGTGGAAACTATGACAGCGATCTTTTAAATATTTTCCTGGTCAGATGTCGTATAGTTAACTGGCAAACTGCATCAAGGACCGAGACTTTAATCAAATTCATAATTAAAGCGAAAAATTGCTTACGGTCTGTTCAGGCTGATAAAAATGACTGTCACACTTATTTAAGATCTTTCTTATTATTCATAAAGAAAATTTGTTTAATAAAAGTCACACAAAGATGCAAGTGATTTACGGTGTAGTCTGAAGTTTAAAGCTTTGATCTGATATAAAATCATATCTTAACGTGCATCATAATTTTGCAGTTGATAGTTTGAGCTCAAATATAGACAAGGAAACTGTGTACAATGTATTATGTTTTCAACCAAAAAAAAACCCAACTACATTGTCACCCAATTTCGCATGTTTCAGTTGAACGCAGTTATACATAAAGTAGATGAGTTATATATGTTTGTGACGTCAATGTCGTGCGTGGAACCAGACGGGGGGATTGGGGATCCAGACTCAGAGATTTTGGCAACATAGGGTTGTTCATGTCTAGTCCTAGATCAAGAGGGGATGTCTCAAATTCAAGGGCCTCACAACATGCATTGCATTGCAAAGATCTAGGGACTCCAAAGGCTGACTCAGATTTGCCGCCTTACCCTGAGCTGGAACCCCACCCCCCCTGATGTAAATTGCTGGAACCGAGTCTAAACATGCTTGCTTATCCTTCAAATACACGAATCAATGTGAAGTTTGATGCACAAAATGTTGATTGTCAATCCCTACCGTTGTTATGTGACCACAAATAAAATATTAAAATGTGCACCCAGAGTTGTCTCCCTTGTTCTGATATAAAAATTAAAAAGATTATATATTTTACTGTATACCTATAAGTAATTTTAAATTTTGTATTTCTTCTTGTTTAAATATTGAAAACAATATTAATATATTTTACTAGAATTATTTTTTGACAGAGAAATTAATTTAAAGTCGTATTACAGAAATTAAGCGTGTTTTCAAATAAATCAAGTTTGAATGAATATTAGAAATGATACCAAAGTCTCAACTTAAGGGTGTGTTATTGCAATGTTTTATTTGTGGTCGTATCGTATGTTTTTTCTCAGCTTAATTCTTCTGCATCAAGTTGTCTGGAATATTATCAGTTTGCTGAGAAGGATTTTGTTCGCCAAAAAATGTGCTAAAATTTCTTGTAATAATCTGTGACAGCTGTTACCCAAAACAGTAAATTCGAAGTTTTCTATAATTATGTCTCCTTACATTTCCAGACAACTTGAATCAGTTTGATATTGGTGTTCATGTTGTTATATGGCAAAATTCTTTATCAACAGTTTCACCCAAGAAAAGTTACGATAGGTCGTTGGTTTCTCTTGATGATAGTTATAAAGCCAGGAACCGATACGATTCACACGAGAGTCCGAAACGTTCGTACGGGAACCAGAGTGTACCACTTGACAGTTACAAGTCCTATGATTCAGTCTTTGACAGCACCAAACTATCTTATGAGAGTCCAACCAGTCCATATGACAGTTATAAGCCCAAATATGAGAGCCCAACCAGTCAATATGAGAGTTACGTGCCCAAATATGAGAGCCCAACCAGTCAATATGAGAGTTACGTGCCCAAATATGAGAGCCCAACCAGTCAATATGAGAGTTATGTGCCAAAATATGAGAGCCCAACCAGTCAATATGAGAGTTATAAGCCCAAATATGAGAGCAAGCCATATGAACCGTATGTACCAAAGCATGACAGCGGAAGTACAAGATATGAGAGCCCTATTCGTCAATACGAGTCACAGCGCCCATTGTATGAGAGTCCAAGGAGGTCTGAGAAGGAAGAGGCAATCAAAGCGGTACCGAAGATACCCTCTGATCGGCCAGCTCTGCTTAGTAAACAGGATGACTCTGTTTGTCTGTCTTGGTTGCCCGCGTCAGTGTATAACTTACCAGAGGAAGCTCGACATGTTTCGTACGTTGTAGAGTCTCGTGAGTTACCAGGTCAAGCCTGGAAGAAGGTGGCATCCTCTGTGATGGCAACTACTTACACAGCAAGAAATCTCAATCCTGATCAAGAATATGAGTTCAGAGTTCGAGCTCAGAACCAGCATGGTATGAGTGAACCAACATGGAACGCAGTACTCGATAGACGAGTTGGTTAGTTCTAGCTTCATTTATTGACCTTTAATCTTGTTTTTTTCTCTGACCCATTATCTTCGTTTAGAAGATCCTCTCTGACCCATTATCTTCATTTAGAAGAGTCTCTGTGTTATTACCTTCACATTGAAGATTCAAGGTCAAATCAGACCATATTATGTTACTTTTTAAATGGACCTCTAGTCTGAATGGTAAGAATTATAGGTATATAGAAATAGAAGTACAAATGAGCGTTGCTATGGGATTTACAACCTCTTCTGTAAGTGACGTCATTTCAAGAAAATGCAAGATGTGATGTCACTATTTGCAAGCAGGAAACAATATTTACTCCATATGGTCACTTCATTTTAATATTGCCATATGGGGCAAATATTGCTTACTGTCAGTACATGGTGACGTCACATGTGACATTTTCTGTAAATTACGTCACTTAAAGAAGAGGTTGGATTTCGTATAGCGGCACTCCAAAATATATGCACTTATATCTGATAGGTAGAGGAATAAATATGCATATAGATTTGATTAAATTAGTCATTTCTAGCATTTTTTGACCTAGTGAAATTTAGAATTCATTACTCTGCTGTTATAGAAAAAATCAAGTACAAGTGTTGTTAGACAAAAAAATCTACGAGATTTTTTTTATCAGTGAATGAATTTGCATGCCTATTACCAGTTTTTAAACTATTTTCCTTTTTCTTAAGTGTTTTTGACAAACTTTTCATCCCAAAGCATGAATCTTTGCCCAATTGTTCACCTATCCCTGCCTTGTGTTTACATTTTGATAATATATATATCTGTGTTTGTTCCGTTTACATGTATATCTATTTTTGTTTTATGCCGTGATTTATTTTTGTTTCTTCTTCCTCCCGTTCCAGACGACAAATCCCGACAAGTCGATATCCCAGAAGTCCGTGGTTAGTATTCTAGAGTCGTAATACTGTATATAAATAGTTTTAAGTGTAAAAACACCCATGTTTTATTTTCGATAATTCAATAATGAAGTATGAAACTACATGATGTACAAATTGCCTTACGTTGACGTTCACAGCTGTTATGCGCAAAAAAGTAAATTTTTAATGATAAACTGATTCTTTGCCATTAATGATAAAACTTAAATATTACAATGGTGTTCATTACCTTAGACTTGTTTTCAGAAAACGGTAAAAACTTGCCAAATTTAAAGATGTATCTGGCTCATCTGAACCTAATTTTTTAATGGGCTTCATCCAGTATAGTTGTTACATAGTCTCAAACATCATTAATACGAACCTTTGCCATGTATAACCATTCAAAACAACCTTGTTTAATCATATATCTATCAGACAAAACTAGTAGAAAAAACTAGTATGATGATACAAACATCTGTTTTCGACAAATAAAGAGAAATATATGTATATTATAAATGTAAGTTTTAACTAGATAAAGTATATTTTTCATGATTGTTTAGGTAAACAAATGAACAAAAAAATGAGCATAATGTATCTTTAAATAATTTTGATAGTTGATCTCTTCTTGTGTAATATTCTAATTATATATCAAGGGTTGGGTGTGCAACTATGGTTACTCATTAGTCAGGGGTCACAGACAGAGCTTGTAGAATGTGTACGCAAGCAATCTCGGAGGTCTAGGGGCATGATACCCAGGGAAAACACCGTTTTCTAGAACGCTCCTGGTGCATTCTGGTGACATTTTAACGAGCAATGGAGAAAACTTTGAAACATTTTATAATCAGAAAATTTATATCGAAAAGTGCATACATACGTATGCTTAACTGTTGCATTCTCCATGTTTTTTATCAACTTTTGATAACCATGTGTACAAAATGCCGTATTTTGCGTACAGGTAGCTACATGCCTGGAAGTAAACAAGTATCGTTGTATTGTCATAATTTGGCGCCAGATTCTGGACCTAGCTGTCTGCCTTATCGTTGTTGAATGTAATGATTTACTCAAATATATCTGGATGTTGTTTTGTTCAACAAGTTGGCTATGCTACAATACACTTACATTACTGCTGGAAGATTATGAGTCTGTCTATTCAGAGCCATACCATGCTTTGAAAACTTGCCATATTTCTTAGACAATATCCCAAAACACGTCAAGTTTCAGAGCCTGAGAAATTGCTGCACTCTACTTAGAATTTTACGTTTATTAAAGTGGAATTTATTCGAACATTTACAACATCTTCACAAACAATGTGTACTGTTACCTCACTATAAGAAAAAACTGAAGTACACAGTTCATCCTGTACAAATACACCACAGCGGAGGCTTGGGATTAATTTTCAGGATGTGACTCCTAATTTAAGGGTAATACACCTATCAATATTTTGCCCCAGGGGAAGCATCAGGGCTGACCCAGAGGAATTACACAATTTATCGTTTTTTGGTTCTAATATTTCCCAACCCTTGAGCAAATCATTTTACCTAATATTAATTTCTTTTTATTTAAAGCCAACATAAATAATGTATCCTTCTCTTTGCATTTATTATGTATTTATATTATCATTTAGGTCATTCTTAAAAAAGTGTTTGTTTGCAGTTACGTGATCGACACATGAAAAATGCCGCAACTCAATTCATTTTTTTCAGGTTCATCGATCGGTCTTTTAGCTAAAACAGTACTAAACTAAAAAAAGACCTACCTACCTACTCAGTGTTAAAATTCTGGGTTGTGTAACGGCAAACAAACCTTTTTCAAGTACGGCCTTTTTATTAATATAACTCAAAGGTTTGGGCAAAACTCTTGTAACTGATTCTTTACTTCAACAGAGTTACGCAAGTTTTGCACCAAACCAATTAAATTGTAATTTGTTACATTTTTCCCGTGTTATGATTCTAACTGATGTATGATTTATTGTTTAGCACCACCAAGGTTACCTACACATCGTCCCATCATCACAGATCTCGGCGAGGAGACAGTCAGGTTGGCATGGAAACCAGTCGAGGCGATTCCCGCCAAGAGAATTCCACCTGTGTCATACAGACTGGAGGCCCAGGAGTTACCTGGTACGTGAAATGCGAGAACGACAGTCGGATCTCATTTATTCGACAACCTTCTATCCGAATGCTTGGTATCATCAAAATAAATATCAGGCCTCAATTGTATCTTCTTATGCGTGGTCGCACTGTAATTTCATTATTCCTCAATTTCACTCATAATATAAAACTCCTATATAACAGAGACATTCTGACTGTCAAACTCTATCTTAAAACATGGCCACCAGATGGCTAAGTGCATTCTGACTGAAACATAGGGTAAGGGTTAGTAATTTATTGGCATATTTATACTAGTATAATTCATGATTTGAAATACCGAGACAAGATTATTATATATTTTACAGGGAAAGACTGGATGCCGTTGTCTGACCGTCTGCGTGACACATCACATTATCTGTCACAGCTTGGTACTGATAGAGATTACATGATCCGAGTACGTGCAGAGAACGACTATGGTGTCAGTGAACCAACAGACTCATTGTGGCTTCCCAGAGCTAGAAGTAGGTTTTCTTCTGTTCTTTGTCGCTTGAGCGATCATTATACAGTAAAACATCACTTAGAGACCACCTCAATATCAAGACCAGTTTTTAAGGGTCCCAAGAGTGGTCTTATTGAGGTTTTACAGTATCTCAGATACAGAGCAATAAGCTATGTCAGGCTGAAAGTACGGTAATTTATAAATCACTCATATAATACTATAGTGTATATTTGGTAAAGTTCATGACGTGGAAATGTTTGTTAGTTTCACTAATTGAAGCAAGTCACAAACAATGTAACATTACTTATTTAGCTGATTCTCAATTGTTTCCAATTACAAAACATATGAAATCACTGATTCATTTCACTTGAAACTATGTCCTAAAAATTGAAACACACAGTAATGTAAAGTGTATTGTAAGTCACAATCCCCCCCCCCCCCCCGCCCCTCAAACCTTAACATTTGCGGAGTTAATATTCGGTTTACATTTCTGTTGTTTTTTTATAGCGTTCCCTGGAGTACCCGTCACAAGACCAAAGATCATTGATTACGAGGAAACTAGAGCCAAGCTGTCCTGGTCTCGAGTTGATATTCCTACATTCAAATTGGATGACGCTCCACTGATGTACATGTTGGAGGTAGTCCATTTTTGTCATTTAATAATGATGATTTTTTAAAAGTTGGATGAAAATCTGTCAATCCGTTTTTCATAATCTCTTAAAATAGTTATATGACCTTGAAAGGAGACATAACAGGTCAAATTGTCCATATGTATGACAGTTGGTTAGTTGTTTGTTCATTCATCTGTTCTAAACACATTGTGTCATAACTGCAACGTTTCAACAATTCAACGGATTCCAATGAAGCTTTATACACACTAAGTATGATGGGATGTGTTGCAAGGTCAAGGTCGCCGGGAAGGCCACCTGTATTTTTGAGGGCCTGTGTCGCATACTGGAGGCATCTCCTCTGACAGTAGATAGTTTGGTTGCGATTGTATTGAAAGTAGGAGTGTCATGATATACCTCAAATGTAGATCTACCATGATATATTGCAATACTGTAGCAAGTATGTATCGGAATATGTATCATGTATCAATTGCTTCATTAATCTATGATATTTTCCTTACAATAACACATTTATTCAACACCAAACTCTTGGAGTCAAATATGTTGCAAAAATAAACATGCGTAAGGATAAACTAAACAATCTTTCCACTTTTTAACTAAAGTTTTCATGACTAAATAATTTCATACTTTTTGAGTTTGCAGTCAGTAACTCCCTAGAAAAATGTAGAAAATGTATTGTAAACATTATTATGGTCATTCTTTATATGTTGTGTAATGATAAAGTTTGCCTGCATATTGCAATGTATCGATATATCGTTATACCGTGACATTCCTTATAGTTAACCCAATATCTTCTTAGGTTGAAGAACCACCTCACAAAGATTGGAGAACACTTGCACGTGACCTTGACGATAATGAGTATATCGTGGATGGTTTGAGACCGGGACATGATTATCGGTTCAGAATCCGAGCCAAGGCACCTAGCGGCGTTGTGAGCGAACCTTCACCAGCGGTGTCGCTGTTTACAACACTCGGTATGTAAATCAAAGTGATCACATTGATGGAAACATCTTAAAACGACATCTCATTTATTTCTCTCTTCTCAGATGGCTATATAGTTTCAAACTATCCTACACAGAAAGACCTCCTGTTGCTTTGATATTGACATACTTTGTATATCATTTTGTATATGTACACTACTGTATGGCATAGGTCATTTTGTATATGTACACTACTGTATGGCATAGGTCATTTTGTATGTGTACACTACTGTATGGCATAGGTCATTTTGTATATGTACACTACTGTATGGCATAGCTCATTTTGTATATGTACACTACTGTATGGCATAGGTCATTTTGTATATGTACACTACTGTATGGCATAGGTCATTTTGTATATATACACTACTGTATGGCATAGGTCATTTTGTATATATACACTACTGTATGGCATAGGTCATTTTGTATATATACACTACTGTATGGCATAGCTCATTTTGTATATGTACACTACTGTATGGCATAGGTCATTTTGTATATATACACTACTGTATGGCATAGCTCATTTTGTATATGTACACTACTGTATGGCATAGGTCATTTTGTATATATACACTACTGTATGGCATAGGTCATTTCATTATATATGTGGAATATAGGTTTCCCAAGAAGTGATATTTGTTAGTGATTCATACAAATTGTAATAGTTCAAAATGAACTTTCGTTGAATTTTTCGTCATATAAAATAATTTGTTGTTAAGTACGATTTACTTATATTTTAGCACAAGGCCGCTCACCTGTCGATCGTCTACAGATGTTGGACTATGAGCCTGATACAAACAGCCTTCAGTTAAGCTGGGATCGTGTACATATCCCGCCCTACAACATGGATGATGACTCGTTGATGTACATGATTGAGTACCAGGAACCGCCAATGCCTGACTGGAAACCTATTGTATCAGGTGAATATAACATCATTCATGTTTGTGTACAACCATCTGATACAAAATTTCCTCTGAAGGCTTTCAGTTGGTTTTGTAGTTAGTGTGTACAGATGGGGCAATAATTACCGACAATCGTATAGTCATCGGCATGAGTTTCAGAATAGTCAACTTCATGTTTGACGAGCTGGCAGTATGACTAAAAACTTGAAACTTTACTGGTAATATGAATATCTTGAAAGAGGTAGATAATACAAGATTTAAAGTTAGTTTGAAGTTTACCTTAATTGTCAAGTCAATAGTCAAAATTCATTTGTGTGTTATCATTGATTTATTTTGCTACCTGTGTTTTAGGTATACCAACAACAAGGTACAGAGTGATGCATCTTGATCCAAAACGTGACTATAACTTCCGTGTACGAGCTCTGACATCGTACGGTGTAAGTCCTCCATCGCCATCACTTCCTGTCACGCTGAGACAATCAACAGGTAAACATAATGTTGCTTGATGCTTTTATTGTGATCACATTAGTTCGAAACACCTGGAGGCTGATTTATGTCCAGATATTAGAGTTACCAAACCTTGACAGCTCTGTTGGTACTATACTCGCCTACCTGTCTGGAGGTCCTAGGTTTGCAGCTTTGGCAAGATATAGACTTAGCTTGCCTGGTTGGCTGAGTTTGTAGAGCACTCTGTGACCATTTAGACATACATGTATGTAAGTACTGGTTGGTAACCTACGAGCACTGGTCAGGTCAACTGACCGCTGTATACATATATAACAGAAGTACTGGTTGGTAACCTACGAGCACTGGTCAGGTCAACTGACCGCTGTATACATATATAACAGAAGTAATGGTTGGTAACCTACGAGCACTGGTCAGGTCAACTGACCGCTGTATACATATATAACAGAAGTACTGGTTGGTAACCTACGAGCACTGGTCAGGTCAACTGACCGCTGTATACATATATAACAGAAGTAATGGGCAATGTGAGCATGCGACTCAAACTGTCGGGTGTTGAAACAATGAATATTTTCAGTAAATTAAAATGAATACAAAAACAATTATTCTTTTTGGTAAAAGAAAAGAAAGAACCTATTTCAAATGATAGAAAGTGATTTTCTGAACCCTATGCATTTACAACATTGCAAAAGTAAGCAGAAAAGGGAGAAAACTGTTGCTATACTTAAAATGTAAACAAAGGGAGAGAACTGCACTTTGGCAAAACTATTGTAACTGCTTCTTTACCAAGCTGTGTTACAAGAGTTGTGTCCCCTGTCTACGCTTCATGCGTTATTTACAAAAATTAACATAATCATCATTCTTGTAAAGTGAATCTATATTTCATATAGCTGCCCGAGGCTTGCCAGAGGCTGTCGTTATATCCGAGGTCGAATCAGGTTCTCTGCGATTGACATGGAGACGACCTATGTATGACCTTGATCGATCAATCAGCTACAAGATTGAGATGTTGGAGCCTCCATTCTTTGACTGGCGACCAATAGCAACAAATGTTATGGATACGACATACAAGGTCACAGGTATATAAAAGTTCATATATACCTACAGTAAAGAGTGAATGTTGATATGGCAGCCGTGCTATGTACACTATCTATATCAATATGTTGATAGAGGTTTGGTGATTTTGATGTAGAGAGTCGGACACCTGGGGCCTTATATTTATAAACTTGATAAGACCTGAACTCTGACTTAGACTGTTCAGCGTTGTTATTACTGTATAAGTTGTAAGACATTGTGAGCAATCGATGTAAATCAGTTTAATTTATGCTAAACTACTGTCAGTCCTCTTTCATTCAAATTCATCGGGTTACAAAATTTTTATTTCAAATAATACATGGTTTGGAATAGCCAATTTCAGTTTTAGGTGCATAGGAAGTTTCATTTATTTCATTTTGGATGATACCAAATATTCGGATTGAATGTTGTCGAATAAATGAGGTCCGTCTGTAGTTCTATTGATATCATTTCATAAAAATCTGCCCTGCGTTCAGTAAAGGTATTTGAGGCTATCGTTTCGTAAAATTTTGCAATTTGGTTCCCCATGTGCAGGCAATATGATACGGTGGGCCAGGGATACAAAACGCGAGCGACTGTTAGCCATAACTGAACGCAGGACTTGTTTGAAGCCAATCAAGGCATGAATACTGATGAATACACTCGGGTTGTAGGACCTTTTTTACTACCAGTGTGAATGTGATACGTCTTATTTTGTATACAACAGGTTTGAAGCCGACCAAGGACTATCAGTTCAGGGTGATACCAAATGTCGGTACCGGATATCTGGAACCTACACCGTCTGCTGCGCTCACAATGTTACCAGGTAAAATATCACACAAATATTATACAGTGAAAAGAACAAATCAAACTTGAATTCATTTATTGATGATGTCATACAAGTAAGTCCCCTGACAGTGATCAGTGTGAATCCAGACAAGTTTGGGATTTCAATGGTAAAGTGTTTTACACGATGTTGATACTTGGCCACTGCAATAATTCTTGAAATTACATGTATACATACACATTGTACTCAGAATTTTTCTGATTCTGTCAGTTTAGAAAATTAAGAATGTTTTGGCGTAGCTGTATATCATTGATTTTGACCTACATTTTTTACCAACCAAATGTTGTCCTCGAAGCGGGATTTTTAAAATCTGACCAATCATATTATCACTTAATGCACATATAAGTTGTGTGTTCGTTAGCAGTTCGAATTTTGCTCGAAGTAGTTAATATGTTTTGCAAAAAACATTGTTTCATTCAACATACCAGAAGACATCATTCTATCTACACCACTTATCTTTTTTTAAAGATATTTCTTGTTTAATATCTTACATAACTGTCATTTCTTTAATCCTAATTTTAGTGAGACCAAGACTTCCAATAGGCGAACCCAAACTGAGGGAGCTGACCCCTGAATCAGTCCAGTTGTCATGGAAACCAGCTGAGATCCCAGCCTACCAGAGAAAGCATCAACCAATCTATTACAAGGTTGAGATGCTTGAACTACCAACCAAAGCATGGGTACCAGTCGCCAGGAAGTTGACCAGTCCCAGCTACAACGTGACTGGATTGAGACCCGACCAGGAGTACAAGTTCCGTGTGTTTGCCGAGACAGACGGTGGACTCAGTGAGCCAAGCTTGCCTGCTGTACTTCACAGAAAACCAGGTACCAGTCACTGTCTTTATAAATTATGTAATAAATTGACAGGTATTATTGTGGTACAGTTTTCAAACTGTGATACACTGAAATGACGGGAAATTTTGAATGAATGTGCCAATGTTCTTAACATTCTATCTTTATTATTCCCCCCCCCCCCCCCCCCTGTCGAAGAAGAGAGGGCATATTGGTTTGTACATGTTGGTCAGTCGGTACGTCCGTCTGTCTGTCCGTAACCTTTTCGTTTCTGATCAATAACTCGAGAACCGCTTGACCTGTCATCCTCAAACTTGGTCCACGCATTCATCTCCGATAGCAGAGGAACCCTATTGATTTTAGGGTCAAAGGTCATGGTCACAGTGGGGCATAATGTTTTACAAACATTTCTTGTTCATATTGGAAACGAGTGATTGTTCAAACATGCAGTTATTTAAAAAATACAGTTACTTAAATGAATGTTAGTACCCAGGAATGTTTTCGTTGTACTGATAAAATATTTCATTTCATTTGTAGTACCACTGTTCTCAAGCAACATGCCAACAATCAAGGACATTTCACAAAATGTCGTACATTTGACATGGTTGCCTGCTGATATCGGTGATGGTGTCGCACCTGTGTCGTACATGGTGGAGATGCAGACACCACCCGGTATTGGATCATGGCGTACCTTATACTCTAAGCACCCAGCGCCGAGTGTACGTCTCGCTGACCTTAGACCTGACTTGGATTACATGGTTAGAGTTCGAGTGCAGAGTGGAAACTATCTGAGCGAGCCGACACTTCCTGTGTACATACCTAGAAGAGCAGGTGTGTCTTCATTTTATATCTTTTACCACCATAAGTACATGCAGTATGATTCAAACAAAATCTCAGATATCTCACTTCATATCTACTATTTCTATGTAACAAACAATTTAACATTCAAATCTCCAATGTCTGCTGTTTGTTTAGATCAACATGATCTCTTTTTAAATTTATGAGAACCAGTCTCAAAATTCAAGCCTATGATTGGTTGGTTTTGAGCTCAGTCTTAAAATTGACCAATGGCAAGGCTGCATTCTGTGACTGCATGGTCTTAAACTGAGTTGTATAACTTCAGACATTGTATGTCTTCATGCAGATTCCATGTTTATGGAAAGAATACTGAAATAAGGATCGGTAACATATGTTCCCTGTTTACGTGAAAACCGAGCGTAATCCTGACATACCTGTGTATTCATTATGTATTTACGTGATGCAGTTTCTATGATCTATCGAGAATATTAGAAATGAAACTGATGATTTTTATGCTCCCTTAAAGAGGAGGATGTAGCTGCCTCTTTGTCTGTCCGTCCGTCTGTCCGTCCCACATTTGTATCCACACTATTTCTCAGCAATCACCAACCAGAAGTCAATGAAACTTACTGGGAAGCTTCACTACCACAGAGGAGATGTGAATATTGTCAGTGTGTTCCTGGGTGATGAATGTTCATATACTTTAGGAGCATTCATCGATTCTACCGATAATTTCTTGCTTTTAGTCGTTTTTCATGAGAATGATATGTTTTTATTTGATATGTTGGACTAGAACAGAATATTATTTCACTGATAAGGAAAGGGCCCAAACTTTTGTGAGCTCTTCATGAAGTCTGCTTGGTGCATACATGGGCCCCGCTGTGTGTGTTGGTCTGTCTGATCTAGTCGGAACTGTGACTTTGCATAGATAATAACAAAATATTTCCTTATACATTTTTGTCGATCATTAAGATAATGGTAAGGTTTTTAAATTACTTAAAACACATTTATCATTAAAGTATATCTGTGGCATATATATATTTGTGTATACGTATTATATTGTAAATGGTGAAATCATGTATACTGTATGAATTCTGATAATATTCATACAAACATATATATGTACGCAGGACGGCAAATACCGAGAGATGCTGAAATCATAGACGGTAGTATGTATACTTCGTATGTTTACTGCAATTATGTATCAGTTTGGCTGTAGAGGGTGATAATATACTGATAACGTATTAATTCATTTATCTAGCTTACTGACTTCACCTTTTTTTCTGTTTTCTAAATCTAAACTATTGCTTTCAACATGCATACTATCATTAAACTTCTAGTTTCATCCTACATTGACACAGCTAACTCTATCTAGACATTGAATTAGCTGATCATGATCTTAACTCAACAATAACTTTGGACCTAGGTTAAAAACTGAGTTTGGAGAACAGTCTGAGAATGCCGCCCTGTCATTGGTCAATTTTAAGACTGGATTTGGAACCAACCAATCAGACGCTTTATTATTTAGACTGGTCTCCAAACTTAGATTTATTACCTCAGATCTCTCTCATAGTTTCTGTTGTTTTAACTTTACTTTTTATTGTCTGTTTTTGTTGTTTTTTTACTTAATGTTCTTTTAATTTTATTGTCTGCATTATTTGTGAAAATTTCAATTGGCCCACTACTTGTTGATTTTGTTCAAGCTCTTTCATTTTCAAACTCTGTTCTATTCTGTTCCATTCTTTCTTAACTTAAACACAAACATTTTCTCTCACAGTCATTCATTTCTGTGCTTCGTTCTGTCAGTTTTAAAAGATTAACTTTCAAGCTCACATTTCATATTTGGAGTGACATCGTTTCAGCATCATATGCGTGCCGTCTGCTACCAAATTTACTACAACAACTACTACTACAATTATCAAATTATTTTCTTAACATTATGTTCATTATAGTTCATCATGCCATAGGTCCGTCATCATGCTATCTTAACTGTATATTAAAACCAACTGACAATAACATACTCGGTTTGTTGTGAAATGAGTGAGTCATACTTAATTAATTTAAATAACAATTAATTTACAATTATATACATGTATTATTTTATTGTACTTCTAAATATACATACAGTCGGGCGGCTTTCATGGGACAACCTTTTATCCGAATACTCGGTATCATCTGAAAAAAATATCAGGTCCCGATGTATCTTGTGCACGTGAAATAGAAATGGCCTATTCAAAACCATGTTTTATTCGAAATGAAATTAATTCGAATGGACGAGGTTCGACTGTATATATATTTTCTGTCTGGGTCGTCTTTTCGGTAGAATATTACCGCACCAATCAAGGTGCAGGATTTACCTATCTGTGTGAGCACAACCCGTTAGCTCAGTGGGTGGGGTACTGGACTACCTTTCTGCAGGTTGCAGGTCTCAATGATTCTTGTAGGAAAGTTGTCCAATTTTTGGTTGGACACCCAGAAACATCTTTAGTGGCAACTGATATCCGAAAAAATTACCAGCCAATATAAACAAATAAGATAATAAACATTTCTCCAGTAGGTCAGACTCATTTCTGGCCATATTTGTACACCGACTATGTCCCCTTGTATGGGGGGAGCAGACATGTGGATCTGTTTCCTGTTTATTTACAAAATTTGTCCTGACTACTCTGTCTAAACAGTTGGTCGGATTTCGCCCTGACTTGGTGGAAAGTATCAGTATCAATACTAGTTATGTTTGTCCTTGTTATTGACTGTTTCAATGATTCTCAGCAGAGTTATGGCCCTTTGATACTTTATAATGAAAATGTGGCTACATAGAGATGAAGACTTCCGCCTTTACTAAAAGTAATTTCTAGTTTTTAACAAAATAATTACAATAAAAACCTACTGATGATGTAGATTACATTGATATTATTTAGAGTGTTGTTATTGTTGTTTATGATGTTGTTGTTTTTATGTTATTGTTGTTGTTGTTGTTGATTTGTTGTTGTTTTCTTCTAATTTCAATATTTGTGTGTGAAGTGAACAACACTAAAATTCATATTTGAAGTAAAAATTCCATCATAGAATTTTTGTATGTTGAAGAGGCTGTGGATACAATTATACCTCTGACCTTTGTTGTGTTCAACCGACTATTTGTATGTTCCGGTAAACCAGACTTCAGTGTCCATTCCAGTGCCAAAATGTTTTATGGAGAAGAGGCTATCAATTTATAATTATACTACTAACTATTTTCATGTTCAACCAGCTATTGATGGTCAACCAACTATTTCTATGTTCCGGTAAACCAGACTGTAGTGGTCATTCCAATCTTTGTTCTTTTTATGTCTTGTTTTTTCTAGCTGAAGACAAAATTTAACATCTCAAATGAAAATACATGTTGGATTATTGGTCAATAGCTATTCATAGCTAATGTTAAATGTGTTGTGCCAATGTCGACCTGAAATAAAAGTTTGTATCTTGTATCCTGGAAGATTGTCACAAGTTCTCCCACTTTATACCTTCCAGAGTTCTCTCCCTTTATCCCTCTGTAGAAGGGATAAAGGGAGATAACTCTAGACAAGATAAATAGAGAACTCTAGAAGGGATAAAGGGAGAGAACTCATGACAATCTCTATGGTATGGAGGGTGTAGTGCAAAACCTGTAGTGGACTAAATCTTAAATGCAAAATTTCAATTGGAACATGTTACAGTGTTGACTATATGTTACAGTGTTGACTATATGTTACAGTGTTGACTATATGTTACAGTGTTGACTTTATGTTACAGTGTTGACTATATGTTACAGTGTTGACTTTATGTATGTTTTGTTGACAGATGAGCATGAATACGAGAGTGGCAGTGTTAATACAATTTATTCAACATTTGGGTATATATTACAGCACCTCCTAGATTGCCTCAGGAAGAACCGTACGCCGTAGATATCAGTTCTGACTACGTGAAACTGCAATGGAGATCTGCAGATATACCGTCACACATCATGGACTATGCTCATATCTCGTACAGGTATGTTAATGTTGCTGCTGCACAAAGTACATTAGAACTTTGAAACCTCGAACTGCCGTCAGTCCTAGCAATTAGTTCGAGCCATGTATTGTTCGAGGCATCTATGGTATACCTGTGTATGTACAGTATTGTTCGAGGCATCTATGGTATACTTGTGTATGTACAGTATTGTTCGAGGCATCTATGGTATACCTGTGTATGTACAAACTAACTGTCCCTTGTACATTTACACCTATGCATTACGAAAATGGTTAAGATATTAAATTTTGGGTCAAATTTATACTTAGAAACTTCGACGTGTTCGAGTGTTAGACCTATCTCTGTTTGAGTGATCTACTGTTAGATAATATGAAATAAGATGGGATTTCCCCAGGACTAAAGAACCTGTTCCAGTTTTCAAAGTTCTACTGTATGATTGTAATAATGAAAATAATGATAACAATTATGATTGTGATGAGACTGCTTATCAAAATAATGATAGAAAGAGATTAAGTTGTTACAGGGAATGCCACATATGCAAGACAATGCCTCTCCTCACAGGATCTTACATGAGTGCTTATTTGATTTTGTTTTTATGAGGCTCTGTCGAGTTTCAGTCGACGAGTTTCATAAAAACAATATCAAATAAGCACGAATGTAAGATTCTATTTATCACATAACACCATAAATAGATTGTTTTCAATCTTTAAATAGACTTTAAATAGTGCTGTGATTCGGCTGTTTATGTAACTAGTTACATATGATATTTATGTCACTACTTTATGCCACTCCTGGAGTGCAAGTTATGTGATAAATAGAAATAATACCCACACAGTAATACTCCTCTTAAAGAAGAATTTGCAATGCTCTCTTATAGGAAGACTTAATTGGTACACAGATGCTTGTAATTAACAATCTATATGTAATATTAACTCTCATGTTGCCAATAACAACACAATCAATTTCTTACAGACTTGAAGCCCAGGAACTTCCAGACACAACCTGGATAACTATACAACAAGGTATTCCACACACAGACTTCAAGGTCACTGGTTTGAATCCTCAACGTGACTACTCATTCAGGGTTCGTGCCGAGAATGAGTATGGACTCAGTGATCCAACACAAGCAATGGTGCTCCGTAAGAGATCAGGTAACATTGTTGTAGTTACAATACATTGTGAATAGTGTGAAAAACGTGTGACAACCTAATACTATGTTTATAGAATTACAGTAAAACCTGACTTAAAGACCAACTCAATAATGAAACCACATCAAAATTAAGAACATAATTTTCTCTGTTTTGTTCTTTATTCAACCTCAATGTTAAGACCACCTCAATAAGACCTGTTTTCAAGGGTTTAAGGGTTGTCTTATTATTGAGGTTTTACTGTATTGTCTTAAAAGTAATGAAATTTAAAAGAAACACAAAACGCTCTTCATAACTGACGAGGCTTTTTAATCAGTTGAGTTTATGTCTTGTCTTTAATAATATTTTAGGTATCCAAATCATTATGTATGATGGGAAATGTCTGTTCCTCGACTTTCCGTGTGAGATGATTATTTTTCTACTAAATGTGCAATTTCAGTAGTTTTATCTGATTATTATATGTTTGTTCACTTTTCTATTTTAGTGGCACCTAGCCTTCCTATAGACGAACCATTGTTGTATGACGTCGGATCTGGGTCGTGTCGTCTCACTTGGCGCCCTGCAACTCTTCCCTCCTACTCCCCGGCCTTATCGACAATCACCTACACGCTTTTCGTACAAGAATATCCTAACAAGACATGGCGTCCATTGGTGAAGGGAATACCACACACTTCATATTACGTCTCCGGGCTCCAGCCAGAAAAAGAGTATATGTTTAGAATTCAGGCTGAGAATGAGTTTGGTTCCAGCAAGCCAACCAGTGCTGTACGATTACCCCGACATTCAGGTACGAACGCACAATGTTTACAGAGATTTGTGATTACCTTTTAATGATACAGCCTCAATGGTTTGCTCAATAGGTTGAATGCTTGACTTCCAACCCTGCTAAGGAGGTCATAGGTTCGAAACCCTCGTTCATTCAAATTTGTCGTGTCCGAAATAATTTTTTCACATCTCAATTTGATGTGCATAAGTAGACACATAGGGACCTGGTATTTATTTCGGATGATAGCGAATATTCAGATAGAAGGTTGTCAAATAAATGAGGTCTGACTGTAACAAAGTCTACTCAATGGTACAAATAAAGTGTTTCAATGTAGTGTGCCTGTTGTTAAGAGGTTGTTGCTCTGGAAAGGTTAAATTGATAGGAACAGTTTTATTGTGAAGCGAATGTAGAAGTTCTTATGCCTGTGTCATGTGGTCTGTAATTCAGTGATAGATTTTGTGTATGTAATTATGTAATACTCCTTCTATGTTAGAATACCACATGTTTACATCTATTGCATTGAGTACTGTAAAACATCAATACTAAGACCACTCTTGGAACCCTTGAAACTGGTCTTGTTAATGAGGTGGTCTTAATATTGATGTTGAATAAAGAGCAAAACAGTGAAAATGGACTTGAAAACTGTGTTCTTCATTTTGAGATGGGCATATTACTGAGGTGGTCTTTAAGTGAAGATTTGCTGTATATTCCTATAGATTACATGAGACCAGTTTCGATGCCCGAGGTCTCAGATTTCGACGAGGACTTTACATCTGCGAAACTTCGTTGGAAACCAACGAGGAGGGGCAGTCCTCTCACTGACAGGAAACCAGGCAAATATACTGTGGAATCATGGGAACCAGTACGACGAGAATGGAAATCAGTCGCTCACGGGGTATCAGACACCACATACCGGATCAGAGACTTGCCGAAATTACCGGACCATTTGTACCGTGTCAGAATGGAGACAGATGATAAATTGAGTGAACCATCCATGCCAGTGTCTATCAGTAAATACAGTATGTATCAACTTGTTGTCCATGATTAAGTAACTCATTGTAACTTGGCTTGAAAAACTAATCTCTGTGTGGTGTTTTAATAGTAAAATTCCTCACTATATTGATGTCTTTTAAGAATTAATGCATAATACACATAACCTGTATGCTCATATGATTGATTACATATTGACAATTGGGTTTGTAAGATATCAGATCATGAGCTACACTGATTCTGATTGGATAATAATCATACATCTAGTATTCCTATTGGCTGATGATTTTTGTCAAGTATTATGATTGGCAGATATTTGTTGTCAAGTCACTCTGATTGGCTGATATTTTTGTCACTAATATCTGATTGGCTGATATTTTTGTCACATATATCTGATTGGTTGATATTTAAGTATATTTGACTGGACGTATATGTCAAGTGTTCTGATTGGCTGATTTTTCATCCCTCGCTAGGTTTGCCAAAGATGCCTGTTTACAGACCACAGCTGTACGAAGTGGACAATGACACAGTGAGGTTGTCATGGCAACCAGTTCGTCTTCCAGAAGGAGCTTCTAGGCGCTCTGTCAGGTAAAAATGTTTATTTGATACATACAGACACGGACATGGTTTATATGTGATACAGAGCTAGAAGGACCCAAATTTTATTGCAATACTTCAGTTAATGCTACAGTATATTATTAGCTGTATGTATAAGCCAGTTAGTATGCTTAACTTTAAACACAAAGTCCACAGTATGTTAATTAACTTAAGTATTTTTATGAAAACAGGGCATGGATAGATAGCTTCATAAACACTCACCTTTGAACTATAAACCCAATTCAATAAGGCTTTCACTATCGATTTATCCATTATATTGAGTGTAGGGTGGGAAGGTTGTTTAAATAATGTGATATCATTTTAACTCGCTTTAAAAAGGTTGTATACAACACCCCTATAATGGATATTAAGGTAAACATGATAATGAAAGAAATAGCGAATTTGAGTTATTCTCATCACTTCTTATTTTGTCAACCTGTATGACAGCAACAAAGAATATTTATACATGTATGATAAATAATGTAACAGACATGTAGCAGTAGTTATGGTCACAACCTTACATCCATAAAATTATTTGGATATACAGTCGGAGCTCGTTTATTCGACAACTCTTCTTTCCAAATTCTCAGTATCATATGGAATGTATATCAAGCCCTCCAAATTCTCAGTATCATACTGAATGTATATCAAGCCCTCCAAATTCTCAGTATCATACGGGATGTATATCAAGCCCTCCAAATTCTCAGTATCATACGGGATGTATATCAAGCCCTCCAAATTCTCAGTACCATACGGAATGTATATCGAGCCCTGATGTATCTTCTTACGCACGTCGAATAGAAATGGGCTATTCGAAACCACGTATTATTCAAAATAAAATTTCAGACCTGATGAATTCGAATCAACGAGGTCCGATTGTAAATTGATATTTAATTGCAATATCCTAAATGGTGTCAGTGAGTACAGAGCACTTTTGTTAAGTGTATATATATATATGAGTGCTGCTATGGGATTTACAACTTCTTCTGTAAGTGACGTCATTTCAAGAAAACACAACATGTGATGTCACTATTTGCAAGCAGGAAACAATATTTACTCCATATGGTCACTTTGTTTTCATATTGCCATATGGGGCAAACATTGGTTACTGTCAGTACATGGTTACGTCACATGTGACATTTTCTGGAAATGATGTCACTAAAAGAAGAGGTTGGAAATCATACAGCAGCTTTCATATTATGTTAATCATGCATAGATATATCAAATTTTATAGGTACATTGTTGAACAGCGTGAGATACCTGAAGCTCGCTGGTTCTCCATTGCATCGGATGTTACCGACACCTGTTATAAGATCCGAGGTTTATGTCCCAAGTCAGACTACGAGTTCAGAGTGAAAGTCGTTATTGACGGTACCACATCGGAACCGTCATGCCCTGTGTCACTGTACAGAAGACCAGGTAACTAGTTGTACCTTTCTTCAGAATAAAATATATAATTCAAATGGAGTTTTAATTTAAAGTACCGTAAGTCAATAAGACATTTGACCGATTGTTTCCATGGAGATTGTTTGTCATGGTACTGCATGTTAGTTTGTTTCTTAGTGTATATGCAATTTTACGTAAATGATGTGTGATGAGCGTAGTTCTTCCAAGGTCGCAGGCGAGGTCATTCCTCTTCTGTTGCATATTGACGTCTTTTATTAGTGGTACAAAATAAAGTTTGAGATATTGAGGGCAGTCTTATACTGTTGGACCTCGTTTATTCGACAACCTTTTATCCAAATACTTCCGAAATAAATATCAGATCATGTATCTTCTTATGCTCTTCAATTGAAATAGGCTAATAAAAACATGTTTTAATTGAAATATAATTGCGGACCCAATGAATTCGCATGAACAAGGTTCAATTGTATATGATTATAAGCTATGTAAATTAACATTTAATTATCTGCATTGGTCAGGTCGACAGTCAAACAAACTGTTTCTTATTTCAGTAGTTCCAAAGCTTAAGTTTGAAGCACCAGAAGTGTATGATGTTGACGACACATCATTGTCCCTGAGGTGGAACACTGTCGATGTTCCCGCCTTCTCCAGAGATGACGATCCATTACTGTTTGTACTCGAGCGTCAGACGTTGCCAGGTTACGAATGGCAACCAATCGCTTCCAACCTTACAGACAGATCTTACACAGTGAAAGACTTGAAACCTTACGAAGATTACAACTTCCGAGTGCGTGGTGTATATCCTTCAGGTTACTCAGAACCATCACCGTACGTTCCAGTGTATCGACGCCCAAGTGAGTCTAGGATAGGCGTAGAAAGTAGTCCGGTAGATTATCAAAGCAGTCAGAAATATTCTTACAAATCACCTCTCCCTCTCCCATCCACCTCTATGCATGCTACTACTCCGGCCGAATTAAAGAAATCATTTGATAAAACACGTGCATATTCAAGCCCGCCTATGAGGCGCTTCTCTGTGGCCAATATTTACGAAGCTAGAGAGCCATTGTATGCTACAGAAGCTAAGTTTGAAAAAGTTTCAATCCCTGAGCCAAAGTTCAGGAAAGAAGATGCCTATGTTTATAAAAAAGCCAGGACGCCTTCAGTCCCAGATTTCAAAATACCAGCTTACGAACCAATGAAGATTCCTGAGTACAAATCATCTAAGCCTGACACAAAACATGATTTATATGAATGGTATAAAACTCACCGACGATGCAGTGAAGCTGGTCTGGAAGATAGGAGACATTCTAGAAGAAGTGAATACTTGGAGGAACAGTTTATTCTGGGGCGAAAGAAGGACTTTATCATGGAATCCCAGCGTTTCAGACAGAGACGTGGAAGTGTTCCAACCATACCTCGTCCTTCGGTTGTCAAGTCTGATCCCATACCAAAATATCCATCTGTTGCTGACCGATACGAAGATATTAAATGTCCATTTATCGTACAACCTGGACATTGGGGTTTCCCTAAACGTCATTCTATATCCATAGACTGGGATGATCTTCAAAAACTGCAGATTCAGCTTCGAGCACAGTCGGCTAAATTATCTGCTAAGACTCACGCTAAATCTGAAGTAATGAAAACGCCAAGACCTAGTGTAATTTCTCAGAGTCAAGAAGAGTACTTTGGCGGCACTTACTTCAAGGTCGAAGATGAAGTCAAGTTTAATGATATGAGGCCAGTATTTGCCAGCTCTGATCTTACTGCACCGATGTATAGAAGATCCCTGTCACAGGAGCGTGACCCTGGGTACTTTGCTATATCTAAATTCAGTTTGGCTATAGCTGGGGTCAGGAAACCTTCAACAAGGACTTCATCTGCTTCTCGTGAAAGATATGTCAGACCAGCTTCTCTGGAACCAAGTTCTTACATTAGAAGGTCATACACACCAGAACCAAAGCCATGGTTGAAGACAAGGTCCTTGACCCCTGACCTTAATGATCTGAGGGCAAAATCATACAGTCCGGACTTCTATGAAATCAGAGAAAAGGTTCGTCATAGATCAGATTCCTTAGCTAAAGATCTAGCTAAGTCAAGACTGTCAAGTTTTAGCTACAGGCCAGCTGCTAGACCATCTGTAGACTTGCCAAGGTCATCCATGCCAAGGTCGTCTGTACCAAGGTCATCTATGCCAAGGTCACCAGTCAGACAGCCATCTCCACCAAGAAGACAGGAAGCTTTTGTAAAGCCAAGGTCGTACTCTGTGTCTGTCTCAAGAGAAGATAGAAAGTTCAACAGAACTATTGCTGATTCAAAGTCATTGATAACGAATTATGAAAGACTGGATGAAAGGTCAAGAAGGCCAAGTATCGCCATGGTTTCTGATGATGTCATGGTTGGCAGGACAGGCAGTTTTTCTGATATCAAATCTGATGCAAGATATACATCAACACCGAGAGGAAGCACATCTGAAGTGAAAACTGACCGACGCTACTCAACCAGTCACCGTGCTAGCGTGTCCATGACAAACGCAGAACAAGCCAGATTAGCTGCAATAGTGGGTAACGTAAAACAAGACCCGAGGTTTTCCACACAGAGGAGAGCAACAATTGCCAGCGCTGTCAATGCCGATCTTCACTCCAAGCTAACGTCAATCTCCAACAATCTGTCGTCCACAATCAGTTCGAAACCAAAGAAGAAGTCTCGTCCAGTGATGAAATTTAAATCATCTCGTGGCGATGGTGTTGTAGCTTAAACAACTTGTGTAAAAAGACTTGAAAAGAAAATGGTGTCTAGTTAGTTTGTGTATTTGTTAATAAACATGTCTACACCAGTGGTGAAACTATAGCAGAATATTAGACAGTTTTGTACAATGTATCTGGATTGAATATTCCCTAGGACAATTCTACATAGAAGAATCACCATAATGCAAAATATTCACCCAAAAGTAGGTCTTTATTAACAGAAAGTGTTGAATATTACCACAAAGATTATGTATGGGTGTTTGAAGTCTGGTACGGAGTTTTAAAGGCTTGTTGTTTTATGTTATAAAGTTGGTTAAATTATCCAACTTAGTGCCTCTAGGCTTGTCCAAACCCCTGTGTGCTTTATTGTATATACGTTTCGTAGTTATGTTTATTGGCTTGTTAATGTCGAAGTATTCACAATGTATTACATAGTAGCCTACGTTACCATGGACACAGTGACTGTCTTGTCACCAATGACATCCCTCAATTTGCACGTTGCTCTCCTTTGTAATGTACTAATGCAATCTTTGTCTCTTAAACCTTACATCAATAATGTAAGTTTCAGTCCATGTTATAAGTTGAGTATGGAGATCAGTCTCAGAATGCAGCCTTGCCATTGGTCAAATTTTAGACTGTGGTCAGAAACATCCAATCAGATGCCTTAGTTTTTAGACTGGTCTCAAAAACTCAGATTCAGACCCTGATTTTAAAACAGAATATTTCTGACTGTCTACTATACTTGTAATGATAAAAAATAATTATGATGACTGATGTGTAAAATACAGTCATCATGTTGTAGTGTCGTTGTAGTTTTATTATCTTTGACCATATAATGTCATCTTTGTGGTAGATAATGTTTTACTGTTTTTATTATTTTACTAGCAATAACTTGCAGTATTATTTTTTTATTAGCGGTTTATTACAAAACAATTTATGGAATTTGTTTCAATATAATTCCTATTATCTGTGATTTTGTTAAATATTGCATTTTCTTTTTCGTTACTACTTCACTGTTATTAATTAGTGAATGGCCTCAATTAGATTTTAATTAAGGACTGTTTGCAATTGGTTGTGTCTTCATTTTGATTTTCGATTTAAGGCACGACATTTCATTGCTTCCAAACTTGAAACTAGACTTGCCGATGTTTTGGAATAGCTTACTTTACGTTGACGTTTATTTATGTGCAATACCAAATGAAAATGTGCAATATTTGTTTCCATTGTGCAATACTGTATTTATTTATATACAATATTTGTGGTGCTAATATAATATCTGTATATACTTAATAAAATACGGACTATTGTCCGTATGGTAACTTTGGTAACTCGCAAACCAGTGGTAACGAAACAGCCAATAACTAATTCAAAAAAATGAGGCTTAACGAAGACTCCGCCGAGGATTGCTCGTGACAATCTCCTGTGTTGTATAACCAATGTTATATTTGCCGTTATTTACATTTTGTTAATTGTTTGCTGTTAATGTTTTCAAGGAACGGAACATTCCCCGTGTGAATATTTCTCGTATAAAATCTTGTTTGAATATTTTCCACATTTTCTACGACATGGTTGCATCATGCAACAGGAAGTGTCCCCTATTTTAGCTCCTTGTTTTCAAATGTTTATGCTACATGTTAATTGTAAATGTTTCGCTAACCAATTTATATAACACCGTTAAAATTTCCACTATGTTCAAGCTGGTACATGTACACCGAAAAGCAAAATAATTTAAAATCTGGAACAAAATAACTCACAAGTCCAAGATAAATGACGTTCGACATGTATAATATATATCTTGATATTGCACACACAAACAAGACTTGGAACACTATTTGTGTTGTTATTTTGAGTGCAGCGTAATTTTGTGTGCGGCGTAATATTGTGTGGGACAAGTGTGATTGTCGTTAGCTGTAGAGATTTGGCTTCTTGTAACCCAATATTTATTTTGCCAGCTATCTTGTCTACGTGTCCATCTAGTGTTTGTGAAACATTTAGAATTGCATGGCTTGTCTCGTAACGATAATTGTATTTTAATTAGTTTTTAATTGGGAAAAAATGTTTTAATCCAAGCAAATCTGATAACCATTCGAACATCACAGAAAAATATTTAAAAATCGAAATGGTGGGAAAATAATGCATTAATTTGTAGCCTTACTATAAAACTGTGTTCATCTTGGTGAAAACATGGAATTTCTTTAAAATGTTTTTTTTTTAAGCAAATGTGTTCTATGTTCATCGTTAATTGTAAATTTTTGATTTTAAGTTGACTGAAAATGTTAAATTTTTGTGTGAAACTTAAAGAACGATAACCGAATAATGATTTCGTGTTGTGAAGTCTCTACGTAATGTGTAGTCTCTACGTAATGTGAAGTCTGTATACATACATTTTATGTATTTATTATATAATATTCACTCTGTATTACTATTAGAAGCACAATTTTCACCTGTTTAATGCACGATATATACATGTACAATATATTCTAGTTGATATATTAAAACTACATGTATGTATTATTATATATGCAATTAATTATAATTATGTAATAAATTGTGATAGTTTGACTGCACCATCAACATGTATAAGTAATACGTTATAAATTTGATGTTGAAACTATTAATACATTTCTTTTATAAAGGATAAAAGTCAATATTGGCTTCTATTCTTGAAAGCTAATGCTCTCACCAAATTTGTAAGAAACTGCATTTCGTAGTTTATTTGAATGGGTGGGGTAATCCATCATGGTACAGTCCAACTTTCATATTTTTAACTTACTACATGCAAGTTTTAACGAGGGTAACATCACATATATTTGCATGCATAGAGTAAGATTATTGTATTTCTACAAATTGTTATAACCGAATGTTAATTATTAAATAATCGAACATTTTCTTTATAGAAACACGGACCTATATATGGTATATAGGTCCGTGATAGAAATTATATGAATGAAAAATAATATTTATATTTAACAAACAAACAGCATGTTTTGTATATTTTTATTACTTAATAAATATTAGTTTCCTGTTTTACATAATCTTTGTTGTTCGTTATAAATATCTAAAATCACACTTGATATACACAACATTATGTTACCATGGTTATTTTGAAACACCATATTGATTACTTATGAAACAGTTTATTGCACACATTCTAACACCTAATAATATCAACCACATTGTGGCACACTGTAGGTTAAACTATAATAGTGATTATTGTTCGTCCGTGTGAGGTCTGTACATGAACAATTGTCGTCGAGAACTGTCCAGAACTTTCTCTGCTAATCTTGATGAAACTTTACTGTATTGAACACTGAGTGGTCATCCACATTAAATGAAGCATGTCCTTGGAGAACCCTGGTTGTCATGGCTGTTATATCCCTGCAACCAATGGTCAGACTTAGTAACAAATTGCTAGAAACTGTCACTGGGTGACAATCTAAAATTATTGCTGAGATAATTCTGATGATTTAATGATCTGTAAAAAACGTGGTTGGCATCATGGCTCCAGGCTCACGTTCCCCACCATAACCTACACAATGGTCATACAGTGACAACGTGGTTGGCATCATGGCTCCAGACTCACGTTCCCCACCATAACCTACACAATGGTCATACAGTGACAACGTGGTTGGCATCATGGCTCCAGGCTCACGTTCCCCACCATAACCTACACAATGGTCATACAGTGACACGTGGTTGGCATCATGGCTCCAGGCTCACGTTCCCCACCATAACCTACACAATGGTCATACAGTGACACGTGGTTGGCATCATGGCTCCAGGCTCACGTTCCCCACCATAACCTACACAATGGTCATACAGTGACACGTGGTTGGCATCATGGCTCCAGGCTCACGTTCCCCACCATAACCTACACAATGGTCATACAGTGACACGTGGTTGGCATCATGGCTCCAGGCTCACGTTCCCCACCATAACCTACACAATGGTCATACAGTGACAACGTGGTTGGCATCATGGCTCCAGGCTCACGTTCCCCACCATAACCTACACAATGGTCATACAGTGACACGTGGTTGGCATCATGGCTCCATGCTCACGTTCCCCACCATAACCTACACAATGGTCATACAGTGACAACGTGGTTGGCATCATGGCTCCAGGCTCACGTTCCCCACCATAACCTACACAATGGTCATACAGTGACAACGTGGTTGGCATCATGGCTCCAGGCTCACGTTCCCCACCATAACCTACACAATGGTCATACAGTGACAACGTGGTTGGCATCATGGCTCCATGCTCACGTTCCCCACCATAACCTACACAACTTTTTGGTATTTTTTTGGTTTTGCTCAAGCCTTATAAAACGGCAATGACTATGTTTTATTCTTTGTTTTTAAGTTATTGAACATAAAACCAATTCATAAGGACTTAATAAAATACAACGCATTAGCAGTGTTGGAGCGATATCTGTATATTTTCGTATTTATACTCGGACGTACATGTAAGATTGTGGAATTTAAGGGGGCGCGCACCGGGTGAGCCCCCCCCCCTGGATCCGCTTGTGGATCGTGCATAGAACCAAACAAACACCAGGTCCTATTGATTTGTTTCGCAGAATGTTTCTGCAGGTTAGATAATATCACTCCAGGGAAAAGTTTACACTATATATAAACACGTGCAGCACGTGCAACATGTCAAATGTTCTATTTCCATGATGCTAAATAACCACAGTCGATGCCGAGAAAAAAACCCGTACAAATAGCAAAAACCGATGATATGAACTACCTTAAATGTGATGACATCATGAACAACACGGAAACCCATGGCAACATAAACTACCTCAAAATTGATGACATGAACAACACAGAAACCCATGGCAACATAAACTACCTCAAAATTGATGACATGAACAACACAGAAACCCATGGCAACATAAACTACCTCAAAATTGATGACATGAACAACACAGAAACCCATGGCAACATAAACTACCTCAAAATTGATGACATGAACAACACAGAAACCCATGGCAACATAAACTACCTCAAAATTGATGACATGAACAACACAGAAACCCATGGCAACATAAACTACCTCAAAATTGATGACATGAACACAGAAACGGACAACATCAAGAACTGTCTCAAAACTGATGAGGTCATGCCAACATCAAAACATATATATGAAGTAAATATTAAAGATCTGAACATATATCGCCATAATACCAAATATGCTATGGTATGAATTTCATAGCTACAAGCAACTAAAATATGTTTCCAAAAATAAAACACAAAAATATTCAATCCATCGATCACAATCAAGCTAGCACAGACTTCCGGTGAGGTAAAGCAAATATAAAATTAACAAACTGCATCATTGCAAATATTTCTTTGTCTTGACCGGAAGAAGGAAGAAAAGGAATAAACAACTGGATGCAAATAACTTTTAGTCAACATAATCAATATGCTTCGTTGACTGATATTACCATCAACACATTTTGCCTCACTTATACTGAACAATACGGGATTCAACAAAACTTTCGAAACATTTTCATGCCAAATCTAAACAATATCAAAATTACAATTACAAAAAAACAATGATTTATATGAATTGCAAGCCAAGGTCTTGGTCAAATTTAAGTCGGTGACATCTTTGTAACGTAAACACGGATTTGTAACGCATGAGTTATTATACAACGAGTTGCACGTGGTCCTTGATTTCAACAGTTAGCGAAGTTCAACACAAACTGGTTTATACACGGTGGAGAAAGGCTTGGTGAAAACAGGATTGTGAAATTGACATTATTTAATAATCGTTCGTTACTTTATTCGTTTATGAAAGCTTTTTTAAGCTACTGGAACGGCCAACAAGGACAAATGCGGCCTCGAATAACCACACGAAGTCAAGACGCGGACTTATCTCGTCTACATTGAACTATGACACTTCAGGCCTGCCTTCAACAGCGCCATGCGAACAATCCACGTCCTCGGGTACCAGGGTAAGATTTCACTTCGTTGTTCCGATGATTAACCTTCCTTTTGTTACTCGTACCTTTTCTACCACATCCGTACACCTAACATTCTTGTATCGCGCGTTCATTCCATCTGGAAGCTGGGAGACTTCGACCTGGAGACGTGGGTTTTTGATGACACAGACTGAAGAAGGGTCTATACTGCCCGACAATGCTGCAAGGCTCACCACAGCACGTGAACACTCTACACGTTTTGCATAATTGTCGACGATATGGACTGAACAGTTGTGACCTCAGAAGAACCAAAGTTCGGAACTCTGATGTAAATGCACGGGTGAATTGTGACAAAGATGAATTATGCCTGACGGATAAATGTTTGAACAAATATACTAATAATATTTGATGAGGAGGAATTATGGTCAGTGAACAACAAATACATTCCATAAAACGGACCTGGTTATCTTTAACGGCAAAGTGACGGCTAGGTATTACATTGACTAAGTTTATAACGCAGAATTTTATATCGACGAGGCCAGCTTCACTTTCAACATGATAATAGCTCACCACACATTAAACCAATGCAATTTAGACACAAAAGTGGCCATTTTGTATTCAGTTGAGAAAGTTTTCTGAAGTTTCAAGTCTATATTCTCTTTCGAAACGAGCAAATCTGTTTTGTTCTTGGTTTTCTGTGTTGAAGGGAGACAACTGTTTTAGTTCTGATATTGAAACAGGCTGCTTTCACAGAGAGACAACTCTTGTATCTCTAGAAAATTTGTCGTGTAGCAAATGAAGCGACGTAAGAACAAATATTCGTATAATTGTGACTAGCTAAAGGGAGACGACTTTTGTATCCTTGGTACTCGCATAATAGACACGAGCTAAATAGAGACAAGTCTTGACTTTATAATCAACTAAAGGGCAAGTACTCTTGCATTCCTATAATTGTAGCAAATCAAAATACGATTTGTTTTTCTATTTCTATTATTGAGTTACGCTGATGTGAGAATGCTCTTGTATTTCTGGTACAGTAACAGGTCAAATGAAGTTTCAGTCTGTTGTAATCCTAAGACTAATATTGTTTTGCTATTATAGTTTCTAGTTTAAGGGTGCCAACTGTTGTATCACAGAGTTTCAACAACCAAAGGTAGACTACTCTTGCCATTCTCGCACTGTAACAAGTCAAAGGAAGACAACTGTTGTATTCTTTGTAGTGTAATAGCTAAGGGAGACTAATCTTGTACTGCTATAATCGTTTGTAGTCAAAGGGTGACAAGTATTGTATCACTCTTCCCTTTCACCGTATCAGGTCAAAGGTAGACAACTGTAGTTTTGTGGTGTGTGACAACTAGAGAGAAACTAATCCCGGTTGCCCATACTTTCAAAGTGGCGGTGTGTATTGTATTCTTCGCATTGTTACGCGTCAAGGGGAAACTATCCTTGTATTGTAAATATTGTGACTTATTAAAGGGAAACTACAACCACATTTCTCGTAGTCTTGCTACTGCACGACACATGACTGCACGACACATGACTGCACGACACGGCATGACTGCACGCACACATGACTGCACGCACACATTGCTGCACGACACATGACTGCACGCACACATGACTGCACGCACACATTGCTGCACGACACATGACTGCACGCACACATGACTGCACGCACACATTGCTGCATGACACATGACTGCACGCACAAATGACTGCACGTCACATGACTGCCCGTTACATGACTGCACGGCACATGACTGCACGACACATGACTGCACGACACGGCATGACTGCACGGCACATGACTGCACGACACATGACTGCACGACACATGACTGCACGACAAAGTAACAAGAAAACTAAGATAACAGAGACTAATATTAACTGTGTGGAAGGAAAGTTATATCCTTGTTTTACAACCATTTCTTTTCTCTTTAATTTGGTTACATAACACACATAGTTCTCTAAAACCTAAGTTGTATTATTTATTTTATTCTACGCTTAAGAGATGATTAATTGACTTCTTAATAGTCAATGGTTACCATAGAATAACTCAATCAACAAGTCAGTGATGGTGCCATTAAAAATATTTGTAGGTGTGCAAACAATTCTATGCCTACGCTTACCACATGAGATCGACAACTTGGACGTCTGACAGATCTATAGATACCTATTACTGTAATGTGATTCAATAAAGAGAGCAAATACATCGCCTGTTTATGAGCGATCACCAACCATTTATGTTGGCATGTATCCATCTTCGCATGCAGATAAGTAACCGATTCAGAATTCCTCGAAGAAAAAGTCACCTGTCAGTTTTGTACTATGCCTGCAACTCTTCTCTTTGGATGCATATATTATTTTCTCATCACAAACTTATAGTCGGATTCTCTTATACAGATTAATCAACTTTGTCTTCAGAAACCAAATCGTTTAGGCTTTTAGGCTTTCTATGTCATAGGTTAAGATCATAATGCCATTAATTGAGATCGCACGATCTGCGTTACTAGTCTGAATTATGCTTGGCTTTGATTGTTAAAATTACAGTGATTTTGACTGTAAATATAAATAATTAAAAAAACTCGAATAGCTAGTTTGGCAATGGAATAAATTATCACCTATTAAGATACATAGATAAAGAACACACGTACATATCACATGTCCTAATTACTAGGGCACATATATATCAACAGTTGACACTAGTTTACTATAAAGAGTTATCAAGACCTTTTTGCATAATGCAATGAAACAGTTGTATTTAACAAGTCGTGTTTTTCTCGAAAACAGTTCGTTGGATAGTTTGACTAATTGATAGTTTGACTAATTGATGTTCTTCAAATGAATCTCCCTGTACGTTGTTTTTATCGAACACCTTGATTCCATAATTCCTAGCTGATCTTGTAGAAATGCAGAAGGTATCGTTAAACACACCTGCCTGGTGTCTATATTCATCTACTGGTAATCCTGAGAAGGAATTAATCCCCACATGCCATTCTACCGTTCTATTATCAATACATACATCAAAATATGCACATCTCATC
Source organism: Mactromeris polynyma (assembly GCA_032209605.1). Classification (NCBI taxonomy): domain Eukaryota; kingdom Metazoa; phylum Mollusca; class Bivalvia; order Venerida; family Mactridae; genus Mactromeris; species Mactromeris polynyma. The sequence goes on from JASFXZ010000041.1 coordinate 449,726, forward strand.
TGTAACCGAACTGCAACATTTCTAATACAACTGTAATAAATTCCTTTCATCGGACACATTGTTGTACACATTTCTTGACAATAACATGTAAATGTTGAATGTTTTACACACATAGTTATCATGTAAATGTTGAATGTTTTACACACATAGTTATCATGTAAATGTTGAATGTTTTACACACATAGTTATCATGTAAATGTTGAATGTTTTACACACATAGTTATCATTTACTTCCACAATTGTCTGCCAACTGTAATACCAACATGTTTATGTAATCAAAAAGACGTAGAGATAAAATATGTAGCAGAAATTCAATAAAATAATTGTTACAAGGCCCCGTGTCAAAAGGGCAAGTGCCCCTTTTGAAACCTTTGTCATTTTGACACCATAACAGCATTGACAGCTCGTGTGTTGTCTGTATAGAGTCACATGACAATGTACACTGCGCTCCAAAAGTTTCTTCACACTTGAATATTTTGAATTTCGTTCCCTTTTCTTAAATAATTTCAAATAAAACATGTATGACCATGAAGCAAAATAAGTCATCTCACTTCTGTGATGGATAGTTTAGAATTAACAATTTGCACATCTCGGCAGCAGCATCAAGCGACCTGCATCGGAAACCAATGTATGTGTAACTGATTGATCTGACATAGAAAATAAGATAATTTGTTTCAGTACAAATTTATAAATACTTCTACAGAAACCTATTGCTGTGTTAAACAGCATTTTCGATTTATTGCTTGTGAAACAAATATGAAAATACATTAATTGCAATGGGAAATTGTCGAAGTGTGAAGGAACTTTTGGAGGGCAGTGTATATAAGATTCATCTCTGTCCACACGCGGTTTCGTCTAGGTACAATAAATACATGTATATATTCTACATATGTGTCTAATTATTGCAAGACTATTACATTGCCTAGATTCTACTTTCATGTTACCTCGATAATGAACACATAGATGAAAACACTGACGAATGGATGGAAGTAAAACATCAAGCTAACAGTATTCTGTTCTAGGTAGATCTTGTTGTGTATATGGGACACCCACTATGAAACATTGACTAGCAAGTTTTTACTCGGTTTACTTTGGGAATTGTTCAAGAACATTATTCTTAACAACTATTGAATATTAAGTTATCTTCAAGTACACCAAACAACGCGGGAGATCGGGGACACGTATCAAAGTACAAATACATTATTTGATGGGGAATTTGTTGAATACAACAGAAAACAGTGACTGATATTCTTGAACCCTCGCACATTCTTATCAATTGTAGGGTTGGGTGTCAGATGAGAAATAACAGATACCTAAATATTAACTAAGTTTCAGAACTAATTAATAACTTTTAGAAATTCCAATAAACTTTAGCTCATTACAAGGTTAACAATGCGTTATATGAGGGCAATATTAATTAAATCAAGTAATATTTTCCAGTTTCATCAAGGCTTTATCAGGGATAGTGTACGTGTTCCAGTCGTATATCTTCCATTGCTATTTAAACATACCGTTGCTAATTAATATTTAATTTACCTGTTTGTGGCAGTTCGTAGAAACTATAAAACATTGGCTTCATGCTCACATAATGGAATTAATTGTTAATTAATTAGTCGCTTAATGTATCAGTGTTAACATCGTAATTATGTAATACCTTACCATCAGATAGGATTGAACAGGCGAATTATCAAGGAAGATGAACCGATAAACAATTATTGCAAATAATCACATTCCCCTTTTCGCACCTCAAACCGATTATCTACCAGCCTACCTTTGGCTCATCAGCATGTCAATTACTCCCCATGGGGAGCCTCTAACACCAAACATATGACTGTCATAGATTATATCGTCCGTATACTCCAGTGCATTGTGGGACACGAATCGTCTGCTCCTAACATCCTGTCGTCATTTTGTTGTTCGTTTTTCTGCAAATAAAAGCTTTTTTATATTGAAAATATTGCTGGAATTTATATATATATACTTCTGCCGTGTGTTCAGTGAGTGTTTAAGTGGATTTAATTCTGTCATATCTTAGACAATACTTGGAATAGAGAGCTCAGCTAGGTACGCGGTGTGGATCACCCTATTGCATGTTGAACCCTGTAAAATACCTTATAAGTTTCGATATCCATGTGCGTAAATTTCCAGCCATATTTTGATTGCTTATATCATGACTTAATCTGTCCCTGTGTTACCCCCCCCCCCTTCCGATAATATATTGTACATTGTGCGTACTCAATGAAAATGACGACTGAATTTAGTACGTCAGTACCCAAAATCAAAGAATGTCGAATGCATTTATCGATTCTGTTTTGGTTTTGCATATTGGTGACTGTGTATTAATTGTGGTTAGACTGTGTATTGATTGTGGTAAGGTTGTGTATTGATTGTGGTAAGGTTGTGTATTGATTGGGGGTAAGGTTGTGTAATGATTGTGGTAAGGTTGTGTTTTGATTGTGGTGAGGCTGTGTATTGATTGTGGTAAGGTTGGTATTGATTGTGGTAAGATTGTGTTGATGTGGTCAGACTGTAATGATGTGGTAAGAATGTGGTGATGTGGTAAGACTGTGATGACATGGTACAACTGTAATGATGTGGTAAGACTTAAATTATGTGGTAAGATTGAGATGATGTGATGAGGTGGAGTTGGTGTGGTAATAATGTGATGATGTTGTAAGACTGTGATGATGTGGTAAGACTGTAATGATGTGGTTCGACTTAAATTATGAGGTAAGACTGTGATGATGTGGTAAGACTTAAATTATGTGGTAAGATTGAGATGATGTGGTAAGGCGGAGTTGGTGTGGTAAGAATGTGGTGAAGTTGTAAGACTTTGGTGATGTGGTAAGACGTTGGTGATGTGGTAAGACTTGGGCGATGTGGTAAGACTGTGGTGATGTGGTAAGACTTGGGCGATGTGGTAAGACTGTGCTGATGTGGTAAGATTGTGTTGATGTGGTAAGACTTTGGTGATGTGGTAAGACTTTGGTGATGTGGTAAGATTGTGTTGATGTGGTAAGACTTTGTTGATGTGGTAAGACTTGGTGATGTGGTAAGACTGTGGTGATGTGGTAAGATTGTGTTGTTGTGGTAAGACTGTGGTGATGTGGTAGGACTGTGGTGATGTGGTAAGACTGCGGTGATGTGGTAAGACTGTGCTGTGATGATGTGGTATGACTGTGGTGATGTGGTAAGACTGTGGTGGTGTGGAAAGACTGTAATGAGTGAATGCTTTGAAGCTCTGTTGAATGGTGTATGTTTGTACTGATTGTAAGACTGTTTGTATGATGATGAGGCTGTATTTACTGTCCAATATATTATGATAAGTTTATTAGACTACAAAAGTATGGTACGTAATTCATTGAACTATGTATCATGAGAGTATCATGAGAATTCTTTAGTTTCTGTAGTAGCAACGCAAACAAACGACAATAGCGTGGTATTAGCAAGTGCTGTGTTGTGATATGCCAGTCTAGATCATTGCTCAGCCGACAAATAAACGGAATACACATAGAGCACACAACACCTGGTAACTGCTTGATGTTCATGAACCTACAAACATCGCTCATGTACAGACTGTCAAATATCAGACAATGTGCTATAACTGTGTATCTCTAGATCATTTAATCAATCTCTGGTACAAGACTAAGACATACCTGTAACTTTGACCAAGTGCTGGAGCCACTCATGTTTGTGACTTATGCATGTCATAATTAATTGAACAAACTGCAAGAGGCGATGACTGACAATTGTTCTAGATTGCCAACTGATGCACTTGTACAAACTGCGAGCTTCTACTAGCCTTTTGTTCTCATGTAATCTAAGTGAATGAAATTTGTCTGAAAAAATATTGTTACCCATTGTACACATTGGCCAATTTTTATAAAAAAGATATGCTGTAATAACAAGGAAGGAGCAAAAAGAAAATTTAACATTTTAAAGTCCAAGTCTTGTTTTTAAACTTAAAATGGTTGTTAATAAAACCCCTGGTCATTCTGTGTACGCCCACTGCTGGACTATACTACATAAGTTAATATGCATATGTTCACTACTGCAATGTGTTGGTCATTCTGCATATGAACTCTACTGGATTACATGGGTCAATCTTTATAGGACCTCTTCTGGACTACATTGGTCATTCTGTACACATACTCTGCTAGAATACATTGATCAATATATATAAGTATTTTAACGGATTACATTTGCCATTTTGTATTTGTATTCTACTGGACTACATTTGCCATTCAGTATCAATACTAAGTCGCATTGGTCATTCTGTATATGAATATAACTGGACTGTATTGGTCATTCTGTATATGAACATAACTGGACTGTATTGGGCATTCTGTATCAATACTAAATCACATTGGTCATTCTGTATATGAACATAACTGGACTGTATTTGGCATTCTGTATCAATACTAAGTCGCATTGGTCATTCTGTATATGAACATAACTGGACTGTATTGGGCATTCTGTATCAATACTAAGTCGCATTGGTCATTCTGTATATGAACATAACTGGACTGTATTTGTCATTCTGTATATACACATAACTGGACTGTATTGGTCATTCTGTATATGAACATAACTGGACTGTATTGGTCATTCTGTATATACACATAACTGGACTGTATTGGTCATTCTGTATAAGAACATCACTGGACTGTATTGGTCATTCTGTATATACACATAACTGGACTGTATTGGTCATTCTGTATATGAACATAACTGGACTGTATTGGTAATTCTGTATATGAACATAACTGGACTGTATTGGTCATTCTGTATATACACATAACTGGACTGTATTGGCCATTCTGTATATGAACATAACTGGACTGTATTGGTCATTCTGTATATACACATAACTGGACTGTATTGGGCATTCTGTATATGAACATAACTGGACTGTATTGGTCATTCTGTATAAGAACATCACTGGACTGTATTGGTCATTCTGTATATGAACATAACTGGATTGTATTGGTCATTCTGTATATACAAACTGAACTGGTGATGCGATTGTAATGTTCCGTCAGTTGCACAGTGGTAGATTTAGTGGTATGATACCTTATCATTTGTCATTTTGCACGACAATCTTTTTATAATGTTATCACATGGCTTATCTATAGTGCACGAGTTTTATCCTTCAGTAGAGTAGACATGCCGTCATGTATGTGTTGAAATTTGGTAGTTACAAACTTTTGTGTATAAATTAGTTATGTAACCTGTAGATCACCGTAGGTTCAAAATGATATGGCATTCCTAGATTTTTGTTTATTATTTCTTAAGTTATATTCAAGATAAAAACTATGAGTCAATGTGTTATCTTTGAAAAACATCTCTTGTCTACACGTATTTCGACCATCAATATTAATAATTTTCTATGAGTAATGTAATATAACTGATGGCTCGAACAAAATCTGACCTAAGTCTTATTTCCCGGTACCCGGAATCATTCAGTGTGTCAAATTCCCACGTGTTGGGAATATCTTCTGTCTAAAGTCCTGTGCATCCCCGCCACCCCTCTCCCAAGGGGGCAACCCAGGGGGCTAAACATTGATAAATATATTGCTGTGATATTGTGACACATATCTATATATAACGCCATGCAATTATGCTATAATGATGCTGGAGATGCTTGCAAGAGTTTCTCAATGATTGTCAGTCATTGTTAGGTTTCGTCAGCAGTATTTTCTCTCTGACGTCTTAAAACCATATGTTAAAGGGTTGGTCAAAAAGTTCTGCATGTTGTTTTTTCGGCATTCCATCCTAGAAACATGGTTGTTGAGTAGTCTTAAACAATAGGACTTTCAGACTGTGTGTTAAATGTTTGGCTGGCAGCTGTTATCCTATCTACATCTATCTACATCTATCTACATCTATCTACATCTATCTACATCTATCTACATCTATCTACATCTATCTACATCTATCTACATCTATCTACATCTATCTACATCTATCTACATCTATCTACATCTATCTACATCTATCTACATCTATCTACATCTATCTACATCTATCTACATCTATCTACATCTATCTACATCTATCTACATCTATCTACATCTATCTACATCTATCTACATCTATCTACATCTATCTACATCTATCTACATCTATCTACATCTATCTACATCTATCTACATCTATCTACATCTATCTACATCTATCTACATCTATCTACATCTATATACATCTATCTACTGTGATCTACATGATACTCCAACAATCAGAAATTTGATAATGTTAGAGGAATGGCTTTAAAATGTCAGGTAATAGAATGAACAATTTCTTGATAAGCCCAATGTGTGATGCTATTGTCAGAACAGCTATTCAAGGGGTACAACTCTTGACCCCTGATTTGAAGGTTGTGAGTAAGGCGTCCCACCTTCAGCAAGTTTGAAGTGTGAACTTCCGAATCCCAGAACTAGATATAAGGCACAATTGATGGTTTATAATAACCTATGAAGCAGCCAACAAAAGTGATTGATATGAGATTAAAACATTTGTATGTGTATAAGTAAAAATGGTAGGGGGCCCCATAGCCGAGGGGTTATAGTCGCTGACCTCTCTAGGACCTCATGGCAGCGGGTTCAAATCACCCTGGTGTCTGTATGGGGTTACCTCCACCCTAAGGCCACACCTTTTTTATTTCTTGGTTTACAAGAATTTTTTGAAAAAAGTTAGACTGGTAGGTCGAAAAAAAAAAAAAAAAAAAAAAAAAAGATTAGGTATGTATAAATTTGGAAAAAACAAACAGTGTACTGCTAACCCTTTACTCAATAGACCTCTAGCCCATTTACCTACTGAATGCTGATAAGACACTGGTCACATAGCCTACTCTATCTCCATACAGGTTATTGGAAAATAATTGGTGATTGACACCTGTATACTTAAACATAAAATAACAGTGTAAAGTATTGGTTTAATCGCGTTTACATGAATGTATAAATTCTAGGGAATTAAATTTTCTGTATAATGATGTAAATTTTATTATTGTGGGTTATACTATAGTCACCATTTTAGTCAATACACTGTATTTATATTTTGTTATAAAATGAATTTATACAAGCAAAATCTATGTTCAAACACAAATGCAGATTTACTAATAGTTACAGTTACATTGGCGTATGTTGGCACATGTAAATAAAACAAAAAGTCCTAAATGTTAAATTTGACTTCAGTATTCTCACAGCTAATGATAATATTAACATGAATAATATATATTTCATGGTTCATTTAATCTGATTGGTTGATGCTAATTGTTTTGCAATTCATAAGCCACGCCCAAGACAGAAGATTAGTCCTACTGGTCACTAAATTGCCCCATGTGTCAGCTGTAAAAACATAAGAGTCATAAAACCCCAGGAGGTCTTTATTATGTGTTAATTCATATTGCTATTTCCTGTTAGATATAATTAATCCCATTGATAATTGCCATGATTAGGTCATATCAATCTTTGATCTCAATTTGTATTTCACAACGTGGCTGCAACTGTCATCCAAAAATATTTACTTCAAAGGTTTAGCCAGCGACTTCAAACATCTTTGATGTTTATTCTTGTTGAAAATTAAATTGTTTTCACAAGAATTGCAACACAGACAATAAGTACCTGGATTTGACCTACTTTAATATTGATTTTGTGCTGGTGAATTTTCAGAAAATAGCAGACTTGTGTACACATAAAATGTCATGATGACCTATTTTTTCTGTGAAAATTTCTTTACATGGGATTATTTGATGGCCGTTTTTGGAATAACTTTTATTATTAACCATATTTTTTTGGTGGAATTAATATCTTACAAGATTGCTTTTTACATTAGGGTAAGTTAAAGTTATGGTACTTATTGTAAAAATCCGAGAATTTATTGTAAAGTATGTGAAGAAATTACGCTTCCGCGAGTGCAGCGTAAAATTGCTACCTGTGATGTTTTAAATGCAGTTTATGCAAAAACTTTATATAGTAACCCACTTTTTGTTTAAATGCTTTAGCTTAAGGAAAGAGCGATCTTTTCATAAGAATAAATTAGAATGTCCGAATTTTACGAAAAAAATGGATTTTAAGTGGTTTAAAAACAAGTGAGTGAAAACGCGTGATCATGGAGATGGTATTACGGCGTGAAATCGAGTGATCATGGAGATGGTATTAGGGCGTGAAAACGAGTGATCATGTCATTTTAATATATATATATAACACTTGTTTAATATTCAAGTCGAAATGTCACTTCTTCTGTTTTTTTGTTTTTTTTCACGGCATCGGGAGGAAAAAAATCCGAAATCGTATTTTTATTTTTTTTCCACTTTTGCAAAAATTACGTTCGCCGGTTTTGTAAACCAAGAAATAAAAAAGGTGTGGCCTAATGGCTGAAATAGTTACTACATGATCATGCCTGTGTATCTGACTTGATGTCCAATTATTTAAAAATCTTTATTCAGTTGAAGAGAACTTGCTGTGGTTGTTAACGTAAGACTTGATTGGTTTACACAACACTGATATGCAAATAGCAAACCATGTTAGTACAGCTGTGCTAGTACCAATAGATCCATTCACCTATGTTTGGCACAGAGTAAGATCTTATACCTAGACTTGATTGAGATATGCTCCCTATGTCCGAACAATTGTTAGTTGGATGTAAAAAACTTACCTAGAAATGTCAATTTATGATATGAAGTAAAATAACACTGTCCCTGACATTAGTAGGAAAACTATGAAAACATTAATGCACTTGACAATGCTCAATAATTATTTTGACTTCATAAATTGAAAATTCCTGAAGTTATGTACCTGCAAATTTGCCAATTTGGCACCAACAAAATAAAATGAAACCACATTGATATGACACCAGAATAAAGACTTATTTATAATTTATATTGTTATGTGGTTTTCGTCCGATCTACTTTTGTAACAGCCTTCACCATGTAATAATCAAAGATAATCAAGTTATTACACTTCTAGATACAACCTTGCAGAGTGGATAATTAATACCAGACATCAGTGTGGTTGTCTTGTAGAACAAACCCTCATTTTACACGTATCTTCAGTATGTATGTGTAGTACTGATCTATCAACAACCGGTGTTAATCACAACATCATAATTATCTAATGTACTTCTTACTAGACATGGAATCCAGAATTCTGGAATCTCTGAAATTGGTTTTCTAGAGGTACAAGCGAAGTTTTATTTTAAATGAGGGATGTCAACGAATATTCAGATATTCAGTCGGATGTTAAATCCTGTCTTGTTTTCTTGCAATTCTAGTTCAGTTATAACCAGGTATTGTTGTTTGCTCATGCAGCAGGAGTAAAGTAAAAGCCAGCTGTCCTTGTACCAGTCTTTATACCAATCTGGAGTAAATCTATGCAGTAATATGTCTTCAGATACTTCATCTCAGAGTAATGCTCGCTAGAAATTAGCTGTCAGTTTTTACTGTGCTTTTATGTACCTCAAACTGTTGATGATGTTATCATAGACGTAAACAATAACTGTTTGACCATGGGATACTTCTGTTTTATTTTGTTTTAGGTAAACTCTTGAAAGAGTTACGTAAAACTTTATCATTTCATTTCACAACAGTCAACTGTACTATTGATATTAAATTATAATTTTTATGAGAAATCAACAGTAAACAAATTTGGCAAGTTATGACAATAAAAATTTTGTCTTGTTAATTATTTCAAGTTCTGCAGACGTTTTTACTGAATAAATTGAATTTGTCAAGAATTCAGTTTACCTGTTGAAAATATGCGTTTATAATATTTTGCATACTCGGTTTCTAAAAAATATGATGATCACTTTGCAGACACATTCACATCTCCTTGAACATTTGTTCAGTCGCATACAGAACATTATTATGCCATTAGATGAATTTCTTGGAGAATGTTGTCAATATTGTTTGATAATGAACATCATAAAATACACATTAGTAATTATTATTGTTTGCCCAAAGGCAGCTGATAGTGTTAGAAAGTTCCAACACATTTCTTGCCTAGTATTGTGTAGACTTAACCTAAAAACAATTTATGCTAATTGCTAATTAATAGGCTATGCTGTTACTGATTTCTTATTGAAGCGTTTTTTAGTAATTAGGGATAATGGCCCTTATCTGAGTACAGACCCCACATCTAACTGCAGGGTCTCTTATCTCACAGCTGACCCATTTATCTGTTACATTGTCGCCTCTCACAATCTGATACTGTAACTGTTGCGCCATTGATGGCTTAACTTTATTTATCACATTTTTTCAGCAGATCATATTTCATTGATACAGTTACATTAAATAAATATATTACGTTATATAATTATGAATATAGCTGATTTTGTAATCAATGCTCAAATAATCAAATTAAGACCAATTAGAGTAATCTGTTTGCTTCACTCCCTAAAATGTTAACGGGAATTATTTTTTGGATTTGGCTGTATTTCATAGTTTTGGTGTCAAGATTGTCAGTTGTTTCCATGTCAGTGGTTTCTGTGTCATTGTCAGTTGTTTCCATGTCAGTGGTTTCTGTGTCATTGTCAGTTGTTTCCATGTCAGTGGTTTCTGTGTCATTGTCAGTTGTTTCCATGTCAGTGGTTTCTGTGTCATTGTCAGTTGTTTCCATGTCAGTGGTTTCTGTGTCATTGTCAGTTGTTTCCATGTCAGTGGTTTCTGTGTCATTGTCAGTTGTTTCCATGTCAGTGGTTTCTGTGTCATTGTCAGTTGTTTCCATGTCAGTGGTTTCTGTGTCATTGTCAGTTGTTTCCATGTCAGTGGTTTCTGTGTCATTGTCAGTTGTTTCCATGTCAGTGGTTTCTGTGTCATTGTCAGTTGTTTCCATTTCACTGGATTCTGTGTAATTGTTAGTTGTTTCCATGTCAGTGGTTTCTGTGTCATTGTCAGTTGTTTCTCTTAATCTATGTCTGTGTTTTCAGTGACAATATCGGTGGTTTGATTGTAAACGACCTCAGTGTCAGTTGCACTGTCTGTGTCAAGGTCATCTGTCTCTGATATCCTAGTTTTCTGTCAATGCCAATTAACTGCTTTCCAAGCCAATTAGTTCACTGTTTTCTCTGACATTATTACAGGTAGAGTATTTTTGTTACTTATTTATTTTGTTGCACACTTTACAACCAAACTATGTACACCATCGAATGTGTATACTTCATGGCTACTGGTGCATCTATAGCATCATGAGAATCTTGATAAAACACTGAAGATGTTTTTATTATCATGTTTCCATTTTTTCGCTTGTCTATGAGTTTATGACTATCATGCTGTTATATGTTATATCAATTAAGCAAATTCCTCAGCATATTATTACAGAGTCAGCAGAAATGAATTCAGTTACACAATTTATACTCAATATGTCTGCTTGGGTTTAGTGCTGGATTACCTAGCAATCTATGGGTACCTATGAGGCCACATTTAAAATAAGCTTTGTTTGCTCTCTCCCAACCGTACTTGGTAAGTTGCCTTGTGAAGCAGACAGTTCATTTTTAAAATAAACATGCGGGCATTGAACTACGCATCTCTTTATAAAGTCTACAAACAATCCTGTCTGTTTGGCCAATTGTTTTTGAAAAGCAGCATGTTTCGGGTAGATGTTTCGGGTAGATGTTTCGGGTAGATGTTTCGGGTAGGTAACAAACAAACATTTGTTTGAGTTTGTTCCAATGTGTTGTAGGAATATTTGTGTATTCGTAATGTATAACACAGTAGGTGTAAAACACATGGTAGATGTGTGTATGTTAATTGTTTCAGACATACTCCCAAGTACATTGATTGATACATACATTCTGCCTGTTACTTGCTGCTATCTCTCTTACATTGAGTGCATGCTTCATTCACATCACAATACAATTATCTCATAGTGAGGTTTTATATTTAAAGTTTGTACTTCTAAATGATTGAGTTCTATAAATTGAAACTGTTCGGTTTTAGTTCATTTAATTTACACCATTATTTCAATTAGTTGAAAAATGTTACAGCCTTATTTCCATTAATTGATATTGTTATAACATGCTTGCGGAATTATTTCAATTGACTTAAAATGTTACAGCACTAATTCAGTTGATTAAAAATATTGCAGAATTGATTAAATTTAATTGAGAATGTTAGTTAATTGAAAATGTTGCAGCATTAATTTAATTAATTGAAAATGTTACAGTTAATTGAAAATGTTGCAGCATTAATTTAATTAATTGAAAATGTTGCAGCATTAATTGATGTTGATGGTATAGCAATAATTGAAATTGTTGTAACATAAATGGAATTTAAAAGTCTTTTGACTGATTAAGCCAGTAGATCTAGACATTAATTTAATTTAACAGAGGAAATGTTAAACTTAGCCAGTGTGTGAACTGAATTTTTAGATATCATAAATAGAATACAAGCGACATCACAAAGATTTGATAGACCGATACAGCATGTTTAAGTTCTTGTTGCTTTGGGTTTGCATCAATGTTTGAAAAATTTATTTCAATATTTTCAGCATAAATATATCGATATTACGATCCTACTTTTTTAACCCTTTTCTCCTACGTGTTTCAGTACGCAGTTCGGTACCCATTGCCCGTACAGAGATCTCTGAGGAGGAACCTTATACAGCCAGACTTAGATGGCATCGTGCTTACATACCCAGATATTATAGTTCTACACCAATCAAATACAGGTACGATCTTGTATATACATGTATGTTTTACTTTAACCGTTCGACCCCTCGATATTTTATTCCAATTCATTATGCTTCCCAAAGGAGAAGCAATTAGCTGCGATTTCATCGGTCCATCTGTCCGTGCGTCGGTCCCGCATTCCTATCTGCGCAATTTCTCCGCATTCACCACAATATAATACGCATGTAAGGAAGTTGTCAGTTACTTTTTGAGGGACAAGTTGGTACTTGTTGTAAAGTATAATATTATTGGTAAATACAGGACTTGAACCAGGATTTGGGCTTGGGGGAGGTGGAGGCGGAGGGGGGTCATAACTTACTCAGGTTTTAGCTCAATTCTTACAGTAAGGACTGTGTTTTATTCTTTGTTTATAAAAAAATCTAATGCTACAATAAATCAGAATCTTTTATTTGAAAACCTTATAATTAAAGGTCTCTGTATATTGTCATATCTATACTCGGACATACCTGTAAGGTTGGGGAATTGAAAATATGTGACCTTGAGAAGACACTACCTTGGGTAGATGGGATCTGGTTGTATTAATTTAATGTATTTTTCATACAGAGTTGAAATGCAAGAGGGTCTTGGTGGTTTGACGGACACGGATTGGAGGCCAGTTGCTAGGAATGTTACCAGACCGGATATTACCGTTAGAGACATCAGTCCGAGGAAAGATTACCGGTTCAGAATTCGTGCCGAGTTAGAGAATGGAGAAGTTAGCGACCCGACACCGCCGATACAGTACTACAGGTCACATTGTAAGTAGTTCACAGAAATTCTTGAATCATGATATCAGTTATACCGATATGTTACATAAAATATTTCCTCTTTTAGTTTATGTATATACAGTAGACATTGCTCGAGCGCCCACCTGTATTAAGCAACTTTTTTATTAAACAATCACTTAAATTCCCGCCGGAGCATTTTTACTATATAAATAGTATCTATTAAACGACTTTTCTATAAGCAGATATATATATGAATTTATTATACTGTCCAAAGAGATTGTTTTTACATTCATGTGTAGCCGTCTAGGATAGTTCAGTGGGTAGAGCACTATACAGTCAATCTTGGGGTTATAGGTACGAACCTTGGTGCTGCCATATATACTCTGTTACAATTTTACTGAAGATAACATACATCTGAAGTCATGTGTCCTCCACCCATGATTCATGCGGGGAACTTGTCATGTGTCCTCCACCCCTGATTCATGCGGGGAAGAAGTCATCTGCCCTCCACCCCTGATTGATGCGGGGAAGTAGTCATCTGCCCTCCACCCCTGATTGATGCGGGGAACTTGATTAATAATTCAAAAAATATTTTATCGAAAAAGTACAAAGTTGAGCAGTTTTTGTCATGATGAAACTGTTTATGCTCACCTCCACCTTACTTTGTGTTTTTTATACCATTTTTTGGCCAGAATTATTTTTCATTTTGCAGCTGATGTTATGCACATTTGTATTGCTAGCCACGCCCTTGAAAGTAAATATTATGATTTTTCACGATTGGAAATTTTGTGTATTTCAGTTCCAGTGAAGCGGGAACCACTCGCCGATTACAAACTTGTGGAGTATGAAGCAGTTTTCCTAAACAGACCTTACTTTGACCATCTTACCAAATATGGTAATGTATAGAATATATTTAAATATTCTCAAGCAAAGCAATGGATCAAAAAGACTTCTAAACTGCAACATATCGCTGTGTATCGGATAATAATTCACCATTATTCCGCAGTAAGCCACCAGAAATAAATGACATTACTTGGCCCAAGTCTGAAATGAACTGTTTGTTTGACAGTAGATATTTGAAATTATGGTATAAACAAGAAATATCTTGAAAAAATATGATCGGCGAAATTTAAAAGTTAAGATTTGTTGTGCAACATAAAAAATGCCGAGATGTTAAGATTGCTGGTCACTCCAGATCCAAAATGGATTTCGGCAAATTCATGAAAGTTCAGTGGATTTTGGTAATTTAATGTACCCTTTGTCAAAAGGTTAACCAATCTGCGTCAAGGTGATAAACATTGTTTGGTTGAAGAGAAATTGCCTTGGTGGTTAACGGAAGATTTGATTGGTTTACACGACACTGATATGCAAATAGCAAAACCGTGTTAGTACGGCTGCGCTGAAAAACTATATGTATTACAACTTACAAATGTTTTGCATATTGCAGTTCCACCACGTATGCCCATCGTGAAACCTGACATGGTGGTAATGGATCAAGAATCTGTGGAACTTTTGTGGAAACCAGCAATTGTTGCCGAGGCCATCAAAGGAGTGTGCAACCTTACCTACACCATTGAGGTAAGGTTCTATTGTCGTGAAATTTACCTCGACCTGTTAGAATTCTGGGTTTTAGCATGTCTGAAGTTTATATTCTATACTTTGGTGTGTTTTATGTATGTTTACATCATATCAAAAGAGGGTCGGTACGTTGAGAAGATGGTGTACAACAAACCAGGGGTGTAGCCAGACCTCGTACAATGTCTACACAAATAATCTATTTATAAATAATTTTTCAAAGGTTTTATATCCATAATTTTTTTATCCCAAAGTGCATACAAATGCTCTACAGTTGATTATAGTATTTTCATGTTTTTTTTGTGACAACCATTTGTATCCCCAACGGCGTATTTTGCATACAGGTAGCTACGCGCAAGTGTGGTTTTGCAGTTATCCCCCTTGTCAGTTACATTACTTGGTGACGTTGGTTTTGACTTCGATGTCTATTTTAAGTCAAAGAGGACCGTATAACACCATCGCCTCACCGTATAACACCATCGCCTCACCGTATAACACCATCGCCTCAATGTACTGGCCCCCTTTGCATTTTACAAAGTACAGTTGGACCGTATTTATTCAATAACATTCTGAATACTCCGTATCATCCTAAATAAATATCAGGTACCGATGTATCTTCTTATGCACGTCAAAATGAAATTGGCTATTAAACTTGTCACGTCATCTAAAACCACTAAAAACTTGGCAAAGCCTCATTTTTATGGTCTCTAGAAGATTCGTTTAATAAATTTAATAATAAATGACCACTTATGTAATGTCCTCTATATACATTAATTGTATAGGTTGAATATCACTTGTATGTCAGTCAATATTTTTAATAAACATGCAGTATTTCTCTGTACATTAATATAACAATTTTATTGTTGCTTTTATAAAGGTTCGATGTCCGCCAAGTTTTGAATGGAGAGAGCTTGTGACTGGTATACATATCTGTAGTCATACAGTCACAAAACTTCATCCCCGCATTGATTACATCTTCCGTATCCGTGCATGGAATGAGTATGGTTGCTCGGAGACGACACTTCCTGTGTCCCTGTATCGTCCTCATGGTAACCGTCATTGATAATCAATATTACAAGATTTATTTCCTTCAATATATTATAAATATTTCAAAAATATTTAAATTTTGATAAAAGAATCAAATTCATTGGTATAAAAATAATCTGATACAAATCATTCAATTGTGATAAAGGAAAAAAAGAAAAGAAATTCATCGTTAAATGCAGGAAAACCTCCTCATGAATAAACCCGTATTTTCAAGGACTGGTTCTCATGAATAAACTCGTATTTTCAAGGACTGGTTCTCATGAATAAACCCGTATTTTCAAGGACTGGTCCTCATGAATAAACCGGTATTTTCAAGGACTGGTTCTCATTTTTTCTTCCATATTTTAACTTGATAATCGGACCACCTCATAACTAGAATGGACTTGCCTCAGAATCAATGGTCGTCTTATTAATATATGGTTTCACTGTATGAGTTCCTATCTTACATCACTGGATAAGTTTATGACATTTGAGAAATCTTATATTCTGCGTTTTTAAATGAGTATATATTATTCTATGTGTTTTGTTTATAGTTTACTATATTATTGTATTTACGTATACATTTGTATGTTTTTGTATATTTGTATCAGTACGACAGGATGATGACGACGATGAGGAGTTTGAGAGAGAATGGGAGCTGAAGTACGGAACACAAGGTAAATATGTCTGTCTAATCTCGTATCAGACGTACTTCCAATCTTTCCTGAATGTACTCTCTCTATATCTTGTTTGTTGAAATTCCTCTCCTTGTTGAAATATTTGTATTGCACTGTAAACCTAGAAATGTTTACGAAGACAATATTTCGCATTTTTCCATTGATAGGCTATTTCCGACTCCCTTTTCTTTCTAGGGAAACGTACTGTGCATCCCTTGGACCCCTAAATTAAACTTTTATCTAGTACAAACTGCGTATCTAGAACCCTACAAATTTACTACGGACCACAATTTGTCAAACACTAGAGTCCAAGAACCCCTTGCTGAAAAGTCCAATGAAAACCCTAAAACACATTCTAAATTTTTTTTCATAGTCAAGATGATAAATTAGAAGATCCTGTATGGTTTGTACAAATCGCTACTTTCGTTTTAATGTATAAAATCGGCAACTTTGAGTTTAGAAACACGTCAGTATCAAACCAATAGAAGCTCTTCTTGTAAAATGAAATACAATTTGTGTGGATCGGATCTACCATGTAGTCATCTGAGAAGAGAAAAACAATATTGTGCCGCTTAAACTGTCTCTTGATATCACATTCAAATAATTACAGTAAGTGTAGAAAACACATCCCAACCTTTAACTTGTTAGCCGTTTTTTGTTGTCATCTTTCTAGGAAATCAAATAGTCGGGAAAACCTGGCCTTCTCCTGTAATTGTATAATGAGAGGTTAAACTGGTGAAGAATTATATTCAGGAAACTTTCAATATACTGTTCACCGGAGATTGTCCTGAGTTCTCTCCCTTTGTCGCTTGTAGAGTTTACTCCCTTTCCTATAAGAGATAACATTAGAGAACTTTAGAAGGGTTAAAGGGAGATAACTCGTGACGATTGCCTGTGGTATGGAGTACTATACAAATGAATTCATACAGATATTGTATGTCCATTATTTTATTTTTTTCTGAATATTACTACAGAGATTTAGATAGGAGTTAAATAAATGTTAGTAAGTAGAAGAATATTCGACAAGTTAAATGAATGAGAGATAGTTTCCTTGTATAAGCCTGACAATATGTTTCCCTGTGATCAACATGTATGTCTGAAGTCTCCTTGTATAAGCCTGACATGTTTCCCTGTGATCAACATGTATGTCTGAAGTCTCCTTGTATAAGCCTGACAATATGTTTCCCTGTGATCAACATGTATGTCTGAATTCCATTAGTCCTGTGTTATTGTTTTGTTTTCTGTATAAATTGTTGAATTTTTAGATCCAGACCCAAATATGACTCGAGGTAATTTGGATTTTAGATGTGAATTTTCATTGTATGTGTTTGTTGAGATGTTGTTTTGCTGTAATATCTGAAGTGCTCTGCTGTCCTTCTGTTTGTATGAAGTTCTTCTTTTGACTGAACATATTGTTGAAAATTGAAAACACTTTGTTAGGGCTCATCATTAGGGGCCATATCAAGGGAAGGTTGGAATCCTGGGTTGTTGGGTGATCTATCAGGAGTCAGTTGCTATCCAGTGCTGTTAGGGTTCCATTAAGTTGAGATTCAGTGTTGATAGGGATCAAATTAGGGGTCATTTTTAATTCTGTTATATTTTTGGCAAATATATGGGGTTGATTGGGATCAAGTTTTGTTTGGGGGACTAATTAAGGGTCAGTGGGTTTTAATAGTATTGTATTCCATATAAGGGGTCAATTTGATGTAGTGAAACTTGAGAGCCAATCAGGGTTGAGTTGGGATATTATAAACCTTGGAAGCATTCAGGACTTATTTGAGATATTACTGTAATGTGTGTTTTGTTGTTTTAACTTTTTCAGCCATTTTTTAATTGCTATTTAATTAATATCAGTAATAAGCTTCGCTGCAAATAATAAACAGTTTATGATAGTTATTTGTAATTGTATACTTATTTCATTTAGAAATAAATATATCATGTTTGTGTAGTTCATACTTACGTCATAAAGTTTTTCATCTTCACTTCACATCCATATAAACTTCATGCAAATTCCATTCTGATATTTAATGGTTGCCATGCAATATTTATACTTATTTCATACAATGTTCATACTTATTTTATACAATATTTATACTTATTTCATACAATATTTATACTTATTTCATACAATGTTCATACTTATTTCATACAATATTTATACTTATTTCATACAATATTCACACATTATTTCATACAATATTATACTTATTTCATACAATATTCACACATTATTTCATACAATATTTATACTTATTTCATACAATATTCACACATTATTTCATACAATATTTATACTTATTTCATACAATATTTATGCTTATTTCATACAATATTTATACTTATTTCATGCAATATTCACACATTATTTCATGCAATATTCACACATTATTTCATACAATGTTCATACTTATTTCATGCAATATTCACACATTATTTCATGCAATATTCACACATTATTTCATGCAATATTCACACATTATTTCATGCAATATTCACACATTATTTCATGCAATATTCACATTATTTCATGCAATATTCACACTTATTGTCATTAGATAATCATGCCTAATTGACTCGGTATTCATACTAATATCATGCAATATATATTTTATGAGTTTTCATACATTAAAAAGTTCTTTTTATTGTAGTTTAATATTAAGTTTGGTTTAACTTTTATAGACATTGCAATAAAACATAACATTGTATCGGGAATAGTTTGTTTAATGTAGTCAGTAATTGTAACAACACAACAATTCTATTTCGAGGTGTTGGTGCCAGAACCAGTTATCTCCATATAAATATATAAAGGAGATGGTAGGTTCTGGCTCTAACCCCTCGATTTATTATTAAAAATACTAAAAGTAACAAGTCAGTAATTGTATTTATGTGTATATTGTTATTGTATTGTGCGTTTTGTAGTATCGATTCAAAATAAGTGTAAATTGTGTCCACACTGTCGATTGTTCAATCGTTTGTAAAACATGTTTTCATTGGCTGTCCACTTGTAAAACATGTTTTCATTGGCTGTCCACTTGTAAAACATGTTTTCATTGGCTGTCCACCTCAATGTTTGCGTAAAACCATTCTCAAGTAAATATAAACAGATCATACATGTGAAACAATTGATGGTACAATTAACATTGAAAGAAGTTTTACCAGAAAACACTTTTTTGATGCAGGGCTCTATAATTCTTTTTCAAAGACACTTGTCTCAGACTAATGGAAATCTAAAATTTGACACTGACAGTACAAAATTTGAACATTTAATGTTTGTATGAAATCTCAAATGTTGATAACTTTGCATTGTGATCAATCTCAGATACTGTTTCTATCAATGAAATATTTGTGTTTGAAGTGATGTTGTTTTGAGCTGAAACTTTCGCAATTAATTCTTATAAAATCTATAACCAGCTTGTTTTGTTTACAAATTTGCAATGCTTAAAGCAAGAATATATACCAACTATAAACCTGATAGTGCATTGCTATATTTTAAAATATATTTGCTGTGTCTAAATCCATTTGATTGAGTTGTGATTTAGTGAATTGACAACATTGATATCTGTGAAACAAAAGTGGTTTACTTTCATTATGTGTCAGAGTTTGCCATATAGAATCATGCAGTGCTTACCCGACTAAAATATGTTTTGTCTTGTGTTTATCATGAAAACTGTCTATTCATACCTATTGGTTAAAAGGTAATCATTTCTTGATCCAACAAGGAATACCCTCGAGTTTAGTTGAAGTATGGAACTTTAATTTCTAGTAATGTACGGCATTTGTTGGTTGATTAATTTAACGTTTGATGACTGTATTATAGTTCCACCGAAGTTGCCGATTGATACGCCAAAGATTGTGACACAGTCCAGCGATTCTATCTGGTTCAGTTGGTTGTCAGCTCGAATCCCAGCGTACGCCACTCAGACAAACATCAACTATGTGGTAGAAGTCAAGGTAACTATGGCTAACTTAAATATAGGTTTGTTTTACCCTCCCATGACTAATGCCATGATTGGTCAAGTAGATAAGTTTGAAAAAAATATTTTTTATGGCTGAGATCAGAATGTCAGAATATAGCAATAATTTTTATTCCTTCTTCATTGTGAGTGTGGTTGAGACTTCATTGTGAGTACGGTTGAGACTTCATTGTGAGTACGGTTGAGACTAATTCAACGAAGGGCTGTAACTGGATAAACTGGTTCAATCTTCTGGTTATCAACCTGACCTAGATTTCGTTGAGAGACACACTGCATACATTTGGTCGAATTCCAAAGGAATTGGGCATAAACTGTCAATTTTCGCAATTTTGGATAATTCAAGGGCCATAACTCTAAAGATAATGGTTTGACAAGTCATCAAACCTGGACGTTATTATGAAACATTTTCTGCATTAGTGTAGCCGATATACCTGGATTTCTTTTACTGTGACAGTATTTCAATGTTCACGTATTCCCAATAGACTAAATGGATTCTCTTAATTATATTAAACGTGTTAAATACAACTTTAAGACTGAACACATTTTGTCAAGAGTTATGTCCCTTGTGTATACATGTACTAACTGTATTGTGAGAAGTCTTGTTTGTTATCTTTAGGAACCTCCGTCTACAGCATGGAGACGTGAAGCCACAGGTTTGTTGGACTGTCAGCATGTCCTAGAAGGTTTGAACCCCAACCAGGAATACCACATCCGAGTCCGTGCAGAGACCGAGTTTGGTCCTAGTGAACCCACAATGCCAATTATCATCCGGGGACGAGGTTTGTACCTTTATGTTGTACATGCAATAAATTATTCATAATGTTGTTACCTTTTACGTTGGGTTGATAGGAAGAATTATAGACCCTGTGAAAAATGGTATCAACCTCAAGCTATACTCTCAGTCAATATCACTTTTTCAAGGTGGATAAATCCACTGGAGATTTTCTTGAGTTTTGTCCCTTATCCATTCTAGAGTTCTCTCCCATTATCCCTTCTAGAGTTCTCTCCCATTATTCCTTCTAGAGTTCTCTCCAATTATCCCTTCTAGAGTTCTCTACCATTACCCCTTCTATAGTTCTCTCCAATTATCCCTTCTAGAGTTCTCTCCCTTTATCCCTTCTAGAGTTCTCTCTTTTTATCCCTTCTAGAGATCTCTCCCTTTATCCCTTCTAGAGTTCTCTCCCATTATCCCTTCTAGAGTTCTCTCCCATTATCCCTTCTAGAGTTCTCTCCAGTTATCGATTCTAGAGTTCTCTCCCATTATCCCTTCTAGAGTTCTCTCCCATTATCCCTGCTTGAGTTCTCTCCCATTATCCCTGCTTGAGTTTTCTCTTTTCACACCTGACGACTTTCCACGGCAGAAATCACACGTCAAACAACAATTATTTATGTCTGTATGTTTATATTCAGGATCTCGATCAAGTTCTCGTAGATCTAGTGTGGACAGAGATGAGATAAATCTGGATGGAAAGCTCGATGTCACTTACCTGGAAAATCTCATGTCTGGAGGTTTGTACGGAATTTATATTACAATCCAACCTCTCCATAGCAACACCCTGTGGGAGACAACCTCTCCATAGTAACACCCTGTGGGAGACAACCTCTCGATAGTAACACCCTGTGGGAGACAACCTCTCCCTAGCAACACCCTGTGGGAGACAACCTCTCCCTAGTAACACCCTGTGGGAGACAACCTCTCGATAGGAACACCCTGTGGGAGACAACCTCTCCCTAGCAACACCCTGTGGGAGACAACCTCTCCATAGCAACACCCTGTGGGAGACAACCTCTCCATAGCAGCACCCTGTGGGAGACAACCTCTCCATAGTAACACCCTGTGGGAGACAACCTCTCCATAGTTACACCCTGTGGGAGACAACCTCTCCATAGCAACACCCTGTGGGAGACAACCTCTCGATAGTAACACCCTGTGGGAGACAACCTCTCCATAGCAACACCCTGTGGGAGACAACCTCTCCATAGTAACACCCTGTGGGAGACAACCTCTCCATAGCAGCACCCTGTGGGAGACAACCTCTCGATAGTAACACCCTGTGGGAGACAACCTCTCCATAGTAACACCCTGTGGGAGACAACCTCTCCATAGCAACACCCTGTGGGAGACAACCTCTCCATAGTAACACCCTGTGGGAGACAACCTCTCCATAGCAACACCCTGTGGGAGACAACCTCTCCATAGTAACACCCTGTGGGAGACAACCTCTCGATAGTAACACCCTGTGGGAGACAACCTCTCGATAGTAACACCCTGTGGGAGACAACCTCTCGATAGTAACACCCTGTGGGAGACAACCTCTGGATAGTAACACCCTGTGGGAGACAACCTCTCGATAGTAACACCCTGTGGGAGACAACCTCTCGATAGTAACACCCTGTGGGAGACAACCTCTCCATAGTAACACCCTGTGGGAGACAACCTCTCCATAGCAACACCCTGTGGGAGACAACCTCTCGATAGTAACACCCTGTGGGAGACAACCTCTCCATAGCAACACCCTGTGGGAGACAACCTCTCCATAGTAACACCCTGTGGGAGACAACCTCTCCATAGCAACACCCTGTGGGAGACAACCTCTCCATAGTAACACCCTGTGGGAGACAACCTCTCCATAGCAACACCCTGCGGGAGACAACCTCTCCATAGTAACACCCTGTGGGAGACAACCTTTCCATAGTAACACCCTGTGGGAGACAACCTCTCCATAGTAACACCCTGTGGGAGACAACCACTCCATAGTAACACCCTGTGGGAGACAACCTCTCCCTAGTAACACCCTGTGGGAGACAACCTCTCCATAGTAACACCCTGTAGGAGACAGATATCGTCTGTTGTTGAGAGGTTGTTGCGTTACAGAGGTTAAAGTGGTAGTAATACTTTGTTGCAGGAAATATTGACATTGTTGCTAAGGAAGAGGTGGTTGCTATAGTGAGGGTTGTTTTTGTAGTGTTGTACTGCATTCTGATATTCGACTGTGTTCTATCCTTGAACAATGTAGTTATATTTAATTTGATTTCATTGCCAACATTGTCCATTATTGAACAGAGACAGTTGTCTGTACTTGTACGGAAATTTTAAAGATTATAATAATGAATTGTTATTTGGCTAAAATATTTATGATTTCTATTGAACAAGTTTGGTTTTTAGATAATTTAGATACAACTGTGATCACTTTGAGGAATTGTTTTCGTAATTTGTAGTTAATGTTTTAATTTATAGTTCCACCCAGAATGCCATCAACTCGTCCGATAGCAGTCAACGCCGAACCCGACAGACTGACACTGAAGTGGTCCTCTTGTAGAACACCATCATATGTTAGAGGTAAACTGCAAGCTAGTTTTTGATGGTTAAATGGGTGCTTGACAACCAGAGAAGCAATGTTGTCGTCAAGTATTGTTTTGATCAACTTTTCACTCTGTAATGTTAATTTTCCTTGTTTGATATGTCTTTCTTTTGACAATATTCTAAAATTTTAATTTTATTTCATATTTGATGAGAACAGCTAGAACTTAAAGCAACTCGATGTATTCTAATGAAACTTTACACATATAAACAAACATGATGAGAAAGGTCTGTACCTCTAAGGTCAAGGTCTGTACCTCCCAGGTCAAGGTCACAGTCATTTGTTAACCTTCTAGTACCATGTCTTGTTTCAATATTTCAGCCTCCAATGTGACCTACATTGTTGAGAAGAGGGAGCCGCCCGGTCACATCTGGTCAGTTGTTAGTAAGGATATCAAAGGTACCAAGTTTGACGTCACTGGACTGAACGGTGATCAAGACTATATGTTCCGAATCCGAGCCAAGAATGAATATGGCATCAGTGAACCTACGTTGCCAATGACGATATACAGGGATAGAGGTATATATAGTAAATCCTCAAATAAAGACCATCGCAATAATGAGTCCTTTTTCACTGTTTTGCTCTTTATTCAACCTGAATATTATGACCATGTCAATACAAAAACAGCTTTCAAGGGTCCAAAGAATGGACATATTACTGAGGTTTTATTGTGTTTGTTTCTTGTTATGCACTGACATTTTAAGTTGACAACTCAAGACCTTGCAGGCAACCCATTTATCTCAGTTGGTGGAGAGTTGTGATGTGAGATGCCTTACACTTGATTGAAGATGATGATTGTTAAACAAATACATCAAAGTCAGTAATGTAATGAACAAATTACATATTACTCAGTGATTCACGGATATATCATCTTGCAATGACACGGTTTCTCTACATATTGTTGCATATTTGCATTATTCATTTGGAAACATATCACTGTACTTGTAAATGATAGAATGTTAGAGTTGTTGAAAATAACCAAGGAACACGTTGCTGTATGTCTGTTTTGCTTGTAATTTTAGACGATTATGTCCCACAAAGAATCAGAAGTCGATCTGGATCCCGTGACAGCTTGTTTGGTTCCCGTGCTCGAGGTCGAAGTTCATCTATAGATTACTCTGGTTCCAAGTTTGAAGACATGGATAGAAGCTCCGTAGATAGAATACGTATGCTAGAATTTCATTCTGTCGAAACACTTTTACATTCAATTGGGTTTTTACCTCCCTTTATTAGATACTTCTACTTAAATGTGAAATATTATCTCCCTTTATTAGAGATTCTAATTAAAATATGAAACATTAACTCCCTTTATTAGATACTTCACCCCAGTAGCGCCATTGACCGATTTTTCGTGTTCCTCAAAACATGACTTTATTTCAACTTAAAATATGAAACATTAACTCCCTTTATTAGATACTTCACCCCAGTAGCGCCATTGACCGATTTTTCGTGTTCCTCAAAACATGACTTTATTTCAACTTAAAATGTGAAATATTACCTCCCTTTATTAGATACTTCCACTTAAAATGTGAAACATTACCTCCCTTTATTAGATACTTCCACTAAAATGTGAAACATGCTTATATCTAAAGTATGAAAATTGCGGTACAGTAAATATTTGAAATTCTACTTTGATAAATGCAGACATAGAATTGTATTCTGTGTGGATAGAATTGTCCTTCTACTGACAAACCTTACCTTGGTGACAAATTAATGATTTTGCACTGATCATTTTAAGCTGAAATGGCGTGTGAAATGCTATTAATAGCCCTTATTGTTCATGCTCAAGGTCGTATGGTGATATTGAAGGTCAAATACAGTTTTGGGGACAAATATAATTGGTGTTTATAATTTATATTTTTACAGCATGTGAGCCGGAGTATATCACAACCACATACGACACGCAATATGGCGTGATAGGTAACAAAGGGAAGATAACTCTCAAGGTACGAGCTTACCCACTACCCACAGTGCACTGGTATTTCAATGACGCTAAACTAGAATATGGAGATCAGTACAATACTTTCGTTACCCCAACTGGTGAGTACAGTCGTTCATAGAAATTGTTTTTATACCTCGCATTAATTTGACTGAAAAATTAACAGCAAAATTACATGGTCGATATCACAATGTCACTGATGCTAAACCTTCCGGTGTTTGTGCGCAGTCTTTGTTTGAGTTAAACAGAAGAACTGACGAGGTCAACTGACAACAATATATAACTGAGGTACAATTAAAACAGTGATAACAGTGAGGGAGAGAAGCAGGGGCTAATGCTCCCCATGCATATCCCTTAGGTACAAAAGGGTTTTCCCTTGGCTTTTTCAAATGGGGGTTTCTGGGATTCCCACATTTGCTAATTTAGGAGCCCCTAAATAACAGGGAGGTAAACATTGTGAATGTGGCAACTATCTATTGTATGCTCTGAAAGTTGTAAACGTTTCCTTGGAATGAGAAATTTACCACCAGGGGGAAAACCATTGAATAAATAAAGTGAATAATGTTGCAATATTGTGACAGTGTTGGATCTTTACTGTAATATATATAGAATAAATTCCTGTTATACATGTAGTGTAATTCTGGGCCCGATCTCTCAAAACATCTCAAATAGAAATCTCGGCTCAATATGAGATTTTGCTTAAATCAGAGCCTGTGTTTGAGACAATCTCATTTTGGATCTCTTGAAAATTTTCTGAGAAAAAACTCATCTCATCTTCTTATTTTGTAATAACGATTTTTAGTCTAGTCTAAGATGAGAAAAATCTCAACAATTTGAGACGATATTTGAGCTGAGATTTAGCTCTGATTGAGATGTTTCGGGAGATCGGGTCCTGTTTCCTCTAATGATGACTTTGTTAATTGAGATTTAATTGTCTATCAGGGGATGTGATACTGGAGATAAAGAAGTTAGGACCAGATATGGCAGGACAGTATAAATGTTACGCTGAAAACGCAAGCGGGGCTGCAAATAAGGTCGTCACTTTCGAATTAGCAGGTAAGCATAATTATATTTGTTCCTTGCAACTTGTACCGGGAGTACGAGTCGGTTCATTCAATTCCTTAATGAAAATAATATATGTAAACACCAAAGTGGAAGTTATATATATGTTGTTATATATTATTGTATTATATTATAGAATATCAATAAAAAAACTTGCAGGGAATCAATAAATACAAATTAAGAGGAATGGTTTCCATGGAAACCAGTATTTTTGCCAAAGTCTCTGATAAATAAAAGTGGCAAAATATATTGAAGACATTTGTGTTTAATTTGATTGGATTTTTTGTTATTTTATATACAAAGTTGTGATAACCCTTGAGGAGATTAATTGGTTTTAGTTAGAAGTAATTAAGAAGTTATTGAAACCAATTAGTTAACCTGACGAAGGCAAAATAAAAGCTGAAATACATAGTAATGATCAGTACAGAGTTTGTCTGAATTTTTCCAATACCAATGTATGAGCTTAAGCTATATAACTAAATGTGTTCATTTTATTATAACACTATTGTAGAACCACCCACGGTACTCGAACCTCTTCAAGATATCAGCATGACAGAACACGGGCCAGTCAAGTTCATGTGTCGTGTGGACGGCTTTCCTAATGCCTCCGTTAAGTGGACAAAAGATTGGCGTCCAATTGCAGGCTCCACCCATTGTAACGTCTCGAGCCCATCAAGTGAAACGTTCATGGTAGAGATCCCTAATGTAGTGGATACTGATGCCGGACTCTACGCTTGTACTGTGGAGAACCTCGCCGGGAAAGTTGTCCTTACTGGGCGGCTTACTGTCGAAATAGGTTCGTATAAATTGATGTCATCAAAAATTACAGTTTGATTTAATCAACATAAGTGTTTATTGTATGTGTAAATACTAATGTAGCTTATCGAGTGTTTGGTACTTAACTGCTGTTACTCAGTTTTGCTATAGCAATGATTACAATTGTTTAGCACTAAACTCTCGAAATAGGATAATATCACAATTATTTTGTATTATGTATTGTTTTCATGTTTGAATATGTCGATTTTGTTGTATCATAACATAAAAGGGGAATATTTATTATTGTGTTTATTCAATTAGTTTCTTTGTTTTGTAACAATTTGTCTTTGTCAGCCGTATGGTTTGCCATGATCAGACAATGTTTACCAACGTTTACCAAGTACTCTTGAATATTTGTACAAATCATAAATTGTCGTTTGCTGAAATATGAAGAGTAAAGTTCGGTATCACTGGGGTGATTGATTACTTAATGATACCATGTCTAAGATGCACTTTGATCTTCACAAATTTGCTGTGTAACACAGATTTGTCGCAGCTTAAAACTTAGAAGTAGCATCATTAGGTAAAATGATGCTGATGTCCCCCCCCCCCAGTATATATACACTGCCATCCAAAAATTTCTTTACAATGAATATTTTGAATTTCATTACTTTTTTATGCAGAATTTCAAATAAGACATGTATGACCATGAAGTAAAATTATTCATCCCACTTCTGTGATGGATAGTTACGAATTAACAATTTGCACATCTCAGCAGCAGCATCAATCAGCCATCATCGGAAACCAACATTTGTATGTGTAAATGATCTGACATAAAAAATAAGTTAATTTGTTTCAGTACACATTTATAAATACTTCTACAGAAAATTATTGCTGTGTGAAAAAGCATTTTCAATTGATTGCATGTGACACAAATATAATAAAACATTAACTGCAATGGGAATTGTCAAAGTGTAGAGGAACTTTTGGAGGGCAGTGTATGTATGATTGTCACGTCCCCTATTGACCTGAACGCTGAGCACGGAGAGAGTGGACAAGATTAATGAGTGCCAGTCATTGCTGTCATATAATACTGCATATGTATGTTCAATGTATAAAATAATGTTTACAGGACAAATGATAATTCGAGGGAAATATATCGAAGATCTTCTAGGTACCTGTATAAAGACGATGTTTTCATCCTAATTTATTCCCGCATGCGATACCAAGTTGATAACTATTGAAACCAGACACCTTTCCAACACAAACTAACCATCCCCTCAGAGATTTAAACTAAAATGTGAGACCAGTCTGGAAAATAAAGCCTCTTATTGGTTGGTTTTGGTGACTTGTCTTGAAATAGACCAATGGCAAGGCGGCTACCTGAGACTGGTCTTCAAACTTGGTTTTCCTAACTACTAGAGTGGACCCCAATCCCCCATAATCAAAGTTTATATTTATAACTCTGCAAATTGTGATATTTTAATTGAAATTCCGGCGTAGTATCGCAAAAAATCTCATTTTCAATATCCTCTCAAACTCAACTGTAAATATTTGAGTGCAGAATTTAAGTTGAGGTTTTCCTCAAACTTTCTTTATGTATAGCATTGGAGGGAATTCCAAATAATTTGAGTGAATTCTCAAATTTGAGTGTACGGGCTTAAGAATTGTTCATGACTATCGAGTTTGATGTATTTAAGTATCATATTGAATTTCTACAATGTCATGGTTGTTAAGGACAATATTGTAGTGATTAATATATTTGTTTACATTTGTAGATGGTTGTAACTTCATGATTTTGTTGTAAAGGGCACTTTTTGATGAAATTTTATGCAAAACTGCTTTGCCATCTGTTTCTAGGATATAAATCTGAATTTGGAGACCAGTCTGGAAACTAAAGCCTCTGATTAGTTGGTTTCGGTGACTGTCTTGTAATTGACCAATGGCAAGGCAGCTACCTAACACTGGTCTTCAAACTTGGTTTTTAGGACACTAGACTTTTGTTCATGATGAAATATTGTATAATGTTGACGTATATTTTGTTACAGTAATGTATAAAAGGCAAATGTATGTTCATTGGTCATTTTGTGATTATCAATGTAGTGGATTCAGAATCAATGAGACTGCTGTTATTGTGTTAACTATGCCTATTGATCAATAATTTGTAAAACATGTTTTCATTGGCCCACCACCTCACAATTTGTTTAAAACCGTTCTAAAGAAATTTAAAAAAACAGACGAATACATAAAGACTTATTTTATGACAATTAATGTTTTATTTTTCTTACAAGGGATTGGAAATTCAAGTATGGAGTAGAATTATTTTTTGAATTATTGAATTGATGTTACTTTTTCAGATACTCTCCCAGCAACTTTCGATGATGTTAACATACGTTCAACACCGATTGAGGAGAGATATCATATCTTGGAAGAAATTGGAAGGTAACATTTTGTAACACTTTTTTGGATTCAAGCATCCAATTGGTTTGTTCTTAACACAGTTTTACAAACTGACCAATGGCAAGGCTGCATTCCTGCAATGGTCTATGGTCTTAGTTTTTCGGTGCAGCAGTACTAACATGGCTTTGCTATTTGCATATCAGTGTTGTTTAAACCAATCAAATCTTATGTTAACCACTCAACCAAGTTCTCTTCAACCGAACATTTGTAACCTTGATACAGATTGGTTGACCTTTCGATAAGGGGTACGTTGCCTTACAGAAATCCAACGAATTTTGGTGAATTTACTGAAATTCATTTCGTTGATATTAATTTCAAGTATTCTGATAGAAGGTTGCGGAATAAACAAGGTCTGACTGTATGTTCTCAGAAAGGTGGTGTCTCATAAGTCAGAAATAGCTGGCCCTTTAATACGCGTGATTCAACAACAAATGCAGACTTAACTTTGCCTTCTATTTCAGGGGCAGATTTGGAATTGTACGTCGAGTGGTAGAAATGTCCACTGGTAGAACGTTTGCTGCCAACTACATGTCATTCAGGAACAAGTCGCAGAAAAATTACTTCATGTCAGAATTTGAGACACTATGTACACTGTCTAAGACTGACGGAATATTGAAACTATACGATGCTTTCGAGACTGACAGAAGTTTGATATTCGTCACTGAGTTGTATCCTTTGTTGCTGTATGATGGGGGGTGGAAGATATTTATGTTCCAAACGGATGACGATCACCAAGTCGTACATAACTGAGATACTGTTGTAAAAGTTGTAAAAGTCCAATCCAAGTTAACCTCGGACAGAACGAAACTGGGGAAAGAGCAATATTGTAATTTCTGTGTTTTTTATCAATTCTCGGAGCATTTCCGTTTTAGTCATTGAGTGTAAAGTATGTTTTTCTTAACCTCAGTCTAGCCTGTCGGAGCCAGATCTGCTGGAGAAAGTCATCTCTGATGGTAACTGGACGGAGACCAATGTGGCTCTCATTATCAAGAAATTGTTGATGCTGCTCTCAGAACTTGAGAAACTACGAGTGTTACACTTAGATATCAAAGTAAGATACTTAAAGTTAACAGCCTGGTTCTTTGGTTTTTAAAAATGAATTTGAAGACCAGTCTTAAAATTCTAGCCTCTGATTGGTTAGTTCTGATCACCATCTTAAAATTGACCAATGATAAGGCTACATTTACAATTTTTGAGACTGGTCTTCAAACTCATTCTCGAACCTTCAGTCCAGATTTACCTGTTAATGAATCCATACTACATATCAAAGTAAACAATCCTGAAACTTGGAACTCCTGAAAGAACTACTTTAACCAAATTACTTATTTAACAAAATAAATGCATTGTTATTGAGCCTTGGTTTGAATCATCAAGTGACAGGATCATGATGGCCATACAATTGCTAAGTAAGAAAGCACATCCATGAAAGTCTTGTTATTCTCCTCCAGTGTGGTGTGTGTTTGATTTTATCCTAAATGACATGGCAGATGTGTACTTAAATAGAAGATATTTGTGTATCGGTGTAAGATCGAAAGTTATTTCACTGAGTTAGCAGCGGATGGAATATCTTCACGAGGGGCGTAAAAACGAAAGGAAAATTTAAGTATAACGCTGTACAGTAATGGCTGATGTTGTTTCTGGTAAATAAGTTTTTTTTCCAATAAAATGGTTGTTTTACAATTTATGATATAAATGAAATATTGTTTTTCTCTATTTTCAGCCTGGAAACATCCGTATGACAGGAAGTGATTTGTCCGACATCAAACTGATGGGATTCGGTTACTCTCGTAGGTTACTACAAGATGAGGATGTCACCCATAACTACGGTAGTGTTGGTTACGCCTCACCGGAACAAATCACAAATGATGTGGTGTCCAATGCTTCCGATCTCTGGTCCGTCGGTGTGTTGGCTTACGTACTGTAAGTCCTGTGTATATATTTTATTGCTAGTTTGTTATCTTGTGGTGACTAAGGGTTTGAGCTGTGTCAATCTGTCTGTCTGTCTGACGTCTCATCCGTCTGTCGGCTCTTCCACCTGTCTGTCCATCGGCTCTTCTGTCTGTCACCTCTTCCGTCTGTCTGTCTGCTCTTCCGTCTGTCTGCTCTTCCGTCTGTCTGCACTTCCATCTTTCTGTCGGCTCTTCTGTCTGTCAGCTCTTGTGTTATTTTGAGAGATATCCGGGAAATAACATAAAAAATACAATTTTCACCACACTGTCATTTCAGGCTGTCCGGTAATGGACCGTTCCAAGGTAGCAGCGAGGTTGAGATTCTGAGTCTCATGTCAGAATGTTTGTGGACATTTGAAGGACGTGGATTTGACAATTTCACAAAAGACGCAAGAGATTTCATTGGCCGACTACTCGTCAGAGATCCGAAGTAAGTGTGGTTACATTATGAATAGATACTGCTGATGCATGTAACTCTATAATTTAACGAAGAAAAGCCATTTTCAAGTGTTAATCTCTGAATTAAGGTAAAGATTTATGAAATTTTAAAATTAGTACAGATTGAATCAATACAAGTTTCATTGCCTTCTGAGAAATGTTCATTATGGGTGGAATACCTTCAGTTACTTTTTTGTAGATTCTTTTCTGTATTAAATCTGGGTCGAAGTTTATAAAACCGACGTTTGTTGACCAGTTTCAGAATGCAGCCTTTTCATTGGTCAATTCTAAGACAACAGCCAGAAACTTCAATTAAATACACAATGTTTATATTGTATGTTGACCATCATAGGTTGCCACTTTCAGCCGTTCTTTAAGATGGTATCAAAGGTCAGGTAGTGACTGTTTTGAAGGGACATATCTTTGAGTAGACGAAATCTGGAATTTGCTGAAAGTGGGTTTTTACCCGCGGTGCAAAGAAATTTAATATTAAATCTATTGAAGTTCAGTCAGACATTAAATCCTGTCTTTGTTTCCATCAGGATTTGAGCACGATGTTAAATGTATCTTTTTGTTGTTTGTACTGCATAATTTTTGTATTTGCGTTTATTTATCGTCGCCACCGTTTTCCCATATGGGCGACGTCTCCGGAAGATTGTTACATCATATTAGATTTTTGGAGGATAGTGCATGATACAGGAGATGCCCCAGTTCCAGAAGCACCCCTGGTTCTTTTATGTGCTCGATGTAAAGCATCATACACGGGACCTCGGTTTTTAAAGTCTCTCCGAAAGACTGTTAGTACGGTCAGTGATGGAGCGGGGAATCGAACCAGTGATCCCTGGATTACAAGTCCAGCGCGTTACCACTGGACCACGGATCCGCTACTACATGATTCGGGGAAACACCCGTATTTATAAGGGGTAGATCTATTGAAAACAACCATCTAGTGTTCATTGTTTATATAACATGATTCTCACCAGTGTTTACAATGTATGTTGCAGACAAAGAATGAGTTTGTCAGAATGTCTCAGTCACCCGTGGTTGTCCACACAAAGTGACACCAAAATCGACACAGAAAAACTGAAACAATTCTACATTGCTGAGAAGCTTCAGGTATGTCAGAAGTAATACAGTCAGATCTCGTTCAATCCAATTCATCGGGTCTAATATTTTATTTTGAATAATAAACGGTTTCAAATAGCCCATTTCAATTTGATGTACCTAAGAAGATACATCGGGACCTGATAATTATTTCAGATGATATCAAGTATTCAGATGGAAGTTTGTCGAATAAACGAGGTCCGACTGCATTTTTATTTGACTTTAAGGAAAACTGGAAGGAAAAAGATGGTGTTAAAATTATAAATTGATAAATTATTGAGTGTATTTATAGCTCTCGTAAACTGCTTCCTGGGTTGCTTAGTGATTCTAGTGCCAAATTCAGGGATTCGAAGATCGCGATAAAACCAAGCTCAATATAAGGTTTCATCATGCAGCCTTGCTATTGGACAATACTGAAATCAGGGTCAACCAATCAGATGCTTGCATTATTGTAAATATTTAACCTCCGTATTGATGAATATTTCAGAGGGAGCTGGAGAAGGTTTATACTACGGTACAACTGCAGAGTTTTGCCAAGATAATCCACGGTAGAAAAGCTCTGTACCAACCCGCTGTCGATATTGAGTCAGGGGAAATAATCTTCCCTGATAGTGATGAGTTCGGGAATTACCTAGATGAAGACTCCTGGTACCAGTGGCAGCTACAGGTACATAAATGTTGATCTGTTGGTCTCTCGGTCAGTCTGTCGGTCATTGTTCTGTTGGTTGGTTACTGCCGTGCCGATGCATGTGTTGTTTTGGAAAACGTCTTACACAAAAACTGGTTTTACTATTCACTCAACGGGGAGTTTACAACCCAATAGCTCACTGCTAGGAAGATTAGAACAATTTGAGCTGTGCTTTTCAGGTTTTTACATTTTCTAACAGATATATGTTTCAACTTCCAATTAATACCAAAATTATTAAAATCAGACGTCTGATTTGCTTTCTATAGCAATTCCAATATTAAGAACAAGATACAAAGATAAGCTACAAAATGATGACGTCATATCAGGACGTCGTGTCAGGATGTCGTGTCAGGACGTCGTGTCAGAATGTACATAATTATTTAAAAGTCTTCTCCTCTTCAAATGGATATAAGGCAAATTATGAAATGCATTGATTGAGAAAAATATTCTACGTCACAACCGACGTCACTTATACAGGTTGTCATGTCAACACTCATTTATATCCGCAGTACCTGGATGACCCTGACAGCCAGATCTATCCAATACAAGATGAAGGTTTTACTGTACGGGAATGTCGACATACCGGCGCTCCAAAATTCTCCAAACCAAAGATCAAGGAGAGATCTGACCGCGATGACGTTGATTCGGGTAAATCATACATTACGTTCACTTGTGTAGTGTTAATTTGTAATTTTGAAATTGCTCGAAATTTGCGATGATAAGATCTGAAAAGACGTTCATGTAATATTTGTGATATTTTAGAATTATTTATTTACTAAAACTCACAGACTGGTTTTACATATGCTGTACAGAATTTGGTTAAGTAAAATTAAAAAAAAAAAATTTGAAAACATTTATAAAATATTTTCACTTTTCACAGGCACTGGTGTTTTGTTCCGTGACAAGATTCAGCCGACGACATTCCAACCCGGAGAAAACGTGACATTCTCGTGTACTGTGATAACGAAGAAGAAGAATGTCACGCCAGTGATCACATGGTACAGAGACGAACAACTCCTCTCGGACGACTACAGGTTCGTTAAATTAAAACACCATTCTTGACCACTGTCCTGTAAGATCAGTTATTTTCACTCATTTATGTGATCAAGGTTGTTTCGTGAGATAAATTCTGCAAGTTTCTGCTTTCAGTTTTGTCAAAAAATTAACGCAAGTTTGTGTAACAAGTATATGTATAATGATCTCAAGAAAATAGTAAAAGTAATCTCTCATTTGTGATTTCACTATCTACTATCAACAGTGCACCCTCTCTAGAGCAACACACTGTGAGGGGCTGCTTTCTGTCATTGTTAGGATGTTGCTCAAGGGAAATTAATTTGATCGTAGTTTATTGTGGAAGGAAAATAGATAAAGTTGTTAAAGAGAGGGCTGTTTTGAAGAGTGCTGGTTTGAAGTGAGGGCGGGTTTGAAGAGAGGGCTGGTTTGAAGAGAGGGCTGGTTTGAAGAAAGGGCTGGTTTGAAGTGAGGGCGGGTTTGAAGAGAGGGCGGGTTTGAAGAGAGGGCGGGTTTGAAGCGACGGCTGGTTTGAAGAGAGGGCGGGTTTGAAGAGGTTGCAATTTACCAAACAATTTTGACTTTTCTTGGATTTTGGAGAAAACAAACTGGTACCCATGACAAATATTCTTATAACTTTCCACAAATGTCCTGTTCTAACGTCCTTCCTGTTGTTTGATTGTATCTGTACAGATCTGACGCTGAGTTCAATCCCGAGACGGGCGTGGCCAAGCTGACTATTGTCAATACAAAGGATTATGATTCAGCTGTGTATAAATGTGTGGCACGAATCAAGGATGGTCGTGTCTCCTGTCAAGCTAGATTATATCTTGGTGGTAAGCTCTTTTTAGTTTAAACATAGTTATTTTATAATCATTTTTGAAACAAGTTCTTATACCTTATACTTCTCACTTACCATGACTGCTTTCTAGATTTCTAACTGGTACAAATTAAAGGATTCTGAAGTACGTGATCAAGTTCTGTTTAAGGCGGGGCTCGAACTCACGGTTTTAGATTAGTAGTCAGGAGCTCTACCCCCTGACCACTATTTAACCAAGGCAGTAAGTTCTTGATCAGCTATTATTGGTTACTTAAACCTTACAATGGAATGTTACATTACTACACAAGCAGCCTGGTTATGGAATGTTATATTACTACACAAGCTGCCTGGTTATGGAATGTTATATTACTACACAAGCTGCCTGGTTATGGAATGTTATATTACTACACAAGCTGCCTGGTTATGGAATGTTATATTACTACACAAGCTGCCTGGTTAGTTCAGATGGTAGAACACTCAACGGCCAATCTGGAGTCTACCAGCTGAACAAATAGCACATAGCAACAACATGATAGCACATAACAACATGATAGCACATAACAACATGATAGCACATAACAACATGATATC
Source organism: Mactromeris polynyma (assembly GCA_032209605.1). Taxonomy (NCBI): domain Eukaryota; kingdom Metazoa; phylum Mollusca; class Bivalvia; order Venerida; family Mactridae; genus Mactromeris; species Mactromeris polynyma. The sequence goes on from JASFXZ010000041.1 coordinate 486,549, forward strand.
ACATAACAACATGATAGCACATAACACCATGATAGCACATAACACCATGATAGCACATAACACCATGATAGCACATAACACCATGATAGCACATAACAACATGATAGCACATAACAACATGATAGCACATAACACCATGATAGCACATAACACCATGATAGCACATAACGACATGATAGCACATAACGATATGATAGCACATAACGATATGATAGCACATAACACCATGATAGCACATAACACCATGATAGCACATAACACCGTGATAGCACATAACAACATGATAGCACATAACAACATGATAGCACATAACAACATGATAGCACATAACAACATGTTAGCACATATAATGTTTTTGTCTTGTACAGATATACCTAGTCAACCAGGCAGACCAATGGTAATGCAGACATCTGGAAGTGAGGCTTTCCTGACGTGGAATTGTCCGGCATTGGTTGGAAACTCATACATCCTCGGATACAGAGTCGATTACAGGATAGGAAGTGAGTAGCTCTATTTTGTAGTGACATTATTACACAATTTAGACTGTATTCAAGGTTCTTAAACAAGTGTTGTCTGGGGACCAGTCTTAGAATGGAGTCTTGTTTTTGGTTAATTGTTAGACTGCGCTCAGAACCAACCAGTCATAACCTTGAGATACGAGACTGGTCTCCCAACAGATGCTGAATACATGTAGTATTATTTCATTGAACATTTAATCGTAAAACATGTATATTAGATGCTTGTTAAGTAAGCTTTAATCACATGTTTCTCCTTTGCAGTCTTCCTTACTAATTTCTAGAGAATTGGAAATGTTTAAAGCTTGATAAACTCCTTCAGTTAATTTCTTGACAACTTTGTAGCATTTTTTTCTTGCACCTTTATAAAATGTATAAAACAACTCATATTATACAATGCATTTTAAATTAATAATTATTAATTAATTGTTAATGTAACATGTTATTATATGGAATGTATATATATTTATATATGATACTAGTTTCCGGAATTGGTTCAGGTAAAGTTATGGTGCAGCCTTGTTTTGACTTGTACACATTTAGGTCATGTAGAGTTACTTACCTTGTTTTAGTCATATATATAGAGTTGTCTCCCATTGAGGTATTGGTCTCTCAAGCCATTCTATGGATGAAAATATATGAAATGCTGCCTTTAATTTACAGTTTGGGGACATATTGATCACACAGTTACTTTCCCTGTATCATCATGATTATGGAGTTTCCTCCCTTTATGTGTTCAGATTATCTCCCTTGTCCATTGCAGACTTAATTTTATAATGTATTGATGCCTTTTTAAAAACAAACCTACCGATGCAGCTCACACTCACATACAGTTATGTCCCTTGAATAGTTTGGTGCGCTAGAGTTGTTTCCCTTTGTCAAATTTAGAGTTAAGTTTTGTATTGAAGAAATATGTTTAAGTCACAGTTACTTCCCTTGCACTTATTTATTTACCGAATTCTCTCCCTGTAGTTGTCCCGGTGAATTGTTCCAAGGTGTTTAGCCAAACATATTTACTTCCCTTGTTATAATTATCCTCCTTGAGCTGTTATATTGACTGAATTGTCTCCCTTTGTCCATTGTTTGGATTAATTAAGAGATAATGATGCCTCGTTATGCACATATTTATATTAGTCCAACATAATTACCTCCCTTGTTATGGAGTTGTCTTTTCTTTAAGTGATCAGTCAACATTATTGTATGTAAAAATAGAATAGTTTTTAAATTAACTAAATATGCATCATTTGTGGAATTGTTTGTGAAACAAAATTCTGTAATTGTTTAGTTACGTACAACTAATATATATATATTCTATAGAGACTTAGATTCTTACTGTAGATAAACAAATGGTGTGATATTATACTTCTTGTACTTTAGAAAGTTTAACTGATAACAGATATAAGCATTTGACTTCAATAGTTGTTCCATTTATTGCATTTTGACTTTTTTCATTTCTTCCATCTTCTAACAATAAGAATATTAATATGCTGGATGGGTATAGGATAGATAACAACTCCATGAGTTATATATCCGACTTAGACCACGTGACTAGCTGCACATGAAACTCCCGTGCAATTCGCCCTAAAAAATACCATATATAGTATTACCCCATAGATGATTTTTATAGACAGTACGTAGGTTATGTCTATACAATATAGACGCTCCGAAAAAGAAGCTCTGATTGGCTAGCTGGGGATAACCGTGGTCTAATTCTGGATAAAGTCGGGGAGAATTTCTAACATGATATTAACCATTGAAACAGTGATATATATTCAGACTGTTAACTGGTTTAATATCAATTTTACCAATTTTCATCAAATTTGGTCTGTATTTTTACACTTAAGATTTCAATAAAAATCATACTAAATGTGCTTTACAACATTATTTCCAGAAATTGCTTTAAAATGGTCGTTCAGTTTTTTATCAAGTAAAAAATTGGTTTTGTGCCGAAACGTCGGTATATCATTTTTAGATCTGAATTATTTTTTAATGTTTGTATATTTTTATAGAATACACTACATGGAATATTGGACCGTATGTAACGGAAGAGTTTGCACTGATCAATGGACTGGACCCCAATACTTCATACATATTTAGAATCTCCTGTCACAACAAGTATGGAACCAGTCAGTTCAGCTGGTCGTCATTGGAAACCAAAACATTGGGTGCTGGTAAGTTACTGAGATCTAGCAGTACTGAAGTGCATTTTTAGAGGTAGAAACATTAAAATTCTACCTAGCGCTACATAGGGAAAATAGTCCCTATCTTAAGATAGGTAGCAAGATCTGACAGTGCCAGCTTGCTAAACAAAATGGCGTCCATGCGGAACAATGTCATCTGGTCTGGTGCAAGCCATTTTGTAGCTAGCAAAGCGTTCTATTATTTTTTAGACAGCTACTTTTTCTACATCAGCTAACTTACTCACTTACTTCCCCTACCTCTAAAGACAACCTTTCCAGAGATATACACTTTAGAAGATGCAAATTTTAGCTGTTTTTGAGAGATTGCTTGATTAGAGAGGTCAGTGGTTAGTAAATTAGATGTTGAGATATGTTGATGGGTGAGGGTCACTCTTGGATAAGAAAATACAATTCAAGTTTGATTCCACCGATGTTTGGAGGACCCTTGTTTTGATGAAAGAATTGTTTTATGATCAATAACACTTGAAAAGGCCATGGGAGGGGCATGAGTGTCCTATGGACACATCTTATACTTGTTTATGTCAATTTTTATCTAGATCATACAAATTGAAATATGTTATGTTGATGTTGTAGATGCATCCAAGGTGTCTGTAGCTGCAGATTTACTTCCTGTGATGCAGTTTTCCACATTTGATAAACAGCAGATGATACTTCCTGCAGAAAGCAGACGTCCATCGTTGACCGTTGTCGATGAAGCCAAAATGTCCGAGGCCGATCCTAATGAAACATTCACCTTTAGTGACACCATTTCCAAGTATGTATTAGTTTACATGACACCATTATCATGTTTGTTAGATGACACCATGCCAAGTATATCATGTCCTGTTACACCATTTTTCTAATACATTTCATGTCACATGATACCATTTTAATCGTACATACACTTGTCATGTGACACCATTTTGGAATGTACACCTTTCCTTGGTACCCAGGCTATTCATGACATACATGATACCCTTGGCAAATTAGCTAGAGAAACTTTGTAATGCATGAATGCATGCCAAGTAGGTATAATGTCACTTGACACCTTATCCATATACGACATATGTTACATGACACAATGTATTTCTGTTTTACAGGGGAAGTTATGGAGAATACAAGTCATGTATCAATAAAACAACAAACCAGCAATGTGTCGCTAAAATCATGCCATACAATGAAGACAACCAATCATCTGTCACGGCCGAGTTCAATTTGTTACATACGCTACGTCAAGCCAACCTGATCACTGTATTAGACAGTTATATACATGGTGATAAAATTTATGTGATACACGAATATCTGTCTGGTATGAATGTACTGGAATATTTGTGTCTACATAAATCCTACACTGAAGAGAAAGTCGCCACCCTCGTACGTCAGATTCTCGATGCAGTACAGTTCCTGCAGTGCCATGGAATCATTCATCTGAATCTACAACCAAGCAGCATTGCCATGGCCTCCCAGAGACGTCCACATATAAAACTGAGAGATTTTACCTTAGCACAGAAAATTAATATGGATGTGGGTATGATGGGGGCTCCAGCAGGGTATCCAGACTTTACATGTAAGTATACACTGGTTTATGGCATAAATATTACCTTGTTACTGATGGTATATATAAATCATTGCCCTGTAACTGACAGCATTAATTAAAATGTTACTGTGTTACTGATGGCATAAATAAAACATTACCTTGCTACTGATGGCATAAATAAGACATTACCTTGCTACTGATGACATAAATAAGACATTACCTTGTTACTGATGGCATAAATAAGACATTACCTTGTTACTGATGGCATAAATAAGACATTACCTTGCTACTGATGGCATAAATAAGACATTACCTTGTTACTGATGGCATAAATAAGACATTACCTTGCTACTGATGGCATAAATAAGACATTACCTTGCTACTGATGGCATAAATAAGACATTACCTTGCTACTGATGGCATAAATAAGACATTACCTTGCTACTGATGGCATAAATAAGACATTACCTTGCTACTGATGGCATAAATAAGACATTACCTTGCTACTGATGGCATAAATAAGATATTACCTTGTTACTGATGGCATAAATAAGACATTACCTTGCTACTGATGGCATAAATAAGACATTACCTTGTTACTGATGGCATAAATAAGACATTACCTTGCTACTGATGGCATAAATAAGATATTACCTTGTTACTGATGGCATAAATAAGACATTACCTTGCTACTGATGGCATAAATAAGACATTACCTTGTTACTGATGGCATAAATAAGACATTACCTTGCTACTGATGGCATAAATAAGACATTACCTTGTTACTGATGGCATAAATAAGACATTACCTTGCTACTGATGGCATAAATAAGATATTACCTTGTTACTGATGGCATAAATAAGACATTACCTTGCTACTGATGGCATAAATAAGACATTACCTTGTTACTGATGGCATAAATAAGACATTACCTTGCTACTGATGGCATAAATAAGACATTACCTTGTTACTGATGGCATAAATAAGACATTACCTTGCTACTGATGGCATAAATAAGACATTACCTTGCTACTGATGGCATAAATAAGACATTACCTTGCTACTGATGGCATAAATAAGACATTACCTTGCTACTGATGGCATAAATAAGATATTACCTTGTTACTGATGGCATAAATAAGACATTACCTTGCTACTGATGGCATAAATAAGACATTACCTTGTTACTGATGGCATAAATAAGACATTACCTTGCTACTGATGGCATAAATAAGATATTACCTTGTTACTGATGGCATAAATAAGACATTACCTTGCTGCTGATGGCATAAATAAGACATTACCTTGCTACTGATGGCATAAATAAGACATTACCTTGTTACTGATGGCATAAATAAGACATTACCTTGCTACTGATGGTATAAATAAGACATTACCTTGTTACTGATGGCATAAATAAGACATTACCTTGCTACTGATGGCATAAATAAGACATTACCTTGCTACTGATGGCATAAATAAGACATTACCTTGCTACTGATGGCATAAATAAGACATTACCTTGCTACTGATGGCATAAATCTAATAATACCCTGTTGCTGATGGCATAAATCTAATAATGCCCTGTTGCTGATGGCATCAGTCTTAATATTACCCTGTTGTTGATGCATAAATCAAATATTACCCTGTTGCTGATGGCATAAATTAATGACTTTGATAAAGATGAATATTTTGATTTTTGTTATTTAATTTTCTCTGCAATCAAAAGTCGCTTGTTTCAAACAAAATGGTTCAACACTTTACTGTAATGGGATCAATATACTTGACGCCGTTAAAAACTATTTGAAACTAGTCTAGGCATCATTTGTAGTACCAACTGTCAAAAGTGTTACAGTTATCTATGTGTTAATTCTTGTTCAAAACTTTATTAAACTCTACACCAATTATTTTTTATTTTATTATTGATTAATGTTAAGAATTTATGTTCGAGAAATAAAGGATATGTTTGCCTTTGTAATGTCACTTTATCTATAGGCACAATTTTTGATTGCGTTATTAATGGCGTTAAGTATATACATGTACTTACTTGTATTCTGTTGTTTCAGGCCCTGAAGTACTGAAGGAAGAGAAAGTGACATTTACTGCAGATATCTGGACAATTGGTGCACTCACATTTACAATGTATGTAGAAATAACTGAACATTCTGTACGCATAGAAAATACTTGTATTGTACTTTAGTTTTGCAGTTCAGGGAAACTTTTAAGAAAAGTTATAAAATTGTCACTTCACATATTTTGATAGAATATATCTGCCTTTAAAGGCTGTGTTGATGTTGAAAAAACAAGAATGCTTCCTATAACACAGGGCTCAAACTTGTGAGCTTCACATCAAACCCTGCTGAACACAGGGCTCAAACTTCATGACCTTCTTATCAAACCCTGCTGAACACGGGGCTCAAACTTCGTGACCTTCACATCAAACCCTGCTGAACACAGGGCTCAAACTTGTGACCTTCACATCAAACACCTTGGCTGTATGCAAGTCTTATATACTACTTATATGTATATTTACAGGTTGAGTGGAGTGTCTCCATTTGGTGGTAATACATTAGAGGAAACGCTGAGTCGTGTTCTGTTTGACCGATATTCTACAAAGGAAATGTATGACAACGTTACCAAGGAAAGTGTGAAGTTTGTCTGCAAACTCATGGCCAGACTTCCAAGGTAAATTTATTCTACATCATGAATTATCTTAAATCAAAAGCATTGATTTCTATGTTAGGCCTTGATTTTCTCCCCAGTTTTGGCCTATTGTTGCCAGCTGTCTTGACTTTTCCTGTGATCTTTTCCATTCATTTAATCCCCCCCCTCCCTGTAAAAATTGATTCTCCTAGTTATCCCTTATGGCCGGCCAGGCCATTCCTTGTGCCCCTGTTCCCTTACATATGTACCCTTGAGTCTCAGCAAGTGTATGATGTTTTATGGACTGTTGTATTTCCAGAGGTCTGTGTGGAGAAGCACTGTCTTATGTATGTAGCGTTCGCTGTGGGGAGGCACTGTCTTATGTATGTAGCATTCGCTGTGGGGAGGCACTGTCTTATGTATGTAGCATTCGCTGTGGGGAGGCACTGTCTTATGTATGTAGCGTTCGCTGTGGAGAGGCACTGTCTTATGTATGTAGCGTTCGCTGTGGGGAGGCACTGTCTTATGTATGTAGCATTCGCTGTGGGGAGGCACTGTCTTATGTATGTAGCGTTCGCTGTGGGGAGGCACTGTCTTATGTATGTAGCATTCGCTGTGGGGAGGCACTGTCTTATGTATGTAGCGTTGGCTGTAACTTACAAGGGAGATAATCCAATGGAGAGGAAATGGCTTTAAAAAGCCGCTCCTCAAGGGAGATAATTCTCTCTCTTTTGAGATATGCCGGTTGTTTTTCAGGAACCGACCAACTGTAAACAAATGCTTGAACTCTCATTGGCTGAACTTGAATGAGAGCATGGTTACCACAAGAAGTTCAAAACATTTCAAATCGGAACGATTATGTATTTTCCTGTCCTACTACATGGGTAAGCGAGGAAACGAAGATTACAAAGTCGCTCAAGTTGATATTGAAACTCTACCAAAGGTAGGTGAACTTTCAAGATGCATCTTACTGATTGATACTGTGTATATGTCATGTTACATGAGATTTTATTGACCTGTAATGTAAATTTTTAGATGGGAACATCCCTCAGTTCTATTTTTAGATTGGGAGCATTCCATATTAGAAACAGGTGATTGATGATATGTGTCATCTGTTCAATCATTCCATATAACATTCTAAGGATTAATATCATAAAACCACGAAAGTGTAACAACTAACATGGATAATAAAAAGTAATAGAGTTTCATCCGGCTTATACACAATTAACCAATATTCCTATATATGGAAATGGATCATACCGTTCTAAAAAAAGAACTGAGAATGAAAGGTCACATGACAGGTCACTAAAAGTTTGGGCATATGTATATCTAGTTTCGTGTATTGTCATATATGTTATGTGTAAGTAGATTAGAATGTAAGGATTGAATACAGTGTAGACCTTATATTTCTTGTAGGTACAACATTTTTAATGTGTAAAGTCAGACATTTTTGCCTTTTTGGCCAATATTTCATAGATGGAAGTTTGCGTTGTGAGGTTTAATGTTAGCGAGTTGGTTCATTCAATGTTGTCATAAAACCAACACAATGCAAAATATAAATAAATACCTAGCAAAAATTTCTGATTTTTCAGTATATAAAATACTAGAGTTACACTTGAAGTGGTGAATTTGTGCATGTTGTGTATAGATTTGGGTCCAAGATTTATAACTTGAGTTTTGAAACCAGTCTAAGAATGCAGTGTTATCATTGGTCAGTTGTGAGATTGTGCTCAGAAACAGCCAATCAGATGCCTGGACTTTTGGACTGGTCTCAGAACTCAGATTGTTAATCCCAAACATTGATGAATAGATACTACAATTTTACTTGTATCCAGGTATGTGTGTGTCGAAATCATTTTCTTGAACTAGAAGGGAGGGTATATCTGTGATTAATTAGTCAAAACACTTTTTGACGTTTTGAATTATTGTGGTCGTTTTTTTTCACGTTTTCATCCAATTTAATGATATCATTTTTTTTTTTATATAAAAAATGCACAAATGAACTACTCTAGATTCATAAACTGCTAATTATATATTAAACAATCACATATCATTCATTTTATTTGATGCCTTATATTATGTAACAATTCCTTCAAAATTATACAAAATTTCTTTCAAATAGTGTTGTAAAAAGTCTCAGAATGCAGCCTTGCCATTGGTCAATTTTTAGACTTTGCTTTGAAGTAACCAATCAGAAGCTTTGAGACTGATCACGTGCACTGTGCCATTATAAAATGAATGATATACATATATTCGTCATCAATATATTTTTTGTTGTGTATTCTGCAAATTTAACATATAACATTACGTATTAAAATGAATTTATTTCTGCGCAATTTATACAGAACTAATTGATATAAAACATAATCTCATAAATAATCTGATTTCTTTGTCATCATTTGCTTTATATAATAAAATCTAGCCTCAGCATCATTTAATACTATAGTTACGAATTTTTAAAAAAAATCACAATGCATGACATTTATTTTCGTAATCTCAGAACTATCGACTTCATTCTTTATATTTTAATAATTAATACTTTTTTTCAGTTTCACATAATCACAGTTTCTAACATGATTATTTTTTCATGTCATAGATACATTTTTTTTTACTGACAATATTTTGGAGTTGCAGATTCCATGACGACTTTGTTACAAAGAAGTAAATTTTATTATATAGCTATTCTAGTATTAGTTTTAAGGACTCGGTGTTTTCCAGATTGTACCAGCTCCAAAGTCTGATCCAATTCTTAGCGATAAAATTATGAACAAACTGGAGAATAATGTGCCAGTCGTATCGCTGGCCGATGTTCTTCATGAAGAGGCTGCCAAGATACCAGATTTGCCTCTCCTTGAAAAACTTGTTTACAAAATTGAACGCGATACTGAAATAAAAAAAGAAGCAGACATTACAGACATAGAGGGTGAGGCAAACGCTGAAGTCACATCAGTGAAGACCGAGATTGGCAAAGATTTGGAAGAAACTGTTGTTGAGGAAGATTTTGTTGTAGAGGAAGCTTTAAGATCTGAAACTGAGGTGAAAGCTAAGATTGTAGCCAATGAAAAGGATGAAGTTGTAAAACTAGACGCAGAAAGGGTCAAACAATCTGTAGGTATTGGTAAGGTCGATACAGCTGTTACTGGAGAAACTGAAGTTATTGATGAACAAGCTGCTGAAAAAGAGCAGACAAATGATATGGATGTCGTTGATAAATTAGACAGAACAGCTGATAAAAAGCAGACAGTTGTTGAAGATCTGGAGACTGCTGAATCAAATGTTGTCAAGAAGCTTATAGATAATGAAGTATCAATTAATGAGATCAAATCAGAACAAGCCGAGTCTATTGAAGCAAGTAAGACACAGGACTTGAAGGTGAGCAAACCAGAAGACAGTCAGACTGTAGAAGCAGAAAAGAAAGTGACAAATGTCACAGCAGAAACTGAAAAACTTGCAGATGATGGTAGCAAAATTGAGAAAATCACTGATGCTGAAAAAGCTGAAAATGAAAAACAAAGGGGTTTTATAAAGACTGAAGAAGCATCTGTGACCACAAAGAGCACAGAGGAAAGTATTGACAAAAACAGGGATAGTGTTATAACTCAGAATGCAGATGTGTCTAAAGCTATACCAGCTGAAGACCAACAAATTGCACCTAAAGTGCCTGAAGAGAAGACAGATGTACCTGAAACTGATGAAGTTTATGTTGATGCACTTGAATCAATTGCACCTGAGGTTAAACCAGCAGAAGTAAATCTGAAGCCTGAAATGAAAGATGCTGCTGAGGACTTAGCTGATGATGAATTTTCTGAAGCACCGGAAACTAACGGTGAACAAGAGCACTTGAAAGGAACTGATGTGGCACTTGAGAACAAACAAGTAAATGAAGATGATATAAAATCAATGAATGAAGAAAAAGTCAGTGCTATGGAGCAGACAAATGAATCCATACAAGTCATTGAAAAATTAGCAGAAACCAAGGCAGAGGAAATTAAAACAGCTGCATTGAAAGAAATTGCTGATGGAAAAACTAAGCCTGAATTGTCGGCCATGGCTGAAGATAACATAGATGGAAATGTATCAGGGAAAATGGTTGAGGAAACTGGAATCGGTGCTGAATTACTTCAGTCTACAACTGTTGACTCTAATTTGGAAACTGACGTAAAGACTGATGTTGACTATGAAAATAAAACAGAAGTAGTTGACAAAAGTAAGTCTAGTACTGAATCCAAAAGTGAAACCCTAGCAGAAGAGAAGGCAAAGAATAAATCAATCACTGATGATGATAAGGCAACAGAAATAGTCAGTAAAAAGGACGATAAAAAGGAAACATCTGAAACAATAGGAGAAGTGACTAAAGTGCAAACTGCTATTGAAGATAAAACCAAGGTTTCAACAGAAGCATTAGAAACCAGTAATGAAATAAAACAAGACCTATCAGAGACTGTAGAAAAGCTAGTTGAAAAGGCTATTCAAGAAGCTGTATCTGCAGTAGCTACGTCAGAAGTTCAATCAAATGAAGTGGACAAAACAGAGGTTAAATATGATCAACAGAAGGATCAGCAAGCAAAAACAGATAAATTAGATGCAACGGCTGTCGATAAAGAACAGGTAGTAGGTCAAGAAGAAGTAACAGAGGCTTTGCAAGTTGAGAAAATAGACAAACAAGCGAAAGAAGGGCTGTCAGAAACGAAGGAAAATGCATCAGTTGTCCAAACATCTGATTCTTCCCTTGCAGTCTCAGAGGTTACATCTGAAATGACTGAAGCAATTGCTAAACAAAGTAATGTTTCTGCTGACAGTTCCTCTAATATTGAATCCAAATTAAATGAAGGTCAACTGATCCAATCAGAAATAGAACATAAAGAGACAAAAGACAGTGTTGAACAGGATAAACTTACAGTCAGTGCAGTTGGAGAAGAACAGGTAGATGCAACAATTGTTGGTCCTGAGAAGTCTGCTATTACTGAAAAAAGTTCTGAAGAAACCTCAGTTTCTGAAAGTATTTCAAAGAGCGAAATTGGTGTCTCTGAAAGCTGCGGAACAACCAAGGCTGCAGCTTCTGAAACCATATCAAAGAGCGAGACTACGGTTTCTGAAAGCTCAGAATCAACTGAAGCAGCAGTTTCTGAAAGCATTTCAGAGAGCAAGGCCACAGCATCTGATCATTCAGTGACAAGTGAGCAAACTGTTACTGAAAGCATGAGCATCAATGATGCTAGAGTTTCTGAAAGTGTTTCAAATAGTGACTCTGAAGTTGCCGAGGGTATTTCTGAAAGTAAATCTGTAGTTTCTGAAACCACCTCAATTTCTGAGAGTATCACAACTAGTGAATCAATGGTTCCAGAAGGTATTCCAACAAAAGAATCTGATACTATTTCAACCCAAAAATCTGCTGTAGAATCTGCTGTATCTGAAAGTATCTCAAAACAAGAATCTGATGTATCTGAAAGTATCTCAAAACAAGAATCTACTGTATCAGAAAGTATTTCAAGTCAAGAATCTGCTGTAGAATCTGCTGTATCTGAAAGTATTTCAACACTAGAATCCTCAGTTTCTGAAAGTATTTCAACTCAAGAATCTTCAGTTTCTGAAAGTATTTCAACACAAGAATCTTCAGTTTCTGAAAGTATTTCAAAACAAGAATCTTCAGTTTCTGAAAGTATTTCAACACAAGAATCTTCAGTTTCTAAAAGTATTTCAACACAAGAATCTTCAGTTTCTGAAAGTATTTCAACAGAAGAATCTTCAGTTTCTGAAAGTATTTCAACACAAGAATCTTCAGTTTCTGAAAGTATCTCAAAACAAGAATCTGCTGTTTCTAAAAGTATTTCAACACAAGAATCTTCAGTTTCTGAAAGTATTTCAACACAAGAATCTTCAGTTTCTGAAAGTATTTCAACACAAGAGTCTTCAGTTTCTGAAGGTATTTCAACACAAGAATCTTCAGTTTCTGAAAGTATCTCAAAACGAGAATCTGCTGTTTCTGAAAGTATTTCAACTCAAGAATCTTCTGTTTCTGAAAGTATTTCAACTCAAGAATCTTTATCATCTGATACTATTTCAACCCAAAAATCTGCTGTATCTGAAAGTATTCTAACAACTGAATCTGTAGTTTCTGATAAATCTTCAAGCATTGACTCTGCTGCATCTGAAAGTAAGTCAACGGATGAGTCTGTAGTTACTGATGGTATTTCGTCAAGTGATACGGTTGCATCTGACAATAAGTCAAAGGGTGAAACTGCAGTTTCTGAAATTATTTCAACTAGTGAATCTGCTGTCTCTGAAAGCTGTTCAAAGAGTGAGTCATCTGTTTCTGAAAGTATTGCAGTTAATGAATCACCAGATGCTGAAAGTATTTCAAGAAGTGAAACTGCTGTGTCACAAACCAATTCTCAGAATGAATCCATTGTTTCTGATAAGATTTCTAGTAGTGAATCGGACAGTTCTAAGAATCAATCTGAAGTTTCTCAGAGCATCGTACAAAATGAATTTGATGTTTCTAATGATAAATCAAAGAGTCAACAAAATACTGAAAGCAGTGTAGTAGGTAAAGAACAGGACAAACTCAGAGAATCAAATGAACAAACTAAAGACTCAAATGTTATTGAAAGCAGTGAAATGAAAGACTTGGATGTTACAGATAGTAATGAAACAGTTTCCATAATGGAAGTGAACAAGCAGTTATCTGCTAAACAAAACATTGTTGAAAACATTTCTGACACTAAACTGATTTCTAATACTGCTGAGTCTTCGTTGTTCGAAAACGTTGTAGCAACAGAACAAGCAACTTCTGAAGATCTTATTTCTAAAGTTGAGAAGTCTGCATCAGTGATAGAGTCTATTGAACAAACTTTAGAAGGTGGTAAACTGGAAGTCACTGAGAAGAAACAAACAAACGTGGTGGTAACCGAAAATCTTGTATCTGCTGATGAGACAACTGCTGTTGAAAGTTCAACTCTGAGTAAAGACACATCATCTGTAGCTGTTTTGGAAGAAAAGGACAATGCTGGCAGGGTATCTTCTGTCACAGAAAAGAAGGAATCATCAGCGGTGGAAGTAGAGTCTTCTCAGGAAATGTCAAGTTCCGTTACTGTCTCCAAGGAAGAAATCAGTGGGTCGGTTAGCACTTCCTTTAGTGAAGAATCGGAAATTACAAGGATTACAACTGTAGGAAGAAAGGAAACTCTTATATCTGGAAGCATGCTGACAGAATCATCTGAAGAAATAATGAAAGTCTCATCATCAATGGTTGAAGACACAATTTCGGAGGAGGCTGTAGCAAGCAATTTGGAAACAGCTAAAGTCACTAAGGCAAGAGAGACGGTAAGAGAATTCATGTCAAATGAATCTGATATTGAAGCAATGAAGAAAGAAATATTGGAAGATATGGAGGTAACATCTGCAGACTGTGGCAAATACCTTTTAGGTTCACATGAAGATTTATCTTCTTTGAAAGATAAAGCATTTAGCAAAGTAAGTCTTGTATAGTGTATGAAGCCAAATCTTCCTCCTGACAACTTTCCAGGATTGACAAACTGATCGATTGCTCCTCCTGAGTGAATTCCTGTCACATTTCCTTCCTCTTACATCCTCTGGAAGATGCTCAACCGCTTTCCTAACCCCTCGCGCTGTAGTAGTCCTGATAATATCCCTGAACCAATGTCTTACCATTTGTATACATACTGTTTTATTCCTTTACAGAGATACAGCATTTGTTTTCAATCTGAATGTTGTAAAATACTTAAATTTATAGCCTTCCTCAGTATTTTGATATTGACCATACCTTCCAATATGTCTCCTTCTACAAGTCAACTGGTGTTTGTTCTTTTGTTGCTATGGAAGTTAAATAATACAACCCCACATCTTTTATGCCTTTGACAATTAATCCATGCTAACAGATTTTCTCCACTTTTTTGTATTAATACTAAAACCTGTTCGAGCTCAAAGACAGTTTCAAATATTTGGTATTGAGGTCCTAAATATGCGAAAATGCAGCGGAATAAAAAATCAGGAACTTAGTTCACAAAAGAACTTATGTTTGTTATCAAAGTCAGTTAAAAAAAAATTACACTCAGAATGGGACTTAATATAGTTTCACCTGCGGCGTACAGGTGGGTTGTGTCCAGTAAGTTGTCCGATCAATAACTTGAGAACCATTTGGCCAATCATCACCAAAGTATAGAAAGTATATTGACCTAATGTCTCGAACAAGTTCGATAACCAGCAATATCGCTAGAGTCACTCTTGAGTGACTGCCCTTTGATTATAGAAACTATCTAAAATAAGTCTTGTCCAGGTGTATTTTGAAATGGTCAGCTCTTGTTTATTTACTGTTTTCAAAATAGTTTATTGCATTGAAAATTTTGGATTTACTTAACAGTCTTTATTTATTTATTTGTATTTTCTCATTAAAATAAAACTGTCTCATCTGAACTATGGGCAACTGACAATATAGATAATACCACATTCCTTACTTGGTTACGGTAACTATGGTGAGCTTAAAGCAACAGTGTAATGTTGCTTATTCGGATTTTTCTTTACAGTTTTGTTTGATAGGAATCAAATAAAAAATCTACTAACATTTCATTGCATGTATGCATGATATTTGCATTTTTGTGTTGGAATACATTCACTAGCATGCCTGTTTTGTACTGTTGGTTTTTTCATATCGTTATTCAAAAATCGTTCTACTAAATGATTTGAAATTATCATGCTTTAAATCTGTCAACATTTTCATAAAGTTAAATTAATGTGTTAATGTTACATTGTAGTTGCTTCATTTTTAAGATGATAACAGTCTATTAATATTTGCCATTTTTCAGAGATATCAAATGTTTCATGTAACTTTTACTCTGGTTGTTCATTGACAGCAAACATGCATGACAGACGCCATGCTTTTGGTTATACATGTACAGTGTTTTTCATAATCTTTTCTCATTTTGGATTTTGCTGTATAATTTGTGTCAAAAGATACAATAGACATGTATGGATCCTGCAATTAATGCCGGTGTGGGGCAGGTGGGTGGGGGGTATTAAGCTCCTGGTAAGGTAGCGGATCTAAGCCAGCCTTTGTAGACAGCCCTATTTCGCCTAAATCTCAGGGGGGGGGGGGGCACACTCTCCTCAGTGCCCCACCTTCTGGATCCACACATGATTCAGTTATCAGATATTTAAGTTGAAACAATTTTTCAGACAATTATTAAAGTGGTTCTAAAATGTGATTTATTATTATTTGGTAACGTAGCAACTTTCAAACTTTGCAAATATATATTATATAAAGGGAGACAACTGATAAATATTCCAAGAAGTCTTTATCCAAGGTTATAGACTGAGTTTGGAGACCAGTCTCAGAATGCAGCCTTGCTATTGGTCAATTGTAACACTGTGTTCACAACCAGCCAATCAGATGCTTGCGTTTGAAGACTGGTTTCCTAACTTAGTTTTTGGCTGAAAATATTTGATAAAATTGCTAAAAAAAGTTCTAAAAATGATGAAAATGAGCAACCATTGTTAAAAGGTAATTGTCAATCATCAGGCCCGTAATTACTAAACTTTGGTTGTTAAGAACGGAGGAGTAGGCAAGTATACAGACTGCTCACTTTTTGGCTTCTATCATTCTTTCATCTGTTTATTGCATTCTGTATAATATAACTGTGTTGTTCTTCAGGTAAACCAAGGTATAATTGTGTTAATTTTCTTATTTTTATGGATTGAAACTTCAAATCTAGAAAGTACAGTGTACTTTCATAAACAAGAAAAAATAGATAAGAAAAAATTTAGAATCAGGAAATATGCAAATTTGGTAGAAATCTGTATTTAGAATTATTTTTTAAAAATAAATATTTTTGTAAAATAACCTAGTTTACTTATTGTGTCTGAATGACTTACAAGGCTAGTAAATATTATTTTGGTCTAGTAAGAAAGATTATATTATTGTTAGCAAAACATGGAAAAAGAATTTTGTCGGGTATTTCTGCAAAACATGTTAATTACAAACCTCCTGTCTTACTTTCTTGTGACAACATTATAGAAAAAGTTTCTCATTTCTTGTATTTTGACTTTACAGCCTGATGAAGATATGATTGCCAAAGAAACTTCGATGAATTACCTTGACGATGCCTTGATGTTCTGTTAGATCCATATATGGTAAAGTGACGTATATAATTATCTGTCTACCAACATTTTATAATCAATATATAATCATCAGTTGTACAGAAAAACAAAGTTGTTTTAATCTACCTGAATAATGAATATCACAAAACTTTTTTCCTGATTTTATCATTTTATTTCATATTATCATTATTATTTTTCTGATTTTTAGCTCGCCTGAGCACAAAATGGTCAAGGTGAACTATTGTGATCAATGATTGTCCGTCTGTCTGTCAACATTACTTTGTGAACAAGATAGAGGCCCCTTTTTCTTGTTAATCTTCATGAAACTTGGTCAGAATGTTCATCTTGATAAATTCTAGGTCAGGTTAGAAACTGGGTCAAATGGGGTCAAAAACTAGGTCCCCCAGCCAAAACATAGAAGGACCTTGTGAACATGATAGGAACCACATTTGACACCCAATCAGGAAAATCAATCAGAATGTACGTCTTGATAAAACTGGGTCATTTGGCGTTGAAAACTAGGTCACAGGTCAAGTAATAGAAAAAACCTTGTACACACCAGGAGCCTCATTTTGTTTCCATCATC
Organism: Mactromeris polynyma; assembly: GCA_032209605.1. Taxonomy (NCBI): domain Eukaryota; kingdom Metazoa; phylum Mollusca; class Bivalvia; order Venerida; family Mactridae; genus Mactromeris; species Mactromeris polynyma. Next base: position 504,124 of record JASFXZ010000041.1, read on the forward strand.
CTGAAAATTGGTCAGATGGTTTTTATTGATACAATTTTAGGTCAGGTGAGCCGTATACAGCCATCTTGGCCCTCTTGTTTTTTGTTTAATTTACTTGTGCTCCTTTTTGTTGCTTTGGATTGATGCCAATATGTACCAACGCTGAATGTGTTTCATTTTTATTACAGACAATCCTGTGTGTTTGTGAAAACTCGAACATTGTTCCATTGCATCGCATAAGAGTTCATATGATGTCATTATGATCAACAATGCTAAACTGGAAATGTGAAATATGAGAATAGAGTGCGGAGACGGTATTTGTGAAGTGCTGTGTATATGGAGGGTGATATCTTATATAGTGAGAATTGTGGAGGGGAATATCTCCAAGTGTTCACCACAAATATATATTTAGTGTGCAATAACTTTCAAATGTGCAATATCTGTTTTAAAGGATTTTTATGTTTCTATGGTTACACACTTGTTTGATCAGAAGTGCAATAGTGTATGTCATTTGATGACGTGTGCGATATTAGATACATGTTAAGTGGGTTTAACGGATTTATTTCTGTGATTGAAAAGACTTTGTACACTAAAAAGAAAAGTGTAATTTTATTTCAAAGTTGGATTTTTCCAGGTAGTGTTTGTATTAAGATACACTAAATATATTCTGTGCACTTTTGTAGGAAACTTAACGAAGTCTTGTACATGTTATTGATAAGATTGAGTGTATAAGTTAAATGGTTATTTTATAGTACAATGTATATAGAGACTTGTATACCAACTAGTTAAAGATGTATTTAGTTGAAATGTAAATTATTAATGTAATATTATATTCCTGTTTGTTTTGTGTTGTGTTTTCATACTTTCATGTTTAAAAGTCATTTTTTTCTGTTGTTTTTTATTCAAGTCTAAAAATGGGATGTTCTTGTTCTGCCACTATCTTCTATGATGAAAATTTCCCGTACATGTGACTTTCAAGGTCATGTCATAATGTGGAGTCCATTTAAGTTAAAACGACTTGATTAATTTATACATGTAAAACATTTTGTTTGTTAAATTGTTGTTTGTTATATAATTGATTTTAATTTGTAATTAACAAATTCAGATGTCAAAATTCATCTATGAAACCTTGTCAGAAATAGTCGAGGCCTTCAAATTTTATAACTTAAACATCTTTAATTATTGTTTTAAACATATTTTCTTGTCGTCTCTGGCTTTTTTGTGGTTAATGTTGCTTGTCTTTGCTAATGTTTGTCTTCTTTCAGTTCATATATTTCATCAAGTGTGTATTAGACTCCAAATACTGCGTTGCTATCCATAGGTCTGTAAATCATTGTATTAACTTTGTATATTGCACTACTTATTGCACAACCCACCAGTTATTAACCTCTCACTCATGTATTATCAGTATTTATTGCACCGATCACAAAAAAACCTAATGGTTCAATATTCACTATTTCACCTAGATTAATATGTTACGTGTATCGAGGGATGTTTAAATGAATATCATTGAGAAACGGCGTTAAACCCGATGAAACTGAAACTGATTGACTCGGTATGTTATCATGCCTCTGTATTTACAACTGACGGAATTGTTTGAGCCTTGTACGTAATTTGCTCTTTTCCTATTTTGTAGATTTTTTCTCTGTTTAGATTCTGTGAAAACTTAAGTCAGTATTGTACATCCAGTTTATCCTTTGTGTTACATAGATGTCCTTTGTGTTACATAGATATCCTTTGTGTTACATAGATATCCTTTGTGTTACATAGATATCCTTTGTGTTACATAGATATCCTTTGTGTTACATCGATGTCCTTTGTGTAACATCAGTGTCTTGTCCTCAGATTCTGAACTTGAATGTTCCAAAAATTCCATAATTGAAGTGTATGCATGATTCCCTCAATACAAGATTATGAAGAAATGCGTCACTATGACAACAATGTAAGTTTATGTACGGTTATTTTTCTTTATTTAAGTTGATACAGGACAGGTGACTTAAACAATCTTGCGTTTAATGTTGCTGCCTGTTACACTATAACCAATGGATAAACGTATCGATGTATACTCAACAAAGCACCAAATTGATATACTTACCTTGTTTGAAATCAATCTTGATATTTGCACTGCTACATTCAGATTTAAGGATTATAATTATTCGGTGTAGCTGTATTGCATAATATTGATTTTGACCTACATTTTAGACCAATCAAATGTTGTATATGAAACGCGTTGTTTAAATATGCAACAGATGAGACGATTTGATTGCTTCATATTTTAAGCACAGAGGCACCAACGGGGTGTCTCAAAAACATAAGTCATTTTCCCGTAGCGTGCCCCTCTGGCGAAATCAGTGTTCCGAAATATGTTGATTCTTTGGACATCATTCTATCTACGCCATTCATCTTTTATTACAGATATTTCTTCTTTCTTTAAAGATAATAAAAATATTTGAATCAACGATGGAAAACAAGGTGGTGTTACTTGTCGAGTATGCATTGATAATTCATACACATAATGTTACATTTAGAATACAGAGTTTCGTAACATGAGATGGAACCACAGACTAGTGTGAGAATGGTCCCTGTGAGTAACTTTGAATTTATGCTGCTTTAACAAAAATGGTGTAGAACAACAGAGCTGTGACGTTGTATGTCGAGTATTTGACCATATTGGGATTTGGTGAAAAACTGGTCTAACTTGATTCTAGTAAAGAAGCGTTTACCACAGTTTCGCACAAAATCCTCGATGTATCAATGTGGAATATTTATGTTAATTGTGACGAAACTGAGAAATTGTAACCAACTTCTGCATGAACACTTTTAGGGATCTGCTAATGTTTTGTATAGAAAATGAAATTCTGTATTCTCCGGTAAATCTGCTAAACAAGAAAATCTCCTCTGATATCCTGAATATGTATTGTGTTACTTACAGAATAAAAAAATAAACCTTTATAGTATAGAAAGCCTGTAGTGTTGTTGTTGTTGTTGTTGTTGTCAAGGGTTTGCAACCTCTTCAGAGCAACACCCCTTCACCTCTTTAGGAGAAGCAAATTTACGATGTTGTTGAGAGGTTGTTGCTCTACAGAGGTTACCGTGGTGCTGAATTTTTTATACAGGAATATTGATAATGCTGTTGAAGACAGGTGGCCGTTACAGAGAGATTGACATGTAGGTGTTACTAAGACTGGTAAGAAATTAGAGCCACATTTGTTTTTACACAATTTGTTCTTGGTTTTTTGCACCTCACAGTTTTAACACAGTTATTCTTCTGCTTCCTAATACGTCAGAGTTACGGTTCCTGCCACGACAAAACCTGTCGGAGTTACGGTTCCTGCCACGACAAAACCTGTATTAGTCACCAAAAAGTCCATTTTCAGGTTTTTACATTTTCTAACATACATATTTTTTCAATTTTCATATCAAAAGTATTAAAATCGGACGTCTATTTTTCTTTTAAAGCAATTCCAATATTATGAGTAAGATGCAAAAGTAAGCTAGGAAATGATAACATCGTGTCAGAATGTACATAACACTTATAAATATTTCCTCGTTAATTGAATTCTATAAAATAACAACTAAGCCTCCAAAACATCTTGGGTCAAAGCGTTTTGTTGGTGAAGTGAAAACTTTGATCGGGAAATACTCGACATCATAACCAACGTCACTAATACAGGTGTTGTCATGGCAACAATCTCAGATCTAAGTCCAAATTGGGGACAAATAATACGCTCTCCAGTTTTGGTAGCAGATACACTTAACAAAACTTATAAGTGTGCAGGTATAATTGTGACGCTTTATCGGTCAATATTAGTCTGATCTTGCTGAAATTTTCAAAAAAATATAGCTTAGATACCTGGCATAATCTTTTTATCTATTTCATGTCATAAACTCACAGATTGAACAGCGCGTGTAGACTCAATGTACCGTGTTATTTCAATCGATAAATTCTACCAGAGTATCATAATCTACACAAAGCCAATATACCAAATTTCGTGTTGAAATGTTAATCAATAAGAAAATTATTCAACATTAAAATAGTGCACACTAATAAGTTTTGTTAAGTGTATTTCTTAAACCACTAAGTAAGTTGTACAGAATCTTGTCCAGGCCATCTCCTGTCTGTATTTGTAGGAGTGACAATGTGATATGATGTGATATGACATTGTGTCATGTTATATGATGTGATATGACATTGTGTCATGTTATATGATGTGATATGACATTGTGTCATGCGATATGATGTGATATGACATTGTGTCATGTTATATGTGATATGACATTGTGTCATACGATATGATGTGATATGACATTGTGTCATGCGATATGATGTGATATGACATTGTGTCATGCGATATGATGTGATATGACATTGTGTCATGTTATATGATGTGATATGACATTGTGTCATGTTATATGATGTGATATGACTTTGTGTCATGCGATATGATGTGATATGACATTGAGTCATGTTATATGACATTGTGATATGATATGGCATTGTGTCATGCGATATGATATGACATTGTGTCATGCGATATGATATGACATTGTGTCATGCGATATGTGCATGATGCCACATCTTGACATATTAATGCGACATCACAACAATGCACATACTGTTAAAACAGTTCAAACAATGCCATGATAATAGGATGAAACTGGACAATAAGATCACGATCTCATGCCGGATGTCGTATGGTATGCTGCATTATAATGTCGCACATGGCGATATCGTCTTGCGTAGTGTAATGTTGCTCCTGCTAAAAGAGAATGGACTGTCCATTTCAATTTTTTTATTTGTGATCAAACTTCCATGTAAAAAGCTGGCCACATACTTGTGAAAGTAAGCTCTGTTTTTAAAAAAAAGACGAAAACAAAATTGTTGTATAAAACATTGAATACTTTTATCAAGCTCATTTAATTTTCTTGTACAAATGATCAGAACTAAAATTTAATCAACAAATACGTACCTGTGTCTGAGGTTATATAAACTTGAGATAAGTCGACATTCTCAAAAAAGAAAATTGTTTTATTCGTATTAGAATCCTGACTTCATACAATCCAAAACACTTCTAGTTTTCATCAGTATTAGAATCACGACTTCATACAATATGAAAAACTTTGTTACGTATTTTTAGAAAATATGAAATTATAGTCCATTTTTAAGACGGTTGCTTAGCAACGATTTAAGGATATGGAGACAAATCTCAAGTTATATAAATTCAGACTCGGTATTTCGAAACACTCGACATCTTTTATAGTTATCACTTGTTTGTTCCATTTTAACGTCGCTTAGTCCACAGTTCAACACGTTATGGTGATGGCTTAAAACGTATTTAATAATAATGTTAATTAACAAACCTAATTAAGACATTTTAATCGCCTAACTCTAGTAGTCTGATATCATAACTCAACGTTACACTGGCACTCGTTAATCTTCATCACCTTGCGCACAATTGACGTTAGATTGAAGCTTGCATGTTATAATTTACACATGTATTGAATGTCGCCGTTTCGAATTTCGCCGGCAATTGGCGGTTTTGTACGAATATTCTCGAGTGCCAGGTAATGTCTGACTAAAGCTCATATCAAATATACTTTGCATCACAATTATTTATATGTTCTAACTAATTGATATAAATTGCTCCTTGTATTCAGAGATTTATACTGGATTTCACATATTTATACAAATTGTGTATTTACAATAGTTATACAGAAACACATGATTGAAAATAAACAAAATGATTATATACAAATAAAAATATGACGTGCACGCTATATAGGCAATAAGTATTTGAAACGGTTAAATGAAAAAAATTATATGATTTGTAAATTTGGTTGGATATGTACGGCATTAGTTTGCCCTGTCCAGTGTTCCTACTAACCTGTTCCTCGGTAATCTTCCAAACATAAATCAGAGCTCAGAGGCGGGGGACAAATTACTAACCAGTTCCATTCTTCTATGAACAACTGACCCCCAAATGTATCAAAGGTGGAAATATAAGCATTAGTCAAAGTGTCGGGTAGAACATTCCCCGGGGGTTCGAACCAACGATATTCAGATTGACAGACGAGTTTGAACCAACGATATTCAGATTGACAGACGAGTTCGAACCAACGATATTCAGATTGACAGACGAGTTCGAACCAACGATATTCAGATTGACAGACGAGTTCGAACCAACGATATTCAGATTGACAGACGAGTGCTATATTGTCCAATCCAACCGCATGGACTTGTAAATTTAGTAAGTAAATTTGTTTAAGACTACATTTAGGATTTATCATTCCTATCGTGTATTTAGACCACGCTGATAGCAATCCATCAAATCAGCCGCAACTATTTCAACCGTCTGTCTTACATACAACTGTTTGTGAAGTTCATGTGGTCGAAGTCGGATAGACAATGCCATTCGTTGTCTATCCTCTACATAGATCTGGTTATAATAACATATTTTACACAAAAAGTTTTATAAACATGGAAGTAGGATATAGATGATACAGAAGGCAGTATGAAAGTTTTAATACCAAGCGTTACACAATATTTTTATACATCATAACCGTGTTATCTGAACATAAATGAATACAATTACATGTACATGTATGAGCAGAAATATAAGCAAATGAATAAGAAGTATAAAAACTGAATTGTAAAGCGCTACATATATCTTGACACGCCATCCTTGTTAATTTTAGCCTAAGGTTATAAAACCCAGTTTATAGACCACTCTCTGAATGCAGCCTTGTCATTGGTCAATTTTAAGATGGAGCTTAGAACCAACCAATCAGAAGCCTGAGTTCTGAGACAGAAGACCAAACTGGTAAATACAACCTCCGACCTAGAAGTGATATTCTTAAGTCCTGGCTTACTACTGTAAACCTAGAAACATTTCTCGCTATTTCTGTTAGCGGTTTCCTTGAAATTCAGTAGCTGCAAAAAACTGGCCTTTTTAATTGTAAATTTTTTTTTTAATTGCAGCAGTCTGAGAAAAGAGTCGTTACTAGAGATGTCTCCTCAAAAACGTAAGAAAACATTTTGCTTTTATGTGTTTAAATGATGTCAATAATCTATGCTTCAATTTTCAATAAAAAATCAAAATTGAGTAAAAAATGTTCCAAGGACCTAATTTCAGAGGGTAAGGCTCATATTGCACCAATTACAATATGTAACGATGTATCGATGTAACGAAAAATGTAAACCCTATTTACAAACATGTTTAAGTTCCCAGTAGCTGACGTGTATTTAACTCAATAAAATCAGGTTTTGCTATACATATACACAACAATAATAATAAAATCACGCTAAATTCACGCAGAGATTCAGTTAAAGCCGCATAATAAAAGCAAGTAAACATATACACAAAGTAAATATTAAGTTTACCATAGTTCATAGTAAACCGTGTCTAACGATTATATTTTTACCCCAATATCTCATTACCATTCTTACATGTCGTGAGTATAATATCTTCTAAAATTGACGGTAGACTGTTGTAGGTGTTTACTCTAAACACGTCTTGTTCACCCGACGCCATTTGTGAAACTTCCGAGTAATCTTGCATGTTGATTGCTAAGGTGATAATTCTTGCACCGCCATTCTTCAAGTCTTCAGCAGCCACTAATGTATCATTCTCGTTCACGTTTCCGTTACCATCCACTAACATGAATATTATATTTTCTGCATCATAACGATCGCCGAGACTGCGTGAGGAAATTTCCAGTGCAGTACGTAAAGCTCCGGCAGTGTTTGTATTACCAGGTCGGTACCTAGCGTTAGTGATCGCATTCTTCAAGATGGGTAACGAAGTGTATCGTCCGAGTGAGAAGACGATCTGGACCTCTGAGCCGAATGTAATCAAGGAGAATCGGTTGTGACTATCTTTGCTGCTAAACTCTTCAACAATATTGGAAACAAAATTAAGAGCTGTCTTGAAGTTGTTGGCACCAACGCTGTCGGAACTATCGACGAGGAAGAAGATGTCCTTCACTACCACACATGCTGTAAAACAGATGATCATAATTATATAAAGGTAGGATTTTATGTCAAAATACGCGTTTTCTTAATTACGAGAAAATCTGTGGTAAATGACTTCATACAGATTTTCCAAAAACCACAAATAAAGAAATTGATTCAGGGGTTTTCTATCCTGACCTACGCTCCGAGTTAGCACCAGCATTGGAAATACCTGAATCTGACTTATGTTTTGCCATACCTTGAAAGTGTTAGTTAATAAAGCAATGTTTTACAGTACATCTGTATGACAGCATTAACATGTCATTTTCTCAAAATTATTACCAACAAATATATAGTTATTCTGTACACTACATGCACTCCCGAGACATGTGATATAGCACTCCCGAGACATGTGATATGATAGTTTGCTTGTATTGAGTAACTATGACAATCTTGCGTTATTGTATTTATGGTATACCTTGACCAATTTTTCATTCTTTTTCCAAGAACTGATGCCTTAGTTATTGAACAGAATATTCTACGATCTGCAGACTAAGCTCACCAGGTCAGCTAAAAGACAGAACAATAAGTGTTATGGACTTACAATCTTCGCAGTGAACGCCACGGAAACCAGCCCGACATTCACAGAATGGACCGTTTATTCCTGGGACACACAACCCACCATTCTGACATGGATTCGCATCACACACAGTTGGATCTGAAATATAATATTCAATTTACAGCGCAACCTCTACAGAGAGGCCCCCTCTTGAGCAACAACCTCTACAGAGGCCCCCTCTTGAGCAACAACCTCTACAGAGGCCCCCTCTTGAGCAACAACCTCTACAGAGGCCCCCTCTTGAGCAACAACCTCTACAGAGGCCCCCTCTTGAGCAACAACCTCTACAGAGGCCCCCTCTTGAGCAACAACCTCTACAGAGTGGCCCCCTCTTGAGCAACAACCTCTACAGAGATACCCCCGTCTTCAGCAACAACCTCTCCAGAAAGGCCCCCACTTGAGCAACAACCTCTACAGAGCAACAATAAAACTGACAGGTGAGTAAAATTTCTCTTCTGCGTCATGTACAACAAAGTATTACCTCTGCAAGTTGCCTTGATGATACTGCTGGAGATTCCCTTCAGATCGGAATAATCCTTCAATATGAACGCATTCTTCGAGGCTGGCTCACTGGCTATACCGTTGATTTCAAATGGATCAAACTGACCAATACCAACAGCATATACATGTACACCTGAAATATTTATTCCATACAACAGTGAGTCAGCAAATGTTATCACCAATTATGTAACCCCTTGCAACGATATTTAATACAATCATGTAACCCCCAGCAATCATATTTAATACAATCATGTAAACCCCCCCCGGCAACGATATTTAATACAATCATGTAACCCCCGGCAACGATATTTAATATAGTGTCTTATTGCGGTTGTACAACTAATGATGCTCAAGTATATAATACATAATTATTATTTGACAAGTCTCGAATATGTACAAACTGAAATGTCTATAAAATTTAATCTACTCTCAACTTACCCATATCTTTCAGAAGTTGAGCTTCCACCAAAGTTTGATCAGGATCGACATTGGATACACCATCTGTGATGACCACCACTGTAATATGTAAGTAGAAAATTAATAATTTACAACCATTATTTGTTAACCCTGAAATGATTGGCTACAAAATCGACCAATCAAATTGATGCTTACAAACCTCAGAATGATGAGGATACAAAACTAAATAAAATAAAAAACGAGCTACATTTTTACAAATATAATTGTATAAGGAAGTAATTCTTGTAAAAAGTGTAACAAAAACTACTTACAGAAATCTTGAATTTCTGGACGGTTACCATGACGATCACCAAAGTATCGTTCCCTGACAAGTTTGAGCCCAGCGGCAGTGTTTGTGTTACCGTATTCATAATTAATACCGGCAATAGCGCTCTGTAACTTGAACAAGTCAAAGTATTTACTCATGTAGAAGCCGTGTCTGGAAAAACAGGAAATACAGAAAACATGTAAAACAACAAGCTTAAGCATGTTTGTTTAATGGTTAGCGACTTCATTTAATGTGGCCACACATTTGGTCAAGCCTAATCTTCCGTGTGAGCCTCTGTGTTAAAATTCTGCACTCGTTAAAAGGACTCGGATTTGTAAATATTATTGAATATCTATTTTTCTTAAACGTTGTACTTTTTACAAGATTGAATTGTGTTGTTGTTGTAAGAATGGGGTGTTGGCATTCTGTGGGTGTTGGCATTCAGTGGGTGTTGGCATTCTGCGGTGTTGGCATTCTGCGGGTGTTGGCATTCAGCAGGTGTTGGCATTCTGTGGGTGTTGGCATTCAGCGGGTGTTGGCATTCAGCGGGTGTTGGCATTCTGCGGGTGTTGGCATTCAGCAGGTGTTGGCATTCTGTGGGTGTTGGCATTCAGCGGGTGTTGGCATTCAGCGGGTGTTGGCATTCTGCCGGTGTTGGCATTCTGTGGGTGTTGGCATTCAGCGGGTGTTGGCATTCTGCGGGTGTTGGCATTCTGCGGGTGTTGGCATTCAGCGGGTGTTAGCATTCTGCCGGTGTTGGCATTCTGTGGGTGTTGGCATTCAGCGGGTGTTGGCATTCTGCGGGTGTTGGCATTCTGCGGGTGTTGGCATTCTGCGGGTGTTGGCATTCTGTTGGTGTTGGCATTCTGCGGGTGTTGGCATTCTGCGGGTGTTGGCATTCAGCGGGTGTTGGCATTCAGCGGGTGTTGGCATTCTGTGGGTGTTGGCATTCAGCGGGTGTTGGCATTCTGAGGGTGTTGATTCTGCGTGTGTTGGCATTCAGCAGGTGTTGGCATTCTGTGGGTGTTGGCATTCAGCGGGAGTTGGCATTCAGCGGGTGTTGGCATTCTGCGGGTGTTGGCATTCAGCAGGTGTTGGCATTCTGTGGGTGTTGGCATTCAGCGGGTGTTGGCATTCAGCGGGTGTTGGCATTCTGCCGGTGTTGGCATTCTGCAGGTGTTGGCATTCTGCGGGTGTTGACATTCAGCAAGTGTTGGCATTCAGCAAGTGTTGGCATTCTGCGGGTGTTGGCATTCAGTGGGTGTTGGCATTCTGTAGGTGTTGGCATTTTGCGGGTGTTGGCATTTTGCGGATGTTGGCATTCAGCGGGTGTTGGCATTCTGCGGGTGTTGGCATTCTGCGGGTGTTGGCATTTTGCGACTGTTGGCATTTTGCTGGTGTTGGCATTCTGTGGGTGTTGGCATTCTGTGGGTGTTGGCATTCTGTAGGTGTTGGCATTTTGCGAGTGTTGGCATTTTGCGGGTGTTGGCATTCTGCGGGTGTTGGCATTCTGCGGGTGTTGGCATTTTGCGGGTGTTGGCATTCAGCAAGTGTTGGCATTCTGTAGGTGTTGGCATTTTGCGGGTATTGGCATTCTGTAGGTGTTGGCATTTTGCGGGTGTTGGCATTCTGCGGGTGTTGGCATTCAGCAAGTGTTGGCATTCTGCGGGTGTTGGCATTGTGAGGGTGTTGGCATTCTGCGGGTGTTGGCATTTTGTGGGTGTTAGCATTCAGCAAGTGTTGGCATTCTGAGGGTGTTGGCATTTTGCGGGTGTTGGCATTCAGTGGGTGTTGGCATTCTGTGGGTGTTGGCATTTTGCGGGTGTTGGCATTCTGAGGGTGTTGGCATTCTGAGGGTGTTGGCATTTTGCGGGTGTTGGCATTCTGCGGGTGTTGGCATTCTGTGGGTGTTGGCATTCTGCGGGTGTTGGCATTCTTTTGGTGTTGGCATTCTTTGGGTGTTGGCATTCTGCGGGTGTTGGCATTTTTCCCCAAAAAACCTACCCCCATAATCTGCTCCTCCCCAACCTATCCCTCCTTAGCCTAGGAAGCTAGGTCTGGGAGGGTAGGTTTGAGAGGGAGCTAGATCTTGGAGGTGTGAAATTAGAAACCAGAGTAGTAATAATTTATTGTATAGATTCCAATATTCTGTTTTCAGACTGACAGTAGTACAGTGAATGCAAACGAGAACAACACAGCAATGTATTGGTGTTTCTGTAATTGTATATTTTGATAAAAGTAAAAACAATCATGCTTGTCAGTTTTGTATCAAAGGAAAAACGACGACATTTATACAGACAAAAATATTTTATTGGTATACAAATCGAGGACAAAGTAAAACACGCACCATAATAAGAAATCATGACATTTACAAAGTAAAGATTCTAACTGAATAAAACAGCATCACAATATTATGAGGACAAAGTAAAAAGTTCTGTATCAGAATTTATATAGATAATAACAAATCATAATTCTTCAACCCAATAATAAAAGCATCACAATTTATACAGAACGATGAAAGTAAAATACATTGATGAACAAAAGCATGAGGAGTGAATTAATTAAAAAAAAAAACGAAAAAAAATTGGGCAGGCATAAATACACCCAAAATTCCATAAGTATAAATACTTTGTACGGGAGCGCTACCTGTTGGGGGCTAGCATCTCAAATTAGGGCCAACATTTTTGCATTATAGCAACATGTCCAGAACTACCTGGTGGAATTCTAGCTCAACATTAACAAAACCAAACATATTATACAGTAAATAAAAAGAATACACTGATGTACATTTCAAAATAAAAGCAACACAATATATATCCCAAACCTACCCTTCCAAAACCTTCCCCTCCAAAACCTTTCCTTCCACAACCTTCAGCTCCCCAACCTACCCCTCCTTAACCTAGCCTCAGAGAGGGAGCTAGGTTTGGGAGGGGCAGGTTTTGGAGGGGTAGGTTTGGGAGGGGCAGGTTTGGGAGGGGTAGGTTTGGAAGTGGTAGGTGCCTCCTCCAAAAGCTACACATCAAACCTAGTCACCTCTCCCAACCTACCCTGCCCCCAAACTACCTCATCCCAAACCTTCCCCTCCAAAACCTTTCCTTCCAAAACCTTCAGCTCCCCAACCTACCCCTCCTTAACCTAGCCTCAGAGAGGGATCTAGGTCTGGGAGGGGCAGGTTTGGGAGGGGTAGGTTTTGGAGGGATCTAGGTCTGGGAGGAGTAGGTCTGGTAGGGGGTAGGTTTGGGAGGGGGTAGGTTTGGGAGGGGGTAGGTTTGGGAGGGGGTAGGTTTGGGAGTGAGTAGGTTGGGGAGTTGTAGGTTGGGGAGTTGTAGGTTTGGGGGTAGGTTGGGAGGGGTCATTTTAGGATAAGGTAGGTTGGGGAGGGGTAAGTTTGGGAGGGGTAGGTTGGGAAGGGGTAGGTTTGGGAGCTAGGTTTAGAAGTGGTTGGTACCTCCTCCCAAAGCTACCCACCAAACCTACCCCTCCAAAACCTACCTCTTTCCAACCTACCCCTTCAAAACCTACCCTTCCCAAACATACACCTCCCAGACCTAGTCTCCTCCCACACCTACCATCCGAAAGCTACGCCTCTTGAACCTAGCCTCTAGGAGGAAGCTAGGTCTGGGTGGGTAGGTTTCAGAGGGGTAGGTTTCAGAGGGGTAGGTTTCAGAGGGGTAGGTTTCGGAGGGAGGTAGATCTTGGAGGTGTAGATTTGTGAGCTGTAGGTTCATAAGGGGTAGGTTTGGGAGGGGGTAGGTTAGGAGGGGATAGGTTGGGAGGGGTAGGTTTGGAAGTGGTTGGTACCTCCTCCCAATGCTGCCCACCAAACCTTCCTCTCCAAAACCTACCCTCTCCAAAGCCTACTCCCCCATAGGGAGAGATGTCTAGGAGGGGTATGTTTTGGAGGGGTAGGTTTGGGAGGGAGTATGTTTGGGTAGCTACCCCTCTCAAATCTACCCCTTCCCAACCTACCTCTCCGAAACTTAGCCTCCCCCAAAACCTACCCCTCCCAAAACTGAAGTAGGTTTCGTAGGTTTCGGAGGTGTAGGCAGGAATAGTTTTGGAAGCTAGGTTTGGGAGGTAGCTTTATCTGGGAGGGAATAGTTTGGGAGGGGTAGGTCTGGGTGGAGGTAGGTTTGGGTGGGAGCTATGTCTAGGAGGGGTAAGTTTTTGAGGGGTAGGTTTAGGAGGGAGTAGTTTTTGGTAGCTACCCCTCCCAAACCTAGCCCCATCTCAAACCTATCCCCACTCAAACCTACCTCTTTCAAACCTAGCCCCCTCCCAAACCTACCCCCTCTCAAACCATAAAATATTCTTTCAGGGGCCTGCCAAAACCCTTCCACCTGGATACCCCCTCTCAAACCTAGCCCCCTTTTAAACCCGAGGTAAGCTGGGGAGGATGTATGTTTGGGAGATTAGGGTTGGGAGGGGGCTAGGTTTTGGTTGGAATTAGGTTAGGGAGGGGGCTTTGTTTGAGAGGGGTATCCCATCTGGTGGAAGGGTTTTGGCAAGCCCCCAGTGTGTCTGACAATTGCCATCTCAATAATAATGATCAAGATATTTACCGTGTGTTAGAACTGTATGTGGTCAAACCAACTCTCGTCTTTTCTTTGCCGATCTGTAAATCACTGACCATGTTGTGTACAAATTGTTTCACACGTCGGAAATCTTCATGGCCGACGCTACCACTGGAGTCCAGTAAGAATACGATATCGGCACGAGCCTGGCATCCTGAAGTGTATATAAATATATGTATGAATTCTATTTCCTGCGGTACCAAACATCGGGCATAATATGTAGATAGAAATTCAGAAAGACAAAATGGATTATTAATCACATGTAGCCGACATACTACCCTGGATATCTATGAATTAATTACACTACTTCACCATCTAGCTTAAACACGACTTAACGATGGAAATGGCAAAAGTTTAAAAACATACCAGCAATGTATTTGCTAAGATATTCGTGACGACTAAATTGTTAGTGTGCTGTTAGCACATACCTGCCTAAAATGCAGTGCTCTAGAACATTTTATTGGCCTGTGCTTCATGTGTTGGCGCTATTGTTTCCCAGACAATACTAACATTATGGATTTACAACTGAAATTTGTTTGAGTGTTTTTATCTATTACTTTACTGTATACACGTATATTTAGTTACGTATTCTGTTTTGATTGTTTTAATAAAAGCACATTGACAACACAATCTGATGTTTGTTGTTTATTTTGTTTTACTAGCTTTGTATTATAACCACTCTAAGGCCATAAATTGACTTATGGCAGTTCTCAATAGATGGTAAGCATCATAATATGAGCGCTGCTATGGGATTTACAACCTCTTCTGTAAGTGATATCATTCCAAGAAAAATGCAACATGTGATGTCACTGTGTGCAAGCAGGAAACAATATTTACTCCATAATTATGGTCACTTTGTTTTCATATTGCCATATAGGGCAAATATTGCTTACTGTTAGTACATGGTGACATCACATGTGACATTTTCTGGAAATTACATCATTTAAATAAGAGGTAGGAAATCGTACACCGGCGCTCATATAAATCCTGCATCAGTATTATTATTATACAAAAGGCTACTCAAGACTTTATATTCAGACCAAGTGGAAGCAAGGACCATGACAGCAGGAACAAAAGATACAATAACAACAATAACAACAACTTACTACTTTCACAATGTCTTCCAGCATAACCAACGGTACATTCGCAATAATAATCCCCACCATGGCGCTTACAAGTTCCACCATTCTGACACGGACTCTTGGCACACACATTATCCTCTGTAAATAAAATATAATATATTATCAATGTCACATGACAAACAGTTATATATGTCACATGACATATCGTTATCAATGTCACATGATATATAATTGTCCATATACTATGACACATATTTATCTATAACACAGCGACACACAGCTTTTAATTTTACACAACACATACTTATCAATATCACATGACACATACTTATATCAATATCACATGACACATACTTATCAATGTCACATGACACATACTTATCAATTTTACATGACACACAGCTTTCAATTTTACACAACACATACTTATCAATATCACATGACACATACTTTTTGATGTCACATGACACATACTTATCAATGTCACATGGCACATACTTATCAATGTCACATGGCACATACTTATCAATGTCACATGACACATACTTATCAATGCCACATGACAGACAGTTATCAATGTCACATGACACATACTTATCAATGCCCCATGACAGACAGTTATCAATGTCACATGACACATAAAGATCACATGACTCATTCTTCTGCATAATTAGTTTCACAGATACTTTGTACATTAACAAAAGACAGGAATGGGAGAGGAATATTTCATATATAGACATAATTATGATGAAATAATCAACTTACCATCGCACATAAATTCCACAATTTGATCAGCAATGTCATTGAGTGTTTTCACGTCGTCAGCAAATATAGCAGTTTCTGCCGCGGGTAAAGACACCGCCGACTGCATATATTCCTTCTCGTCGTCGCTTAACCCAATACCTGAATAAACAGTGTAGACTCAGTGAAAAATGTATTAGCATACATCAAATTCGCTTTTTCTTTCATTATTGTGTTTACCTAAATATTGATTATAGGGGTGTTGTATACAACCTATTTACAGCAAGTTAAAATGATATAACATGATTTAAACAACCTTCCCACCCTACACCCAATATAATGGATAAATCGATAATGAAAGCCTTATTGAATTGGGTTTATACTTCAAACTCTTAACAACAATAATCAGTTTAAAACATGTATTAGAGAGACAGTGGTTATGACGTCGAGTATTTCCAAACAAATCTTTTGACATATTATCTAGAAATCTGATATCGTTTTATATGACAGAATAATACATTTTTAAAGATTTAAATTGTCTAAAGTTATTCCAAATTGTTTCAAATAACCAAGATATGATACTCCTGATATATTCAAAACTATCAATGCAGTCATTGAAAGATTTCTATAACATATAAAGAAAAGCGTCTGTACGTACCCACACCAAGAACTTGAGTTCCCTGTAGCTTGAGTTTACTGGCTTCATTCAAGATGTCCACTTCATTTCTCATACTTTTTGTTATCAGGACGAGGTAGTCTGGTTTATCACGGCTGGCTCCTGCGGCGTTAAAGATACGATAGTTGGCTTTAGCGAGAGCAGTAGCGGGTTCGGGGTCGCCTCCATGAACTCTGAAAACAAACAGAGAATTATAGCGATCTAGCCTTTGGATCCAATCCATTGTCTACATAATATTATGTCTTCATTCACTATGTAAATAATATATGCATCAATATTTGAAATAAACTGTACTAGATGTGTCCATAGGCCACAGATGCCTGCCCCTGCTATGAGCTTTTCAGTAGAATGCAAATATGTTGTTTGTAAAGGCTATATAATTTTGAAGCAATATGAATTGAATGTGGTTAACTAGATAAGTATCGTGATAATCTTTCATACCATATAAATATCTTAACACGAAAAAAAATACTTAACTCTAAATCTAAATAGATTGGTGGGTAAGTGGTGGTAGTTGTGGGCACTATCAGACAATTTTTCGTGTTAAGATATTTATCTGGTATGAAAATTTATACTTATCTAGTTAACCACATAATTATCTAGTTAATTAAGTAGTTAACTGGTGGCAGCAATATGCCACCATACTAAACAAACCAATCAGAAACAAGTGTTAAGAGACTCAGAATTATAACTTCCCATCATGCACTGTTTTCACGATCTCGAGATTATGTGAATTTTCATGGAACGCATCAGTGGAAATTAAAATATTTTACCTGAGTCCAGCAATGCTTGATCGTACAGCTTTCTTGGATTGACCTTCATGGAAGTCGAGGATAACTTTAGCCCAGTCGGTAAACTGTACCATTCCTACACTGAATTGTTTACGCTTGAAACTCATTCGTTTCACAATAGAGCGCAAGAAACGACGGACTTTCTTCAGTTCACTTCGGGTCACGTATCGTGAAGTATCGACAGCAAACACAACATCGCCCTTAGCGGAGCAACCTGAAACAAGGTATTAAAGTACTTGGAAATAATTCTGACCACTAAATGGTCGATGGTCAGCATTAATCTGAACCTAGCTCCAGTTGTGCAAAAGGTCTCGGTTGAGTGTGGCCTCAAACTCCCAGCTTCAAGACCTTATATTCTGTGATGTAGAACTAACAGCAAATCAGGTGAGCTTGTATACAGGGCACTAGGCAGCTTTAAAGGACAGACACATATACACACGTAAGGGAGAATTGTGTTTCTTTAAAAGAATAGAAAGGTGAAATTTGAGTCAAATTTATAAGATAAATTTAAGTTTTTTTGTACTGATTTTTATCAATCATAACAAATATTCAAAAAGAATTTAGGTCAAATGTCTTGACATATTTAAATACTTGCAGATGACCCATCCAGTTAGCTCAGTCAGTAGAGGGCTTGGCTGCTAATCTAGACGTCATATGTTCGAAACCTGTGCGAGTCTTACGTACTTCCGTGAAAATTTGAATGCATTTGGTATCCTGACCAGAACACAACATAATTTATACATGTATTTAAAAATGCGTACAAACAATAATACGTACGTTTCTGACAGGTATCGCCGGTATATCCAACAGGACAGTCACATTTATATCCAAATGGTTCACTGATACACAGACCTCCATTCGAACATGGCTTCTCAGCACAGAAATCATTGCCTGAAATAAAACATCACAATATTATAGGCAAGCCTTCGATTACATTGTAAATCTGTGGCCAACTTATCTTTTTCACCATAATGGTTTGGCCAGTACTATATCATTCTAAAACAGTTCTTTATCATAATATTTCAACTGGTTAATAATTTTATTCATTATTTATAATTCACTGGCCAGTAAACCATATATCACAATACATCATTTATAATTCATTGGCCGGTAAACCATATATCACAATTCACTATTATAATTCATTGGCCGGTAAACCATATATCACAATACATCATTTATAATTCATTGGCCGGTAAACCATATATCACAATTCACTATTATAATTCATTGGCCGGTAAACCATATATCACAATTCACTATTATAATTCATTGGCCGGTAAACCATATATCACAATTCACTATTATAATTCATTGGCCGGTAAATTATATATCAAATTCATTGGTCGGTATACCATTGGCAGGTAAACTATATATCAAAATTCTTTATTGTAACTAATTGACCGGTATACCATTGGCAGCTAAACTATATATCAAAATTCTTTACTGTAACTTATTGGCCAGTATACCATTGGCAGGTAAACTATATATCAAAATTCTTTACTGTAACTTATTGGCCGGTATACCATTGGCAGGTAAACTATATATCAAAATTCATTATAATAATTCATTGGCCGGTAAACCATTTTATCCTCATCCTTTGGCCAGTTCATCCGTATATATTGTAATATTGGAGCAAAATAAACACGATGAAATTAAACAAACAAAATCGTATTGTAACACTATTAAATATCATTGCTCAATGTCGCGTACAAGTAATAATTCTTACATTGAGCTTAAGATAAGAACTATCATTTGTTATATTCACATTCAAATCAAACAGTCAAAATAATGTTTGCATTAGATAACCCCCGAATAAACATCAGTGTATAATTACGTTATAAGTATTCTTGAAAAGCATACATTTTTTATAAAAAAAAAATAACATCGTGAGTCTTGCTGATGTTAGAAAATGGAAAATGAATCCAAAATTATATAAAGACATACACATACCTTGATACAAGGGTCGTAAAATGACATCTGTGTTCTCAATCAAGCCAGGTTCATCATCAATCTCAATAACATTAATTCCTTGATTGTGTGCGATGTTATCAAGCTCATATCTTTCTCTCAGGTTCACACCAATCGGTATAATACGAACACCGGACGATATTGTCAATTCTGCTTCCGGTTCGGTTCTGTCAGCCATCACATCATTAGTGCCGTCTGTGAGGAAATATGCGACATTCTTTGCATCAGGTCTATCTCCACGGCCACCATTAAACATTCGAGTTCGGAGAGCGCGTAGAGCGGCGGCCATGTTTGCTCTGCCCCTGCTGTAGGATATCTGATCGAGCGCTCTAATGTTGGTTTCAGTATCACTATGCATTCCTGTCAAGTAGATATGTCATTGTTAATTAAAACCTCGTTCCCTGGTTTACAATATATAAGTATCACATGGCAGTGAGGATAACATGAATATTGTCAATCTCATCAACTGAATATCATCTGAGACAAAGCCGAGGGTGATATTCTGTTTACAAGGGTTGATAATACTCACGTCACCCTCACTGCCATGTGATATTAATTTCATTATACCGAAAATGTGTGAAACTGATATTTCAGCAGCTCTCGATCTTGACCAAATAATCAGACAAAACAATTTACAATGGAATCAACAAATTTATAAACAAGAAGTTTAAAGAAATAAATATCTTTCATTGTCTAGATTAAAAACTCATCAGAAAGCGAAGAAAACGCCCTGTATTCAACATATTAATCTG
The DNA here is from genome assembly GCA_032209605.1 of Mactromeris polynyma. Taxonomy (NCBI): domain Eukaryota; kingdom Metazoa; phylum Mollusca; class Bivalvia; order Venerida; family Mactridae; genus Mactromeris; species Mactromeris polynyma. The sequence goes on from JASFXZ010000041.1 coordinate 524,485, forward strand.
ACTGTTTGTCATTTGGTGTTCAGATCATAACAATTACCTAGATGCTTGCATGGAGGTATTCATTTATCACTTTAAACAAATACAAAACTACTGAATTGCTATTTAATTGTTAAATTTTCATGATTTTTTGTTATGTAGAATTATTCATCTCCGAGTGACAACTGATTATCTACTGAGTAATATTATTTTCAGGTAAGACTTTGGGCTCCATACTCAGTTTATACAACCTTTGCTCAGTTATATTGAATAGAAACCAAGTACAGTGACACATCAATAGTAAGTCCACTGCAGGTTCTGAAGAAAGTCTGCATTCTTATAATTAATTAGATGTTCTGATTGTTCAGTTAAACATGGATAGAAAAGTAGAAACTAGTTTTTGCGGTGGGCTTTAAGCGAGGTTTTATCATATTGTTAAATGATTAATATCAATACACACCTAAGCTGACTTGTACCATAGCAGCGGAACTATATTTCATAAAGCCGAGGTTGATATTACACGAGTCTTTGTTCATTTGTCGTACTAAATGTTCGGCATACTCCTTTAGACGTCCGAAATTGTAACGGCCCACGGTATCCGACGAGTCCAAAACAATGACAACATCAGCTGGTTCCCCGCATCCTAGAAACAGAACAAGTTGTCATGACAACAACATATTCTAAATTTGCTTAAATCAAAATCTATATTTTACGGAAAAAAACGATTACAAAAACCAAAGATTAGCAAAACTTAAAAGTCCCCTTTTCTCCAATAAATGAAGAACACATTACTATTTTCCTCAATTATAATTTTCATCATTTTTAGCATTAATCAAAGAGTAAAACCATCTCATAAAGAACTGTATAAAACTTTGATATTAATATAATTACTTTTGTCGCAAGTTTCGCCGAAGTATTCAGGTGGACATCTACAATGGAAACTTCGTACGCCATCGTGACAGGTTCCACCGTTCTGACACGGGTTGTTTCTACACAGGTTAGAATCTGTAACAACAATATATACAATACATAAACTTATTAGCAAGTGTCAGAAATATACTCAATTTTGCAAATAGCTTTGAACATCAATTCAAAGTTATCGCCAATATAAAGTTTAAGGAATCTTAAAAATATCACCTGTACGCAAATAAATGTACATTTTTTGCAGTATAAATCGGAGATTTAACTGAAAAGGTAAAATTTAGTCAATTTTGTAGAATGAAGTACTTGAAAACATGAGCTGATATGTTAGTATTTGACATAAACATAAGTGGGAACTACAAGTTTTTACATAACCTGATCACCTTGCATAATGTCCTAATACAGACATGAGAATGCAAAAATTCAAAATAGGGTCCAGGGGGCCGCTGTAGCTCCTGGCTTGTAAGCAGCTAAGATGTCTTAAATTGTCTCAAAAACAGCCCTTGCAAGTGTCAAATCCGCAGATTATTTCTGCGAATCCGCGGCAATTCTCATGCTTGCTAATATTTTGTTGAAGTAAAACCATACAGAGGCAAGGAAATGTTTGTCTCTCCCAGTAACCCTAGACAAGCGTTTAATGAATTAGCACACTCAGCAAGAAGTAGGCATCATGTGAAGAGCAACATCTTACCTGAACAAAGAGTATCGACAACATCTTACCTGAACAAAGAGTATCGATCAGTTTAGCTTTCACTTTCTCCAGCGATTTATAATCTGTCACATAGTATAAGTTATCGCTTGTTGGTGGTGACGTGATGCCATCTAATTCGCTTGTCTCCGACGTGAATCCGACAGCGACCGTGATTATGGAGGCACCGCTGGCCTTCAGGGAGTTGGCTTCCGGGATTGTTAATTCATGGTTCACGTTTGATTGTCCATCAGTAACAATGACAGCAATATTGGGTACCTCTGCATCAAACAAATAAACACATAACCTTGAAATCTAACCTTGCTTTCAGTAAAAGTGGGTACCTCCCATGAAATTGTCCAAGGACCATAATATGTCAAACAATAATTGAATCAGAAGAAGACAAAATAATTAACAGTACAGCTAGTTTTGATGGGGATGCTTTCAACCAAGTTTGATTGAAATCCATTCAGCATTTTATTAGGAGTGGTGCAACTAGTTTTGATGGGGATGCTTTCATCCAAGTTTGATTGAAATCCATTCAGTATTTTATTAGGAGTGGTGCAACTAGTTTTGATGGGGATGCTTTCAACCAAGTTTGATTGAAATCCATTCAGTATTTTATTAGGAGTGGTGCAACTAGTTTTGATGGGGATGCTTTCAACCAAGTTTGATTGAAATCCATTCAGTATTTTATTAGGAGTGGTGCAACTAGTTTTGATGGGGATGCTTTCATCCAAGTTTGATTGAAATCCATTCAGCATTTTATTAGGAGTAGTGCAACTAGTTTTGATGGGGATGCTTTCAACCAAGTTTGACAGAAATCCATTCAGCATTTTATTAGAAGTGGGGCAACTAGTTTTGATGGTGATGCTTTCAACCAAGTTTGATTAAAATCCATTCAGTATTTTAGGAGAAGGAGTTAGGGGGCAATTTGTGTGACAGATAGACATATACCATGTCTAATTTTCATTGTAATTGATTACAGTTGAAGAGCATTACATATCACGTGACATAATTATACATACCTGGTCGGTCTCCAGCTTCCATAGTAAACATTTCAGTTCTCGCTCGGCGTAGAGCATGGGCTGTGTGCGTGTTACCATACATATACACGACCTACAATGTATCGTGCTGGGTATTTAGCAATGTTTTATAATCTCATAGTTTGTTCTGTAAGGACGAATATCAAAAATAAATTATAACTATCATCTTTTGTTATAATTAAAACTGTTAAATCAAACTTCTTTGTAATAAAAGCTCTCAGCTTGATAATCACAGAAAGCTAGGATCCCAGAACTCAAAACAAGAATGTTTAACAATATAAGCATTTAATATGAATTTCTTATACAAAAATGAATATTCATTGCTTCATTACATAAACATGAATATTCATCCAATTTGTTTCACTAACATGAATATTCTTTTGATTCATTATCAGAACAAAATATTCATTCAATTCATAATACAAACATGATTATTCATTCAATTTAATACTTAAACATGAATATTCATGTGATTAATTACTTTTGTAAAATTATGAATAAATATATCATATAATTATTCAACGTGTAAATATTATGACATAATAACTTATTTGACTGGCATGAAACTAAGAACATCCGATCTTTACAACAAAACACCAGGGACAAGCTAATAAAATCTTGTGCTTTGCAGAAGTGATTGATGAAAAATACCCAATCACCAGACAGACAGACAAAATATACCAAGCAGGTAATGAATCGGAATGACAAGCAGATGATGAAAGAACACCCCAGACAGACAGACAGACAGACAGGCAGACAGACAGGCACGTGAACGCAAGAAATAACAGGAAGTGATCAGTGGCCAATCAGACACGGAAGCTGGAATGTGAAAAAAGCGTCATTGTGTAGATTTAAGCTTTGACCTATAAAATATTGAAAGCAAATTACGACATGTATAATCACACGTGTGAACGACTTTATATTATCAATTAGTAACACAAGAAATGTGCAGAAATTGTAATATTATCAGTATGGTGTCAGTGAGAAAGGGAAAAAATGAGAATAAATTGATAGAAGAAAAATAATAAAAGATAATATAATAATCAGAAAGTACTTTTTTCTAATAATTGACAAAACATTTTTTTATAAATTAAACAATGTTTGTACTATATAATTATGATGTTTAGATCTTAAAGTAATGTCAAACAGACATGCAGTCAGTATATGCAGTCAGTATAATGTATATAAAGTTGATTTTATTTAATAATTCCTGTGTAACTATAGCGATGCAAACAAGATGCTTTCATTATATTTCTGTTTATTTATTTTCTCATAATTAGTTTAAGTACCAATATCTCATCCACCATATGCATAATTCATAAATTAATTTCACAGCCCTTTATATACATCCGCCATTTCCATCAAGCCCCTATTCCCAATTTTCCATTATACGCAATTCATACATTAATTTCACAGCCCCTTATATACATCCACCATTCCTTCAAGCCCCTTTCCCAATTTATTGCAGCCACAAACCAAACTCTGTCCAACACAAACAAATGTTCATACAAGAGCATAATAATCATCCTTTCTACAAAAATCCCTACTAGAGACCCTTAAATCCCTGTATCTGAAGACCTCCAGCAAGCAATGCTCGTACCAGATTCTTACCATCACCATGTAAACATATATAGACATGCAAACTTTACCAGAATCAGCTGTTCTAAAACTTTTAAACCAATCAAATCAAAGGTTTTAAATAATGCCAGGACCAGTCTCCAAACCAAAGCCTCTGATTGGTTGGTTTTGAGAACAGCCTTAAAACTGACCAATAGCGAGGCTTCATTTGGAGACTGGTCTCAGACTCACTTGTGTTTCCTTGTTCCTGTGAGTTTAGATAAATATTTCATATACTGTTGATTCAATATTAGTTGAAAATACTGTTACTGTGTACACAATGACTATTGGTCAATATTTTGTAAAACATGTTTCTATTGGCTGATAGTTGGCAGCCGTTCTCAAGACTATACGTAACCATAGAAATACATTTTCCAAGTTTTAATTCTGTAAACATCTAACTAAATTATGTATATCTTTAAATCCATGAATTTTTTCATGAAATTGTTATTTTTTACCATTTAATGTATTTTGCATAGTCTTTAATTTACTTGGCAACTAATGTACATATTTTCGGATACATCTGCTATTTGGACAACACCTAAAACTTGAAGCTCACAGGATATTTTGAATTCACATCAAAACAAAGGTCCCACTATAAGCAAGAAAGTTGACAGTCACAAATCCACTAGGACTTCCAGTATAATATCAGTTTACAAAGACAACTGATTCCAGTAAAGTTGAGAACAAACGCAGATAATGACATAAAGAGACATTTTGTCAATATTGAAACTATAACAGCAGGCTTTGTTTCTACACAAAATTTACAAAACTAATGAAAATAATTGTTCCAAAAAATGACTGAAACCATATGATAACACTATTTCACTCTTTATGAATCATAATTGTTGTCATTTCATTTCAATAGATGCATTTCTATTTCTGTATGTTCTAATTAATGAACAAAAATTTCAACATTTTCTTATAAAAAAATCTGAATAAATTTCAACATTATTTTTAAATATTTTAACCATTTTAAGTACAGAAAATATAGTTTTACTATTCATTTACAATTTTATCCATGTATTTTTATGTCATACTACTTTGTTAACAGAAAGAATCGAGCCAGAGATTATATAACTGAGTTTGAAGACCAGTCTTAGAATGCAGCCATACCATTGGTTAATTTTGAAAACTGATATCAGAAGTAACCAATCAGATGCAAGCATTTTGAGGCAGGTCTCCAAGCTGAGTTTTATAATCTCAGACTTTACATTTCTCAATAGAAATTGAGAACAAACAGCAAGTATAGAAAGCAAAAACGAAGCAAAAATATACAAAACAAACAAAACATTAAAACATACCCTCTGTAACAAAAGAGAAAAACAAAACAATAAAATTATAAATAGATATATATAAATATAAAAACAAAACAACAAAATTATAAATAGATATATATAAATATAAAAACAAAACAACAAAATTATAAATAGATATATATAAATATAACTCTATGACTACTTGAATACCTATATTAATGAATAAATACGAAAAATTGTTTGATTTCGTGAGAAAATCCCTTTTTTTCTTACACATACACAACAACACGAACAGACAAACAAAATTCAATGTTTATTTTACATATTGACCATTTAATGCAAGATATATAAATCTATACAATAAAATTCAAATTGGCACAGTCAAAATAACTTCAACATTTTATCAAAGTTTTATGAATCTATGGTGAAATATCTCAGAATTAATATTTTTATTTCTAATTTTGGTCGAAATATTTTAAAACTTATTTTTTAAATATTTAGTTCCTATGGCAACTGAAAGTTCCATAAAATAATTCTTAAAAACTTAACATGCACACCCAAATTTTTTTTTGGTGCTTATTCAAACAATTTTATGGAAAGCACACTGTTAAATCTAGGGTCTAAATATTGTTTTTATAACAGAACACAAAACCAAGTCAAAGCAAACTAAGGAAAATTATAAATTGTCAAATAAATTGTAATTGGTTGAATATTTTAACACCTCACCTCCACCTGTACATGGTTAATGAAAAAATTAACACATTTATTTCATGGACATGAACAATTAATATCAACCATTTGGAACACCAAGAGCAATACTTTTGTCGCAATATAAAATTTGCACAAAGGAATCGGGACACTCCTAACACCGTCTTGCCGGTATACAGCCTACGTGCGGTACGTATATTCACATAACTGACCAAGGTGTTCCTAATGGTTGACAAAACATGTAACAACAAATGAACAATAAACGTAGGGAATACAATATCTGTAAACTGCTTTAATAAATACAGTCAGACCTCGTCTTCTTGACAACCTTCTATACGAATACTTGGTATCATCCGAAATAAATATCAGATCCTGACTTATCTTCTTATGCACATCAAATTAAAATGGGCTACTCAAAACCATGTATTATTCTAAGTAAAATTTTGGACCCGATGAATTCGAATGAACGAGGTCCGACTGTACCTCATTTCTATTGGAGCTTAACGAGTGATCAAATCTTTCCTATTCCTTGTTTCAATTTTCTGTTCAATACTAAGCCATCTATATACTACATGAAAACAGCTTTGACAAAAAAAAAATCACTAGTAACATATGAGATACTTTAATTTAATAAAAAATTCTGGTAAGGCCAAAATTACAAAGTGTCTGCTGTCCCTAACATAGCCGCAAAAAATGCTGCGCTATAAAATATGTTAGAGAGTCATGGTCAAAGGGAACATACTTAAACAATCGCTTGCACAGTTTTTGTTTGAAATACAGAAAAACATCACAGACCACTACAAAAGTAAGACCACCTCATTGATACGACCATATTTTCCTGGACCACAATTCAGTCTACAAATATTGTATTTCCCCAAACTTTACACATAAACAACGGACATTGTGCTTTATTTAGTTTGTCAAAACTAGAATCAAAACATGAGATATATGTTGAATTTATTGTGTCTCTGTAACTAAAGGTTGCATAAAGTATTACTCTGACAAATTAATCTGATCCTAACGACTTCTTCTGTTGATTTTAGTCAGGTTTAATGCCATTTTTCAACAAATGTTTGTCTATATACGGCGGTCAGTTGACCTAACCTTCCTTCAATTAATTCACAACCAGCACTAACCTGTCCTTCCACAAACAGCTGACAACTTCCCCACATGAATCAGAGGTGGAGGATATATGACTGTAGCCAAATGTCGAGGAAGGACATACCCTGCCAAGCCCTGGAATCAAACCTGAACCTCCTGGGTGACAGCCTAGCACTCTAACCACTCAGCAAACCAGGCGGTCCTACAGGCCTATATTTACATAATTTCACAGCCAAGTAATTTTCAACTTTCAGAGTAAGCTTTCATCATATAAATCATAGAAAAGGACTATTTATGCATGACTTGCTCATGGAAATTAATATAATCAGTGTACATACAGTATACATTGTATATATCCAGAACAAAGGTCAGGATCAGATTAATTGTTCAGACTATATTACAAAGTGTGAAAAGTAATAAAATTTAAAGCTAGCGTTAATTTTAATTGAATTTTAATTTGTTATTAAATAAAAAAAGATATTATCAAGTAAATTCACATTCAAATATTATATTAAATATGAAAAAAAATAATCTAATTTAAAGAGTTACATAAGCTCAAATATTAAATATTATTTAAAATCAAATTGAAAATATTATGTAAAATTAAATTTGAAAATATCATACCAAATGAAATTGAACAATTCAAATAATATCAATTCTAAAATATAAAAGTAAAATTTTATAACAGACAATTAACAACGAAAAAATTAACTAATTGAATGGTTAATTTATATAAATAAAAGATTAATGTGATGATAGACTGTTTTAGGTAATAATGTTTAGTGTAACTTTGAAACTACAATAGACAAAATACCTGTCATTTTATTTTTTCGAATAAAATGTTTTTAACAATGCATTAAAATTGCTTTATGAAGTTTAAGAGAATAAAATTTTGTGAACACACGTAATACGTTATATTTGTGTCACTAATTCTACACATAATTGGCTGGAAATTTTGATGATTAGTTCACTAATTATGTTATATCATCATATAATTAACACATGAATTAGATAAATGAGATTTTTAAGCATTTTTTTCAAGTTTTATCATACTGATGTAAAAGATCGGACAAAACACATTTCTAGACTAGGAACAATAGTAAAGATGACGATTGACAACATTAGAGTATATACATGCAGCTTCAATCTACAAAAACATTAAGTAAAAAGATTTTGTTTTCACTTCTCATAAAAAAAGATATATTGATATGAATTTACAAACAGTATTACGCATTCAAAGAAATGATAGAAGATTTGAAAATTAAGCGCAAAATGAAATATATTTACCTTAGTTAACGCAGCTTTCAAATCAGTCTTAGTTGTAAACTCGTTAAGGTTAAAATCGAGACGGGACGCATCACTGAACGTCTCACTGCCCACCCTGAAGTCCCCGTTATCAATGTCCAACTGATCGATGATGTTGTACGTGAAGTTAAGTACACGATAGAAGTTGTCTTGTCCGACAGAGCCGCTCGAGTCGAGGATAAACACGATATCACCCTGGGCCACACAGACTGAAAACATCAACACAGTTTGTACAGACTTGCAAGAGAACAGTTTCATGCTTTTGTGGACTTTTTTAACAAACTTTCTTGTCCTATCTAAGGGTTATATTTTTCAGTATATATGAATATAACAAACTCTTCTTTCTAATACAAATGAAAACCACAGACAATTTTCTTTGATTTAAAATTGTAGTTTTGTTATTACATGTATCAGTATAATTGAATACATTTTATACATCGTTAAACAAGTTTGGGTCACTTGTTTTGGGTCACTTGTACCTAAGTGTTTTAATTGGTAGGCATGGGCGAAAACATTTCAATCCAAGATACACAAATAATTGAGGCCTTTTTAAAGTTCTTGAGTTACTATCATGTCACTTTATGTCACTTTATGTCACTTTATGAACCATTGTTTTGGACTACAATCCTGAAATTTCCGTGTTTCAGTGACCACATGTCCTGTTGAGTAAAGATGTGTAAATGACCTAAACAAGGAGGCAAGGTTGTGAGTTTGAGCCCCTTTTGAGCATGGTTTGATCACCAACTCCACAATCCATAAGTTCCGTGCAAGTACTGGTTGGTGGCCAGGAAGCAGACATCCAGAGTGATTAGTATAAGTTGTAAGAACTTGTTACACAATCGATGTAAAATATATAAGTTTAAACTAAGTTGCTACGGCAATTGTCCAGTAAATGAGAGGTCTTGGATTCGAGCCACAGACTAGCTGCAAATATATTTTTGAAACTTGCTATTGAAAGTGTTTTTTTTCTTTTATTTTCTAAGATTCTATAACTTACCTCCTGGCTTCCTTGTTGTAGTGACCTCGATAGGACAAGGTGATGGGCGTGGTGAACCTTAAAATATCAACAATCAATAATTAACACAAAATCATAGGCATTCTGAGCAAAGTAAATACCAAAACCACTGTATCCCTGTATAAATGTGTACAAGTCTATATAAAAAGCTCTTAGCACAAACTTTCAACCAGTTATTGGTGGGGAACGTGTTTCAATAGTTAGTCGCATTTTCTTCTAAACTTCTGGTGAAAAAATTCTAATTATTTTTACTAAAAATAATGGTATGTAAAACAAAAGAGGTCTGACTTGTTGTACAACAACATTTAAGATGATTTTACAATATGGGATACATTAAAATAAGTATTGGTATGATACCCCACCATATTTTCATCTTAATGGGTACAGTAGAGTTCTTCTATTCAAACAAAGAAAGCAGCATTTGTTACCGAGTGCTTATATACAGTGAGCAAGCCTCCGCGTAAAGTTGTCTGTGAACAATCAAAGAACTGTAACATATACCAGCCTGATTCAATCGTTGATGCAGTTGTCTCCCTTTGCTGTCAAGGGAGGTAACAACTGAGTGAAACATGGACTGAATTTATTTGCATCAATGGTTACGACAAACCACCTCCAAATGGAGACCAACTCTTTGATAAGACTCTACTTTTATAGACCAATTCTTAATTTTTCCTTTGTATTTTAACTCAATATTGAGACCACCTCACAACTCGGACCAAGTATCATTGGAACAAATGGTGGTTTTATTATTGAGGTTTCACCATACAATTAAATACTGTGACACTGTGGCACGTACCGTTCTTCAGCTGATACAACATAAGGCCGGGCATTTCTCCCATCTCGTTTTCGGAACGCATCAACATTCTATAATCGCTGGTGCTCAGTGAGGAGTACGCGTCCAGTTCGTCCGTGTTTGGTACTTCCCCTAACCCAACAGCAAACATTCCTGTGCCACCATTCTGTCAATAAAATATTTTTTAATCAAAATTCAAGTATCTGATTGGTTGTTTCTGAGCTAAGACTTAAAATAAACAATGGCAATGCTGCTTTTCAAGACAGTGAACAAAAGATTTGTATTTGAGACAAATATTATGATTGGTTGATTCTGAGATTGAACTTAAAATTGACCAATGACAAGGCTGCATTCTGAGAATTTGCGTCAATCATTTTTCATTATGGAATCATAAAAATCATCATGTTGTGCATTATGGGAAAACTGATAGCTACAAAATGGCGCCCACCAGACCGGACGATATTGTTTGGCACGAGCACTATATGTGTAGCAGATCATGCTACCTATCTTAAGATGAAGACAACTTTCTCTATGTTTCAGAAACAGCACTTCTACCTTCTCTATGTAGCGCTAGGTAGAATTCTATTGTCCCTACCTCTAAAAAACATGCTTCTGAATCCCACATACTTCGATTGAAAGGTAATCTTACCTGGATTCTACAGGCTTCAATTGAAAGGTAATCTTACCTGGATTCTACAGGCTTCAATTGAAAGGTAATCTTACCTGGATTCTACAGGCTTCAGTAGCTGCAGCAAATTGATCTCTGCTGTCAGCTCCACCAGTTAAATGTATTATGTAGTTCTTTGCATAGTCTCTATCACCGTTACGTTTTGTGAACATTTGGTTCCTAACAAACTTGAAAGCTTCCGCTGTACTCTTACCACCAGGCCGGTAACCAACCTAGATCAATTAGAAGACAATCCATGTGAGAAATGCATCATAATTATAACATGTAAAAACACGTATGGTAATCATACAGGGGCCTCATACAGGGGCCTCATACAGGGGCCTCACACAGGGGCCTCATACAGGGGCCTCACACAGGGGCCTCACACAGAGGCCTCACTCTACTTTGGGGGAAGAGGTCGCCGCCCTTGGTAGGGGGAAGTTCAAGAAAAACTGGTGGAATTTTTCGATATCATTTTGGTCAAGGACAACAGCCTACTTACTGTGGCTACAGTCACCTTTTCATCAACCTTAGATGGCCTGTTAAGGCCTTCATACAGATGTACTCTAAAACACTACATTAAAAGATTTCTTAATAAATTCCTGGAATACCAACATATGAGTCCAATACAGGAATTTGCTATCTTGTACCCTTAAGTAACCGCCATTCTGGCATGCTGCCAAACAAAACAAAATATTTGACCATGATTGTTTGGATACTTACGGCGTCCACGGCCGAGAAAACATCAGACTTAGTGTTATATTCGTTAAGATCAAACTGTCTGTACGCTCCGTTACTGTAGATCATGAATCCAACCCTGAAATACCATACACAATTATATTGAATAGGAAACTTTAACAACATTACTTTTAATGTTTTATTGGGTTAAACACCATTTTATTGTTGTTATTTGAATAAAAATATTTTCATTTTCTTAAATTAAACTTAATCATAAATAACGAATAAATGAATATAATACAATTTCTATTTCTGAGTAATTTGTTCACAATCACACAGGCAAGAATATTATAGTTTGTTTTTGTTCATGTAAAAACATTTGTCAAGAACTTTGAGGCTCTCAGCCAATGAAAACATGTTTTGTAAAAGTTTGACCAATAGAAACACTTATTACAGCAACAGTATTTTTTAAGAGTAGTAACTGACAAAACAGTTTTCATATTTCATTTCATCTCTTAACAATTTTTTCCATACATAACAAAATATGACAGATTTAAATACCTGAATTCTTCATCATCGATACTCATTTCCCGTATAACATTACGAGCATAATTCTTCATCCAACGGAAATAACTAGGACTGACAGATGAATCCAGTATAAAGATGACATCGTATCCAGAGGTACGAACGGCTGGAAATACAAATACAACTGTCGGAAATATTTTCCTGATATACTGTTCTGATTTTTAAAATTGGGTTATTTGAAGTAATATAATTAAAGTGGTTTATAAAGAGCACTGATATAAAGAGCACTGATATAAAGAAGACCGATATAAAGAGCACTGATATAAAGAGCACTGATATAAAGAGCACTGATATAAAGAGCACTGATATAAAGAGCACTGATATAAAGAGCACTGATATAAAGAGCACTGATATAAAGAGCACTTATATAAAGAGCACTTATATAAAGAGCACTTATATAAAGAGCACTTATATAAAGAGCACTTATATAAAGAGCACTGATATAAAGAGCACTGATATAAAGAGCACTGATATAAAGAGCACTGATATAAAGAGCACTGATATAAAGAGCACTGATATAAAGAGCACTTATATAAAGAACACATTTCATTTTAAATCCTTAAATGCACATTTTACATTCGACTAATTATGAATATAGGGAACAAAAAAATGCATACTTTAACTATATGAAATATATGTTTCATGTTTGTTTAGGCACAAATATAACAAAATAATGAGCATAAAATTGCTTTGAAACTTTTGCAGTTCAAACAAGACTTATCATCAAAACGAAATTTTAATGTAAAGTTATTTAGACAGAAGTGACTTGACACGTTCATGTGTGATCCATATCCATACATGCATTGCTATTTTTTTGAAAAATAGTGAATTCTAGAAAAATTAAATAATAAATTTTCACAATATTTGTTATGTCAAGCATAAAATGGATGCATGTTCAGCACACTGGCTCTTTGCACTACAAATTAAAAACACTTTTAAACACTATTAAACAAAATTGCCGAAAATGAATATCATTCAGTTGTGCACAAAGTTTTGCTCAATATATAATAATAAACATAATTATTCTAACCTCTTCCGACGTTAATAGTAGCAGTATCGGTCGATGTCTGTCCTTTCTTGTCAGTAACTCTAAGCTGTACGACATACTTGCCCTCTTTCAGTCCATCAAGGGTCACTCTAGATGGATCGACACTACCTAGGGCCACACCTCTCGCATCTCCGGATATTATCGACCAATCGTAATCAACGATACCAATATCATCGGTACTGGAAGATCCATCGAGTCTTATGGTATCCGTGGGTAACTGTATGTCATAATCACGTCCAGCATTGGCCACAGGTGGTAGATCTTTAGCTAAAGTCAAGACAGAACTAAGTAAACACTTAAGCACTGTGTTGAGTATAGTGTGCTGGCAATGTGGAAATAGTTTGTCCATTTTTCACTTTGTAATCTGTTACAAAATTGAATTATCCAATACTTAGTTATTTAACTAAAAAAAACTGATAGATTTCTGCTTTTCAAACTCTACAATAAGAACATGAACATTATATCAAGGAACTGCACATGGGAGAAGGGGAACTTAACTTACATCTAATTAACATCAATAGAAATAATAACCACCCAGCAATTTTCTGCCTTGAAACTATCAGTAAAAATACTGTGAGATTTCACATACCTGCTTTCACGTAGACCGTAGCTGAGTCTGAAGTGCTTTGTCCTTTCTTGTCCCTCACAGTCAGCGTAAATGTATACTCCCCTTCTTCCAGATTATTGACATCTACATTCATAGAGTTCTCTCCCCTTAGTGATATTCTTCTATTACGAGGTGATGTTAGTTCCCAAGAATAATCAACAATACCCTTGTCATCAGTACTGGAAGCACCACTGAGTGCCACAGAATCATCAGGTAGTTGTATCGTCTTGTCTGGACCAGCATCGGCTATCGGTGGCAAGTCCAGTTCTAAAATAACAAGCAAGAATCATTAAATACATAAAAGATGTAAGCTAGACCTTCTTATCAATGCAGAGACATAGAAGAACATGCTGAAAGCTGAACTAGTTCAGAAACTCCCAGGATTTTTCAGCTAGGGTCCTGGGATCCTCATGTTTGAGAAATTGGGGGTCCTTAGTAAGTTTGTAGGGTTTCAGATATGCAGTTTATACTCGACAAAGGTTTATTTAAGGGGTCCCAGGGATGCACAATAAGAGGTAAATGGTAGTCCCTAGAAAGAAAAGGGAGTCAGGGATTCAAGATTTTCTGCATCAGGGAAATCCCTGAACTCCTTATCAATGGTAAGGACTTGCTATACTTCAATGGACTTCTGAATCCTGGACCACTCCAGACACCAGATAGGCTGAACTTCTTTGACTTCCTTGAATTCCCGCCCAGTCCATTGTATGGCAATGACAGAGAGATTAAGTTGTTACAGGGAACAGCACATACATAGGACAATGCCTCCCCGACACAAACCCCAGGGAAACAATAGTCAACAAAACATAAGGGACTGAGGAGATGCAAGGGTCAACTGACTGACCATCAAAAATAACTATTGAGAACGTAGGGGTCATCACGTAACTAGCCAAGAAAGTCAGTAGTCATATGCAAAATGGGGGGGGGGGGGGGGCTAAAAGCCTGGTTTCTGGAGCATTCCAGACACCTGGTAAGGATCAGTTTAGAAGATTATTTTGATATGAGAACACAGAACAGTTAAGGCAGGCTAAGAAACATCTCACAACTGTTTTACAACCATCAACCAATGTGACCGTTTTACCAAACAATATATGCTCAATAACAAAAAATGGCAGTTTATATACATTTTGTAGATATTTTTAGGGTTATTTTGTAATTTTGTAACTCATTCTTTCATAAATATAGAGAAAAATTGACCCTTTAGCTAGATTTCTGATGGTCAAAATGTGGTGTTTTGGAAAGAAAATTAACACCACCGGTAAACTGGTGAAACTCCAGTCTCGTATGCAAGAATTTACATTTTCTAACCTGGGATAACATTAATTTCTACAATGTCTGTGTCTTTCTGTCCCGCTGCATCTTCTACTTCCAATTCAAACTCATATTCGCCTTCTTTCAAACCATTCAGGTCCAAGTACTGGTCGTCAGTCGGGGTCACGCGTACTCTGGGTCCTCTAATCTGAGTCCACGTGTATTTCACAATACCCTTATCATCGTTACTTCTGTCACCAGACAGACGGACGGAACTATCGGGTAACTGAAGATATACATCCTTGCCAGCATCAGCAGTAGGCGGTGAATCTATATATAGAACAATGTCAAACTTATTTCTAATACCAGTAAAAATTATTTATAAATTAATCATCAACACTGCGCTAAGACTACATTAAGTATTCCACCCATAATGGACATTTCTCCAAAGGCAAATGAAACTTGTATAGATTCAATCAGTACTATAATGCGGATAAAAATTTAAAATTTCATAAATTGTTAGCGTTCTAAAAACAAGTTATGACCATTTTTCTATGTAAACTTCCTTCCTGAAAAATGTTAGCCGTATGTCGTGTGTTGTGGGAACGACTTTAGTAAGCTGTGGGAACAAGATAAATATAATTTCACACATGTCACCTCTATGCCACCATAGTTACCCTTGTATTACATGGACATTATTTTGTCACAAGTTGAAAATAGGAGCAAACATGAACATTATGTTCAGAGTTGCTCCTGAAATATACAAACATAAATAAACTCACCCGGTGTTTCCTCTGAAAAAAACAAAGAAAGACAAAATCTAGATGAAATAATAATAACAACAAAACTAATACATTGTAATAATAATCATAATCATCATCATCGTCATCATTAATTTTATCAATAATAATAATAAATCTTTAATTAAAGATGACAACACCATATAAGCCAGAGACTTATCAAACTTTGGTGTCATCTATAAAACACATGTATAAATATCACATATACAGCTACAGAATAATGGAGACAATTATAAACATCTACATTAACTAAAAAACTTACCTGGACAAACATTGCTGAAGATTTTCTGATCAAGTCCTTTCAACTCATCGAAACTTTGAATGCTGAACAAATTCTTCGATATTGGCTTAGACGCAATACCTTCCACTTCTCGCGTATCTTGCAGACCGATACCAATGACATATATAAGTATACCCTGTTACATAAAAATATAACATCTCATTAAAACGATGTACTATCCTTGCACTATTTTTAACGAATGAATAGACTATATTCTGGCAATGTAAGGTAGATCAGGTCTCATTGTCTATCATAATGTTTCCAGTAATAATTCTTAGAAAATGGAATGTTAATGCCTTCATACAAACTTTCCTGGAACTGAAAACATGTGTCTGTAACCAGCAACGACGCTTGGCGTTAAATCATATTTATAAACTTAAAGCTGCACTAAATTTACATCAAAGGCCTGAGGTTAGATGAAACTAAAACTTACATCGTCGTCCCTGGCAGATTCAGCCTCAGCAATTGTTCTTCGAGAGTTAATGTTGGAGATACCATCTGTCAGCAGTATGGCAATATTTGGAGCGTCGGGACGGTCACCTTTAGATGGAATAAACATACGTTTGGCCATCCACTGTAAGGCATCGGCAGTGTTCGTGGACCCGTATATGTATGGAATCTGGTCAATGGCATCGTATATTTCTCTTTCGGTTGTATAACTAGATTACATAACAAATAAATTCACTTGGCTCAAAATCATTTAAGCTGTTCCACAACAAAACCTGTATTAGTGACGTCCGTAATGACGTCGAGTCCCCCAATGAAAGTTTTGACGTCACAAACTGTCAGCTTTCCTCGACGTGTTTTAGTGGCTCATTTTTGTTTTATAGAATTAAATGAACGAGAAACAGTTGGTAAATGTTGTATAGCTCGTGTTTTTCATTTTGTAGGATGGGGTTATTGCAAATACCTTGAAACTAGTCTCAACTAGTTTCAAGATGTTTGCAATAGGTGGCATATAAATGGAACCCCACCTTTGATGATACATGTATTATTGTATATATATGTGTTTAGTTAATCATTTGTTATTACATAATGTTTTATGTGATATTCGTCATTTATAAATTAAATGACAGATTTCAATCATACCCATGTGTTTGTTATTACTTGTATCATCAAACAGAGTTATAAAGTGATTACCAGGGAGCTTACATAAATAAACATTTATTGACAAATAAATAGTTTTATGTAAGTCCCGTTGGGACAGGGTTTTACAATTTAGTCCGTCCCAGAACGGGACAGGTTTTTATCATTTTAGTCCGTCCCACAACGGGACGGGGTTTTAGCATCCACTAACACAAATCACAATTTGCTGTTCTCACGTTTTATGTAATTGCGCAGAAAAATCCGTCTTTTATCCCACCCTCCCTTCCCTGGTGCACTAATTTTTCAAATTAGCCAATGTGGGGACGGCATATAAATGGAACCCCACCTTTGATGATACATGTATTATTGTATATATATGTGTTTAGTTAATCATTTGTTATTACATAATGTTTTATGTGATATTCGTCATTTATAAATTAAATGACAGATTTCAATCATACCCATGTGTTTGTTATTACTTGTATCATCAAACAGAGTTATAAAGTGATTACCAGGGAGCTTACATAAACAATGTTTTAAGAATGAATGTATATTTGAGTAAAGCATTTCCGTCACAACGTCGTCATTTTATATTTTACTTTTGCATTTTGTTCAATTGCATTCGCTATAAAAAGAAAAGTTAATGTCGGATAATATTTTTGGTATTACATAAAACTGGAAAAATATATCTGTTACAAAATGTAAAAATCTGACAACGTATTTTTGTGATCACTTATACAAGTTTTGTTGTGGATCAGCTCATTTAGTATATAACATTAATTACAAACGAAGATTTCATAGCTAACTGGGTACACTTCCACTCTCAGTCATCACTTCAGTATATAACATTAATTACAAACAAAGATTTCATAGCTAACTGGGTACACTTCCACTCTCAGTCATCACTTCAGTATATAACATTAATTACAAACAAAGATTTCATAGCTAACTGGGTACACTTCCACTCTCAGTCATCACTTCAGTATATAACATTAATTACAAACAAAGATTTCATAGCTAACTGGGTACACTTCCACTCTCAGTCATCACTTCAGTATATAACATTAATTACAAACGAAGATTTCATAGCTAACTGGGTACACTTCCACTCTCAGTCATCACTTCATGAGTTACTAACAAGCAATCACAACAAAATTACAGTAAAACCTCACTTAAAGACCACCTTAAAATTGAGACCACAATGCTCAAGTACATTATCATTATTTTGCTCTTTGTTCAACCTCTATACTAGAACCACCTCAATAAGAAGACCAGTTTTTTCAAGGGTCCCAATAGTGGTCGTATTATTGAAGTTTTACTGTACATAGTGTTGTAATCAGCTGAATTGACAAAAATGTCATTAATTAATTCATTAATTGTAACAATATTTTTGGATTTTTTTCCAGGAATATTTCATGCATTATCTGTCAGCTGGTCTAGTTGAGTGTTGGTGCTACTATCAATGTGAATCAGAGGTGGAGGACACATGTGAGTGTTGGTGCTACTATCAACGTGAATCAGAGGTGAAGGACACATGTGAGTGTTGGTGCTACTATCAATATGAATCAGAGGTGGAGGACACATGTGAGTGTTGGTGCTACTATCAATATGAATCAGAGGTGGAGGACACATGTGAGTGTTGGTGCTACTATCAATGTGTATCAGAGGTGGAGGACACATGTGAGTGTTGGTGCTACTATCAATGTGAATCAGAGGTGGAGGACACATGTGAGTGTTGGTGCTACTATCAATGTGTATCAGAGGTGGAGGACACATGTGAGTGTTGGTGCTACTATCAATGTGAATCAGAGGTGGAGGACACATGTGAGTGTTGGTGCTACTATCAATGTGAATCAGAGGTGGAGGACACATGTGAGTGTTGGTGCTACTATCAATGTGTATCAGAGGTGGAGGACACATGTGAGTGTTGGTGCTACTATCAATGTGAATCAGAGGTGGAGGACACATGTGAGTGTTGGTGCTACTATCAATGTGTATCAGAGGTGGAGGACACATGTGAGTGTTGGTGCTACTATCAATGTGAATCAGAGGTGGAGGACACATGTGAGTGTTGGTGCTACTATCAATGTGAATCAGAGGTGGAGGACACATGTGAGTGTTGGTGCTACTATCAATGTGAATCAGAGGTGGAGGACACATGTGAGTGTTGGTGCTACTATCAATGTGAATCAGAGGTGGAGGACACATGTGAGTGTTGGTGCTACTATCAATGTGAATCAGAGGTGGAGGACACATGTGAGTGTTGGTGCTACTATCAATGTGAATCAGAGGTGGAGGACACATGTGAGTGTTGGTGCTACTATCAATGTGAATCAGAGGTGGAGGACACATGTGAGTGTTGGTGCTACTATCAATGTGAATCAGAGGTGGAGGACACATGTGAGTGTTGGTGCTACTATCAACGTGTATCAGAGGTGGAGGACACATGTGAGTGTTGGTGCTACTATCAATGTGAATCAGAGGTGGAGGACACATGTGAGTGTTGGTGCTACTATCAATGTGTATCAGAGGTGGAGGACACATGTGAGTGTTGGTGCTACTATCAACGTGAATCAGAGGTGGAGGACACATGTGAGTGTTGGTGCTACTATCAACGTGAATCAGAGGTGGAGGACACATGTGAGTGTTGGTGCTACTATCAATGTGTATCAGAGGTGGAGGACACATGTGAGTGTTGGTGCTACTATCAATGTGTATCAGAGGTGGAGGACACATGTGAGTGTTGGTGCTACATGTACTATCAACGTGAATCAGAGGTGGTGGACAGAGGACTTTGGATGTACAGTAAAACCTCACTTCAACACTACCTCAATAAAGAGACCACCTCAAAATTAAGTAAAACAATTTTTCGAGTCCACTTTCAGCGTTCTACTCTTTATTGAACCTCAATATTTAAACAACCTTGATAAGAAGATCACTTTTCTAGAGTCCCAATGGTGGTCTAATTATTGAGGTTTTACTTTATCATCTTCTGTCAAATTGTCGCAGAGAACAAACACATATCAGATAGTTACTTACTCATTTAGATGGAATTTGATCTGGACATCGGTGCTGTATATATTCACACCAACACGCACTGAGCCAGAGTCAATGTCGGCGTTGCGAAGGAATTCCTTCAAGAAGTCTCTCATCTTCTGGAAGTTGGCTTCCGTGACGCTGGTACTGGCATCGAGAATGAAGACCAGATCCGTCTTGGACAGACCACATGCTGGTAGAAATCAATAAAATACTTAGGTTATAATAAGTTACAGTTTATAAACATTTCCAACATTACAATATCGAGGGTTCAGTGCACGACTATCATAACTCCTATATAAATACACAAGAGTTACGATAGTCTTGAACCCTTGATATTGATGACTGTATTTAAAAAATAATAATTCTTTTATTATACTTAAGAATATTTTCAAATAGTTGCAAAATGACAAAAATTTTAAGTAAAACTTTTCATTGAATATTGCGTTTATTATCTAAATGTTGTCCAATGGGATAATGGAGCACAAATGTGGACCTCGTTAAATAGATATAACTGCAATTAAAAGTTAATTATATTCAGTAATTGTTTAGACTTAATGTTGCAGACCTAAATAACTAAAGCTTGAACAAAGTTTGGAAAGATAGACATATTCCTACCCACACTTCACCCAGTGAAGTTTCTCATAAAATACTGGAATAATGCTGGTTACCAAGCAACATAATAAAAATTGCGTTAAGTTACTAATATAATACATATACTATGATAATATAGAATACTATATATACTATATATTATACTTGTACATTATATTCATAAAATAAAAAGTATTATTACTGATCAAATAAATAATCAAACAATTATACTGAATATATACATACTTGTAAAAAACATGTAATTAGCAAAATTGTTATAAAACTTGAAAAACAACATTTAAACAACATGTTAATATTCCAACTTTTTAAAACTTTTGAAACAATTAATATTCACAATAGAAGGGAATGTTTAAAGTCACAACAATACAACATAGGTTAATTTAGGGACTTTCAGTTTGTATGGTAGTGTTAAGAAGACCCCCTTTTGCGACATTAAGTCAGTCACAGACAGGGTACCGGGATAAATCCACCGACCTTCTGCAAGCTGGTACAACTATTGCAAGGCTTGAACCCACATAGTTGTGGTAGTAATCCCTGTAACCACCCAGCCAGCAAAGAGATCCAGGTGACAATTACACTTTAGCTCCGGCCTTCTATAATTTCACATTTATAGCATCAAATTTTCAATTGAAATATTTTTAAAAAAAAGTGTACAAACAATCATATTTGTAATTGGTTACCATGGTAACGCAGTGAGTTGGACTGGTGGGTGGGGTATGAGAACATAAAATCACACTTTCACACTCACACACATTGACAATCACACTTTGTAAACAAATAAAGCATTAAATCCTTCACCAAGAGTGAGTTAATGGAACAAAAGACAAGAAACAATAATATAACAACATGTTGCCTGACCCTAATGTCGGAGGTTATATATCAAGCTTCTGTTTGGTCGGCTCTGAGCACAGCTCAAAATTGACCAATGGCATGGCTGCATTCTTAGACTGGTCTCTAACTCTTGTTTTACAATCTTGAACCCCGTTTCTAGAAACCCAAACCCAAATTTGCCTTTAACTTCTATTTCCAAGAACAAATTTTTGTCGTGACAGGACATGTAGCAGGCATGTGCAAAAACTTGAGCCATTCTGGAACGACCATCAATGACAGAATGACTTGCTGTAAATGTTTTTTGGAGTATTCAGTAAATTAAATATTTTGAAACAAAATTTGAGACATTCCATAACATAAGAGCCAGGACAATATACAGACAATAAACAGACAGAAAAGTCTTAGTTTGAGGTAACAAATCCCGAGTCTCGAAACAAGTCTCAAAACTAAAGCGTCTGATTGGTCGATTCTGAACACAGTCTTAAATCTGACCAATTGAAATGCTGCATTCTGAGACTGGTTGGAAAACTCGGTTTTTATATAAAACAACAGAAACATGGACAATAGAATACAAAATGTGACAGTGGTATAACAAGAATCATCTTGATTTGCATACTTCGTGAAATCCAACAATATTTGTCTGTAATGAAAATGTCAAATAAAGAACAGATTAAGCTGAAAAGTCTATCAAATTTTCTGAATCAAGTTAGCAATTGTTTTCTTATGTTTTACCCGTTTTTGAATGAAAAATAATAACTATCTTCGATTTTTCAGTTTCAGACAAATAATTGCTAATTTGACAGAGTATACATGTATTCTAAAGTGTGAGAATATACTGGTACTATAGCGTGGTCTGTATCTATAGTAACGTATAGTTCTTTTAAACAATCACAGCACTTAAATCCCAGTGTGTCAGTGATACAGATACATGTATATATAGGATATTTGTACCGTTTGGAGTAAATGGTATTTCAATGAGTGAGCAGCAGACTCTCTTTATTGTCTTAAAAATGTAGCCCGTCTCAGTCAAATGAATATTTTTCACCATGAGTTTATAGATAACAAACCACAGGTATACCGTAGAAACCACTGGAAAGCGTGACATATTATCCTGTGCACTGACTGTGTAATTTATGTGCTCGTGACATTTTTAAAAAAACCAAGCACAGTATTGCATTTATACGAGGTAAGAGAATATATATGTGTGTAAGATTTTACATTAGACCTTTACAATGCAAGCACAGGAGATTGGTACAATAGAAGACATGAAAACAACATGATAATAATAACATTTGAACCTTTGCAACATATGACCTCTCAACAGCGGCCGGTTTTTACAATTTCACAAAGCTGGCCACTGTAGAAAGGTCCCACAAAGAATTTGAAACAAATTTAACTACGTGATAAAATCTGTGGAATTAAAATGACGGGTTATTTTCCTAGACACATTGTAGACAAAACAATAACGTTGCCTTGTTGTAAGATCAGGGGTTAGTGTTGGCCCCGTTTCATCCGGTCAAAGCCCCTATTCCCAACACAATACAACAGTTTTACTGAAATATACAAAACACAAACATGAAGTATAACATACAGACAATAGATGAACAGAATAAAGTACCCAGCCTTCAGATTATGTCAACATATTGAATAACTATAGTCCCTTTTTAGTTGTTCAGTAGAACAACTTATTCTATGCACATTTTCCACAGTTGCATCGCCTTAATACGAAAACTTCTTTTTTCCGGAAGTGGTGCTAGAATAACAGGTAAGTGAATCGTTTAAGAATAGTTCAACATTTAAACGTAACCTGCATAACATACTCAATACTTGTAGTTATCTTTACTGCACAATTAAATTTAATGGTTTAACAATGGAAATAATGATTTGTACTTTCTGTGAATCTGAAGTGTTGAATACAAAACCGGTGTTCAATTACGAACAACTTTTAGCGCTTTGATTATTTACTAGAGAACACGTGTAAACCAACATGTGAGGTGGTCAGCTATTGGAAACACGTTTTATTGAATATAGACCAATAGAAATAGTGAACACATTAACTCAAATATTTCTGAATTAATAGTAGCATTAAATGGATTAAATGTCATAATGAAATAAAGCTTTTGTAAAAATTATATTTATGTTCAAGGAAGTATTGTCATTGTTTATACATTGAAACCTCAATAATAAAACCATCCCTGGTTCGGAAGAAAGTTGGTTAGATTGTGAGGTGATCAGATTATCAAGACAAAACGTAGAAGATAAATTAGAAACTAGCCTCAAAATAATTTAACTTCCACTTATTTTTCATTTTTCAGCAAATTTACAATATATGTTCCTGCGTTGAGGTCCTCCCCCAAATATTTAACATGTTTCACATCTAACATACAATTCTTGACGTAAAAAGATTTCCCCAGATTTAGAGTTAACCACAATTTGAAGGCCGGGTACTTGAAGTAACATTTAAACGACATAGAAAGCAACAAGAGTTAGTATCTTACATAGAATAAAATGTTAGGTGTAAATATTCTACCCAGAGAAGCAGACATATAAGTGGACACCATACTCACAAGGCTCTGTAATTGCTAAAAAATAGATGCAAATATTCAAAATCATGTAAGAATGGACTACAACCGATTACCTCTTTCTTAAAATCAAAGGACTGAAGGTTCTGAGAGACGTTTCCAAGACTGCACGTTTACCATACTGTAGTATTAGAAATTAATATGCCACTCTTCGGATAAAATCATTCGCCAAAAATGACATCAAGACTCCCGCCATTCCACAATTGATATATCCCTGACAAATCAGCCATTATACTCATCCAATCTATAATAAACTCGGATGACTTTACATGTACTATTTTCTGGAGACGATGAATATGGCGATACTTCGAGTAGATCATCCGGTGGACGATGATAGCAATGAGACGCTAAAGCGCCTAAAAAATAACCACTCAGTTAGTGACATGGCTCCGAACTTCACTATGTAAAAATTGAACATGACTTCCTGGATGGAGAGGGCTTCGTATGAAGTTATCTTTGGTAAAAACTGAAAATGAACTTATGTTTGGTAACACAAACTTCTGGCAGGTACAAGACTTAGTAAAACAAGAACTCATAGATGGTAAATCTGTCGGAGAGTATATCACTAAGGTAACAAGACACCGCTTTTTTTGAAAATCAATAATTCTTGTATCTGTTTAACTATACATGTAAATTTCTTGCTCATAACTCAAAGCTGAGGGGCAAAAACAGTATTTGAGGCCGAGTATTGTGGTAAGGCAAAAAAAAATTTTTTGATTAAGCAATGAACAGAAAGTAGATTTTACTCACCTATGTAATACATAGAAACGATCGCTAAGAAATTCTCTGATTATTCCGACTGATTAATTTGTATAGTAGAATGTTTTACTTAAGTATCTAAGCCAAACTCTATTTTTTCTATACACATCGTACTTACGCGGAGCTGGGGTAGTTGTTGTTGTAGTTGTTGTTGTTGTTGTTGTTGGTGTTGTTATTTCTGGTTCTACAAATTTGAAATAAAAAAGTAAAATATATTAAGGTAAATTAAAATTAAATTAATCATAGTTTTTTTATAGTATAGTTTTCTTCCGCAACATAATTCAAAGCCTCCCCAACATAATTCAAATCTTCCTCAACATAATTCAAATCTTCCCCAACATAATACAAATCTTCCCCAACATAATTCAAACCTTCCCCAACATAATTCAAACCTTCCCCCCACATAACTCAAAGCCTCCCCAACATAATTCAAATCTTTCCCCACATAACTCAAAGCCTCCCCAACATAATTCAAACCTTCCCCCCACATAACTCAAAGCCTCCCCAACATAATTCAAACCTTCCCCCCACATAATTCAAAGCCTCCCCCACATAATTCAAACCTTTCCCCCACATAACTCAAAGCCTCCCCAACATAATTCAAATCTTTCCCCACATAACTCAAAGCCTCCCCAACATAATTCAAACCTTCCCCCCACATAATTCAAAGCCTCCCCAACATAATTCAAACCTTTTCCCCACATAACTCAAAGCCTCCCCAACAAAATTCAAACCTTCCCCCCACATAACTCAAAGCCTCCCCAACATAATTCAAATCTTTCCCCACATAACTCAAAGCCTCCCCAACATAATTCAAATCTTTCCCCACATAACTCAAAGCCTCCCCAACATAATTCAAATCTTTCCCCACATAACTCAAAGCTTCCCCAACATAATTCAAATCTTTCCCCACATAACTCAAAGCCTCCCCAACATAATTCAAACCTTCCCCCCACATAATTCAAAGCCTCCCCAACATAATTCAAACCTTTCCCCCACATAACTCAAAGCCTCCCCAACATAATTCAAACCTTTCCCCCACATAACTCAAAGCCTCCCCAACATAATTCAAACCTTCCCCCACATAATTCAAAGCCTCCCCAACATAATTCAAACCTTCCCCCACATAACTCAAAGCCTCCCCAACATAATTCAAATCTTTCCCCACATAACTCAAAGCCTCCCCAACATAATTGAAACCTTCCCCCCACATAATTCAAAGCCTCCCCAACATAATTCAAACCTTTCCCCCACATAACTCAAAGCCTCCCCAACATAATTCAAACCTTTCCCCCACATAACTCATAGCCTCCCCAACATAATTCAAACCTTCCCCCCACATAATTCAAAGCCTCCCCAACATAATTCAAACCTTCCCCCACATAACTCAAAGCCTCCCCAACATAATTCAAATCTTTCCCCACATAACTCAAAGCCTCCCCAACATAATTCAAACCTCCCCCCCACATAATTCAAAGCCTCCCCAACATAATTCAATCTTCCCCACAGAAAATCCAAGATGGAGGGCAAATTACTATGAACACCTCAAGCAGAGTTCAAACCTTTCACATACAGATTGGCTGTCCAGAATTCTGTTCACTAAGGCAGCCGGGCACAGGTATTCATAATCTCAAAGTTTACTCCTGATCCTAGTTAGAGCACTAACATAACGCCATGACTAAAGTTGTTACCCCCCTCGTTTAAAAACTAGTTTTTTGTTATTTAAATATATTAATACTGAGGTATACATTATTAGCATATTCTTTGATAATGCATATTTTAACTACACATACATGAATAATATTTTTCATGCTTGTACAGCCACAGGTAAAAGAAAATGAACAAAAAATTAGCATCCTATTACTTTAAACCTAGAAGAGTAATTGATAATTTGAAAAAAAAGTTTACACATTTTTTAATGTTAATTTCTAGCAGTAAATCAATGAGCAGAATTTACCAATGCAGATGGAGGTGAATATTCTCTTCTCTAATCCTGCTAGTTCATCGAAATCTTGCACGGCAAATGTGTTATCATCTGACGGCTCAGAAGCCATGGCAACCAATTCTCTTGTATCTGTCAGACCAATACCGATGGCGTATATATGTGCTCCGAGATCTCGCGCATTCACGGCTTCAGAAACTGTTCTTCTTGAGTTGATATTTGACACACCATCTGTGATCACCATGGCAACATTAGGGGCATCGTCACGGTCACCATTTCTGAATTGAATCAAAATTATCATTGTAAAAATGTCCTATAATGACTGTTGCATCAGATATATGATGTTTGAAACAAGAAATATCTTTAAAAAAGATAAATGGCATAGATAGAATGATGACTTCTGGTATGTTAAATGAAATAAGGTTTTTTGCAACATGTTGAGAAATAAATTCTTGCAAAAATTAACTCGGATCTATATATACTATTATCATGGACCTGTCTAATCAGGGTCATTTTATGCATAAACATATTTAATACTTCCGGCAAAATTCGAACTGCTAACTAAGCACATCTTACGAAAACCCTGTAAAGATCGGATGAAAACTCGGACTTAGAGAGCGGACATGTTGACGCTGCCCGCCGACCGCCCGCCAGCCATGGGTGTTCCCATAATACGTCCCGTTTTTCAAACGGGCATATAATTATCTAAATAATACTTCATGGTGTGCAAACTATCAAACTTATTTTGCAAGCTCCCAACAGGGGCTACTTCCCTTTACAGAATACAGTAACCACGGCAATCTCAAGTTTTTTAACCAAATTTGGTTATTTCTTTTTCCTCAGTTTTCTCCTGTTTGTTTTATAGGTGTCATGCCTACAATATTTGTCTCATAGGCATCAGACCCTCACAGTGAGCGAAGGCTTCAATAAGTCTTCAAAATCTTTAAAACATGTTGCTAAGTAACATAAATAATTTACCTGAAACTAAACATTTCTTCACTCATAACTTTCAAGCCATCTGCAGTATTGGTACTACCATATATGTACGGTATCTTATCTACAGCGTCCAAAATATCGGCCTTCCTGCTGAAGTCATTCAAATGGAACTGTATTTCAACTTCTGTGCTGTAAATTAAGGCACCAATCCTTACACTTCCTGTAAATACAAGTACAATCAATTAATGAAAAGGTTGTAATTCCAAAACCTGATGTTATTTGATGATCTCCTAATTTTATGCTTTTACTTGAAAGATTTCTTGCCATAAACAACTCAGCAATATATAGGGCAGTGCATTCATAAAAGATCTTAAATACATACTAACAATCAAACATGAATTATTTTCTTCAAATGCTATCCAAAAAGATATTTTTGAGACACAGTCTTAACAGCCTCTCTCAGGCGACAACAATTTATCATACAGTATGCTAAACACATTTGTTACTAAATATAGATGCCTCTCTCAGGCGACAACAATTTATCATACAGTATGCTAAACAACTTTGTTACTAAATATACTCTGCAACAGCCTCTCTCAGGTGACAACAATTTATCATACAGTATGCTAAACAACTTTGTTACAAAATATACTCTGCAACAGCCTCTCTCAGGTGACAACAATTTATCATACAGTATGCTAAACACATTTGTTACTAAATATACTCCGCAACAGCCTCTCTCAGGCGACAACAACTTATCATACAGTATGCTAAACACATTTGTTACTAAATATACTCCGCAACAGCCTGCCCAGATAGCTCAGTCAGTAGAACGCTCAACTGCTAATCTAGTGGTCGTCACAGGGTTCCAAACCTGGGCAAGGCGTATGTTCTTCTTTGACAACTTGACTGAAGATGCATCCAACATTATTTGCCTTATCTGAACTCTGATTTACGTGTTGATGTTATCAGTTGCTTGCAGAGAAGCAGTCCAGAAATAAAACACTTTTTACTTTACCTGAATCAATGTCGGCATACTCAATGATTGATTTCATGAAGTTCAACTGCTTGACAAAGTTATCTTGCGTCACACTGGTCGATGCGTCCACAACAAACACAAGATCTGTTTTCTCCAAGCCGCAAGCTGGGCCCACTGTTGTTGTTACTGGTGCTGAAATAATTCACAATTATACATATTACAAACAATGACATTCAAACCATACATACAAACTGTGAAGAGCAACTTTCTATGTATCTATACTCAGTTCATTCAAAAACGCTCATTTTGTCTTTTAAATGACATTTTATTGTGTTTTAAAATTCAATTTGATATGAAAATTGAATCTTTGATTGAAAGAAAATATATAAACTATTTTACCTGGCAATACATTTATCTCAATGCGGTCAGTATCTCGTTGTCCGGACTCATCCGTTACCGTAAGCTCAAACTCATAACTGCCCGGTTGTAAGCGTCGAATTCCCAGGTTAGGTGTATCGACATTATCCATAGACACTGATGGATTACCAGATACAAGTCTCCATGAATACCGGTCAACTCGGACATCATCGTAACTTCTGTCACCATATATGGTCAATCCGTCGTTAGGCAACTGAATGGTCTGATCGTCACCGGCAACAGCCACAGGTGGATCATCTAAAAGCCATTTAGATAACATTTTACGGAAACAGTATATTATCCCCCTTCTGCTGAATAAAATCTCACGAAAAACTCGATTATTTACAACACTTTTGAACTACAACGAGTAACAATTGCTAATTTACTGAGTACATAATAATATCGTAAAGTTATGCTAAAAATAGCATTATAATGTTTCTTGTGACTGCAATATGCTGGAGTCATAACTCTTGTTCATTTTTTTTTAAATCACGTAAACAACATGTGTCAATTCAATTGGAAATTAAATATTTATTACTGCTTATACATTACCACTTATTTATTTAATAAAAGTTTGATCGTTTAAAAAAAACAACAAATATATGAGATAATTAGACTTGAACCGTATTAATATGCAGGCGTGCAATCAGTATGATGTGCAGGGGGAGGGGAGGTCGCGACAATTCTCGGTGTGCAGCAAAATGATTTCCAAGATTGTTTTACCTGATCGATTCATTAATGAGATTTGTGTTGGTTAAATACAGAAACCAAAAAGCAAAGACAATCTTTACTTCATGAACTAAAATGTGTTATAAAAAAAAACATCCATGCGCTTGTAATTACAACAGATAAGTTACAAAGGTCTGATAAAACTGAGTGTGGGAACCAGTCTCAAAACCCAAGCTTCTGATTGGTTTTTTCCGAGCTCAGTCTTTAAATTGACCAATGGCAAAGCTGCATTTTCAGACTAGTCTGCAACCTCAGTTTTATAACCTAAGATGAAACCATACTGCAAGGCTTAAAAAATGGTTTGGCATCACCCCACCCACCAAAATTAAGAAGGGCAGGTAAGTAATTTTTTGTTAATTATTTTTTATGGCCATACTACAGTTAATTTTGAGACGCTGTTACATAAAATCCCACTCAGTACCCTCAGAAATTTATTTTTGAGTTGGGGCCATTTTCATGGGTAGGCAGGGTAACGCCAACTTAACACTTTTTTAAATTATGGCCTAACAATCTTCAACAACCTTATCTCTGGCTTGCCACAGATAAGTCAATCACATCAAACATCAGGTGCAAAACTACTATAACTGGTTATTTATACAGAATCAGAGTAAGTTTGCACCAAATGCTCGACATCCCTAATTACTTTATCGTAATGTTGACAAGATGTTTTATTTTATAATGATTAAGCTACCTTCGACTACTGTAACTTCTACAAAATCAGTATGTTTCTGCTTAGCCCCATCAATTACTAGCAGACTAAACCTGTAGCTTCCTGGTTTCATATTGGACAACTCAAGAACCGGAGTTCGGTCCCCTGTCATTCGCACTCCCTTTTTATCTCCTGTACGTAATCTCCATCGGTAACGAACAATTTTTTTGTCATCTGAACTGCTACTGCCATCAAGAGTGACAGAATTTGTTGGCAGTTTAATCGTGACATCATCACCCGCACGTGCAACCGGAGGTTCGTCGGTGGCTGTGATGGCAAGGGTCAAGCATTAGTTACACAAAAACATTTATCTTCCAATTAAAATGCAATTATACAACGATTGATGAAAGTCTAAGATTTAATAAAAGACAATACATGTTTTTAAAGTACATGTATATCAAATTTGTGATCAACTGCTGTTATCACCAAGATATGTGCAGTAAAATCTTCAAACTACATGTTTTGATTCTGTGAACTTTAAGGAAGTCCAGTAGATAATTGATTAGGTCGTCTCAAGTAGGTTTCAAACAGCACTAATTGCATAATGCATTGAAGATAAATGTCAGGTAAAATAAGCACAAATAAATAAAATTATTAACAAAATAAAAAACTCTCCTTCTTAATTCCTGTCTTCCTTATATAATTAAGTCGGTACTGCTAATATTCAACTTGGCATAAATATCATAATTTTATTATATTTATCAATTTATTATGAACTTTTTAAATGTTGTGCGTCACAGCACTGAGCAGCACAGGAGATTGTCATGAGTTCTCTCCCTTTACCGATTTTAGAGTAGAGTTCTCTCCCTTTATCCCTTCTAGAGTAGATTTTTCTCCCTTTACCCCTTCTAGAGAAGAGTTCTCTCCCTTTATCCCTTCTAGAGAAGAGTTCTCTCCCTTTATCCCTTCTAGAGAATATTCTCTTCCTTCAACTTTTCTAGAGTAGAGTTATCTCCCTTTATCCCTTCTAGAGAATATTCTCTTCCTTTCACTTTTCTAGAGTAGAGTTATCTCCCTTTATCCCTTCTGTAGAATATGTACATACATATATAAAGGGAGACAACTCTCAACAATCTCCTGTTTGAAGCACAGAGTGTAGAACACAGCAGTAACACAGACTAGAGGCTGATACATTAGTCTATGAATAGAATAATCTTTAGAAGTATTCCTGATTTTACAACTCTTCTTATAATAATAAAAAATAATAACAATATTTATAATAATAGTGATAATATTTCACTCTAATAATAATAATAATAATAATAATAAATATCTGAGTCTTATAATAATAATAATAAACATTTTACTCTTAATATAATAATAATAATAACTATGTCTTTAGTAGATATGGTAATTTTATGAACAATACTTTCTAATTAAAGTAAAAAAACTGACTTAATATACGATAGTGCAGTAAATGAACCAACTAGTCATGGTTTGTGGTGAATTATTGACAGATCAGGAAGGGGAAATCTTCACATGTTGATAGTTACCGACAGGAGAAACTCATACCCCATTGGTGAGATAAGTGTTAAATAAACAGGCAGTTTGTTTATAAATCTGAGTTTGGAGACCAGTCTAAAAACTCTCGCATCTGATTGGTTGATTCTGAGTGCAGTCTTAAAATTGACCAATGGCAAGGCTGCTTTCATAGACTTGTCTGAAAACTCAGTTTTATACATCAAGGGAATTGGTAAGAAGTGTTATATATTTATGTACAGAGCATTATGTTTACAATACATGAACAAATGTTTATAATGTATTGACGTAGCAACGTAATGTTTACAATCAGTTATTACAACTACATGTATAGCTTTAAACTTTGATGCTAGCAGTACGTTACATAAAGACATTGTTTTGACAGAAAAAAACACATTTAGTGTTAAAGTCAACAAGAGGCATAAATGGTATGAGGTTATAAAACTGGCATTGAAAACCAGTCTAAAAACTCAATGTGCCAATTGGCTGGTTTTCAGCATGGTTTTAAAATTGACCAATGATAAGGCTGTATTCCCAGACTGGTCTCCAAATTCAGCTTTATAACCTCAGGTCAAGGTCGTTAATACAACACATAGTTGATAACAGATAATTATAGTATGTTAAACATAGTACGTAATAACTGTGGTCCATGATTGTCACATCACATGTAGCGTTAAAACACAAATGTACATATATTTGATAAACCAATCTTACACCAGAATACTACATCTGAATTGGCCAATAGTAAGCCAGATAACAATCGGCTAATAGTAAACCAGATAACAATCGACCAATAGCAAGCCAGATAACAAGATAATTAGCCAATCAGAGGCCAGAACAGCTGAACAGTCACAAATTCTAGAAACAGTCAATAGCTGATTAGAGTTCTAGATAGTAGTATAAGCCAATGACTGTTAAGGACATATAATACTATCATCAGCCAATGAATGAACAGAACACAAAATAATATCATCAGCCAATGGCTGAACAGGACACAAGTTATAAGAATCAGCCAATGGCTAAAGAGGACACCAGGTACTAGAATCCAGGAAATAAAACACTAGAATCAGCGAACGGCTGAACAGAACACAATAAAGTAGAATCAGACAATGGCCAAGGAAGATGCTAGAAACTAAAATCAGCCAATGGCGGCTCAGGACCCAAGAAAATTTTAAGAATCAGCCAATGGCTGAACAGGACACAAGATATAGAAATCAGCCAATGGCCAAAGAGGACACAAGATGTAACAAGTATAATATTAATGACTGAACAGGACATAAGACAATATAATTGGCTGGATATGACACAAGATACTATAATCAGCCAATTTGTAAATTGGAGGATTCAAAGAATACTAGAATCAGCCAATAACTATGCAGAATCAAGCATACTGTCCATAGTAACCGCTTTCACAAATACATTGTTTCCTTTTCATAACTTTGTATATAACTGTAGATTTCATTACATCGATGCATGCATATAGGATAAGAGTTGAACCTGTTACGGTGACGTCCACAGTATCGATATCGGATTGGCCGAGCTCATCTTGAACTTCCAGCTGGAACGTGTATTGACCGGGTTTTAAACCTCTCGCCCTCAAGGTTTGGGATGTGCTTCCATCGACCATGTCTAGGGTACTGTCATCACCATTGACAACCGTCCACAAGTAACTCGCTATCCTGACATCATCGTTAGATGCGCTACCATCTAAGGTGATTGAATTTGTCGGCATCTGGATGGTTACGTCTCTACCTGCATTAGCCCTTGGAGGAAGATCAGGCTCTACAAACATTGAGAGTAAACCAAGCATGTTACCCAGATTATATACCTGTGATACTATAGGCATTAGTTTTATATTGGCTGGTTGCAAATGTGAAATTTTACCCCACAGAGATTCGAATCCATGCAGACTTACCATAAATAGTTCTATTATCAATATTTTTATAAAATCTCAGATGTCTAACGATGAGAGTTATGTTTTGTATGTCAGTCTTTCATTTGACCTGAACCCAGTTTTACAAAAAAAAATCACAAATTCATTGTTTTGATCGCACATTTTATCAAACAATTCAATACACTTATTGTGTATTATAGTGAAAGAATTGTATTTGTCATTCTCTCAACAGCAGATATGTTGCTTAATAAGTTAAGCATTAAGTTATAACTCAAAAGATTTTACATGAAACTGGAGTCTGGCATATTTCACTTCTAAGTAAGGAACGAGAGCTCATCAAATTTTGGAAATATAAGACTAAAAACAATCCCCCACCGACCTATATGTAATTGAAACTATGCATGGTAATACTGCGAAGATTTCATCATGTCTTTATGATTACATTCTTCTTGTACATGAACAAATACAGCACAAAGTGATGCCTGTAGACAGTCCACACCGCCACCATAACATTAGATGCAGACGGCAGACATGGCAATTGCAACAAACAATTGGCAATTACAACACATGTATGGCAATTGCAACATACATATGGCAATTGCAACAAACATATGGCCTTACAACAAACATATGGCAATTGCAACATACATATGGCAATTGCAACATACATATGGCAATTCCAACAAACATATGGCCTTACAACAAACATATGGCAATTCCAACAAACATATGGGAATTCCAACAAACATATGGCAATCACAACAAACATATGACAATTGTAGCAAACACATAACTTTAAATAGCGGGCATTAAAAATGGTAGTTAGACATAAATCTGCCTTACTTTAGCAAATGTCGAAGTACCGTGCCAATGCAATTGTTTCAAACCTGCCAACAATGAAAATGCCAAAACAATTCTGGTTTAAACAAACTCAATCTTATCACCTTTGACATTGATTGTCATTGTGTCGCTATCTTGTTGTCCGAGATTGTCAGAGACGGTGAGTTGCAAGGTGTATTCGCCAGGCGTGAGCTGAGTCAGAGAAGGTGTCGGCGAATCAGAATTAACCCACTGTTCACCTCCGTTACCAGAGAGCACCTCCCATTGGTAACGTACAATTCTCTCATTATCAGTCGATTTTTCTCCGCTCAGTGAAACAGAGTCTGTTGGATACTGAATCGTGACATCTTCACCCGCGTTTGCTCTCGGTGGCGGATCTTGGGCTACGAAAAGGACCACACAAAAACATGAATACAAACACAATACAAACATGTATAATATAATGTTCGCCAATGATAATGTGTTGAGTACAAACACTTGGTGGGGTCAATACAATCTTAGGGCATACTACGTGTTTTAATACCAAACATGTATTGATATAAACCAAATATTTTTCAATTTAAAGGCTTAGTGTATTCATAAGCTAAGTCCCTTTGCAAGCTAACACTTTCCACCATTTTTACTGGTGAAACGAAACATGTTTTAAGTGATATTTTGATGTATTACGTGATATTGACACATCTGTTTCAGTGGGAAAAACATTATCATTGGGAAATAGAAGTGGAGAGATTTTAATGCAAGCAAGATAGACAGCAGTGATAATTATATGCATTATACAGTGTATACAAATGATTAATATAAGTCATAGGACAGGCAGGTATAGAAAGAATTTGTATTTGTCATAGCAGAGATACATAGCACCATTATACCACATAGAAGACTTTGATGCTTCAAGAATATCTGCGATACCATCCCATGCAATAGACATCTGTATTAAGCAATTGAACTGTGTAAGAAGATAATAACATTAAGGATAACATGACAGTACAATGATGCCATCCAAGTTGACAAAGGTGAGGAAGAAAACCATTCCTAAAATATATGATAGGTAAGATAGGAGGCAATCAGTTTGATTGGGACAGTGGCTGGAACAGTGTACACCGTAAGTATTGTTCCCAGCTAACTGCAATCACAAAACGTGTTGGTTGTCGAAATCTGAGATGTAGCAGGCATCCCAGTAACGTTTCCTGATAGCAGGTGTATAATGTTGTTAGCAGAGAGGCAAAATAATAACCTTTCACATTAATATTGACTTCATCTTGATCGGTTTGTCCAAGCTCATCAGTCACTGTCAGTCTGAGGGTATACTGTCCTGGCTGCATTCCAGAAGCTGTGGCCTCGGCCCTGTCTCCTCCATCGAGATCAAATGCAGCCTCATCACCGCTGATAAGTTCCCATCTGTAACTGACCACAGCTTTGTCGTCCGTCGACCTTCCGCCATCAATTGTCACCTTATTCTCTGGCATCTGGATGTCTACGTCCTTTCCAGCCTCGGCGACTGGCGGCAAATCTTGTTCTGAGAAATGCACATTCAATTAACATCATGCATGGCAGGGAAAATTGAACAGAAACCATGGGAAGAAACATGTGTCAATACAAAATTGTCAAACACACAAAGTATAATGTATAATCGCAAAATGTTTGCAACATCCAAACAGTGATTGCAAGTAAGAAGCAATACAAGTAGACAAAGACATTGTAAATGCTAAAACCATCACCATTCTGTTTATATACAGTTACACATAAATGCTGATAATATATTGATCTATGGTTAGAAATCTGAGTTTGTAAACCAGTCTCAAAACACAAGCCTATGATTGGTTGATTCTCTGGGTAATCTTAATATTGACCAATGGCAAGCCTGCATTCTTGGACTGGTCTGCAAAAACGTAGTTAAAGCCAAAGGTCAAGTAAATCAAGCAAAGCCTAAAATATTTTGACAAGACTTGTGAGGACAAAATGAGATGATATAATTAAACTGGGCATATCTATGAGCTGTTTCACGACAATATCGTATATGTGACAGTGGAATATCTGACATCACAATCTTAGTGGCTTCAAATGGATTTTTAATCACTAATACAGCTTTTGTCGGCAAACAGCTCAAATATTTACTTAACAAAACTTATAAGTGTGCAGGTATAAATATGAGTGTATCTCGGTCAATATAAGTCTGATCTTGCTGGGACAGACAGTGCTGTGGAAAACATACTGATAAATACAGTGATTGTGTTAGAATTACTCCACACATACACACATACCTGATACAGTAATTCTGACGGTGTCCTCATTAGACAAGCCATCTTGGTCAAACACAGTCAAGGAGAATTCGTACTCTCCGGCCCTTAATCTAGATAACTCCAGCAAGGAACTTTCCTCGTTCCCCATACCAATGTTTCTCGGTCCAGATATCCGTCTCCACTGGTACGCCACAACTCGTTTATCGTCTGTGGAACTTCTGCCGTCAAGGGTGACAGTATCGTCCGGTAACTGCACTGTGATGTCACGTCCAGCATTTGCCACTGGGGGCTCATTTGGTGGGTCTGTTTTCAAGAAAAAGGGATTTTTGTTTGTAAATATGTTAGCAAACTCATCATTTATATAAACATTGTGCAATGTATGATTGTGAGGAAATTAGAAGGTATATGCAAAGTGGTTTACAACAAAGCAGTCGTGTTTATGAAGTGAATTTTACTCCAACCTTTTAAGAAAAAGTGAAGAGGATTTTATCAATGAAGGATAATGTTGGAAGACAATTTGTATATGTACTATTTCATCAAACATTACAAGGATTTATGTAGTTTATTTGCACAAACGTTGCCCTTTGCAATATAAGTTCTTTACGATGCTGTAAAAAGTATCACATACGTTCAACAACGACGTTGACATAGATGATATCCACATATTTTACAGTAAAACGTCACTTAAAGACCACCTCAATAATTAGACCACCTTAATATTAAGACCACCTCAATATAAAGACAACACATACCTGCTACAGTAATTCTGACAGTGTCCTCATCAAACAAGCCATCTTGGTCAAACACGGTCAGGGAGAATTCGTACTCTCCGGCCCTTAATCTAGATAACTCCAGCAAGGAACTTTCCTCGTTCCCCATACCAATGTTTCTCGGTCCAGATATCCGTCTCCACTGGTATGCCACAACTCGTTTATCGTCTGTGGAACTTCTGCCGTCAAGGGTGACAGTATCGTCCGGTAACTGCACTGTGATGTCACGTCCAGCATTTGCCACTGGGGGCTCATTTGGTGGGGCTGTTTTCAAGAAAAAGGGATTTTGGTTCATAAATATGTTAGTGAACTCATCATTTATATAAACATTGTGCAATATATTATTGTGAGGAAACTAGAACGTATATTCAATGTGGTTTACAATGAAACAGTAAACAATATTGGCATACTAGTATTGCTGTAAGGCTCACCAGCCCTGCATAATAATCTCTAATTATATAATATACACTTTATGTAAGTTACCCTAAAAAAGGTTATTATTATTATTCATATGAATGCTTATTTTAGGTTCTGATCATTTATAGGGGCCGTCTCCTAGATTTATAGGGGCCGTCCCCTAGTGAAGGCCAGTTCCCAAAAAACCTAAATAAGTACGATGAGCATGATTTGCTTAAAACAAGTTGTGTGGTTGTTCCAAAACTTGACACTCTTGGAAAGAAGCCAAAAAACAGTGTAGTGTTTTCGGAAAAAAGTGAAGAGGATTTTATCAATAAAGGATAATGTTTGAGGGCAATTCTTGTATGTACCATTTCACCAATTATTACAAGGATTTATGTAGTTTATTTGCACAAACATTGCCCCTTGCAATATAAATTCTTTAAGAAGCTGTAAAAAGTATCACATACGTTCAACAACAACGCTGACGGTGTCGTCATGGCTTAGTCCTTCCTCGTCAAACACAGTCAGTGTATACTCGTATCGTCCCGCTGGTAAGTTGTACACTTCCAGTACGCTACTTTCAGGGTTAGACATCGTCCCGCCACGTGCACCTCCTGTTTGTTTCCATTGATACCTGACAACTTTGACGTCATCAGATGATCCACGTCCATCAAGTTCCACGTAATCAACCGGGAGTTGAATTGTGTAATCACGACCAGCGTTAGCCACTGGTGGGGCGTTTGCGGCTGTAATATGGGAGAGATAATGTTGTACATTTCAGGAGAAAATGTTTTATTACATCATACACAGGGGCGTAGCTTACCTGAAATTTATGTGTATGCCCAGTTTTAGATCATCCGAGAAGTATTTGGGTCTATATTTCGTTCTGGTTAATATGCTTACAATAACATACATTAAATATCTTATTGCAGTTTCAGCTTTTTTTCTCTACTTCTCGAAAAAAATGTCTGCGGGAGGAATCTATGCCACTGATACAGGGCGGAGTAACCAGGCATACACAGATGTGGAAATGTATACCAGGGAGACAA
The DNA here is from genome assembly GCA_032209605.1 of Mactromeris polynyma. Lineage (NCBI taxonomy): Eukaryota > Metazoa > Mollusca > Bivalvia > Venerida > Mactridae > Mactromeris > Mactromeris polynyma. The sequence continues at coordinate 564,119 of JASFXZ010000041.1, forward strand.
GATTATCAGTAGAACCAAAGGATGCTCCCCAAACTATCTACCGGAATATGCCGACAATATGCACATCTCCTCTTGGTAGCTTCCCATTGTGTTTCTTTGTATTCCTGTCGGTGGTTGCTGACAAATAGTGCCGACCTATATATGGGATGGACGTATGCATGCATGGACCAACGAAGCTGGCAGCTATATGCTCCTACTGTGTATCACTATATTCAAAGCATCTTACCACATTCATCTTCCCCGCCGAATATTGTGTCGACTAATCCTTTAAGTTCATCGAATTCTTTGACATTAAACATGTTCTCACTAATTGGCTTCGATGCCATGCCCTCCAGTTCTCTGGTATCCGTTAATCCAATACCTGAAAAATCACAAAAAGGTAAATAATTAAGTCAATCAAAAAGCTCTTCGCAAAATCAGAGAATAATTCAAATGTACAACATAACAGTCCTGGTATTTGACGTTTCACGACCGGAGCAACCTGGTATTTGACGTTTCACGACCGGAGCAACCTGGTATTTGACGTTTCACAACCGGAGCAACCTGGTATTTGATGTTTCACGACCGGAGCAACCTGGTATTTGACGTTTCACGACCGGAGCAACCTGGTATTTGACGTTTCACGACCGGAGCAACCTGGTATTTGATGTTTCACGACCGGAGCAACCTGGTATTTGACGTTTCACGACCGGAGCAACCTGGTATTTGATGTTTCACGACCGGAGCAACCTGGTATTTGACGTTTCACGACCGGAGCAACCTGGTATTTGACGTTTCACGACCGGAGCAACCTGGTATTTGACGTTTCACTACCGGAGCAACCTGGTATTTGACGTTTCACGACCGGAGCAACCTGGTATTTGATGTTTCACGACCGGAGCAACCTGGTATTTGACGTTTCACGACCGGAGCAACCTGGTATTTGACGTTTCACGACCGGAGCAACCTGGTATTTGACGTTTCACGACCGGAGCAACCTGGTATATTACAGGGGAGCCGTGAACTAAACATGGATGAGCCTGTTCTTTTAACTATGAAAATTCCCAAAGTTGGAGTGGAAGTGATCAAATTTCTTATCAAATTGGCAAATTTTACGACGCAAACTGTCCCAATTCATCACGGGCCTTTTTCCCAAAATGGACAGAAAAAGGCCTGTTTGTAGAATGGAAGGACGGACAGAGAGCATTGTTTGTTTTCCCCTGTGTTTACAAAGGATCTTCTGACCTCGATCAAGTTTGATTCAGAAATATGTTTGTCATTTTCGTAAAGCAACAAAATACTTTATACAGGACTTTCCATACATAAATACCTGAAATGTGTCGTATTAACGCGGTGATTAATTAATTATATACTCAAACGCAAAAGAAAGAGTACACTTTTTATTTTTTTATTTTCTGATAATCCAATGATGGAATATTATCATGTGTGGTATAGTATTTTAGCTTATTCAATTACCCTTCTAACCAATGTGTTTATTTTATTGTTTTGAATTTCGTTAAAACATACGACACGTCTACATCCAGTAGGGGTCAAAATAAAAAATACACAAATAGCCATATAGTAGATTAATTGTTTTTTGTTGCAAAATGATGTTAATGTTGCATTCATATCTGGTATGACCGCCATTCCTTCAAATAACTCTGTAGCAGAGACGGTTTGGTACCGACGTCTCAAGTGCGTCAACTCAATGTGCTGGTCCAGTCTGACACCAGTCTGACGCCAGTCACACGTGGCCTGCCGGATCGGGGACGGTCGGCAACAGTACCCGTTTGCATAAACCTATCACGTAACTTGATTGTAGCGTTTCTACGGCAGTTAAGTGCCCATGAACCTGAAGCGACTGAGTCACCTCTGACCAGCATCATTGAGGCGTCAATACGCTGATGTTCTGATAGTCGTGGCATATTCTCTGTTATAAATTTTCTAAATCTACAGTGATATTCACACTATACATGTGTGAACGAATGTAGAGAAAACAAATTTGGCCACTTGTACTTGTGTATACATGTTCCACGTCAAAATCCTGCAAAATCGCAATTCGGGCTATTACGTAATAACTAGCCATAATTTGACTGATTTTTCATTGTAGAACTAAAATAATCAAAAAATCAAAAGTGCACACTTTCTTTTGCGTTTGAGTATAAACAGGTAAGACCGACACTGGTCAAGTTTATATAGGTAAGACCGAAACTGGTCTAGTATATATAGGTAAGACCGACACTGGTCTAGTATATATAGGTAAGACCGACACTGGTCTAGTATATATAGGTAAGACCGACACTGGTCTAGATCAAATCTGAATCAATTTTCAAGAACTGGTGTTATAAACTCATTGATCCTAAAGGAATAGGCAATCTCAAAATGAAGTCTTAAGAATTGTGCAAGACTTTCATATATGTCACATTAAGTTAAAACATTTAGCTTTGCATAGCAATCTTCCAGTTTTTTTAACAAGAGGGTGTTTTTTTACTAGTTTTGTCTGTTAGTGATATGATTAAACAAGATTGTTTTAAACAGTTATACATGTCAATGGTTCTTATTAATGATGTTTTAGAATATGTAACAACAATACTGGATGAAGCCCATTAAAAAATTAGGTTCAGATGAGCAAGATACATGTTTGATCACAACCGACCCATTCCGTTTGTATCCTTTTGACGAACGTTGTAAAATGTAATGCTACGCTATTGGTATCCGACAATGCTGCTATAAGAAATGATTGGATCTTGACCATAAGAATTGAAAAGTTAACCAACTTACCGATTGCATAAATCTTGATATTTTTATCCCTTGCTGATTCAGCTTCCGAGATTGTTCGTCTAGAATTAATATTAGACACACCGTCTGTGATCATGAACGCGATATTATCAGCATCAGGACGATCTCCATTCCTTGCGGAAAACATTTGAGTAGACATTGTTTTTAAGGCATCAGCAGAGTTAGTGCTGCCATATATGTATGGTATCCTATCAATGGCCGCCTTAATTTTGTGAGTGGTTGTATTGGTTGGTGTTTGCGGACCGTCTGCGTACTCGTTCAGATGGAATTGGATTTTGACGTCTGTGCTGTATATCAATACGCCAATACGCACACTGCCACTGTTCACTTTAGCCTTTTGTACAATGTCTTTAGCAAATGTCTGCATCTTCACAAAGTTCTTTTGTGTGACGCTTGTTGAGGCGTCGAGGATAATGACGACATCCACTTTCGATAAACCACACTTATCTGGAAAGACAGAAATATTTAGTTCACTTTCTATCTCTCTCAGTGTTTAAATGTGACTGAGAGTAAAATAGATAAAAATCTACAGTATGAAAATTATAAATACAGTTAAACTTCGATAACTCAAACAGGCGACAACTCGAGAACCCTGATCTTACGAGGAAATGGCCGAGTCCCGAACATTATTTCTTCTATTTACATATAAAGTATACCGCCGATAACTCAAGCAGAAATAAGTCGAAAGGTCGAGCACCCTTGCCAGTCCCCAGTTCACAAACTATACACAATAGCTTTTGTGGTCGCTATGGTTACAAGACTTAAGCATTACCTGCAAGAAAATCTTTTATGGATATTTCAATATTAAAACATAATTCTAATTTTTATTGGATTCAAAATATTGAATTAACCATTATAATAGATTGTAACTTGTGATTATTAATAACTACCAAACAAAGAACATTAAATATACATGGCTTAAGGTTAAAAAAATTGGTCCCCTGATACAGCCTTGTCATTGGTTGATTTTTAATTTTAACTCAGAAACAACCAATCAGATGCTGGCATTTTGGGACAGTTAAAAGCATGTTACACTTACCCACTACAGGCGTTGGTGTGATAACTGAAATAACAAATATTTATCATCAAAAATATATAAATACCTCACTTAAAAAACTAATTTAAACAGAAGACTACCTCAATATTAAGAACTCAATTTACAAGTCTATTTTCACTATCAACTATTTTTGCAACCTCAATATTAAGACCACCTCAATAAGAAGACCAGTGTTCAAGGGTCCCAAGGGTGGTCTCATTATTGAGGTTTTACTGTACAAACAATGCAGGAGTATCTTTGTAAGACAAAATATTTCTGTAGAGGTAATATAATAACAAGTGATATGAATGATTATTCATACAAAAAGTCTGGCAATATATTTTAATGATGTATGAACAAGGTTTAAGTTTTAACTTTTTTATTTTACATTGACTATGAAACAAGTTCTTACAACTTAAACTAATCACTCTATATGACTGCTTCCTGGCTACCAACCAGTACTCGCGTCAGATTTAGGAATTGTGAAGTTCCTGATCAAACTCCGCTCATCGCAGGGCTTGAACTCACGACCTTCAGATCAGGAGTCATGCGCTCTACCCCTCGACCACCACGCCTACCTCATTTTTCTGATGGAGCGAGTTATTGAAGAACACTTCATATATCACATACAAAAACCACAGTTATGGGTTAGATTTGTATTAGGCGTAAAAAAAATATGTTTGTTTCAGGTTTCCTAACCTACCCTATTTTTTTGCCCCTACCCTAGAACATTTTTTCGTGTGTTAACAATATTTTTCTTTTGGGTATATAGCATTATATTCACCTTGACTAAACACTATCCATGTTAAAAGGGAAATGAGATTTGTCTCTTACATACATTCATTTAAATCTATTTTTAATTTGCTTCATTTGAAAATAAAAAAAATATCCAAAAAATAAATTTCCGACCTACCTACCCTTTTTTTGGGCATGAAACCTGAAACAAACATGTATTTTTAGGCCATATTATTATGTTTGAACAGAAGTATATACAAGTGATAAACATGCAGCCTTTGAAGCAACAATACAAGTTGGTGCCCCATACATTGACAGATTCTAGAAATCAACCAGAATGACATTCATATAATGCTTTTCTATTACATGCATGACATTGATTGAAATCTAGAGAACAAGAAGCTCTTGAAATAGAACAGTGTGTAGCTATGTATGACATCTGAAGTTGACATTTACCGATAGATAGAACGAAGATAGTTCAGGCATTCCGAAAACAATGTTCAAATGAAGAAGAGAAAGGAATTACAAGTAGAGCCACAAGGAGCATGCCCTATAAGAACTTTACCTGGACAAGCGGAGAAATAAAAACTTTCCGATAAATCATCAAGTTCCTCAAAACGTTGGATTGAAAAACTATTGTCGGAAGCAGGTTCTGAAGCTATTGCCTCGATTTCTCGAGTATCGATGAGGCCTATTCCAATAGTAAATATATGTATGCCTTGTGACCGCATTCTGACAGCTTCGGGTACTGTCATTTGGGCATTTATAGACGAAATTCCATCAGTAATAAGTACAATAATGTTATCAGCATCTGACCTGTCACCTTTGTGAGGTACAAACATGTCACGACCAACACGTAGAGCATCGGCAATGTTTTTGCTTCCATACAAGTACGGCATTTCATCTATGGCATTAAACAGACTGGTTTTTGTATGGAATGCGTTTAAATTAAACTGAGGGACAGCTTTAGTGCTGAACAGAATCACACCAACACGAACATTTCCAGATTCAATATCAGCATCTTCCAACAAGTCTTTACAAAACTGGAGAATTCTAACAAAGTTTATATCAGTTACACTTGTTGAAACATCCAAAAGAAAAACAAGATCAGTCTGAAACTTGCCGCATGAAGACTTTGTTTGATTCTGTGATGGCATACCTGCAGATGTAGTAAATTCATCTGAGCTGTTATTGTCACATTATTTCCAGAACCCCATAGCTTGTTTTTCGTCTTTTGGAGAAAAAAACAACTTTTAAGTTTTACCCTCCTGTAGTTTTGGTACATACAGGGTTATGGAATTGCATTTTATTTAAGTTATGTGCACTCTAGAAAAATATAGGTAGTACAGATAGAAAGAGCTTGGAAAGACGGTTTCGATGATACCAAATACTCAAAACCGCTAAATATTGAGTTACTGGGTTCTGGAAATAAGGCGATGTTATGTCTGTGTGTTCTTGTAAGGACACATGATATTCCAAATATACACAAGTTGACTAATTGGTATTTACACAAGCACCTGCATGTTCTTATTTATGTTCTGGATAATCTTCGCCATGCACAATATAAGCCTAGCATGTTAATGTTTGAAGCTTCTTTCAGTCAGTGGTTAACTAAAATGTGCAGCAGCTTTCAAAAGATATAACTTCAACCCGAAGCATAGAAAACAGCCAAAATATCCACACTCTTAATTGTTATACAAAAAGCTGTTCATGCATATATGCATTATGGATAACTAGATGTGTGTTCATAGGACACATATGCCCCTGCTATTGGCTTTTCAAGTGTTTTTAAGTTGAAAAAGGGCCATAACTTCTCCATAATTGGTGGATTGGTGATTGAGAGTCAGGCAACAAGACGAGGAACACACAGTTGGAAGTACATTATATAGCGGAAAAATATATAAATTTGCTAAAGAGGTTGTTGACCATTGCGTAACTTACTTATTTTACAATGATTGCAAACAAGTTCTTACAATTTAAACTAATCATTCTTGACGACTGCTACCTGGCTATCAACCAGTACTCGTGCATAATTTAGGGATTGTGAAGTTCGGGATCAAACCCGCTCATCGTGGAGCTCGAACTCACGACCTTCAGATCAGGAGTCAGGCACTCTACCCAACGACCTCTATGCCTCCTTTGGTTGTTGACCAAGAGAAGGCAGCTCTGGAGAGGTTGTACTGCGTATATATGGATATAAAGCAGATAAATGATACATTAGCACATAATACAATATTGTTAAACCACCAGTTCTGGTAACTAAGCAACATACATGGAATAGCAGTTATAATACAGAGAAAGCAGCAGGCGTATATACTTACTGTCTGTGGGTCCATCTGTGAGGTAGGAAACAATATAACACTATAATCAGATGATGCCAACAGTTTTAAACACTGTAAAACTAGAAAACTAGACAATATTTTGGATTTTTCCATTGACAAACAATTTTGCAACAATAAATGTTTGCGTTTCTAATTACCCTTTGCTAATTGCTAATATTAAATAGCAAAATATAATGTATGCCAACAGTTTTAAATATTTGAGTTCTAGAATAAACAACTAAGCTTGTTATTTTTATGATTTCACTAACTGAGCTTGCCCGGCAGCTCCAACAGAAAGCTGACAGTATAGTTTACTATCATGGATATACAATCCATAATCAATCCATAATAAATTTACAGTAAAACCATAATTATACTGTTAACATCGTGCTAGAATGGCAAGTAACACAAAGACAGGATTTACTGTCTGACTGACCTTCATTACATCTGAAATCAAATTTTATTTTTACCCCTGGTAAAACCCAATTTTTAGCAAATTCCAAATATCATCTATTGTTGTAACATTTTTTTCTTGAGCAAATTTACAGCGCAGAAATTACCTGGACATATTGCAGAGAATATTTTCTTGTCTAAGCCTCGTAATTCATCGAATGCTTTGACGTTGAAACTGTTTTCGCTTGCAGGAACAGACGCAATACCGTCCAACTCTCTTGTATCATCCAGACCAATACCCACAGCATAAATGTGAATGTTCTTGTCTCTGGCTTCCTATAAATGTCAACAAATCATTATAAAAACGTCTTTTTTGAAAAACAAGAATAAGAAACTACTATTGTGCAAACAGCACGTGCGTTTCCATGGTGAGGAGACCAGGAGATTTAAGCAAACTAGGGTTGTCCATGTTGTCCATTATGTAGTCCTGGATCAAGAGGGGGTCCCAAATTCAAAGGCCGCACTAATTTTGTCCAATATTATCATATTACATTACAAGAAAATGAAAATTGTAAGCAACTATCTCGGGACTCCAAAAGCTTTCTTAGATCTGCAACCTGGACCCCTTAGATCACTTGCGTACACATCCTACAAGCCCTTACTATGCCCCGGATTATGTTCTGCAAAACAGTAGTATATGCACTGGAATATACATGTACATGATCGAGGATTTGATATGGTTAACACAATTTTGCCAAAATCTCCCAGTCCCCCCATGACATATGTAAAACATGAATTGCACAAGCACTTGAAATAAAGCAAGAATAGAAAATCTAGACACGCTTTGAACCACAGCAGATGTTAAGTAAATAAGTATAGAACATCTAGATGGCTTTGAACCACAGCAGATGTTAAGTAAATAAGTATAGAACATCTAGATGGCTTTGAACCACAGCAGATGTTAAGTAAATAAGTATAGAAAATCTAGATGGCTTTGAACCACAGCAGATGTTAAGTAAATAAGTATAGAAAATCTAGATGGCTTTGAACCACAGCAGATGTTAAGTAAATAAGTATAGAAAATCTAGATGGCTTTGAACCACAGCAGATGTTAAGTAAATAAGTATAGAAAATCTAGAGAAGCTTTGAACCACAGCAGATGTTAAGTAAATAAGTATAGAACATCTAGATGGCTTTGAACCACAGCAGATGTTAAGTAAATAAGTATAGAAAATCTAGATGGCTTTGAACCACAGCAGATGTTAAGTAAATAAGTATAGAAAATCTAGACAAGCTTTGAAACACAGCAGATGTTAAGTAAATAAGTATAGAACATCTAGATGGCTTTGAACCACAGCAGATGTTAAGTAAATAAGTATAGAACATCTAGATGGCTTTGAACCACAGCAGATGTTAAGTAAATAAGTATAGAACATCTAGATGGCTTTGAACCACAGCAGATGTTAAGTAAATAAGTATAGAAAATCTAGATGGCTTTGAACCACAGCAGATATAGAAAATCTAGACAAGCTTTGAACCACAGCAGATATAGAAAATCTAGACAAGCTTTGAACCACAGCAGATATAGAAAATCTTGACAAGCTTTGAACCACAGCAGATGTTAAGTAAATAAGTATAGAACATCTAGATGGCTTTGAACCACAGCAGATGTTAAGTAAATAAGTATAGAACATCTAGATGGCTTTGAACCACAGCAGATGTTAAGTAAATAAGTATAGAACATCTAGATGGCTTTGAACCACAGCAGATGTTAAGTAAATAAGTATAGAAAATCTAGATGGCTTTGAACCACAGCAGATATAGAACATCTAGATGGCTTTGAACCACAGCAGATATAGAAAATCTAGACAAGCTTTGAACCACAGCAGATATAGAAAATCTAGAGAAGCTTTGAACCACAGCAGATATAGAAAATCTAGAGAAGCTTTGAACCACAGCAGATATAGAAAATCTAGAGAAGCTTTGAACCACAGCAGATGTTAAGTAAATAAGTATAGAACATCTAGATGGCTTTGAACCACAGCAGATGTTAAGTAAATAAGTATAGAACATCTAGATGGCTTTGAACCACAGCAGATGTTAAGTAAATAAGTATAGAACATCTAGATGGCTTTGAACCACAGCAGATGTTAAGTAAATAAGTATAGAACATCTAGATGGCTTTGAACCACAGCAGATGTTAAGTAAATAAGTATAGAACATCTAGATGGCTTTGAACCACAGCAGATGTTAAGTAAATAAGTATAGAACATCTAGATGGCTTTGAACCACAGCAGATGTTAAGTAAATAAGTATAGAACATCTAGATGGCTTTGAACCACAGCAGATGTTAAGTAAATAAGTATAGAACATCTAGATGGCTTTGAACCACAGCAGATGTTAAGTAAATAAGTATAGAACATCTAGATGGCTTTGAACCACAGCAGATGTTAAGTAAATAAGTTTAGAAAATAATCAACATACAGGGTGCCTTAAAATATCTGTTACCTTTTCAAATGTCTGCCATTTTATAATTTGATAATTATCCTAAACTCTTGATTTATACATCAAAATTATCATTGTGGATTGAAGTTTCTAACAAAATAAAGTACGGGAATATTTGTCATTGTATTACAGGAAATGACGTCAGTTTTTATTCAATATGGCGTTGTCACAAGTCTTTGCCACTGAAGTTGTTAAATTGTACAATGCTTTTTACTAGCTCTAGTATCAAAACTCTTGGGGTGAAGGTCATACCTGGGCTTCTGGTAAAGTTCTCCTGGAGTTGATGTTGGATACACCATCAGTTACTACGATACATGTGTTATCCACGTCCCTTCTGTCACCTTTGGACAGTGTAAACATTCGACTGTGCATGGTTTCTAACGCGTCAGCTGTATTTGTACTGCCATATATGTATGGAATCCTGTCTATGGCATCAAATACCTCCTGTTTTGTCTGGTACTGATTGAGGTGAAACATGATTTCTACTTCTGTACTGTATATAAGTATACCCACTCTGACAGCACCTGCAAAAGTATAACAGTGTTATAAAAAAAGTGTTTATTTATTATAATGTCACTCCTATTTAAAGGGCCAGCCATTTCTGACTTGTGAGACACGTTCTTTCTGAGCACATTTACTTCCCAATTTCTATCCTTTAATGCCAGGCACCAGGCAGGTAGGAGCACAGTAACCATTATTTAACTAGCTGAATGCTTTGAGAGAGACATTTCCTCAAGTTTGAAGGGTGGCTGAATGCTTTGAGAGAGACATTTCCTCAAGTTTGAAGGGTGGCTGAATGCTTTGAGAGAGGCATTTCCTTGAGTTTGGAGGGCAAATTCTAGAATTAATTACGAAAGCTATAAAATATCAAATAAGAAACCTGAGTCAATATCGGCGTTCTTAACCATGTCTTTGGTGAAGTCGAGCATCTTCTTGTAGTTTGATTCTGTTACACTTGTTGATGCATCAAGTATAATGACGAGATCAGAGTTGCCCAGACTACATTCCCCTGCTGGTACAACTAGAAAAACAAAACAAATATGGAACAATTAAAACATGAATATTGAAATAATGTGAGCACAGTTTACAGGTGAAAGGTTTATTCAATTAAAAAATAATTGGAAAAAATAAACTTCTACAAATAAAAGCTAAATCATTATGACTATCATGTTTAAAATAAAAGCAATTTGCAAGCTGGTCAGTGAAGATTTATAAGAAACTTCTGAAGTGACAAAACACAATCACATGACGACTGTGATATACCGTAAAACCTCACTTAAATACCACCTCAGTAATAAGACCCCCTTAAAAATGAAGAACACAATTTTCACTGTTTTTCTCTTTATTCAACCTCGATGTTAAGACTACCTCAATCGATAGTTCCCACATTTACAGTATTAACCTCCCTTGTTCTGAATAGTCAGCCATATTGATAGGCAAATTTCCTTAAAGTTTATGGGCAATATAATGTAAAGATGATAAAATAATCAGATATATAAAAAATAACTTATTCATTATGCTCATGTCGGCAGATGGCTCAGTAAGTTGAAGAAACAGTGGTTGTCACATGCAAATTCCCTTGGTATTTTTTCAATTATCACATATTTGGGAATTACTCCTATAAGGGCTTATCAGTTTTGCCAATCAAAATGGCTGATGATTAAGAGCAAGGGGGAACTATAGTACATGTGAGAACTATCTATATTAAGACCAGTTTGCAAGGGTCCGAAGGATGGTCTCATCATTGAGGTTATACTGTACAGGATGGTATGAGAATATAGATCAGTCTCAAGATTGAAGCATCTGATCCTGAGCCATCTAAAAAATTGACCAATGACACTGCTTTATTCTGAGACTGGTGTCGAAACACAGATATATAACCTGTGGCGTTTTATTAATTCAGTAACCAACCTGCAAATGGTTTACAGAGTATAAGGTTAAAATAATAAGCAAAATAAAGGAAAATATTAAATAAGCAAAAAAAACTCAAATTAAAAGAAAGAACTAAGAGATAAAATATTTACATGTACAATGAAATAATATTTGACTATGAAATGTCGTTTGTAAATAATGTGTTAATGTACAATGTTACTACAAGACACTACAGAAATAAATGACCATCTAAAGCATGCATGCATGCGTATACATAAACATCTTACCCTAACCACTTGTCTCTGATTACAACAGAAGTTAAAACAAGACGAACAAAGCAGACACAACACAAATGTTGAAACGGCAATTTTGGCGCAACAGCGAGATTTCTAGCGCAGCGTTTCATGACGTTTCACAAACAATAAACAAAACATGTACGGGTATACAAATACATACACCAACAACGCATGTAGACGATTGGTACAACATTTTGCAACTCATACAAACTTTAACAGTTCAGTTTTTAACATATGTGAACTTATCACCTGTATAGCATGCACCGTTACCACAAGATTCATCGCACAAATGATAATACAATGATATGATACAACGCACCATTAACCACATTGCTTGTTCTATGCAGAAACAAAAACACCACCCTACCATTTGTGCTCATAACTAAACAGGGTAGTATGTACGCTTGCACGACACTTTGATGCAAAGCTAAGGCCTCCACCATTGCTAGGGTGAAATACTAGCAGGACAGAAACAACAGGAAATATAAAACAGTCAATGATGAGTGAGCAAGCTGAAAAAAAACATGAGTGAGTTGAGCGCTTCGCTGAAAATGAGATACACACCAAGACAACATCTCTAACGATGAAGTGCGCCAGCAGCTCGCTAATGTTAGTTTACGCAAGTTGTATATTACCCAACCCACAAAAATACACTACATAGCTACGTGTCTTGATAATATCTTGGATAAAGTGATACACTTGTTTACACAATGTTTACACCATGTATATTTTAAAAAGTGGTTAATGTTACTACTGTTTTCGGTACGTCAGACAAGAAGCTATCTAATATCTATATATTCCAGCAGACATAATCACAGTTCTTTACACCAGAGTTACCCATGCAGATGTCTCTATACAAAACATCAAGCTTCAGATGCAGTTGGTCGAAATCTTTCACTATCAATGCATTTTCAGTGGCTGTGTAGTCGGCAACGTTATAAAACTCCTCCGTAGTCGTCCTTGGTATTCCTACGCCTAACAGCATCACCCGAGTTCCGTCAGACTTCACGTCTTTGATTCCCTCTTTCACAATTCTCGTAGAAAACGCAGCTTGGCCATCAGTTATGATCACAACAAGGTTAGAAGCATTTCCTCTGTCACCGAAATAAGGCGTCAGCATGACGTTCCTCAGGTAGCCAAGTCCATCAGAGAATCTTTGTGCTGGTCTCTTGACGTTTGTTATTGCTTTTGAAAGCTCTTTATTGGACTTGTAGGTCTTTAAGTGAATTGTCGACTGATCATAGGACAAAACTCCAATACGGACTTTTCCATTGTCTACATTAGTGGCTTCCGAGAAGCTACGTACGACTTTAATCACGTTTTGAAAATCACTTTCTGTTACTTGTTCCGATAGATCAAAGGTGAATATTATATCCATGTCCATTTGACCACACGCTGATAAATTACAAACATGCTGTTAGCAACGGGTGTTGGTTGAACAAATCAGGTTTTCAGTATAAAAATGGACAATGGAAATGATTATTAATTCTGTTTAAAATCTTCTTAATGACTCAGATGAAGTTCAATAATGTCTCATTTACAATTCCTTTTAAATACGATAACGTCAAGTGAACACCAAGTAAATTAATTTCATAAAAACAAAATTTCTAAAACACAATACCAAATAAAAGTTGACATTTTGAGCTGAAAGTGTCTGTATTACAAAAAGACTATACATAAATATATCCCATTGCGAGTTGTCTCTTGAAATGAGTTAATCATGGTGCTTTATTATAAAGTCGGAGCTGTACTCATCGTAAGATGTTTAACAAATTTCATTTCATTTGCGTATGCCAAATAAACACAACTTAAAACTACATGTAATATTTTTTGAAAAACAATTGCAGTATAATTTTATTTACTTACATAATCGAGGTAAATCAGGTAAGGTTGATACATCTAGAAATTTAAGATAAAATCATGTAACATACGTACATTCCTAAATAACATTTTGCACGAACCAGAAGCAGCAAAAGATACACGAAACGCACACCATTATACTCTGCGTATCCAGACAAAACAAAATATTAGGTGAGTAAATCATTACTTATTGAAACTAATCTATCCCGAGCTTGCGATCGTATTATCATAATAATACTTTTATTCGTGAAAATATTGAGATTTTATATTAAACATCAAGTAAAAGAAGTGTCCAAATTGGATTGACATGAATACAAGCATCGTCTTCAAACAAAATTGCAAATGTCAACTGTTGTTGAAAAGTTATTGCTCTAGATAGACTGAAATAGTAGAGAAATACATAATAACGGAAATTGATAATGTTGTTGAAGAGAAGTTGTTGCTTAGGACAGAACGGCTCTGTTTGCACTCTAGCTAGTTTCCAATTAAAATTCAATTCAATTGGAGTTCTTAATTTAGAGATAACTTACCATTACATAACGATCGAAAAAATCTATCAAGTTCAAGCTCTAAGTCACCAAATGCTTTAATTGTGAGACGGTGTTCGCGTTTTCCAGCGATTTCGTCTAACTCATGTGTACTATTCAGACCAACACCTATTGCTAACAGAGTTATGTTTCGTTGTTTGGCTTTGTTAGATTCCATATAAACTCTGTGATAATCTATGTTCGAAACACCGTCTGTAATAATAATGCCAATTTGGGCCGCATCTTCACGAGCTCCACGTCGTTTGTTAAACATTTCCTTTCGTATGACTTTTATTGCACCGGATGTGTTTGTACTTCCTGCAGTGTACTGTATTCTATCAATAGCTTCAAACATGTCACTTTCCATGTTGTATTTATCAAGGTGAAAATGTACAACTGATTGAGAGTTATAGACAACAAGTCCTATTCTTGTGTTGCCACTGTTTATGTCATGACTGGAAATGAATGCTTTCGTGGCTTTTAACATTAGACTGAAGTTGGCTCTACCCATACTAGTGGAGGAATCCAAGGCAAATACTATATCCAACTTGGAGCTTGTACAAACTGCAATAAATTAACAATCGTAACATCACTTTATGCTCAGAGTCATAAAATGTTTAGGAATCCCATCACCAGCTGGCAGCGCAGAGCTGACCGATTAAGAAAGCAAGAGGTTCTGGTAAGTCCAATTCAGCATCTCCTTGCTACCTCTTGCTCACGTTATCTTATCGCTGGCTTGCTTCTTGTTTCATTTACACCCGTGGTTCGCTTGCATAGCTTCGATATTATCCTTTCATCTTTCCAGGAATGTATCTTCGCTGCAGGTACGTGTATGAATGATTTACCCTAAAGCTGCGTTCACGACATGTATGAAGTAGGCTTAAAGCATGCAGCGTGCAATATTTATACAAGATGTAATACTCGGCTGGCTTCAACGCGACTATAGGACTGCTTGCTGAGAATGTGATATTCACATTCACAGAACTTTAAAACACAACGTGCTAAACTTCTCCTTTTATATCATACAATTAAACCTAAAACTTCAACAGAAAATGGCAAGTAGTTGAACAGCAAATATACACGGTCCTCACAAATAGATGAAACAAGCATTAGGTATTACCGTAACCATAAATGATTGATTATTTCTTGTAACCATTGATTGCGTTACTAGTGTAATTATTGCGAAACAAACCAAGATATTTGTAAGGCGCTGTATTGGCATATATGGACTTCTAACTGTAAAACCTGCAAGGTTGTTGCAAGTGTGTGAAATAAGCATTCTTTACCATTGGTCTCTATACTAATATAACTAATGTAAGAAAAGAATATTTGTCAGAGATTGTATGAGCATACTAAGCATACAGACATCTAACCAACGTGTCCTGTTAAGTGACGTTTGGACTGAAAAAGATCTACTTTTAAGATATTTAACACAATGTTAGTACATACATATAGTGTGTAGATCAGTATAAAAATAACGAAGAGTGTTCAATCTGAATAGATATGTCAAGAAGCCGTCACACAATGAAGACAGCTAACCAGCCTGAGTGAAAGTTTGTAACAGCGTCGTGAAACAACATGCAACATACACCATATAGAGGCAATAAAGTTGAAATTTGAGAATGGGTATATATGTGGAGCGAAGACAAGAAAAATCATGTGACTATAAAGAGCAACATGCGAGTGTTCTATATAGAGTATGTTGTAATACAGTGTAGTACTGTATGCATGCATCCCTTTCTAAGTTCCTGAATACTTAGCATACAACTCTTGTTATTTTTAACTGAGAGCCGACGTTCAAGAACAAAGCGTTACAGATTGCAGTCAGCACAAAGAGATGCATACACTTTGGTTTTGTTACCAGGACAAAGCGTTTTAAATACGGCGCCAAGTTTGTTCTCCAGTTCATCAAAGTCGTCAATAAAATATCTGTTTGAAACGCTTCCTGCGATACCGTCAAGTTCAGCTGTTGCTACCAATCCAATACCAATTGCATACAAATTGATTCTCTGTCGTCGCACTAAGTTGGCTTCAGTTATTGTACTCGCATTGTTTATGTTTGACTCCCCGTCTGTTATAAGAATAGCAACGTTTGCTATGTCAGGTCTATCGCCATTGTGTGTTTGGAAAACGTCTGTGTGCAACAGTTTCAATGCATCAGCAGTATTTGTTCTGCCGTATACATAAGGCATTCTCGACACTGCCTCAATTAAGTCTCTCTGCGTTGAGTACGAATTTAAATGAAATCGAACTGTTGCTTCAGTACTGAAAATCACTAGAGCCATACGAATGTTTCCACCATCTATATTGAGGTCACGTATAAGTCCTTGTACACCAGACAATACAGTTTGCCATCTTTCGAGTTGGACACTTGTAGACGCATCAAGAACGATTGCCAAATCAAATGTAGTACTACCACAAGACGTTATTTGGTCTGGAAATATGAAATGTTAGCCACTTACATTGTTTGTGCACGTTTGTTACGCTATGGGAAGCTCATGTTATTGCAATACATTTGTTTTATAAACGTAACAGACAGAATTTTAACAGGATAATGGTAATATGAATTTGAATGCGCTGTATTACTAGGGGACAGGGGCTTCATTTCCCACCCACCAATGGTATACACATGTACATGTTTTGTGTAGTGTACAGTACTTTCTACACAAAACAAAGAGGTGTTCGAATGGTTAGTAACACTTTAACTGAAAATGAAAAATATCATGTTGTGTCGATGTAAATATGAACAAAGAACTAAAACTATAATATATGTGCTTCACAATAACATCACGTGATCAAAGTTTGTGACGTGAACGTATAAAGCAACACTTCAATAGTTGTGTGTAACGTTTTGCGACAAACAAAACACGAGTATACTACGTAGTCAACTCGCGATGTGTCCACAACTTACTTCCAACATTAGCAGGGACATTTCTACCTGTAAATATATATACTGTAGATTAAAAAACTTTCCATTTCAAAGAGAGCAGGTCGAGTTTCTGGAGAAAAGCATTAATGATATAAATACCAAGGGCAGAGCATTGTTTAGATAACAAATCAACAAAGATTTGAGGGCCGCTGTACGATATCCAACCTCTTCTTTAAGTGACGTCATTTCCAGAAAACTTCAAATGTGACGTCACCATGTACTGACAGTTAGCAATAATTTGCCCTATATGGCAATATGAAACAAGGTGACCATATGGAGTAAATATTGTTCCACGGCAGCACTCATATTGTCTTTATAAGTTTTTAAGTCCATATTTGACAACACAAATGTCAAGGTTGAATGAATGTCTATCGTTTAACGTTTGAAAAAAGGATCACAATTCATGATAGAAACAAATATATTCTCCATGACTCAATCTAAGTTTTAAGAAATATTATATCCTGTATTTACTGTTAATATCGGGTGATGTGATCGAAGATACTGATCAATGTATAAAGATGATTTATTAGTTTCCCTTACCTCTATTGGGTGAAGACAAATCGTAACCTCCTAGTAAAAATCAAATAAAGGCATGAAATACACAAAAAAAACATTTAAACATGTCATTTTTCTTCAATTTGTCACAAAATTCGAGAATTTCTTAAAGTTGTTGTTGAAATTATTTTCTTTAAAATTTGATTTTCGACTAAAATCAATTTACTGGTATGCGTAAATATTTTTGTTGAGGCAGAATTTTTATACAGATTGGAAAATTTGTTGAACATTAAATTCTACACAATTTAAAAGTTCATCTTACTCATAAACTTTTTAACTTGTATATATATTTAAGTGTACTATAAATTAGTTTTGAAATATAAAATATGGCAAACACAAAGTGAAAATGTATATTTGTGAAAGATAATAAAGTTGAAAATACTATACAAACATTGATGCTAGTGTCACACTAGGAGGCAACAGATATTAATTTGTACCAAAGTAACTAACTCTAAATATAAACAGAACATTAATTTACAAACATACAAAGTAGAGACAGTGATTGAAACTACATGTATTATTAAAGTTCATAATTTTTCATTATTTTTATATTTAAAACTTGTGAATGTACTTTATAGTCATCATAGTATGAAAACATTGTAGTCATGAGATATCTACACCGTCACAAGCAACTTGACCTCATTTATGGATACACATACCGTAAAATCCTTATTTAACGCACCGGGGGATTTTACAGTACTACCAGTATGACCAAATGCAGGACTTAGTATTTTCCTTTAAGGAGAAACATTACTGAATAGTTTTCGAAAGAAAGTTTGTTCTCTTAACCTATACCACAAGAATATTCAACAGTGAACTTAATGCATATGCTGACAATCTTTGCTATATACTGAATACTAGAAAGCAGTTCTTGCTTAGTACTACAACTCTTTAAGCTTTTCTGTACATAAGTGTCAATAAAAATCAAAAATTAAATGTAACAGCATTCTATAATGGCAGGTAATATAGCTGTGTTGTTTGACGAAACAAAAGCACAGTACATCATAGATGGCATAGCATACATCATGTGGAGAAAACATCTGAGAAAATACACGAAACAAAACTATCCACAACAACACACTATTTTGGTAACCATGGCGACAACCATGAGTTCAACAACGAACATTACAGAAATAGCAATGTATAGAGTGTAGAGTCAATGTGCTGAACATCTATGTGACTGAAGACAACAGAAGAAATTGAACTACAACACAAACAATGAACAAAGACATCTAACTTGGTGGATCTGTACTATTTGTGTATTTTAAGCATTCAGTTATCACAGGACAGGACAAACAGAACGTGGTGCATACGTTGTGCAGATGTTTGCTGAAATACCTAGACAAGATGTTTCAAACAAATCAGTTTTAACGTCCGCCAATGCATCGAAATCTTTCACCGTTATTTTGTTCTCAATTAAAGGTTCCGATGCAATTTTGTCTAATTCGTAGAAATATCTGAGATTGACCCCGATTGAAACTACACGGATTCCAGCTGCATGTGTTTGCTCTGCTTCTAAAGGGAGTCTCTGATTCTCGATGTTGGAAACACCGTCTGTAATAACTACAGCAATGTTGCGTACACCTTCTCTATCTCCAAATTGAGGGTTAAACATTTCTTCACGTATTGTTCGCAGAGCACTTGCGGTGTTAGTGTTTCCGTATTCAAACTTCACATCTCTAATCGCTTCTAGAAGCATCTGCTTATCTTTTATAGCGTTCAGGTGAAAAGCAACTTTCGACGTTGTACCAAACGTTACAAGCCCAACTCTGACAGTATGTTGACCTATGGCTACTTTTTCAAGCATCGATGCAACGAAATCTAACTGTTTTTGGAAGTTGGTGGATCCAACACTCGTCGAAGAGTCGATGGCAAATACGACATCCACCAACAGCGGAGGGCAATCTATGTAAATGTATACGAGGATTTATAAATACTGGTGATAAATAAAAATGACACAACTTGTGCTAAGCATGACATCAGGTATAGAGATCAGTAAGGTTACATTAAATGAGATTTTACTTTAATATTTTATTATTAATGTTATAAATTACATATATAACAATTATGATAATATTTACGACTGGATTGAGCCATGGGAATGCCTGGCAATTTTGAAGTTAAAAATCTGAACAAAATATCAAAGATTTAATGCAGGTCAGATCATTAACTACCTGTACATAATCTTTCCATGAATTGTGGGCCATAAGCTGCCAGCTCTTCAAAGTTGGACAACATCTGCACTGTCCTGTCCTTGGGGTCTGACATAAGTCGATTAAATTCACGATAATTTCTCAGTCTCACACCAAAGCCATATATATATATGCCTGCATCTCTCGTGGTTTGAGACTCGGATACAGTAAGTGTAGGGTCAACATTTGGTTTACCATCAGTTACCAGCACTGCCACGTTAGGAATGTCAGGTCTGTCGCCATTGTTCCCAACAAAACCAATTTCTCTCAATGCTCTGAGACCAGCAGCAGTGTTTGTATTTCCATACCTTTGTTTCACATTATCTACAGCATTCAGTAATTCCTCTGTGGTCTGATACGAATTCAGACCAAATTCCAACACCGGTGAACTACTGAATGTGATCAAACCAACTTTTGCAGTTCCTTCAGTAACGTCAAGTTCCCTAGCAATATTCTTAACGAAGGTTTTGACATTTTCAAAATCGGTGTATCTCATACTAGACGACGAGTCTATGAGAAACATTATATCAAGCTGAACGCGCTTACAACCTGCAAGAAAATGGTCCGGTTAAGTTCATGAGGTACAGATATTACATTATTGGCTTTTAATAGAGAAAGCACACTGCGTGACGTCATGTGACGTTATGCGGTGACTTAGGTGAATGTTTTATCAATGACAACAAACATATTTTCAATGATGAAGGAGTAACTGTCTTGATAGTAGTATACATGCATGTAAATGAAGGAAACTATGAACTGGATATTGCTGTAAATGAGGGTAATTTAATTACTTCCAAGTTTTACATTTGAGAAACGTTTGCATTTTTTCTTTAAAAAATGACCATATTTTCGGATGACATTTTTCAGATAGGTTTTAATTATTAAATCTACCATTTTATTCGTTTGAATGTGTGTTTGAATGTTTAATAAAAAGAACATATTAAACAACGAAAAAACTAAATCGTGAACAATTTGGTCGATGTTGAAAGCTGAAAAAAAACAGATTAAACACAGATCAAAATTTACATGAAACATAAATATATATTACGAGACACAGAGATGTCTACTAAGACTACTAATACTCAAGTTTCCATAGAAACAATATGTTGGGTAACTAGGACATAGTTTATCATACCAATTTATTTCAAACAGTATAGCTACACAACACGCATGCAAGGACAAACACAGATTGTGTAACAGGTGATGTAAGGTATGGACGGGATACACCTGAATAAAAGGACAAAGCTCTTCATGGGTATCAATACATAACCAATTAAAAAACAATTAATATATATCCGTTATACTTAATGGATATATATTTGTACCATTACTACCTCTAGAAAACAATGACAAAAACGAAGTAACATTCAAATGGCATTTTATTGAATAGATGAACAATAAGATATATGGCAAGTCAAGACTTACGCAGTTGTCTCCCCGTAATGCACAGCTAGGGGAGATAATTACAGCGTGGAGTTTGACTGCGCATGGACAATTTATTAGTTAAACAACAATAACAGTTTTATTAACATTTAACATTTTGCATAAACAATAAAGTGAAGTACATGGAGATAATCCTTGTACACGTGTTCAACGTATAGACTCCCTGGTGCTCTACCACTTACCTGGGCGGAATCTACCAGTACCACCTAAATTATAGTCACCGTCTGAAACAATTCAGCATGCAAATTGTACATCAATGTCAAATACATATTTTATAGATAAAACAATGTCAAAAATATATGTAGTTCGAACAATGTCAAATACTTTACCTATTTCTCTCACACAATCTTGCTCACGATCTCACGGATATATATATTTAAATAGTGGAATCTTTATTTGTTCATAAAATATTGCCATAAAAATCATAATAGTGTACAGGTTTTTATTGTACAGATACATATAGTTTCCCTCCCTCTTACTAGTAACATACTTAACACGCCTCATATATTTATCCATCAAATCATAAATCAGACATTGCAGTGGTTTAGAATTTTGCGTGAATTTGAACCAGTAGACATTTGACAGATCAAGAAGTAAAATGTGGTTTTGTATGGATAGGAATTATTCCGAGTCATGCCAGTTTGACGTTGCCATAGAAATGATGAGAGTGTTCTTAAAGGATCCAGATTTGAGTTAACCAAACATACCTTTCATCCAGTCTGCCAACGACACCCTATCTGAAAATAGTTATAAGGATTTATTGAGAAGAAAAGACAACTAAAATATATTTTAAGATAGGAAAGAAGTCCCCTTAAATTCTGAATAATGGTCGGCCAGACCATTCACTGTGTCCTTATTCACATACATGTTTACCCTTGCACCTGCTCAGTCTCTAATGTTTCCCTGGAGGTATGTGTGGGGAGGCATTGTCTTATGTATATGGCGTTCCTTGTAACAACTTAATCTTTTCTTTTAGATTCAAACATCTGATTGGACGGTACTGAGCTCATTCTTAAAATTGACCAATGAAAAGGCTGCATTCTGAGCAAAAAGGACTTTAAGATTACAGAAAATTGTCGAAGCAGATACAAGTTTGAAATTCAATATCATGACTTCCGGTTTGTTGACTGTTATTAATTAATTCATTAATTAACTGACTGACCCACTGAACAAGCATTATATCTCAACATTATTTCAGTACAATAGTATGGAGTGTAAGCATCTGTACCTGTGGTCAGTATTTCTGTTGTTGTTGCCTGTGTTGTTGTTGTTGTCTCTTCCATTTTCCTCACTGAAATCCGTAAATCATATTACTAATTTTATAATGTGAACGAACAACGACTCTAGCTCATTTAGCAGTTGTGAAAAACTACAGTAAAACCTCACTTAAAGACCACCTCAATAATAAAACCACCAGTCCATTTCCACTGTCTTGCTCTTCATTCAACCTCAATATTAAGACCACCTCAATAAGAAGACCAGTTTTCAAGAGTCCAAAGGGTGGCCATATTATCGAGGATTTACTGTATTTTGATAATTTTGACAATTTCTATCATTTTCAGTGTCCATCCACATGGTGTTCCCTGTGTCCCTGTGACAACTTAAACCTTCTTTCAGTATTGCTGATAGTATGTATTAACCAAACTTAAATCACTCCAATTTACAGAAGAGCAAGTAATTTTGATACATGAATCAACATACTTCATTTAGTTCATTTTGCAAAAGAAAAAGTATGGAAACAAAAGCCAGTGGTGTCAACAATCCCCATTGAAATAGGAGTGCGAATATACTAAAATAATATATAGAGGATCTTACATGAGTGCTTATTTGATATTGTTTTTATGAAACAAGTCGACTGAACATATTCGTTTCAGTCAACAAGTTTCATAAAAACAATATCAAATAAGCACGAATGTAAGATTCTATTTATCACATAACACCATAAATAGATTGTTTTTAATCTTTAAATAGACTTTAAATAGTGCTGTGATTCGGCTGTTTATGTAACTAGTTACATATTATATTTATGTCACTACTTTATGCCACTCCTGGAGTGCAAGTTATGTGATAAAATATGATATCCAACAAGAGACAGGTCAAAGGTTATAGATCCGAGTACAATACCAGTCTCAAAATGAAAGACTTTGATAGGTTGGTTCTGATCGCATTCATAAAATTGACCAAAAGCAAGGCTGCACTCTCAGTTTGGTATCCAAACACCATCCAGGAAGGCTGCCGTACATGTAAACATTTGTTTATACATTGCAACAACCCTTTGTAAGTGGCAAATGTTGACATTGAGGTGGTTTTATTATTGAGGTGATCTTTACATGATGTTTTACCATAGATGTTGAATTGGTAGTATCTTGCTACAGGAAAAGTGATATTGTTGTTGAAGACAGATTGTTACTCAATAGGGAGGGTCGCTTTTTAGAAGTTGTTTGGTATTAACTTCAAAATAAAATTATCCAAGATTACTTACAAGCTTTGATCTTCTGATGTAAACCTGCAGTCTCGCCTCTTACTTGTCCATATCTCAGTACAGATACAGCATTAGCAGGGTCTGAAGCTAGTTGATCTAGCTCACTTCTATCTCTCATACCAATTCCTACGCTAAATATGCTGATGCCTTCTCGTGCTGCGTCCCTAAGGGCGGGCTCCTGCATCATAAACAACAGATTGTTTTTTATGTATGTAAAGGAGCAACATACATGTAGCAATGTATCCAAAGTTTGAACAGGAAATACCATCAACACGCAGCCACGTCAAAGCACACAGAAAACATGAACATAAATACATACATGTAAACAATAACAAAGGACAAAAGCAAAGACAAGACATAAATGAGCGCCGCTGTATGATTTCCAACCTCTTCTTTAAGCGACGTCATTTCTAGAAAGCGTCACATGTGACGTCACCATGTACTGACAGTAAGCGATATTTGCCCCATATGGCAATATGAAAACGAAGTGACCATATGGAGTGAATATTGTTTCCTGCTTGCACACAGTGACATCACATGTTGCGTTTTCTGGAAATGACGTCACTTACAGAAGAGGTTGTAAATCCCATAGGAGTGCAAATAGAGATGCTGGGAGAACATAGACCTAGGATAGGAATTGTTAACCCAATGAGAAGTATGTGATAGAGTTGCAGAAACCAAACACATTGTATACGTGTAGCAGAGTAAATTCGAAATTGGTTTCTAACATTTAAAGTCCAGCAAAATGCTGTTATTTTTTTTAATTAAGAAAATGTTCATGATAGGAATTGATAAGTCAATGTGAAGTAAGTAGAAGAAACCAAACTCATTTTATACGTGTAGCTGAGTTTGATGTTGAAGCGTGGTTGTTTCCCTTTGCTGAATTCAAGTAAATTGAGATTGGTTTCTATCATTTCAAACAAAATTCTCTAATAATTACCAATAATTCCAAATTATCAGTGGAGGGCTCGTCAGTGACGAATATTGCCGCAGCCGGAACATCCTCCCTTCTGTTAAAATATGGATTTAACATATTTACAACCTGATATACAGCAGAACTGGAATCTACGGTGTCTGAAGGTATGGGCTGTAGTCCATCTATCTCTTTCTTCATTTCTTCTAGATCCTGGTGTCTGAAATAAAACGATAAATTCAACAACTGATAAATACATGTATATACAATCGCAAACTATAAAACATCTGGCCAGGAAAATAGAATTCCTAATTATCTGAATGTTTTGTGTGCCTTGTATTTAAAGATCTCTGTCATACTAAGATCTACTTTCCACAGGGACTACATACATTCACTTTCTGGAACCATATTGGAACTCTCGAAGTGATAAAGGGAGATGACTCTAGAAGGGATAAAGGGAGAGGACTCTAGAAGGGATAAAGGGACAGAACTGTAGAAGGGATAGAGGGAGATAACTCAAGAAGGGATAAAGGGAGAGGACTCTAGAAGGGATAAAGAGACAGAACTCTAGAAGGGATAGAGGGAGATAACTCAAGAAGGGATAAAGGGAGAGGACTCTAGAAGGGATAAAGGGACAGAACTCTAGAAGGGATAGAGGGAGATAACTCTAGAAGGGATAAAGGGAGAGGACTCTAGAAGGGATAGAGGGAGATAACTCAAGAAGGGATAGAGGGAGATGACTCTAGAAGGGATAAAGGGAGAGGACTCTAGAAGGGATAGAGGGACAGAACTCTAGAAGGGATAGAGGGAGATGACTCATGACAATCTGCTGTGGATATAACACAAACTTACTGGTTTAAGCGGAACACAATTTCTGGATCTGCCGAATACATCAACATGCCAATCTGGACGTTTCCGCTGGCAACATCAGCATTAGATATCAACTCTTTCAGGAATGCCTGTACATTGCGGGTATGGGAGGGTCTGGCCCTTTGTGACATGTGCAAGGCGATGACGATATCGGCTTGACCAGAGTCTGAAAAAAACGGAAATGAAGTGATATTTTTATTTTAGTTTTAAGGCGTTTTTAATAGTATTTTAGTCATGTAGGATGGTCAGTCAACTGTACCAATGTTTCTGATATACCGGTCAGTACTGACCAAAGCAAACAACGGACAACATCCCCACATAAATTGTTGGTATAGGACAAATGACTTAAGATTCAGTAATATTATCTACCAATTCAAAATTATCAGGATTACCTTAATATCTATTGCAGGGGTGTTGTATACAACCTTTCCATCCGTTCATAATTCAAAATATGATTTAAACAACCTTCCCACCCTAAACCCAATATAATGGATAAATCGATAATGAAAGCCTTATTAAATTGGGTTTATACATAAATATTGTCTGCTGATAAACTTAGTCGTTTAATGCCTCTGAATATTTAACACCATAACCTAGACTGGATGTACAGTGGTCGAACGTCTGACCAAGAAGATGTGGGTCCGAATCCCATCACGAGCGGAATGTGTCCGCGGGTTATCACTCACTGTGTATTAGGTGCTAGTATTGTTTGGAAACCCAGGAATCAGTAATCCAGAGTGTTGATTGAAGTTGCAAAAACATGTTTTACAGTCCATGTTAAATACAGTAAAACATTAATAATACGACCACCCTTAAGATCCTTAAAACAGACCTTCTTATTGAGGTGATCTAAATACTGAGGTTGAACAAACAGCAAAATAGTGAAAATGGACTTGAAAATTGTGTTCTTAATTTAAGGTGGTTTATTACTTTGGTGGTCTTAAACTGAAACTTTACTCTAAATGACTGGTTTAACTTTTGTTACTAAGTATGTGGTCTTAAACTGAGACTTTACTGTAAATGACTGATTTAACTAAGTATGTGGTCTTAAACTGAGACTTTACTGTATATGGCTGGTTTAACTTTTATTACTAAGTATGTGGTCTTAAACTGAGACTTTACTGTAAATGACTGGTTTAACTTTTATTACTAAGTATGTAGTCTTAAACTGAGACTTTACTCTAAATGACTGGTTTAACTTTTATTACTAAGTATGTGGTCTTAAACTGAGACTTTACTGTATATGACTGGTTTAACTTTTATTACTAAGTATGTGGTCTTAAACTGAGACTTTACTGTAAATGACTGGTTTAACTTTTATTACTAAGTATGTGGTCTTAAACTGAGACTTTACTGTATATGACTGGTTTAACTTTTATTACTAAGTATGTGGTCTTAAACTGAGACTTTACTGTAACTAACTTAGATAGCCGGTGACCTTAATAAAAATTGGTTTCAAAGCTTGGTGCTGCATGGTCATTAGATTCGACACATGTTTCGCTGAATTGACAATTAATTACTAAATACTCGCTGAGGAAAGTAAAATTTAAACTGAAATGAGACGAAATACTGACAGAAATATTGACAGCTTACCTGACAACGGAATCTTTGGTACAACATCTGCAAAATGGACAAAAATGTAAGAATATTGAAACTTAATACAATAGATTTATTAAATTCATAAAGTATACTTAATGAAATTCTTTAATTTATGCCTATCACTTATGTACAGTATGAATAAAACATACAATTCAAGCTACAATTCATATACAAATATTATTCGCGATGGTTTGGCAAATGCGATTAATTAAACTAAATAAAAATACTTATTTCTGCAATAAAGTTATTAACTCCAAACTATAGCAAACATATAGCAATTCAATGCAAAAATATAGACGAAAGTGTAAACAAATTAACATCATGCTTGAATATTGCTCAAACAAAATTACTTCTCGTTGCGAGCAAAAATATACCTTGATGTCAATCATATCGCGCATCATTAAATGTGTACCCGATAGTTTATTCAACAGACAAGTACAGATTACACACCACACGTAACTACACAAGCCCTTGCAGCACGCACGAATTTCTCAACATGTGTATCATTCCCCAACGAAAGCGTGATTCCTGCGCTAACTGTACGGTGAGTCCATATTATTTACACCGACAAAACAACCATTTCCACGTGTTTCATTTGACCAGTAACCTTGCCAACCACGGAGAAATGTTTTATACGTCCGTGGTGAAAACGAATCAATTTTAAGACAACATTTAAAATTCCTTTATATAGATCTATAGGCTAAAACCTTCATTAGTGATTATAAATATTTCATTAATATTAATGAATATTTAGTTGAAAGAAAAAACCTTCCAAATCCCATTTACTAATTCAACATCTATTTATAATCACGTTTGTCGTTGGGAAACAATCACAGGAGGTTGTCACGAGTTCCCTTCACTATAGTGTATTTGTTGGGATATAGAAAGGGAGAGAATTCGTGACAATCTCCTTTGGAAACAATCGTATAAAGAATGTCAAATCTACAGGAATACGTGCCTATCATGCGATCTTATGGTAGAAAAGCAAACACTATATTTCCTAATGTTACTTCTTTGGGAGTTTAAGTAAGCGGTGTGACCTTCTCAAGACGAATATATGATATGTGGCAATGTTCGTAACTGAACGCCCGGTTAGCCAATAACGTTTGTTACTCAGTAAACGGCTTCAGTAGCTAGTGTGTGAAGATAACCGAGACGGGCAACCTGGTTGTTAGCGAGACGAGCGTGTTTGCTGACGCTGAGGCACTTCGACAGGGCCGTAAATTACATGGAGGCATGTAGGCAGTTGCCTCCTATTGCGAGCTGAAAAAAAAATCATTTTTTGTCTAAAAAGGGTCCACATTTTTTTTTTCTCGCTCCGCTCGGCGGGGTGCCTCCCCTTCCAGGGGAGGCAATTTACGGCCCTGTTCGATCAGCAACTATAGTGACTATGGTGACTATGGTTGATGATAAATTGCAGTCTGATCTGGTTACCTCTTCGAACTTGGAGGTTTGAATACTACATAGAGGTGTTCCGAGCATTAACCATGCATGGTTCAACCACCGATTTAGTACGGTTGAACTACAGTCGATATTCGGAACCTCTATAGGGATTTCAACGCTCCAAATTCTAAGAGTGACCAGAGTAATAACTAGACCATAGATGAACTAGACTGAGTTTTATCATCCAACCATAGTCACCATATTCACTATAGTTGCTGATCGAACTACCTCATAAACTGTTAGTGAATATTTGACAAAAGGTCAGCTGACTTCTGAAAAAAACTGATTCAGAAGAAGTTAGTACGGAAGAATGCAGCGTGTTAGTCTACATAGGCAAGCGTGTTACTTGTCATATTGAACATTTTAGGTTACATTTTACGGAAAAAGCAAACAACAACACCTTGAACGATTTGTAAAATGAATAAAAGAAAGCGACATTTACAAGAAACAGTTGACATGGTAACGACCAGACATAAAAGCAGACAAATATTTTCGATGACGAACACAAATCATGAAATTTGTAGATGGTGTACAAAAAAACTAGATGTCAACTTTTATGGGATAATTTGTAAAGACAATTTGTTGAAGTTTGCGAAGCTTCGTATATGTTCAGCAGGGATTCATCTATTGATAGTTCAACGCGACATTCTACGTACATTCCATATTTGGGTTTGTTGGGCATTCCTCTATGCTATCAAGCAATTAACTTACATATAGGGCCGTCAGTAAGATCAACGGTAGGTAACACCGTGGTCTCTTCCGGTATTTTACGGAATTCTGTAGTGGGGACTGTCACTAGGGGAGTAGTGACCATTCCAGTAGTTGTACGTGTCGTGGACGTGCTTGTTATTGGGGGAGCTTTCGTTCGTTTTGGTGATTTTGTAGATTTCGGTCGTTTCGTTCGTTTCGGTTTCTCAGTAGTTATTTGAGGTTTCGTAGAAGCTTGGGTACTTCCGGCGACCACTGGCGGTATGGTTGTTTTGGGTTTTTTCTTCTTCTTCCCAGTCGACTTATCCGACGTCTTGAAATTCTTAACTAAAATATTTGTGTGTGCGTTTTTATACCACAATGAAAAAAGAAGAAGGAATGGTCGAGTTTCTTCAACATGGTCGCCCTCCATCAGCAGGTCTTTGGAAAGGGATACGTGGGTCTGGGAGGGGATATTAACTCCATGAAGCCCCTTTTCGTTTTTAAATATGAACTATTTAGCTGGTTCCTGTCCAATCTGTCATTTTCTTTTTCAGATATTTTAGAATCTCATTTCAATAAAAAGATAAAAAGCGTATTTGTGTATTTTTATACTGAGTGGAGTTTTTTTCACACAATATGTTTTATTTTACCATAAGGCGTGCGTCACCAACGCATCCCCTTCCAATGACCACCTGGTATGTCTTTAATATTTAGATAAATGTAATGTGAATTTTCATATTTATTGATAATTACTGAATCAGTGGATATATTATTTTACCTGAAAAAAGTGAGTTGATTTCAAATTGCACTTACATATCGGAATTCTGTTTAACTGATCTTTCAGTGACTCAGATTTTGTGAGATCTGCGTAGTTCTTTGAAGTGAAAAAGTATTCAGACTTTGGCTGACTTGATAAAATCTCAATTTCCGAATCGTCTGCGTCCTTCAAACCGATTGCCAGCACTTTTGTCCCAGCGTTTTTCAGCGTGGACGATTGTTGCTCAAGCAGACTTATGTCTGCATTCGATTTTTCGTCTGTTACAATAACAAGAAGATTAGCAACGTCAGGTCTGTCGCCTTTACTGTCAATAAACATTTCTGTCTGCACCTTAGAGAGCATGTCCACTACATTGGAACCTTTCGAGCGGAGAAGTTTCGGTTTTAGTTTCTTCACGGCTTTCTGTAGCTTTTTGGATTTCTTGTACGCGTTTAGATCAAACTGAACATTAGTATCAGTACCATAAACAGCGAGTCCAACTCTAACAGCACCCGAATCGACATCTAAATTACTAATAATGTCTTTGATAAATGATTGAAGGTAATTCTTAACGTCTTTGACTTTACTTTTATGTCCAGCATGTATTGCAAATACTATATCCATTTCTTCTAGGTCTGAAAAAATAAGTTTGTGCGTAATGAGTCCTTTGTCTCCGTTTGTCTTGTTTTACCGAGTTTATTCCTATGTTTGAACAAGTTCCCAGTTTAACATGGCGGTCAGATGACTTAACCAGTTTTCCTGGAATTACTTACCAACCAGTACTAACTTGCCATTCCGCAAGCAGGTGACAACTTCTCTAAATGAATTAGAGGTAAAGGACAAATAACCGTTGTCAAATATCACAGAAGGACATAGCCTGCCCTACCAGGGAATCAAGCTCGGACCTCCTAGATGATGCTCCAGCACTTTACCAACTGAGCGAACCCGACCACCTTTGTCTGAATTATAAACGGGTCTAAGAATTTCGTGCGCTGATTTTGTTGGAAAATGAATTATGATTTTGATTGTAGCGGACCCGTGGGTTACGGTGTTTCAGTCGGAGTGGGTGGGGTAAAAAACATGTACGGGTTTTGATTTACACGTGATAAGTCACTGTCAACAAATTGAATTGTAAAAGTGATATGCAAACATTTTTATAGTCATTGAGAAAATTTCATTCTTTCTTGCAAGAAGTTCATATAATGCTAACATGAACGACACGTGCAATTATTTGTAAATGTGTGTATGATCGGTTGTGCATGTACTGGGATGACAAGGCTTTGTCACAGTTTCATCACGGAATTAAATGTCTATTCAATTGCATAGTTTCATGAAAAATCTCAATTTGAATTTTTTAATTGTTCTAATTTCTAAAACTATTTTTGATGTCAATTTGATAAAACGTGTTGAGACCCGTCTCTACATACAGCCTCACCTTTACTTGATTCTGGCGCTAGATTCACAAATGAACTTAAGTTTATACTCACATTACGTTCAACTTTTATTTTTTAATTACTGACTACAAAACACCTTTATGCATCGAAAAATATGGATTGTCTTAGCGCACCTGTTATTATAATATCAATTAACACATTCACATTTTTGTTCTTATCATAACTGTCACTACTGTTTATGAGATATCAGGACTGTGGAACTCAAAGACTCATGTAGATGTCAGCACCATTTTCTTATACTCCGTAAGCTTAAGTTTCCAGTTCTATCCACTTGTATGTGCTCTGTCATCTTGTCTTATGTTGTATATTACACGTGCTCTGTCATCTTGTCTTATGTTGTATATTACACGTGCTCTGTCATCTTGTCTTATGTTGTATATTACACGTGCTCTGTCATCTTGTCTTATGTTGTATATTACACGTGCTCTGTCATCTTGTCTTATGTTGTATATTACACGTGCTCTGTCATCTTGTCTTATGTTGTATAATACACGTGCTCTGTCATCTTGTCTTATGTTGTATATTACACGAACATTCGGACAAATAAAAATGCTTTAACTTTAACTCCGTTTTTTCTCTATTTTAAGAGATGGAAAATGCTGGCGAAACTAATGAAAAGAAGAATATAAATTAACCGTTAAACATTCAAAAAGAATAAACTACTCTTTCGAAATTTAGAGAAATGGTTTTAAGTTGAATTTGAGCAGAAACTTAAGTTCATTCGCGAACCTGAGGATTGGGACTCATAACCGACTTATCAAAAGCTTGAGTTTTGAGACAGGTCTCAGACTGAGTATTATTCCCTTTGGGTCTAATCAACAATAAAAGTTCTACAACTGACTGAGACACAAACACCTTGCAGAGCCAGACTGATTTATTACTTCCGGTACACATTCGCACCTGTTTTTGTTTGAGATGTTTCATGAAGGCATGTTACATTTTGTAAATACACATTTTTCACTCACGAAATATTCTCATAGATCTTGCTAAAGCCTTTGTCAATACTGGCGATTTAATCATAGATTCAAAATTGTCTATCATTAAAGTCTGTGGATTTTCACTTCCGCCGGTGACAATTTCCATTTCATGCTGCAAAACTGGATCATTTCCGACGCCGACGGCAAAAATACTGACACCATCTTGATTTAAGGCGTCCACTTCTGCTTGCAATTGATCGAATTTTACTTTTTTGGATGCTTGATTACTTATCAGAATAATTCCATTCGGATTATTTGGATCGTCGCCATTTTCTGGAGTAAATACCGAAGTTCTGACATATTTGAGCGCCTCGGTTAAGTCCGCGACTTTAAAACGCTTGTTTTTCGGCACCTTCCGAAAAGCTTTCTTGGTCATCTTCTTCTTACTAAACTCTTGTAAGCTGAATATGGTCTCCGCGTCTTTGCCATACGTAACTACAGCGTATTTCACTTTCTTATTGTCGGGTCTCATAGATAAATTCCCAAGGTAGGTCAATAGATATTTCTTAAAATCTTTAGTCGTCGTTTTCTTTGACGCATGGATAAGAAAGACGATATCTGCAGTATCACTGTCTGAAATCACATGTCTAAGTTTGTAGTATTAGCCCTTGGCGCCATTTTCTACTGTCATGCAGATGACGACAAAACTACCTCCTTCAGAGAGAGCTCTATGCTCAGGATTCAAACATTCACATTCCATGTCAAGAGACATTCACGGGGGAAATGAGGATATATATATACGACAATCATGAATACAGTATATATATACAGTTCTCTACGAGATGTGTACGAGATTTGTACTAGATGAGTGCGAGAACTAGCGAGATTTGTACTAGAAAAGTACGAGAACTAGCGAGATGTGTACGAGATGCATACTTTTACAATAGGAAATGTCTAGATACGACGCAACATACGGGTTCTGATATATCGGGAAAGGAGAAATAACATCTAGATATATATATGTCAACATACATGGATATTGATCTCAGTCTGTAAATGCATGTTGATTCTATTACAATCATTCTCTTCATACATCAAAATATAAATAAAATATATAAAATACATGGGTTCATTCAGTGCGGTAATCCATGATAAGGTGACAAACATATTCACGTAGTCACAGTTTACGGACAATAAATTCAAAAAATGCGTTTACAGATTTGTGATCTTGGGTAAATATGTATTAACTTTGTGCAAATAGAAAACAATGTTGTGTTTGATGAGAGTTTGGTTATATATAGACACTGGTCTTGTTGTCATGGTAAGGAACGAACAACATTTGGAGGGGAGATGTTTCCCATGTAGGGACCGGAAGTGTATATAGCACCTGTTTCACTTAATATGTTCTAAATTGGTGAGTGTCTACATAACATATCATTCGTCTGTATATAGTGTGACAGAGGACGTGACACACGTGTGAAAACATGACGTCATCTTTACGGCCCTTTTCTCAGAAACGAGGCTCAGTGCATTTGGGCCAAAAATCTCAGAGACTGCCACATATAACAGATCTACACTAGAGTTCTATGGCCATGATTTCATGTTTAATGGCCATGATTTCATGTTTAATGGCCATGATTTCATGTTCTATGGGCATGATTTCACAAACGCACACTTAGAAATGGAGAAAAACATCAAATGGGGTGTTGAGGTATCAACACGGTATCAACACGGGCATGCACTCAGACGGAACTTTTATACATGATTTTGAGGGAACATACACATACGTATATACGTAAAACTGTAAGCCTAATCTAATACATGTATACACATATACACGTATATATGTTTCTGCAACAACATAACATGCAAACATGGATAACAAATCTTATACAATCATCAACAGACGAGAACTCTTTAAGGAACACAAAAGGTAAGTTTAGTCTGTAAATATAAAAGACACAACATTAAATGAACACATAAAATTGTACAACATATTGAGAGTAACATAGAACATAGAAAACACAACATTGTTTATATCGGTTATATATTTGTATACATAATAATTTATTTGCATTAATATTAGTTTCAGGAAACAATGACCTCGTACCCATTGGATGCGTTTTTGTTAGGATTTGTTTGTCATCTCAAATTGATAGAATAGATTTTCAGAGACATTGGTCCAAGTAAATATGCTCTATATAACAGAGGATATAACATTATCGCTTCATTTCCGCAACACTACAACATCGATTTTTGTTTTGTTTTTTGAAAATTTCGAGTTTCTGTAAGCGCCACTGTACGAGTTCCAACCTCTTCTTTAAGTGACGTCATTTCAAGAAAACGTCACGTGTGACGTCACAACGTACTGACAGTAAGCAATATATTGCCCCATATGGCAATATGAAAACGCAGTGACATCGCATGTTGCATTTTCTTGAAATGACGTCACTTACAGAAGAGGTTGTAAATCCCATAGCAGCGTTCAAACGTTCTACGAGGAAATTATGATAGAGATTGGTCAGTGAAATAAAGGATAACAAATTGACCTTCAAAATGACCATAACAGAAATGGGAATTGTGGAAATCAAGCGATTGAAATATCTACATGTATATTGTGTAGGTTTATATATTTGTTCGTACACAGTAAAGATATATAATCCTGACAAGGAGTAAGATAACTATCGTGCACTTTCTTTGAAGAATCGAAACACGCCTAGTCTTGTTAATGGGTCTTTTTATGGAATAACTTAGAAGAAATGCATGAAACTCGTACTAAAGCAAATACTCGTATTAGTTTTTACAAATTTTAATATTTTCCTATCAGATTGTTTCTCACAGCTGCGTTCATCACACGCAAGTTGTCTGCACCGACAATTAACGGTGCGGAGACTCATTACACCAAGGCAAAGTAGAATGTGCCAAGAAGTTGTTAAATATATATAACTATGACATATATACTCGCCTATTAGACCTTGCCCCGAATAACAAATCCAGTGCAGTTATATATATATAGATATATGTAAATATTAGGGTCACAAAGATATAAAATATACTTACTGCCATCATTACTAAAAGGGGCTGAAAATAGAATTGTGAATTTAACAATTAGTTTTTTAATGACTACATAATTACTCGCTTATAAGACGGCCACAACCCGGGATGTCCAGTTTGAAACAAAATAGAGAATTATGATCCCTGTTACCGAACATAACTTCTAAAGCGAAGGGAGGTAACTGCTGCAAAAGCATTTTCGTCACGACCGCCACGGGTTTTAGTAGATCTGTTCTGGGATGAACTATTTTAGCAGAGATTTTTAATTGAGAGAAAAACAACATTTAAAGTTACAATTTCATTGAAATGTAAACATTATCATAGAACAGGTATGCATAAGTCTTTTGAAACTCATTTCGGTTGTATTTATTCTGTAAAACTTCGCATTTGAAATGCTTAAACAGTAACCGCTTCTCCCATGAACAAAATGAAAAAGGGGGCGACTTATAAATGTTATTTCAAAAAGAAAAATAAGTAGGGAGACGGCAAGAAAAGTTTATTGGCTGATTTTTGTTTGATTTTGGCCAATGGTAGAGGAATAGAGACCCGAAGGTCGTGAGTTCGAATCCCTACTTGAGTGAGGTAGGACCGCGAACTTTATAATCCATAAATTAGGGGCTAGTACTGGTTTAGTAACCCAGAAAACTGTCAGTGAGAGTGAATAGGATGATCTGTGAGAATGTTTGCCAATTGATGTCCAACAAATTAAGTTTACACTTAAACATAGAAAACAAGAAATATCTTGAATAAAGATGGTCGGCGCAATTTGAAGGTTAAGACTTGTTGTGCAACATAAAAAATGCCGAGATGTTACGATTGCTGGTCATTCCACATCCAAAATGGATTTCGGTAAATTCACCGACGTTGCACACTTCTCCTGACGGCTTCATTGGATTTTCAGATATTACAGATGACTTCTCATCAGAATTTAGTGAACAATTTTAGCAATGTTATAGAACATACGTTGTATTATTACAGACAAAAAGTTCGATAATCTCTTGTGTAACCATAGCGTTGTAAATCAGATGTATTGTTAATAGATTTTGAAGCCTTACCAGTGGTTGTTGTTGTTGTCGTTGTTGTTGTTGTAGGGGCTGGTGTTGTTGTCGTCGTTTCAAATTTTGGAAACACTAACGGCAACGGGTCGTCTTCACCACGAACTGTGCATACAAATAAGCAGTACTTCGATAAGCACGAAAAGTAAATGAATCGTACAAAAAGTGAAATTGTACATGCACCAGTATGTCTGCACTAACCGTTAATATTTGGAGAATAATTATTTCGACTTTAAACATTCCTTATAGCGATCGACGGGTAAAATGTCGAAGTATTTTTTTTGGTGCAAATATTTATGAGTCATTGATTTTGATTGGCTTATATTAATGTTCCTCGTTCTCATTGGCTCGTTCTCATTGGCTCATATTTCTGTACCTATTTCTGATTGGAACATATTTTAAATCGCCGTTATGATTGGCTGAAAATAATGTTTCTTTGTCCGATTGGCTCATATTTAATTTTCGGTATTTGATTAGATCATACTCTTATTCTTATTCCTGATTGGTTCATTTTCTTACGATGGGTATACGTGATTGGCTAAGATTTAAATTCCTCTTTCTTATTGGCTCTCATCGTATAAGTACACTACTCATTGAAGACAGTATGATGACCACACCGTACTACCATGTAGTACAGTGAACAAACTACATTGGTCATAATACAAAGGCTATTGAAGACGACACATCGATTTTAAACAAAAATGAATGAATACGTCCAGCAGGTAATGCCACATTCAAAGAACAGAACCATCTCAACATCACACGGAGATATGACATTATATTCATACATTGTACTTCGAATGTTAAACGTTTGAATCAACGAACAAAGAGTAACATTTTGTAGAAGTATTGAAAATAAATCGGGAGAATAAAAAGACAGAAATACTTACGTCCAACAAATTCATCCTGTAACATGATGGTTTGAGATGCTAAATATTTGGAATCGTTCACAAGAATGGTAAATTCTGGCTTTGTTGCCCACCCGACTAGATCCCCAGGGTAGGTGATGTTGATTCCTACCGTGAACAGGGTCGCTCCTTTGGCTGCAATTAAAGTGATAAATCTGTATTTTCATGTCAACGTTGAACGAATATAACCACTAAACACTAACATTATAAGCGCTCCTATGGGATTTACAACCTCTTCTGTTAGTGCCGACACATGCGATGTCACTATGTGCAAGCAGGAAACAATATTTACTTCATATGGTCACTTCATTTTCATATTGCCATATGGGGCAAATATTGCTTATTGTCAGTACACGATGACGTCACATGTGACGTTTTCTGGAAATGACGTCACTTAAAGATGCGGTTGGAAATCGTACACAACGTTATATTGCTTGCAACACAACAAAGTCTCAGAAAACCGCTTAGTCTTCGTTATATTGCAGCTTTACTGTTCCGCCTTTAAACTCATCAGCATATTAAGACATTTTACCTTTAAGTTGCTGTGCCGCATCCATTGCTGCGGACACGTCCGTGTCAGTTATTGCGTCTGTGACCAGTATCACTAAATCAGGAACTTCCTGTCTGTTCCCTGTCAACTGGCCAGTCAACAAGTGTTCACGTATATGCTTGAACCCCACACCTGGACTGGACGGCCTAAACCTACGGGAAAAACCAATATGTATGTTAACCTTGCATTGCTGATCTCCACTGTAGATTTACGTTATATCGTGGTGCAGTATTCTATAAATTGTACGGTTGCATAGAGGTGACATGTGTGAAATTATTTATATCTCGTTGGAACGAGTTAGTAAGTCGTGGCCACGATATACATATGTCGTGGGAACGTGATAGTTAAGTCATGGCCACGAGATACTAAGTCGTATGGAACGAGATAGTATGTCGTGATCACGAGATAAAACTAAGTTCACATATGTCGCCTCTATGCCACCGTACTACTGTACGAACATACTGCATCAATATCAAAAACAGTCGGACCTCGTTCATTGGAATTCATCGAATAATACATAGTTTCGAATAGCCCAATTCGACGTACCTAAGAATATACATAGGGAACTGATGTATATTTCGGATGATAACAAGTATTCGGATAGAAGGTTGTCGAATAAACGAGGTTCGTCTGTATTTATCCAGTGAACTAAAAATTCTCTTTGCTTCAGAAACAATTAAAAGAAAGGAATTTAAACAGAAATTGACGAGTATTTCAGAAGACAGACGAGTCTTAAAATAATATTCTAAATCATTTTTATGAATATTCGTCATGTTGTGAATGTGATTTGTTCCATTAAATGGATAGAAAACGATTTTATTTTTTTTAAACTTTTTATTGAATGCAACACGTGATCAAACTATCATTATCATCAAAATGTATTTAATTAATGATATGCCTTTGAGGATGTTGTTATCTTCACTTGACGTGTATACCTGTAATTGTAGGAGATTTGGTCGATTTTATCCAAGACGGCATCTTTAGGGAACGAGTTGAAATCAAACAATGTTGTAGCATGTTTACGGTACAGTACGGCACTAACACGGACTTTATCGTCATCTATTGCCGCGTATTCTAATACTGACTTCATGAAGGAAATTATATCATCAAACGTTTGTTTCTTCATAGTGTTAGAAAAGTGGACAAGGAAAACAACATCCAGACGTTCGCTACCTGAAAATGTTGAGAAAAAAACGCTCAAAGACACAAAGACCTAAAATACCACTTATGGTATTGACAACCTCACTATTTGCCATAATTGCTTTATAATCAGAAAATAATTTAGATATAATTGAATTTTAATTCAAAAGAATAAAGAACAAAACTCACCTGCAGCCGGAGAATTCAGTGTTTGTGCAGCTCCTGTAATATAAACCACATGATCATTTCAATTATTGTTGTCAACACAATATCATCATCAACATCATTGTCACCGTCATTGTCATCATAGTCATTGTCATCATCATCGTCATCATCGTCATCATTGTCATCATCGTCATCATCATCATTGTCACCGTCATTGTCATCATCATCATTGTCATAGTCATTGTCATCATCGTCATCGTCGTTATCATCGTCATCGTCATCATTGTCACCGTCATTGTCATCATCGTCATCATCATTGTCATCGTCATCATTGTCATCGTCGTCATCATCATCATCATTGTCATCGTCATCATCTTCATTGTCATCGTCGTTATCATCGTCATCGTCATCATTGTCACCGTCATTGTCATCATCTTCATTGTCATCATCGTCATCATCATCATCATTGTCATCGTCATCGTCATCATTGTCATCGTCGTTATCATCGTCATCGTCATCATTGTCACCGTCATTGTCATCATCTTCATTGTCATCATTGTCATCATCTTCATTGTCATCATCGTCATCATTGTCATCATTGTCATCATCATCATCATCATCATTGTCATCGTCATCGTCGTTATTATCGTCATCATTGTCATCATCGTTATTATCGTCATCATTGTCATCGTCATCGTCATCCTTGTCATCGTCGTTATTATCGTCATCATTGTCATCGTCATCATTGTCATCGTCGTTATTATCGTCATTATCATCATCATTGTCATAGTCGTTATTATCGTCATTATCATCATCATTGTCATCGTCGTTATTATCATCATCATTGTCATCGTCGTTATTATCGTCATTATCATCATCATTGTCATAGTCGTTATCATCATCATCATCATCATCATTTTCATCACCGTTGTTATAAATAAACCATGTAATTTATTCGTTTAGATTAATTTTAAACGTTGGTTAGTAACAGCTGAATACATGCAAATCATGAGGTCAACTTAAAGTATTTTTTTCTTTTTTCATATCATTATTCAAAGCAATTTTAGAACCCATAATAGAAATATTACTTACGTATGAATATCTGAGCAAACACAAGATCTTTAGCGAAGTCAAATTCTGCTTCAGAATCGATGAACAATGTATTTTCAGAGACCGGTCTGCTGGCAATGCTTTTAGCCTCTTCTATAGCAGAGTCATCCATTTTAAAACCAACGACAAAAATGTTTGCGCGCGCATACTTTAAGGCGTCCGCTTCTTGTAATGTCCGGTCTCTATTCCTGTCAGATTGTCCAGTTTGCAAAAGCAGGACCACTTTAGGAACCATTGACCGGCCCCTTATTAACAGGTTCCTTACCACAGACAAAACATCGGCCGTATTTCTCTCCCCTTCAGCGAAATCCGCTCCAAAGATTTCGTTGATAATATCTTCCTTTGTGGAGAAATCGTTGAGATTAAATACAAGATTTGGATGAGTGCTGTACGTGACTAAGGCAACCTTGACCGCACCGGAATCAACGTCAGCGTCATTTATAAATGACGTCATAAATTCTTTCACTTTTTCTTCCAAGTTAAGCGTCAAGTTGGTAAACGTGGACGTATCAATAACAAAGACGATGTCCAATGGTGTCTTCCCAAGATCTGTAAACAAACGTATCTAATGTTGGACATAAAGAGAAGCATTTATCTGAGTTAAATTCTGTAAAATCTTTAAAATGCTTTAATATTCATTGTTCAAAGGCGTATCGTGACAAATTGGGAAGTCATTCGGGGAAGGCTTTGCCCTCAAATGCTGGTGACGCCCCCCCCCCCCCGATGTTAGATAGAGAAAGGTAGATGGTGACATCTAGTGACTTCTCAAGCCTGGATGCTTTGTTAGCCTCAAACGTACAAACGTACTATTTCAAGGTACAAAGTCTTATTTTAGAAAAAAATGCTTGGATATAAGAAAATAGCTGGATACTGCCTTCATACAGATACTATAGAACAAAGTATTGGTCACTTTTCTTACATGTTTCCCAAACCCAAAAATACAAGTGTCCGATACAGGTACAGGTATGTTATAGACGTTGATATCGAATATTACTCAGTAAAGTATCTATATGGGTATTCCACGCCACGTGACTGCTAATTAAGTTCACTAATTACTTGTTGACTTTTACTTGCACGTGCTATGGATAAACAATAATAAGTAATACAATGACAATTTGTTCATTTTCTAATAATCTTCATTTGCACGTGAAATATAACAATAAATATTTTATAAAATTCAGAGAAAGATTACGCGATAAATCAAATTTTAGAGAAATTAACACATTGATCAAAGAAAATCAAACTAACAATGTAAAACCTAGCATTTCTATTTGGAAAAATAAAGTTGGTATTCATTGGACGCTGGTTTTCTATATCATGCATAGAAACGGGGAAAAATATAAATAGTTGGAATTCAGCTAGCAAGTCGAGTTTGATATTCTGGTTCGTGTCATGC
The DNA here is from genome assembly GCA_032209605.1 of Mactromeris polynyma. Taxonomy (NCBI): domain Eukaryota; kingdom Metazoa; phylum Mollusca; class Bivalvia; order Venerida; family Mactridae; genus Mactromeris; species Mactromeris polynyma. Next base: position 606,064 of record JASFXZ010000041.1, read on the forward strand.
AATGGTCGATATATAAAATAATCAAACTTAGAGGAACTCAGCCCATATACTCGCATTGAAATAATATTGGGAACAGGAAGATACGATAGTGAAAAAAAAACAAGTGTGTCTAACAAAAAAATAGTGTAATATGCACGAGGAGGTAAAATAATACAGAATGAAAAAGAAACTTCAAGTATTGTTAGGTAAAAAAATAAAACATTGACACATATCTGCCAATATCGCTCACCTGTGCAGTTTGTATGTCTAGCTCGTACATGCATTTTATTTGTGTTTAATAAAATGCACTTTGGAGAAGGTATAACATATATATTGTTCACCATCGGGAGTTCAGGTTAGAGACTTGTGCGCAGAACTGTGTTATAAAAACATTACCTACAAAATGGTTTGAGTAGGATTTAAAGCAACGGACAGACGGACGAGAAGTGAACACAAAGTAGCGTCACCACGTACGGCTCGTGATGAAAGCTGATACGTTCTTCATGCAATCATTATGCATATACATATATATGAATTGACAATCTTACCGGAAACTTCTCCAGGCATTAGATCATAGTCCTCGTAGTCTGCAAGTTTTAAAAGCAACCGAAATGTGACGCAAAGTTGACGCAATGACCCAGTAGATAGTTAGATAGAAAAACAAACATCGCGAAAACACGCGAAATTTAAAGTGTTAGCAGCACATGTACATTTACAACACCTATGATGTAAATTTAATTGGAAATGTTCCCGAAATAAGGAAATACGTCAAGCTATGCGTGTCTATAAATGACCGTTTCCATAGTGAACTAATGCGAAATGCATCAACCCGAATTATGCAAGATATTGATGTAAACTTGTATTTAAAAACAACGTGTTGGTATTAATTACTTAAAGGAGACAGGACATTCAAGATATGTCAATGACAATGGAAACGAAGACGTTAAATGGAAAAAAGTAAGTAATGACAAAATGGTAGAAAGACTACATGAATTTCATGAAACAATATGTGTGTAGTCTCTCTAGAGACATGAGCACATATATAGATCGTTCGTAAAAATCTACGTGACTTAATCACGTGATAAAACATGTGGCTTCACATACAATCTACAAAAACGCTTTAATTACGTAAACTATGGGTTGTACATTGTTAAAGTATATCATATTACGATTAATACAACTAATTATGAGTAGTAAATGGGTATTTTTGGACACTGCGCATGCGCAAATTGTGGCTTACAGAAGCACATCGCGTGTTTTCTGTGTTACTATATTTAGAATATAAAATGGCCACCGCGCATGCGTACTGCTCGACACCAAAGAGGCCTATATACTACTATTCAATGAACGGTTGATTCATGCTAATACTACGGACACAGTTTGCATTTGGGTAGGTGGTGGATACACATTACATGAATACATCAATTATTTATCTACATGTTACCTACTACAATTTTAATCAGTTATTAGTTTGAGATATGACGAATATATATAATAAATACATAATTTAAACACAAATAATCGATGATACATCTACAACTACTGATTTATACATCACTGAAATGTATAGTACATGTTTTAATATATTCATCACAATTTTGTACAAACGGAAATTAAAAGATACGCCAATTACATTTATTCGTCGTCCTTAATAGAAGATATTAAACATATAATCTCTATATTATACATTATGCAATCAGTTTTAAACGAAAAAATAATAAAAAAGGAATATCAATCAATTGAAATTGCAATGGATGAAATTTATTCAGATTTTTACACAATCAAAATATCATGTATTCATAAAGAAATGACATCAAAAAGAAACTTACCGCCCTGTGCTTGGGTTTGACCAATCAGAAGGAAGGACAGTAGAACATACGTCACCACACCGCCCACGTGGTACCCCGACATCTTGTATCGTCTGCAAGAAATAAATATATAATTTATGATAATACAAACTCACAGATAAACGGCAACATGTCATAATAATAAAGGGATAAATTAGCCTGAACCTTTTGGTCTTTATAGCTGCAAGATAATGTTCATTTCTAGCGTTACCGGATTAAATCGAATGAACGAGGTCCGACTGTAGTAAAAACATCAATAAACATGCATTATCAAGGAACACACTAATAATGTATTCTTCTGTATATGTCGAAAAAAGAAGTTTCAAACATCATTAAATTGAGTTGTTCAGGAACAGTTATCTTTCAGTCTGACGGAAATTGCCGATTTGTTCCGACGTATTTATATTATTTTGACGGAAAGTGCCGAGCTGTTCCGGAGCAGTTATTTCAGTCTGACGGATATTGTTCTGAAGCTTTCATTAAATTTAAAAAGAACTTCCAATTGTTTTTAACAAGCAGGGTTTTTTACAAGTTATGTCCATTGGTAACATGATATAATAAGAATATTTCAGTCAGTACTACATAGCAATTGTTTGTGTTAAAGTTGTGTAAGCCATTTTAGCAGCAACATTGGAAGATTTCCGTTACAATGTTAACATTCTGATATGTACCACACAATGTTTGCCAAATATTGACGTATACTCGTATAGTAGGCGCCGTTCTACAAATGAAACCAAAAAATCGAATGTGCAATTTCACGAAACAGTGTGACCAAGGGAGACAACCTACTCAAGGAGTATGTATAATGCCCACCAGAGTTGTCCGCTGGAGAAAAAAAATGTCCGTGCAATTAAAACTGCGAATTTTTATCTCACATGTCTAACAGATTCTAATTAAAGAACCAATCTATGCAGTAATAGCTAAATATTTCCAAAACATAGATACATGTAGAATCATATCTTTATTACCGCACGTGGGTGCCTACCTTCCAGATACGAGGCCGGCACCCATCCTGGATTAGTACAGATATTTATCAAAGGATCCAAGTTTAGAGAGCTTTTTAAGACACATTGAAGTAGTGTTATAAGATGGTAACCATGATTGAATGATTTGAAGGTTTTGACCCGTGGGGGATCCTCTTTAAAATCCATTTATTGATAAGGCAAATCCGGTTTTAATAACAATTTACATTTTCCTTACGATAACTGGTTATTGACATGCATAGCAGTTAATGACCTTAGATCAAGTCAAAACATAACGTAGGCGCGTAAAGTGTATTTACGTTATTCAAGTATTTACATAAACCAAACTGTGTAAGTCTTTCAACTGCGCATGCAAAATGAATCATTTGGTGAACTATGACGTTTCCTATAAGCCATTTCATCGGGTTTCTTGTCAAATGAAACACGTGTAAAGTATTGTTTTGTCAGTGAATATAAAATGGACGCACCGTACAGTTTGCGCGGGTCTCACATTGTTGTCGGTGAGTTATGTACAAGTAGTGTGACTAGTTTACTGCTGGCAGTAACTACAGACATATCTCTAAGGTAACTACTGCTGCTGATATTAATGTCATGCCATGGGTCCGGTAGGTGGGGGTTATTATACTTTTAATGTTTTACATTAACTGTCATTATCTTATAAATGGAATATTTACGAACATTAGCGGTATAAAATACAAGCTACAGTATGATAACATCTTAGATTACCACCGACACTCAGTAAAGATTTATCCATATCAAACATGACATTAAACTTCAATTTAAATCTGATTATTTCTGACATCTGGGTCAGATTTCAATTTTGTTGTAGTTAAGAAAGTCATAAAGATTCATTAAAGTGTAAACATGCCTATAAATGGTCTTATATAACACAGTAATATATCATATTCTATATCAGGTGTGTTTAGTGCTCGGGGAGAAGTTGAAAATCTGACGTGAAGACAGTTTTACGTCCCTACATCAGAATTGAAAAAAAATGTATATTTAAACTATATCATCAACAATGATATATCTACCGTAGAAATAACATAATCAATGAGATATATACCGTAGATATAACATAAACAATGATATATATACCGTAAATATATCATAAACAATGAGATATATACCGTAAATATAACATAAACAATGAGATATATACCGTAGATATAACATAAACAATGAGATGTATACCGTAAATATAACATAAACAATGAGATATATACCGTAAATATATCATAAACAGTGAGATATATACCGTAGATATAACATAAACAATGATATATATACCGTAGATATAACATAAATAATGATATATATACCGTAAATATAACATAAACAATGAGATATATACCGTAAATATATCATAAACAATGAGATATATACCGTAGATATAACATAAATAATGATATATATACCGTAAATATAACATAAACAATGATATATATACCGTAAATATAACATAAACAATGAGATATATACCGTAAATATATCATAAACAATGAGATATATACCGTAAATATAACATAAACAATGAGATGTATACCGTAAATATAACATAAACAAGGCGATGCATACCGTAGATATAACATAAGCAAAGGAGATATTTACAAATATGATTGCAAACGATTAAACATCACGTAAATCGTAGACAAACAATACAAGATATAGCCACTTTTGTATACCTAATTCTCTGGGATAGCCGATCAAAGTAACAGTACGTTTCTTTGCAACGCTGTGGCTTTAGACCTAATACACTAGAACAATAGTTATTGATAAACTATACGCTTGTACAGGCTTCAAAGATGATATTATCAAATGCATGCTGGGTATTTTAATGAAAGGAGGGGTAGCAAATATCACCATATAATTATCTTCAATTCCGGAAACAAACGAGATTCCGAATATAATATAGTAATTGTTCAGAACATAAATAGTAATATTACAATGATAGTATCTACACATAAACATTAAATTCTGTACAAAGTTGAAAAAAATATCAACGAACGTCAGTCCGCTGTTTACATTAAGCAAGTTCTCGTAAGATGATTTTAACCATGTGCTTAAAATTGACTTCTTATTACACTGTATAAACTAACATTATTGGGAGGTAGTTCGATCAGCAACTATAGTGACTATGGTGACTATCGTTGGATGATAAAACAAAGTCTAGTTCATCTATGGTCTAGTTACTCTGGTCACTCTTCGAACTTGGAGGTTTGAATACTATATAGAGGAGTTCCGAACATTAACTATGGTTCAACCACCGATTTAGTACGGATGAACTATAGTCGATAGGATGTTCAACCCTCCAAATTCTAAGAGTGACCAGAGTAACTAGACCATAGATGAACTAGACTGAGTTTTATCATCCAACCATAGTCACTATAGTTGCTGATCCAACTACCTCTGGGTAACCTAGTGCCGATTTATCGGTGTAGATTGAGCAGTAGTAGCACTTACAGCATCAGTTCTTATAGCGACACTAGCAGTTATACTGCTGATACTGTCAGTTATAGCAGCAATAAAACTACTGCTGTTGCTAGCTGAACACAATATAATTATTTGTATAAATTTTTACTATGAAATACAGAAATTTAAGTATCATTGCAAAATGCAAACGTATCCACTAAAGTAATATTATGCTCACGTTTTGTTAATTTCTTTTACCTAAACAAGAATGAAAACAATATTTCATATCTAGTTAAAACAGCAATAAAATATGCATTAGTGTTACGTCGTATTGATTTCAATTTGACGGAATGTGCCTAGCTGTTCCGGAGCAGTTATTTCAGGCTGACGAAAACGAAGTGTTCCGAAACTTGGCGGATTTTGCACTATTTTACCGTGTTTTTACTCTTTACATTAACAGACACGAATTGGAATTGTTCTAAAATTCGTATCATCGTGAATACTAGCGAACATAAATGCCTACGGTGCTCAGTGAGTGCCTACCTAACGTAGAACTCTAATGGGTTTATCTCTATTACCAATATAAAATGTCAATTATCTGTCATAAACCTGGTTTTCTAACATTTCACAGATATACCGCCCGCATAGTAAACATTTCTTGTAAAAGCTAGTTATAGGTCTGAGAGTACATGTTATAGAGAGACGAGGAGGGGAAGCCCTGACTATGATCTGGCTCCCATTTTACGAACACACTTAGGTATGAAGTCAGTAACTGTCTTAAATATATTTATCAATTGTTTCAGCACGTGCAATCGAGAGATTTGGAAGTTCTGACTTCCACGCGAGAAACATTCGGTATTTGTTCTGTTAATTTAAAGTAGTAGAAGTTAATGTATGTAAAATACGGTTGTGCTTAGTTGGTAAGGTATGACATTCTTGCCTATAAAATATTGTGTATTGTCCTGATGGTGATGGTGACTGGTGAAGCTACATGTAGTATGGTATAATTAAAACAGACACACATGTTGTCGAAAAAGGGCTTTATTTCTTAAAGCCGTAACATTGTTAGACATTATATACCAATATAAGTCTGAATTAGGACATATATGGGCAAGAAATAGCGCTTCACTGAATTGGACGTGATTTTCAATAAATAGGATATTTTACTCCAGGCTGTCTTCTAAGAAATTTGGCTGTCACAGAAGAACATTAGACATAAACTGTTGAATGTGGCAACTTCGGACATGAAAACACAAACATGTAAAACGTTTTCGATGATATGAAATTTAATGTCATACCGTGTTATTTATCAAATCATTAAATTATGATATATTCCTTGATCGGTCAAAATCTCAACCTTCGTTATGTAGACGACAAACTGCTCTGCTAACTTCCTGTTTAGAAACACATCACTATCAAACTATGAGATTGTCTTTGTGTAACATGAAATGCAGTTTCGGTGGTTAGAAATAACCATGTCGTCATCTTAGAAGACAGAAAGTATGCAAGGCCGCTTTCATACATTTATGTGACACAAATTGTGAACCTAATTATATTATATATATATTCCTGCATGAAAGTAGGCGTCTCACGTCTAAAACGTTTACACCTGCCACATATAATGTATAATTGGACGAGACTGAGGTGTTGCAATATCTTCAAGTTGTATAAATTAGCTAAAACTTAATAAATCGTTTCAATTAATTTCCAATTATACTGCATCAAAATGAGTGACACGTGGTAAAACTTCCAATATCAAAACTAAACAAAGAATAAGCAAAATAGCTGATGGACAATGCTACAGTAGAGATTTAGATCTCTACCAGAGCGACCAGTGTGTAATTATGTACATATATCCATCATAAAAATGTTCCGACAATATTCGACAAGCTTAAATAACAGCTTCGGAACACTTCGACAATATCCGTCGGAATAAAATAGCTGTTTCGGAACTATTCGGCAATATCCGTCATATCAAAAATGTCTGCTTCGGAAGACTTCGGCAATTTTCGTCAAGCTTTTCAACTTGACGGCAAGTGTTCCGAATGAACTTAACGTGCGTAATTAAATTGGTCTGTAACTCTAAAGTACATAATTTGAAGACTGTACCGGAAACTGAGATAAAAAAAAAAGTTTGTACACCTGCTATATAGAAGAACTGTGAGGCTTGTACACATACCCGTATATAAATTCATATATTGATAATTATCGTATAATATTTCACATAATATGGGAATTTGAAGAGATATTTTAGATATTTTTTATACATAAGTGATATATAAACCTTCTATCAGGCTCTGTTCTGACGATAACAATTTTATTACCGAAATTTATACAATTTTTGCTTCAGGACAAAAAGTTGTTTGCGTTTCTAGAGAATTCTGTAATCTTGACATAAGATATAAACTGTGTCAGGGGACCAGTGCAGCAATATCATTGGTTAATTCAAGGACTGTGTTCGCCACCAATCAATCAGACGCTTTTATATTTTGACTTGTCTCCAAATTCAGATTGAAAACTGACTGATCCTCAAAATGTGTAAGAGTCGTTCTTTACGTTTACATTCAAAATATCACGTATATACACACAAGACAGTGGCACATTACACATGGAGTCTTGTTCATACGTTAAATTACAGTAGGCCCCTACTCTAAAAAAGGGAGATCATAATGTAGGATAGTGGTTGGGAAAGGGAGATAACTGCGTATAAATTGGTAATGAAATGGTTATCACTGGGTAGAAGACAATCCCAAGTCGTAAGAGATGGTGGGGATAGTTCAGAGTGGGATTTGGGTTCAAATAACTTTTGTTATCTCAATTTTATCAAATAGCCTTAAGTCGTAGGTTTAATGGTTATACAACGTTGAATGACTTGATAAATAGAGTTAACGTTATTTTCTGATAGCTATTATCACTAAGACGAAATCAAGTTACTTAAAGATTAAAATCTAACATAAATCTATTTCTACATCAAAGATATTCATGCTACTTGGAAATTAATCATAAAACATAGCCAACAGATAACGCTGCTGTATTTTTGTTCTCTATTTAAAAATAAATGAAACAATTAATGTTTCTTGAAAATGCATTTAGCGTTAAGACGATTTTGTTCAAAATGGGAAGCTACTCTTACGGAATCATGTAAGGTTCATTTATGTCTTTATGTTACTGCAAACGAAGTGAGCCGTTTCGATAATCACTATCATTGTTGTCATGCGTCGCTTCTGTGTCAGATCGTGTCGTCGTACGTCGCGTCTTGCGTCAGATCTTATCGTCGTACGTCGCATCTAGCGTCAGATCGTGTCGTCGTACGTCGCATCTAGCGTCAGATCGTGTCGTCGTACGTCGCATCTAGCGTCAGATCATGTCGTCGTACGTCGCATCTAGCGTCAGATCGTGTCGTCGTACGTCGCATATAGCGTCAGATCGTGTCGTCGTACGTCGCATCTAGCGTCAGATCGTGTCGTCGTACGTCGCATCTAGCGTCATATCGTATCGTCGTACGTCGCATCTAGCGTCAGATCGTGTCGTCGTACGTCGCATCTAGCGTCATAGGTCGTTTTTTGTTTCAGATCGTATCGTCGTACGTCTTGTCTTGCGTCAAATCGTACCGTCGTGCGTCACGTCTTGCGTCAGATCGTACCTTGTTCGTCTTGTCTTGCGTCAGATCATACAGTCGTACGTCGCGTCTTGCGTCAGATCGTACCTTGTAAGTCTTGTCTTGCGTCAGATCGTACCGTCGTGCGTCGCGTCTTGCGTCAGATCGTTCCGTTGTACGTCGCGTCTTGCGTCAGATCGTTCCGTCGTACGTCGCGTCGGATTGTATGGACAATGCGGTACAACGAGCAAGTCTGACGCTATGGTACAATGCGATTATTCAACGTTACCATGGAACAAACAGGATCCCATAGATTATCGCAGATATTTTTATTTCAATGTTTAAAATATACCACAAACACTGATATATGATCAGGTTCAGTTTGTACAGAATTCACAAATATTTGTGTTGTGCATTTTAAGGATTCCAGAGTTTACTGGTCGTGTCTTGGCTCAGAATCCTGAAACTTTCTGAGACTAATAAACTTCGACTGTACGTTTATGTTTAATGCTTCGGTTGCTGTATGACTGAGGTATAGATAGGTATCTGCCCATGAACACAGCATGCTATAAATCAAGTGATATCAGTTTTAAGGTTTTATTTAATTGATGAAGTGTATGTCGGGAGGCATTCACTAGAAATCTTCTGATATGATTTTATCAGGAAATAATATTTTGTGTGAAGGACATCTATAAGGGTCATCAGAGATGGTGGGGAGATATAAGTTTTTGTATGATTTGATTTTGCTGTCATAAATCATGGGCGGTTACCATATATTACCAGACAGCAGAGTAAACGATACATATTGTATACACATAACTTTTACATCATTGTTGTCAGTCTTTAAGTTATATAATAGTACACAAACATTCCTTATAAAACAAGGACAGCAGTAACGCCAACACTATCGTACAAGACAAACGAAACACGTGCATGAGAAAAAGATAAAATAAATCATTTTTAGGCCAAACATTCCAATTTTGTAATAGAAAATGTGACAATCCTTCAACACGTCACGCACGCATTGAGCCAAGCACAACAATAAAATGACAGGAAAAACTTCTCCTCACTAAATCCAGACGTGAAGTTTTATTGCATTGTATTAAGTTGCCACTGTGTGGAATAGGTATCATACAAAGCAAACATACATGAAATCTGATCGTAGTTTTACGTTATTGTAGAACACATTGAATGACATGTATATCAAAGTAAAATGTAAATTAAACTAGAGTTATTCATCTAGATGAGAGATCAAATTTACGCAACTTTCAAAGAAGTTAATTAAGCGATAACTGAGTCATCAAATTTGACTGGCGTGTTTCCCTTTAATTAAAGTTACGAGCAATTAATGATACGTAATTCCTATTTGTGAATATTGGATTTCAGAGCAAAATATCAAATAGAGCTTAAAGACCACACTCAGAAGGCAGCCATGTCATTGGTTAATATTTGAGATTCCTTGTAGAAAAGATAGAACCAGACACACCTTGGATATAATCTAGTCTAGTGTACTATTACAGTACGAAAGCGAAAAAAGACTAGACAATATCGATGTGTGAGGCTCGTTTCATATCATTTTATTCAACTCGTTCAATAAATTCAATACTAATATAACACAAATTCAATATCCCCTATGTATATATAATGCGATATGTTTGTTGGTATGTTTGTGAACAAGATAGGTCGTTACGGACAGAAACTTGCATACGTTTTGTGTGATCTGCAAAACGAAACCTTGTAATTATGTGCATCTACAGATTACATACCCACATTTTGACACCCAGGTTTGTAAAACATACAGCAAAGTGAATTTAAACACGTTTCGCTGACACCCAGCTGGGCAAATCATTATATCGATACAGCGGGAAGATAAATCAAATATTATACAACAGCAAAAAGTTATCTAAATAAACAAAATGCATATGGATTAATCCTTACACCATTTGTACAGATGGAGGCATGCTGAGGTAGCGCTCATACTGTGCGCAGATACGTGGATTCATTACACGCATATTTCACGCTTAATTTCCGTGTAATTTTTTAACTCTTCATGAATTAAGCTCACGTGCGTGGTTTCATACCAGTCCATTACATAATCAAAGACGTTTTGATTACATCTGGCAGACAGTTATAGCAATATTTGTTTTCGTACCTGATCATTGCCAGGTTTTAGGTGATACAAATTAGACTCAAAACTAAAGCATCTGATTGGTTGTTTCGGAGCTCATTCTTAAAACTGACCAACCACAACGCTGCATTTTGAATTACCGGCTGGTAACCTAGGAACAGGTCAGTACCGGCTGGTAACTTAGGAATTGGCCAGTACCAGCATGTAACTTAGGAACAGGTCAGTACCGGCTGGTAACCTAGGAACTGGTCAGTACCGGCATGTAACTTAGAAACAGGTCAGTACCGGCTTGTAACTTAGGAACAGGTCAGTACCGGCTGGTAACCTAGGAACAGGTCAGTACCGGCTGGTAACCTAGGAACATGTCAGTACCGGCTTGTAACCTAGGAACATGTCAGTACCGGCTTGTAACCTAGGAACAGGTCAGTACCGGCTTGTAACCTAGGAACAGGTCAGTACCGGCTGGTAACATAGGAACAGATCAGTACCGGTTGGTAACCTAGGAACAGGTCAGTACCAGCTTGTAACCTAGGAACAGGTCAGTACCGGCTGGTAACCTAGGAACAGGTCAGTACCGGCTGGTAACCTAGGAACATGTCAGTACCGGCTTGTAACCTAGGAACAGGTCAGTACCGGCTGGTAACCTAGGAACAGGTCAGTACCGGCTGGTAACCTAGGAACATGTCAGTACCGGCTTGTAACCTAGGAACAGGTCAGTACCGGCTTGTAACCTAGGAACAGGTCAGTACCGGCTGGTAACATAGGAACAGATCAGTACCGGTTGGTAACCTAGGAACAGGTCAGTACCGGCTGGTAACCTAGGAACTTGGGAGTACCAAGGAACCGTTCTGAGACTCACATTTCTACTTGCCTATTCATTGTAAACATGGTGTTATTGTCGGCTTCTGTCAGATAGATAATCATTTTATTTAATTCAAAAACAACTTCAAGTTCTGTCTAGTTAGCTTCTCTATCTGTGCATATTATTTGATTGTTATTCTGTTCCATATTACGGAAATTGCTGAATATAAAAACTTGTCAAAACGCCAACAATGACAATAAAACAACACGTACGTCATCATGGAATACTTCGCATTTGTACTCGTTGACTCTTCAGGCAGAAGTTCACAACGTTTTAACAGTACCTAGAATATTTTACAACATTTGTGTATGATGTTTTACTGTATTGAACACACCATTGTAAGTAATCAAACCATTTATGTTTCATTTTAGTTACCACTAGTTCTGTTTAAATCAATCTTACACATTTTCTATCTATGATAACATATTTTGGAGTTCCATGATGTCGGCACATAGCCATACATGGATAATGTTATATATGCATGTAATTATTCGACAATAAATACTTGACTTGACTTGACAATGGTACTTACACGTCACCTAGCAACAACACGGCGATGCAATGGTCCTAACGCGATGTCTTAAGATTACTAGGCTCTAAGATAAAAATTAGTCAATGTATCATAAGTTTCATATTAAGCCTATTCTTGTTTGATTTTCTTCGCTACAGATTGAATATTCATTGTTTAACATTTGAAAATCTATTTTTGTGACGCGATATTTGGAGTTACTCGGTGCATTAGACATGCAGACGATGCATTTATTTAACAACCTGACATACATAACCCACATCAAAGTGTCGTAATATAAAGCTTCATTAAACATAAAAATAATTACAGAAAATTACAAGTCAGGATGAACACATTAATTGCTGACTTAAGATGTAATTAACCAGTGAGAATTATGGGCACATACGATACGATACGACTAGAGAAGGACGCGGTATTCAAATCTGTCATTTAATAAATTAATACTAGCAACAACGTAGTACAAATCTGTCATTCTGTCAATAAATACGAAATATAATTTAATATGTAAGTTTGATAAGCGTTTTATAAACGCAGTGAACTTTAAAACATACGTCAGTTTTATAGTTCTTGATACATGAACTGACGTTTGTCCTTAACAAATAAATCTAACCAATCAGCATCCAGATTACAAATGTAGTCTGGTTTCAGAAATATCGTTTTGACATTCAACTTGCGATTTGATTGGTTAACGTATCACTGTCAATCAAATAGCACAGACGTGATACGGATCCACCGAAACATAGTTCCGTATATTACCTTTTCGGCGAGTTCATATATCGATAACTCTGCAGGTAACTAAACCATAAAGAGCAATTTGATCACTTCTAAACAATTATAAGTATTATTCAATCACGAGCACGTGTCGATAATTTAGCAATCAAAATACTACTACAGGATAAAATAAAATACTCCCGCAAAATTGATATACGATGATATTTTGTTGATTTAAAATATGTAAACCAAAATATGCGCCTGAAGTCTGTCATTATACTCAGTGTTAATAGCTTACATCTATACAGAAGTTACTCTAAACTAGATTAACGCAATTTTCAGCGTTAAAACTTGAGACAAATCTCTTCTTACAAGTAGGAGGAAGACTTTCATTAACATATTAATTAGTTTCTCAATGACATCACTTCTAATCATCGATGTTCACACACACCAGTTCGGGTTATGTGCCCACTTATTGCTGTACCAAACCGCAGCTTGTTTCCATATAAATTAGTTTATTTCAGCGTTAAATGAAAAACATAAATTGATAATAACGTTACGTGTTGGTTTTTGGACATCCATTTTCATAAATCAATGCGTGTAAGCAATTGTTCTTCACGAACGACAAACTATGTAACAAATCTACCGCACACATCATAGGTTTCAATTAACAAACTAATTAAGTGCACGATGTCGATGTGAACTTAGATTTCTTTCATATAAACACGAAACATATACAGTACAACCTCTATAGAAGAGAGAGAATACGTTGCTACAGGCAACGCTATAGAATAGAGAGAATACGTTGCTACAGGCAACGCTATAGAAGAGAGAGAATACGTTGCTACAGGCAACGCTATAGAATAGAGAGAATACGTTGCTACAGGCAACGCTATGGAATAGAGAGAATATGTTGCTACAGGGAACGCTATAGAAGAGAGAGAATACGTTGCTACAGGGAACGCTATAAAAGAGAGAGAATAAGTTGCTACAGGGAACGCTATAGATGAGAGAGAATACGTTGCTACAGGGAACGTTATAGAAGAGAGAGAATACGTTGCTACAGGGAACGTTATAGAAGAGAGAGAATACGTTGCTACAGGGAACGCTATAGAAGAGAGAGAATACGTTGCTACAGGGAACGCTATAGATGAGAGAGAATACGTTGCTACAGGGAACGCTATAGAAGGGAGAGAAAACGTTGCTACAGGGAACGCTATAGAAGAGAGAGAATACGTTGCTACAGGGAACGCTATAGAAGAGAGAGAATACGTTGCTACAGGAAACGCTATAGAAGAGAGAGAATACGTTGCTACAGGAAACGCTATAGAAGAGAGAGAATACGTTGCTACAGGGAACGCCATATAAGACGGTGCCTCTCCACACATACCTCCGCATTTGAGAAGGTTCAAGGGTAAATACATGAAAGAACAGGCTCGCAAGGAATGATCTGGCTGACCATAAGGGATAACTAGGAGAATCAAAGAGGACAATCAGGAGAGGGGGGCGGGGGGGGTGGTAATGGATGAAAAAAGCTTTCAATAATAGGCCGAAACCGGGGAGAAAATAACATGAACACTATATAAAGTGAAAGAATTGCACAGGGGGAAAGGAAAATTTAACATATACACATATATTTAAAAAAAAAAAATAAGAACCATAGAGCGATATACAGCCCTTTGTTGAGAAACCACCTCTTCAACAAATATTTTACCATTTCCCAAAGTAAACTTCAAAGTTAACCTCTCTAGATCAACAACCTCGGAACAGCAGCCGTATAGTCAGCATGTCTCAAAGGGTCTCCTCTGGACACGTGGCACTATATTCTTCGTCATGTGGAATTAGGTGATTACCCAATTAATTAGTCATTTACTTTCCATAGTGATGCCGAAGGGACACGCGAATATAAGCTTATTATGATAAACGACTACCTGTGCACAAGAAAAACTACTGCGTTTGCACGTGATGACAACAATTTGCGCACGTAAAAAAAATGATATTATTATCACCAAACATGGCAAAAGGCCAATAATTGCAAGACGCAATATAAGTTGCAATATAAGATATAAGTGCAAAGAAGGTTTTGTATGCCATATTCTTCTCTAGCGAATGTATAGCAGTACAGATACCAGTAAAAAGGGACCAATGTGTGACTAAAAGGTACCACCTTGGTGTTGTATTGAAAAAGTTACACAATAAACGTCGCCCAGTCACAGGTTTCAAACATGTTCGACTGTGGCATGACAATACTCCAGCGCACACCTTTAGTACAGTAACACACTCCAGCGCACACCTTTAGTACAGTAACACACTCCAGCGCACCCCTTTAGTACAGTAACACACTCCAGCGCACACCTTTAGTACAGTAACACACTCCAGCGCACACCTTTAATACAGTAACACACTCCAGCGCACCCCTTTAGTACAGTAACACACTCCAGCGCACACCTTTAGTACAGTAACACACTCCAGCGCACACCTTTAATACAGTAACACACTCCAGCGCACCCCTTTAGTACAGTAACACACTCCAGCGCACACCTTTAGTACAGTAACACACTCCAGCGCACACCTTTAGTACAGTAACACACTCCAGCGCACACCTTTAGTACAGTAACACACTCCAGCGCACCCCTTTAGTACAGTAACACACTCCAGCGCACACCTTTAGTACAGTAACACACTCCAGCGCACCCCTTTAGTACAGTAACACACTCCAGCGCACACCTTTAGTACAGTAACACACTCCAGCGCACACCTTTAGTACAGTAACACACTCCAGCGCACACATTTAGTACAGTAACACACTCCAGCGCACACCTTTAGTACAGTAACACACTCCAGCGCACACCTTAAGTACAGTAACACACTCCAGCGCACACCTTTAGTACAGAAACACACTCCAGCGCACACCTTTAGTACAGTAACACACTCCAGCGCACACCTTTAGTACAGAAACACACTCCAGCGCACACCTTTAGTACAGTAACACACTCCAGCGCACACCTTTAGTACAGAAACACACTCCAGCGCACACCTTTAGTACAGTAACACACTCCAGCGCACACCTTTAGTACAGAAACACACTCCAGCGCACACATTTAGTACAGTTACACACTCCAGCGCACACCTTTAGTACAGAAACACATTTTTTAAAGAAGGGGAAAGTTACAGTTGTAACTGTGCTACCACATCTTCCTTATTCCACATGCCTGGCACCATGCGTCGTATATCTCTTTCCAAAATTGAAAAACCTTCCTGTCTGGTCATAAATATTAATCGCGACGAGCTGTTGACGCTTCCGGATATGTATCTATAGACTAAAGCTACGCATTTCTGTTGAGGGAATGTACGTATATAGCGCCATAAAATATACATTGTCATTCTAGTCAATACAATGAGGGATGAGTGTAAGAGAGCTGCATTGTGGTCCAATTACCAACACATGTACAGGATTAAATAATACAAAGTAATCTCTTGTATTACTAGTATTTGGAATAAATGTAATAACAATCTAGGACATTAAACACATAAAATAGTAATCCTACAGGATATCGTAAAAAACGGTAATATTTTATGTTGGAACTGCTGTCTTGAGTGGTTCGTTCAGATTCCATCAAAGTACACAGAGATTATCGCACAAAATGCTCAGATATGTTGACGTAGTCATTTTACTGTATGGTTATATTAGGTCTTCAAATGTTAGCGCGTCGGGTCGCTTGATCGTGTGTTGATGACCAAAGCACATTGCTATATTGGCCGATATAGGGAGGTACTCATAGGCTCGATGTACGATTTGCGTGAAATCTATTGACGGTTTACTAGAAGCGGTTACAATAAATGTCAGAATGTTGTGGTAGCAATGCTCGGTACAGAGATAGGAGACACTAACATACAAGTATTAAACATCTAACACAATCCATGTCACTGTCACACAATGTGCTAAATGGTGTCACTCTCTGTCGTATAATGTGTACTCAAATGTTATATTCTTTGACAGACTTATTACACAGATTTTGATGAAATAAAATAAACACCAAAGACAAAATACAGTGAAACCTCGACCACAATGTTTCAGGTTCCATGGCCAAGTAAGCCAATGGATTGTATTAAAAATATTAAATGAACTAGTCTCACACTATCAGGAATCTTGAACAAAACACAACATTATTATCTCGGAGAAATGTGAGGTTAATTTTACGGTGAAACCAATTCCTTGTACTTTTGTTGTGCTATTTATAACATTTATGACAAAAAGGCGTAACCACGGTTGGCTATAAATTAGTGCCAGAGAAATTGAAGAGAAGTGTTAACTACCCGTAAAAGCAAGGTGTGTTTACATATTGGCATTTAGCACTACTAACATAATGATATAATCAGCAACAAAATGGCGGTCCCAAGAAGATATATACTGCACTAAATACACTAGTATTTGGTAAAAGTATAAAATATATGAAACCCCTCCCATGTTTCATTGAGAAAGGGGCCTACACGACCCTTTGTGCGTCCTTGAGAAAGGAATCTACACGACCGTTTGTGCGTCATTGAGAAAGGGGCATACACGCCCTTTGTGCGTCCTTGAGAAAAGGAATCTACACGACCGTTTGTGCGTCATTGAAAAAGGGGCCTACACGCCCTTTGTGCGTCCTTGAGAAAAGGGTCTTCACGACCCTTTGTGTGGCATTGAGAAAGGGGCCTGCACGACCCTTTGTGTGGCATTGAGAAAGGGGCCTGCATGACCCTTTGTGTTTCATTGAGAAAGGGGCCTGCACGACCCTTTGTGTGTCATTGAGAAAGGGGCATGCACGACCCTTTGTGTGTCATTGAGAAAGGGGCCTGCACGACCCTTTGTGTGTCATTGAATAGGGGGGATACCTGACCCTTATAAACGTCATCGTTTAAAGGCATAGAGGAACCCCCAACCCCTTATTACGTACGAGTTCTATTATATCGTACTACAATCATGTATTCAATAGATCGTACAGCAGAAGAAACAAACACTCGCGATGTGACGATGTATAAATCGGATCAAACAAAACATATCCGTGGCTTACATCCAAATCTCTTTTATTAGAAATTGTATAATATTGGACATAAATTTCATGAGATGCACGTGAAACGCTGATTTTTTGCGCGCGCTTAACTTGTTGGAATTACAAAACTTGGATGACAACATAATTAGTGATCACGATTTGTAACATTTGTTGATAATTACGTAACAATTGGAAAGTAGACAGATAAATGCAAAACAATGCAGAAAATAGTTCGTGTTTATAAACGTAGGTGGATACGAGAAGTTATGTCGACCTGCCATCGAAAATAGATAATAAATATGGGTTGATATATTTTATATAACAAGTGCGCAACTTCTCAAAAGCAACGTCCTTTGGAATGTGTATACTTCAGACGTTGGTTAGAGATAGTTCGTATAAAGATGGACATTTTTTGTTGCAATACAAATGTTTATTGTTGGAGAGTTTCTTGCCCAGGAGAGGTCAGCTCTGATGAAGTGTCAGTGTATTATTGTCAATTAGGTTTCGGATAAGAATAACCCAGTTTGATTGGCTGCTTACAATCATTTAATTAACTGATTTTCGTACTTTAGGCTTGATTGTAATAACATGTTTTCGTAAATAACGTATCATGATATGCAGTGATGTTATAATACATGTATAAGGTATTTCTAAATAAATATGTCAAAATGTCAGAACAATTAATTGTACAGCATTTTAAAATGTGCAAGAATAAAGCACTAAACTCTTCAATCAACGTTTGCTTAACCGGATAACAGAATAAAGCACTAAACTCTTCAATCAACGTTTGCTTAACCGGATAACAGAATAAAGCACTAAACTCTTCAATCAACGTTTGCTTAACCGGATAACAGAATAAAGCACTAAACTCTTCAATCAACGTTTGCTTAACCGGATAACAGAATAAAGCACTAAACTCTTCAATCAACGTTTGCTTAACCGGATAACAGAATAAAGCACTAAACTCTTCAATCAACGTTTGCTTAACCGGATAACAGAATAAAGCACTAAACTCTTCAATCAACGATTACTTAACCGGATAACAGAATAAAGCACTAAACTCTGCAATCAACGATTACTTAACCGGATAACAGAATAAAGCACTAAACTCTTCAATCAACGATTACTTAACCGGATAACAGAATAAAGCACTAAACTCTTCAATCAACGATTGCTTAACCGGATAACAGAATAAAGCACTAAACTCTTCAATCAACGATTACTTAACCGGATAACAGAATAAAGCACTAAACTCTTCAATCAACGATTACTTAACCGGATAACAGAATAAAGCACTAAACTCTTCAATCAACGATTGCTTAACCGGATAACAGAATAAAGCACTAAACTCTTCAATCAATGATTACTTAACCGGATAACAGAATAAAGCACTAAACTCTTCAATCAACGATTGCTTAACCGGATAACAGAATAAAGCACTAAACTCTTCAATCAACGATTACTTAACCGGATAACAGAATAAAGCACTAAACTCTTCAATCAACGATTACTTAACCGGATAACAGAATAAAGCACTAAACTCTTCAATCAACGATTGCTTAACCGGATAACAGAATAAAGCACTAAACTCTTCAATCAACGATTACTTAACCGGATAACAGAATAAAGCACTAAACTCTTCAATCAACGATTGCTTAACCGGATAACAGAATAAAGCACTAAACTCTTCAATCAACGATTACTTAACCGGATAACAGAATAAAGCACTAAACTCTTCAATCAACGATTGCTTAACCGGATAATAGATCGGAATTTACCGTTAACAGGATTGAATATAAGTTGGTCTAATTTTCTGACGAATACTGTTGTCAAGGAAACTGATAGATAAATGTTACACGTAACAGTAAAGTTTGTGTTTTACAGCAAACCAATAATACTGTCAAATTGCGTTACATAGTTTTAAGATAAAAATGAAAAATGCGAAATGTCAACATGCTTGCGTATACGATTTACTTGCGCAAAATACAGTACGTGTGTTATAACTGAAGATACGTTATCTGTACGAATCAGAGACAATGCCAACCTGTTGGAATTTAGGTGTCTCAGATTTTGGTGATTTTTGGTTACTGTCTTACTAACTTATACGTTAGATTGAACTTTATTTCCTATTTCAGTGACCCTGTTGCTATGGTAACCATTACCCCCCCCCCACACACACACACACACTTGAAGTTTGTTTGACTGTTTATTTGGATAAGTTAAGAATTTCTGTTTACTTGTAACCGACATCAATACACAATCCATATAACTTTACCGTGTAGCGTTTTTTTTGTTAATTCTAAATTAAAACATTATAACGTATTTATGACTATTTGGGCAATATATCATCTTGCAAAGATATATCACTCCACCTTTAACAATTGTACGTGACAAGATATGAAATAAATTCGCCATATATACGTGATTACGATCTGTAAAATGTTAGATCCCAACCATAAATCATGTACCGTCTTGTGAAACTAGAAATAAAAAAAAGTTTTACTATGAATCAAACGTGGCCAGCAGTATATTAAATGTTGATTTGTATTCGATGGTGTCACTGAGATGATATCATTGTTGTTTCTCGCACACATTTTGTGAATATTTTCTTCACAGTATGTGTCTTTTCCCCGACAAAAGTAAACTCTAGTATGACTCGCGGCTAAACGCTCGTTTTTGTATCATTTTCAGACAACTTGTTTTGTTTGAACTAATTCATTTTACATCGATTGAGAATCAAGTTAGGACTACTTATATAAATTACTCTCGATGACTACTGCCTGGGTTATTCAGGGATTACGCAGTTCCCGACCTTAGGTCCTAGATTCGAACTCCTCACCTTCGAATCAAGAAAACTTGTTTAAAAGGAAATGGACAGTAATTAAGGGGAGTAGGAGGGAACAAAAAGGGACAATGTAAACATATTTAAGATGGAGGATAATTGAAGTACGACAAATTCATCGCAATGAGCATATTTAACTGTCTTCAATATTTCATGGCTTCATTCTAGTGCTTGATGACAACAGTAATATTGACAGTTTTATTTCAACATTTAAGAGAAACGAGCTATTTAAAAAACACCCAAATTGTTTTTCAATTTACAAAAATAAATTAGTGTGATGTTGACGTGTTTGTAAACCGAAAGTAGCTGGAATAGTCATCAAAACGAAAGTAGCTGGAATAGTCATCAAAACGAAAGTAGGGATTTTGACACTTGTCTATTGTTTCTATAACAACATTATGTTTCAATATATCAAAAGAACAGTCTTCATGTGTTTTAATGTCAGAAATCGTCACATTTAACAGTAAATACATACAGTGCATCAGTCATAGCGAGGTTTCTTAGAAGAAAGTCAGAAGTCAAATGTTGTATTTATTGCAAATTATGTCGAATTCAGTGCAATAAATATATTTTTTTCGGCAATTATGTAATCCCTTAAGTATGTATTTTTTTACATACATATAATTACATAAAAAATGATGTCGCTTTAAGTGACAGTTAATAATTGGTCACCTCACAATACGTTTAAAACCGTTCTCACGAAATTGAAAAACGGATTATATCTGTCGACGTACATAACACATTTGAAATTCTATTCTCAGTCAAAAGCGCGCATTTATTAATGCCTATTTATTTTTTTTCTGCTCAGAAATGATTCAAGTGATATAAAACCCCGGATGTCTGTATGAATCAGCATCATCACCGCGTCACATTAAATGTATTATATTTCACCGAATTTGTAATCAATATACACAGCTTGTGAATAATATCTTACAGTATGGACGTAATTCCATTGTCCGAGGCTATAAATTTTGGTTTGTAAACCAGTCTAGAAATTCAAGCGCTTGATTGGTTGATTCTAAACGCTGACTTACAATTGACCAATGAAATGGTTGCATTGTTAGACTGGTATCAAAATTCAGTTTTATAGCCCTGGGTCCATAGTTTACTTAATGCATTTAAGTATAAAGCACACCGTAATGAGATCTCGACAGAGAGAAGATGGAAGATAAAAAGAGAAATGGTATCCATTAAGCTTTCTGTTATCATAGTAATCTTTTCGTACATAATTCTATATTTAATTACAGTTTCTCGAATTACATAATTATACCCATAACGTACTTTCATTGGGGGTAATTCTATGATAAGTCACTTTTTATTCGTCAGTATTCAGTGTCAAATTGTTGAAAAGATTGCGTCATTTCGGAAAAAAATACTAGTTTACTCATTCAGTAGTTGATTACCTCCACAATGAAGAGTAAAGTAAGACACCCTAACAAAATAACATTTCCACCATCATCAGCAACAACAACAACCACAATAATAACCCCAGCAACAAATTTATTTTACCATCAACAACAACTAAAATAACCAATGTCAAACAAACGACGGGCCTCCGTGGTCAAGGGGGTCAAGATCGCTGACTTCCAATCACTTGCCCCTTCCCGAGTTCGAAGCTTACCAAGAATGCTGAATCTACAAACAAGGAACTTATAACGGGCATTCAAAGTTCCCAGGCTTTCCCAGCAAAACTCTGGAAAAAAGCCGAATAGTTCCAAAAATATGAACAGGATCTTACATAAATGTGAAAATGACTAATTTTCTTATCATGAAAACTTCAAACCTCGGATGTTCCGCAACTTTATAGGTTGGCATACAAAAGTTGGAAGCAATTAGGTAAATAATTCACGTATTTTATGTTCATTATATTCCAAACATACAGCGGGGTTCTAATCTTAAATTAGTCATAAATTTTAACATCAAATAATTGGTTGCTTGTCTTAAAATTGGCAAGGAAGACCATGCACTTGTGTATTGAAAACATCCGTCATGGCAAACATAACGAGGAAACTTGAGAGGTGGCAGATATTTGGAAGAATGATATCAGATGCATTTTCGTGAATTTGGATTGTCTTGTTATTGATGGCGTAAACAAAGCGTTTCAATGATTTTGATGGATCTGAGAGAGTGTCGGCATTTCAACATAAATTCTTGTGCCAGACGACACGAAAGGTCCTGAAATTGACCGTGTTTTAGTAAAAACATTTCATTTGCTTTATATTTATATCGAAGGCATGTGTATTTGGCTTTTTGAGGAGGGCATTGTTTGAAGTCATATGCATTTGGCTTTTTGAGGAGTGCATGTTTTTGAAGACACGTGAGTTAGGTGTTTTGAGGAGTGCATTAATTGAAGTCATTTGCATTTGGCGTTTTGAGGAGGGCATTGTTTGAAGACATTTGCATTTGGAGTTTTGAGGAGGGAATTTTAAGGGTCACCAGCCGGGTACTATTGAAATAAATACCTCCTGTTCGGGTGATATTGAAAAATAATGAACACATGGTCAGCTGATAATCAATAAGTTGTCGCATGGTAGAATGATATTTGAAAAAATAATACCAAGTCGAGTGAGGCTTTAAAATTAACACATCATAAAAAGTGTCAGTCAAACGTTCCAATGATTTGATCACGTGACCAGCTGACATCGAGACGTTCCTATTTACCCCCCCCCCCGGCTAGATTCTCAGTTGTTATTACTTTTTCTGATACGTTGTTAACATACACAATAAACATGGCTGCCATGACAAACAATATCAACCGAGACGATTTCTTCTACTTTTCACATCATGTGTTCTAACGTGCACTAGTTAATGGAAACAAAAATCGCAATTAATTCGTCAGTAATTACCGCCCTTTGATAGCGGGTGCTATTACCAAGCGCTCAAACGAAATGACACCCGCTATTACCAATGGAAATTTTGCATTGGTACGTAATAATAATATGCCATATCACCCTCACAGGCATGTGTTATTTATATCATATAACTAAAATGAAAGCATGCTAGGTAACAATGTTAATTCATTTTTACAAATTTAAATCGTTTTGTGCAATTGCTAATATAATTATTTTAAAATCGTCATTTCAACAAATGAAACTTTATGGCCTTCAGTAAGGTCAAAGGAAAATAAAGATTACTCTAACCAGGACCGAGCTTGGAATTGTCTGCAACACTGCTGGCAGTTAACTACGATAATCAGAGTTTAAAGCACACAGGGACATACTACTTAGCGTAGATTAATCAAGGATTAGATATTTCATTTTGTTCCATGTAGTCAATTTTCTTCCACTTATGTAGATTAAGCTATCAGGCGGGGTTGTCTGAAGTTTTTTAAAACAAATGAACCTTATTATCATTGTTCTCGTTTTATTGTCTTTGTTTATTACTTCTGTAGAACAGATGCAGTAGTTTAGTGAATTAACAAAGTAAATGCTTTGTTGTGGTTGCCATGGCAATTCTTTTTTTTTAAAGTACGTATTGTCTGATTATCAGAACGGAACTACTCTATCTGTATAATCCTCTACTTAACTACATGTGCATATTATTTGCTAACATAGCATGTATACATAAATCATGTACATCTACAATGTGATCTCAATACAGCGTCTCTCACGTATGCAACAATTTCATCAATTTCTTCTTAGTAAAAAGTATTCATCGTCTCAACAAACAGCGATTCAACGGAAAATATAATTTATATAAATATAAAGTTGTAACTGTCTTCCTCTATAAGATACAACATCGGATATACACATTCGGAACTTTCCGGATGTTCCGGAGAATAACGTATTTCAACGGAAACTACCGACGAGTTTTGGTTTTGTCTCCCCCCACCTCGATTTCGTACCCCTTTCAGTAACTATGTGATATACGCGGGGAAGACATATTGGGTACATGTGGCTTTCCTTGTTCCACCTTTCTTCCTTTCTTTCTTGCCGACAGATCCTTACGCTTGAAAGAACAATAATCTGAGCGTCGCTGTACGATTTCCAACCTCTTCTTTAAGTGACGTCATATCCAGAAAACGTCACATGTGACGTCATCATGTACTGACAGTAATAAATGTTTGCCCCATATGGCAATAAGAAACGAAGTGACCATATGGAGTAAATAGTGTTTCCTGCTCGCAAATAGTGACATTACATGTTGCGTTTTCATGAAATGACGTCACTTACACAAGAGGTTGTAAATCCCACAGCAGCACTATTTAATATATTGTTCGCATATCATTACTAGAATGGTGTCAATTTTATTATTTGAACTTACGATGTTTGGTATAAAAATCGTTCGCAAACATCAATGCAATCCTATCTTCCAGTTATTATATCATATCTGTCTGAAAATATGCTGTACAAACATGTGATATACCGACAGTATGGTGGTGTTATTTGAAGTTGTGATATACCGACAGTATGGTGGTGTTATTTGAAGTAATCAGTATTGTATAATGGTTTGGCATTCGTAGATAAACAAACATAGAATACGTTAAAACCGAATCACACATGTCTGCTGAATGTGAAATAGTCCATGTCGTCTCAACCTGCCAAACTGCTTATCCTTGCTTACTTACGAAATGAATGAAATATTTCCATCAAATATTCAACACCAATACAGTAAAACCTCACTCAAAGACCACCTCCATTATAAGACCACCTCCATTATAAGACCACCTCCATTATAAGACCACCTCCATTATAAGACCACCTCCATTATAAGACCACCTCCATTATAAGACCACCTCCATTATAAGAACACCTCCATTATAAGACCACCTCCATTATAAGAACACCTCCATTATAAGACCACCTCCATTATAAGACCACCTCCATTATAAGAACACCTCCATTATAAGAACACCTCCATTATAAGACCACCTCCATTATAAGACCACCTCCATTATAAGAACACCTCCATTATAAGAACACCTCCATTATAAGAACACCTCCATTATAAGAACACCTCCATTATAAGACCACCTCCATTATAAGAACACCTCCATTATAAGAACACCTCCATTATAAGACCACCTCCATTATAAGAACACCTCCATTATAAGACCACCTCCATTATAAGAACACCTCCATTATAAGACCACCTCCATTATAAGACCACCTCCATTATAAGACCATCTCCATTATAAGACCACCTCCATTATAAGACCACCTCCATTATAAGAACACCTCCATTATAAGACCACCTCCATTATAAGAACACCTCCATTATAAGACCACCTCCATTATAAGACCACCTCCATTATAAGACCACCTCCATTATAAGACCATCTCCATTATAAGAACACCTCCATTATAAGACCACCTCCATTATAAGACCACCTCCATTATAAGACCACCTCCATTATAAGAACACCTCCATTATAAGACCACCTCCATTATAAGAACACCTCCATTATAAGACCACCTCCATTATAAGACCACCTCCATTATAAGACCATCTCCATTATAAGACCACCTCCATTATAAGACCACCTCCATTATAAGAACACCTCCATTATAAGACCACCTCCATTATAAGAACACCTCCATTATAAGACCACCTCCATTATAAGACCACCTCCATTATAAGACCACCTCCATTATAAGACCATCTCCATTATAAGAACACCTCCATTATAAGATAACCTCCATTATAAGAACACCTCCATTATAATACCACCTCCATTATAAGAACACCTCCATTATAAGACCACCTCCATTATAAGACCACCTCCATTATAAGACCACCTCCATTATAAGAACACCTCCATTATAAGAACACCTCCATTATAAGACCACCTCCATTATAAGAACACCTCCATTATAAGACCACCTCCATTATAAAAACACCTCAACATTAAGAACACAGTTTTAATGTCCATTTTCACTGTTTTTGGTCTTAATTCAACCTAAATAAAAAACAATATTTGGACCACATCGATATTAAGACCAGTTCTCAAGGGTCACAAGGGTCCCGAGGGTTACAAGGGTCATAAGGGTTACAAGGGTCCCGAGGGTTACAAGGGTCCCGAGAGTTACAAGGGTCACAAGGGTCCCGAGTTTACAAGGGTCACAAGGGTCCCGAGGGTTACAAGGGTCACAAGGGTCCCGAGGGTGGTTTTATTATTGAGGTGTTACTGTAGTTATATGATGACAATGATGACAATGATAATTAAGATGATAGTTTACAGAACATAATTATTATCTTGAAGATTTCGTCAAACAATTATGCAACAGATTAGTCTAAGATTATAGGGACCGGTTTACAAATACAGCCGCGCCATTGGTCAATTGCAATAAAGAGCTCAAAATTAACCAATCAAATGGCTTGGTTTTGCGACAGCTAGCCATACTCAATGTTATAATCTAAGAATAGTGTATACTCCAATCTGTATCAACAACAGCTGACAGGAAGTCTGAGCGATGTAGTTCGAGCATAAAATTCAACCAAGGAGGGAAATTTCTGTCTGTTTTTGTTCCGCTTTCAACATTTGTTGTTGATGTGTTCATCGATGGTTCGGTGCAAACCAGGACAAACTGCCTCTCTAGCAAACGATGTTAAAATAGAAGTTTTGCACCAAACGGTCTATGATTATATTGGCAAAGAACTTCCCGAAGCGACAAAGGCACTATCAAACATTATATGTAAGTGTGTACTTGTACAAGTAGTAGTACATTATTGTTGTATCTAGACAAAGGATCACACCTCGAGTTCGTGTGCGTTAACAACTTAGAAAACTCATTAATTACAACCAGAGCACGTGAATAGCTCTTGAGTTTTTGCATGAAAAAAACACAACCATACTGTTGACATTTTCATGCACAAGAGGACAACAGAGCGATATGACCGATGTATACTTCCTCAAGTAAATATCGACTGATTCAATGTTAAAGATTGTTTTCACTGGAGAAGTTTACTTCGGTCACGTGGTACAAGCAGGGTCATGTGATGGTGTTCCTGGTACTAGGACCGAGGTTGACCCCAGGTGCCACCGTGCACCGTAGCATTCTTTTGGACAGAGGTGGACATCTAGGTAGTACTACCTTCCGTCTGGACAGATTCCTCACAAACAAACTCTACATTCAGACTGGGATTCGAACAAGCGAGAAATTAAATCATTTTAATATCGAAGAAACTGTAGACCAGACGACTTAACTGATAGATAAATGACAAAAAAATATAACCGTCAATGACTTACGAAATAGTATACGTTGACGATAAATGTAATTCTAAACTAAATGACAATATTAAAGGTTAAACATATTTACATTGGTATCGAATTGTTAAAAGATAATTTGATAAAATGTTTAGGGAGTACGCTACAATCAAAGAACAGAGTATTTGACGGAATGGAAGAGAGCGTCAACCATTAAACTCGTACATGTATATAAGACACAGAAATTTGATAACAATGTCAATGTTATAAAATTCAAGGTCAATGTTATACAATTCAAGGTCAAATGTTATAAAACTGAGTTTTGCGACCAGTCTCAGAATGCAGTCTTGCCACAGGTCAATTCTAAGAATATGATAAGAAACAACCAAGGCCGACTTTGTAGACTTGTTTTCAAACAAAGTTTTTTTATATCACTCCAGTCAGCATTATTGTGTCACATATAATCGTCATACCAGTGATCACGTAGGTTTTTGTACATATGTGAAATGCGTTAAATATTTTGATTAAAAAGCAAATTTACAATTTCCCACGCCTGGCTAGCATAGTTTTTCTTAAACATGTCGCGAATGATAACTTGAACAACTCATTCCAGGAAATAAAGCTTAAGGAATTTAACTTCAGGCAATTTCGCAAACACTCAAAATCATATTACATGGGATGTAAAGTGTCCCGCAGAATGGTGAAGTCAAAAGCACATAGTGAGATGACAACGATATTTATTTTTGTAATTTTGTTATTACCGGTGATAAAGTCAACAAGCCTGTTAATGAATTGATATCATTTTACAAACACACACACGAAGTCGCACAATCACCCAGTCAGTTACTTACTCTAAGCATGCCATGTATGACTGGCTGGTGTACTTTATACGCAAAAGCTGGTGTGACTCTTGAGTGACTGTGGTAAGATTATGATGATATATTTTAGATCGAGTGTTCTATTTCAAAACTACGTAAAATGCTCAGTTCTTTTTGTTTAAGTATGTCAGTTATGTGATACATTCACTTGAACAAACCGCCGTATCCGAGCTTCTAACTCGACATAATGCAAACGATGTTTCTACTTGAGCTCTAGACGAGAAGGATGGTATCCATAGAAACCGCAGAGAGCTATAGCATCATTATCGTGGTGTAGTCTTAAGACGTCACCATTTAGCTTACATACAGACCAAGGTCCAAGGTTTAATACGAATCAGGTTACCAGTCTCAGAACGCAGCCTTGCCATTGGGCAATTATAAATTGTGTTCGGAACCAACCAATCAGATTGCTCAGTTTTCAGACTAGTCTCCAGTTTTACTTCAGACGCTCAGGAGTCAAAGTTTATATAATGTCGACAATCAAACTACCTACTGTCATGATTTACTGCGTTCTTCTACTCAGGTCTCACGCTATCAAGTTCAAATGAGGCATACAAATTTTTTCAATACAACAACGCAGGCTTAACTATCTTATTCTTTTATAGTATAGTTCGGTGAATCAATTTATCATGTTAACTATCATAACTCAATATTACTGTCGTGTTTATTGCTACATAGGCGGCATTGAGATGCTTAATTTTAACCACAAATTGGCTTTGAATCGTCTAGACAAAATGTGTAAATCAATCTGGCAAAACATTGATCACAAAATTAGAAAATTACAAATGTTTGTTTAAAGATGTATGTACGCATAGATACGTCATAAAATACACCTAAATTAATGACATATGCTTAAAAATGTGAATACATCAATTTTAAAACTTTATTGAAAGAACATACGACATGATAATGACTGACAATACTAAACACGAAATGACAGTTTATATAAGCACGTTTTCATCGTTGTCTTACTAAACACGAGATGACAGTTTATACAAACACGTGTACAACGCTGTCTTACTAAACACGAGATGACAGTTTATACAAACACGTGTACAACGCTGTCTTACTAAACACGCGATGACAGTTTATATAAACACGTGTACAACGTTGTATTACTAAACACGAGATGACAGTTTATACAAACACGTGTACAACGCTGTCTTACTAAACACGCGATGACAGTTTATATAAACACGTGTACAACGTTGTATTACTAAACACGAGATAGTAATTATGTAACACGTAAACAAGTCACAATTTGACGGTTGAAACATATAGATACAGATATTTAATTTGCATATTAATCAATGAAAATAGTTTTTTTACAAAGCAGCAATAATCATTATTACAATAATGAGCAGCGTGACAAATGGCGGGAAAGCTTGTAATTTTGGAATGTGAGTTTTAGAAAGTTTGTGTCATGTTTTCTGTTTGTTTGTTTTCTTTGTCTACATACACGTGCGTACAAAACCTTTTATCGTCACCCTAACATATTAAAATTACAACTACTCATGGACCAAGACTTTAAAAATATAATAAAAACTAGGAAACTTTGTGTGCTGATTAAAGAAATTATTTGTCAATTTAAATAAATGCCAGACTTAAAACATCCGAAAACAACATATTTTTCTTGAATATATACATATTTTAACAAAATTAGAATAACAATACCTTCTCCCTGAATATTTGTTTATAATTGTATCTCTTGTGCATGATGCATTCATTTTCTTATTGTAACTGCCTCTTTACCATTGTATTTGTATTTTGTATATTATGTACTCATGTTGTCATGTTTTACATGAACTGAGAAAATGTTATAAACTTCTCAAACTGCTGGTATTTCCCTTGTATCTGAGATAATTCAAACAGCTTCTGTTGTCGGTCGCATTCATCGACTTAATTAATTGATAAATCAGTTAAAGTTATGATATATACAGCCATACGTGTGAGGTGTACCAGGCAGAGTCACGTGACCTTGTGTACCAGACAGAGTCACGTGACCTTGTGTACCAGACAGAGTCACGTGACCTTGTGTACCAGACAGAATCACGTGACCTTGTGTACCAGACAGAATCACGTGACCTTGTGTACCCAGACAGAATCATGTGACCTTGTGTACCAGACAGAGTCACGTGACCTGAGTCAGCTGATGAAGCGAGATAACACCGAACATTTTTGAGGTAAATAAAACATTTCATATTATGGGATATTTTATACAAATATTTACAAATATATCATAATTCAAAATCACTTTCTAAATTAAACAGTAAAGCATACGAAAGCGTTGCATTGAATATATGATAGATGGGATAGAGATATCCGACAGGAAAGGTCGCGTACACTGCACACATCCCTCCAACATCACCAAGATGCATGAAAACACGTTCAAGGTAGATAGTCTTATTTCCTATAAAGAATTGCCAAGTATAATAATTTTGAGAAAATGTCATATAAATACATTCATACAGACGTACTCTAAAGCATTACATTTTATATTTTCTTAAATGTCGGATAGAACTGCAGAACACGAGTCTGATACAGGTTTTCCATAGGCTAACACTAACTCGGAGCGTAGGTCTGATACAGGTATTCCCTATGCTAACACTAACTCGGCGCGTAGGTCTGATACAGGTTTTCCATAGGCTAACACTAACTCGGCGCGTAGGTCTGATATAGGTTTTCCATAGGCTAACACTAACTCGGCGCGTAGGTCTGATACAGGTATTCCTTATGCTAACACTAACTCGGCGCGTAGGTCTGATACAGGTTTTCCATAGGCTAACACTAACTCGGTGCATAGGTCTGATACAGGTATTCCATAGGCTAACACTAACTCGGCGCGTAGGTCTGATATAGGTTTTCCATAGGCTAACACTAACTCGGCGCGTAGGTCTGATACAGGTTTTCCATAGGCTAACACTAACTCGGCGCGTAGGTCTGATACAGGTTTTCCATAGGCTAACACTAACTCGGCGCGTAGGTCTGATACAGGTATTCCCTAGGCTAACACTAACTCGGCGCGAAGGTCTGATACAGGTATTCCCTAGGCTAACACTAACTCGGCGCGAAGGTCTGATACAGGTATTCCCTAGGCTAACACTAACTCGGCGCGTAGGTCTGATACAGGTATTCCCTAGGCTAACACTAACTCGGCGCGTAGGTCTGATACAGGTATTCCCTAGGCTAACACTAACTCGGCGCGTAGGTCTGATACAGGTATTCCCTAGGCTAACACTAACTCGGCGCGTAGGTCTGATACAGGTATTCCCTAGGCTAACACTAACTCGGTGCGTAGGTCTGATACAGGTATTCCCTAGGCTAACACTAACTCGGTGCGTAGGTCTGATACAGGTATTCCCTAGGCTAACACTAACTCGGCGCGTAGGTCTGATACAGGTATTCCCTAGGCTAACACTAACTCGGTGCGTAGGTCTGATACAGGTATTCCCTAGGCTAACACTAACTCGGTGCGTAGGTCTGATACAGGTATTCCCTAGGCTAACACTAACTCGGTGCGTAGGTCTGATACAGGTATTCCCTAGGCTAACACTAACTCGGTGCGTAGGTCTGATACAGGTATTCCCTAGGCTAACACTAACTCGGGCGTAGGTCTGATACAGGTATTCCCTAGGCTAACACTAACTCGGCGCGTAGGTCTGATACAGGTATTCCCTAGGCTAACACTAACTCGGCGCGTAGGTCAGGATAGAAAACACCGATGTTGGACACTTGTATTTGTGGATTTGGGAAACAGGTAAAAATAGAGACGGTGCAGTGTTGTAGAGTACATCTGTATGAAGAGAATTTACACCGATTTTCTCATATTTATGACTAAGGATATTTTGTCGAAAAAATAAGACTATGTACCTTTAATATATCATGTAAACAATTACAAAGGCAAACCAAAATCTAAACACTGTAAACAAGAAATATCTTGAAGAAAGATGGTCGGCGCAATTTGAAGGTTAATATTTGTTGTGCAACATAAAAAATTGCCGAGATGTTACGAGTGTTGGTCACTCCATATCCAAAGGTGGATTTCGGTAAGGTAACGTACCCTTTATCGAAGAGAAATTGCCTTGGCGGTTAACGTAAGATTTGATTGGTTAAAATACAACACTGATATGCAAATAGCAAAACCATGTTAGTACGGCTGCACCGAAGAAGAAATCCTCTGCTAACTAGATTACTCGATTCATCAACGTCACTACCAACTCACCGAATGACACAAAGTACATTTCCAGGAGATACGTGTATTTGAATAAGGATAATATTTAAGTGACTAGTCTGTCTTAACAATAAATGGGCGACAAAATCGAAACAACATTTGAAATATCTCCGATTTACGTGCCAACGAGAAGTTCATGAATTTAAAGTGTATAAATCTGTACTTTTGATGTCAAAGTTGAATGAACATGAACATTGAAATTGAAAATTAACATATTTAAAATACCATTCATGAAAGAAATATAATTTGGATGGAGTAGTTTGGATTTGTCAGGTTCATCAACATTGTAAACAAATAAGCCGACAGTGATAGAAATTGTAGTCGTCTTTCCATGGAGCATATTGACTAAGCTGGCTCACTGGTGCATGAAGCAGAAATACACACAAACGGAATAGTTCGTGCCAATGTAAACAAATAAGCCGACAGTGATAGAAATTGTAGTCGTCTTTCCATGGGAGCATATTGACTAAGCTGGCTCACTGGTGCATGAAGCAGAAATACGCACAAACGGAATAGTTCGTGCCAATGTAAACAAAGAACGAACAATGAATTAGTTCAACAATGAAATACAGAAAAAACTCAACTAAATACCATCTCAATAATAAGACCACCTCGAAATTAAGAACACAATTTTCAAGTCCTTTAGCACTGTTTTGCTCTTAATACAACCTCAATATAAAGACCACCTCAATAATAAAACCACCTGGATATTAAGAACACATTTTTTTCAAGTCCCTTTACTCTGCTTTGCTCTTAATACAACCTCAATATATAGACCACCTCAATAAGAAAACAGAGAGAAGACCAGTTTCCAAGGGTCCGAATAGTGGTCTTATTATTGAGGTTGTACTGTAGTTCAATATAGAACGATCCGTACAACTTGGAGAAACTGTATTCTGCATATTCTGTATTAAATATTTGATTAAATAATGTATTCAGAAATTACGTTTTAAAATAATTATGCTGATTTTATTTAGATGCTCGTCTTGTTATCTTACAAATCTTCCTATCACAGACGCAGCGGTTTTGAATTTGTGCAACAACATGTTTTTTTAATAATTTTAAACACTAATATATCTTTATCCAATGTCATATATCAACATAAGATTGCCTTAAAAGTGTGATTAAAACTTCAGATCTCAATAACCAGATGTAAGATACATCTGCAAGCCGATACGCTGTACGGATTTGAATAATCCTACAACTTGTTTGATAACATTTCGAATTCTTTGAAGTTTACCATAAAACTGAAATTTTCGATGTATTAACGAATAGTCTCAGACAATTAATCTCACGGAGAATTAATTAATATCACACATTTTATAGAAATATGCTGATAAATTTGTAAATTATATGAACCATAATTTTTTCTAACAAATATTGCTCGTAATTTTTTTTCAGCATGGGTTGTGAAAATATGATGACGCAAACAAAAACGAAACCATTTTAATGAGAAATCATTTCGAATGCGAACTTTGCTTTGCGTTTGTATAGGCGAATATAACATAAAAAAGAAAACTTTGTTGCGCGTTCGGGTAGGCGGATCATATAAAGAAACTAAGAACATAATTTCACGTTATACGAGAAAAGAGTATCATTTTCTGACAAGTGATCCCTTTCAAGAGGAAATATACCTCTCCCTCACATTAAAAGCGAAAACCAGTAATGCATTTTTTTTTCGTCTGGAAGAAGTTTTTGTATAACAAACAGCTTACGTAATTGATGTAATTATTCAAGAAAAAAATACTGATATTGATGCAATCTTCGCCACATTAAATACCACAGATTTATCTTTATAATGGGGTATGCTGTTTGGGCAAGCACAGAATCTCACGACCATGACTCACGTGCTTAATCACACAAACAACAAACTGTTTGTAGGAATTCGGAATGGAATGTACGAAAATTCACGAACTTATCCGGAATTTACCGATTATTAAGAACTGTTTGTTGGAATTCGTAATGGAATGTACGAAAATTCACGAACGAATCCGGAATATACCGATTATTAAGAACTGTTTGTTGGAATTCGTAATGGAATGTACGAAAATTCACGAACTTATCCGGAATTAACCGATTATTAAGAACTGTTTGTTGGAATTCGTAATGGAATGTAGAAATTTTCACGAACGAATCCAGAATTAAGCGATTATTAAGAACTGTATGTTGGAATTCGAAATGGAATGTAGATAAATTCACGAACGAATCCGGAATATACCGATTATTAAGAACGCAGGTTTTAATGATGTCACGCATATAGAGTGCGTTTGAGTCGTATACTAGAGGCATTCGACGAAATTAAAGATAGCTAAGTGTTCAAAATCAGTTTTAAAATATAATTGAGATATGGCGTAAAATAAAAAACAAAACAAACAAGCAAAAACAACAAGACTGAGGGTTGATCGAGAAGTTCCCAACGAATAATGAGAACAAGACTGAGGGTCGATCAAGAAGTTTCCAAAGAATAATGAGAAGAAGAATTAAAAATGGACAAATATTTTCATAAATTCAGCATGATTGTTGACGGATACTCGCTCGAAGTACCATATAAGAATGGTAAGATATTGAGCGACTGGTCCGTCTTTTTTAAATACCCGAATTTTCCCCTTCACAATATATGCTTATATCAGGTAATATTGAAAGGAGAATTGATTTTAAAAGTGCATACACGACTTTAATTATATTTATTTTACATTGATACAGAATTTTCATAGATTTGCAAATAGATAATTTTAAAACATATCTGAACGATACTTTAACTTTTTGATTTAAATTGATCAGTTAAATAAAATGCAAATCACGAAAAATAATTTTGTCACGTCAGCAAATTGCAAAAAGTAAGAAAATCAATATGACTTACTTTCGTATCATGACTGCATGTGTGGGGTAATATGAACTGATCGGGGGTAATATGAACTGTTCGGGGGTAATATGAACTGTTCGGGGGTAATATGAACTGTTCGGGGGTAATATGAACTGTTCGGTTGTTATATGAATTGTTCGGGGGTAATATGAACTGTTCGGGTGTAATATGAACTGTTCGGGTGTAATATGAACTGTTCGGGTGTAATATGAACTGTTCGGGTGTAATATGAACTGTTCGGGTGTAATATGAACTGTTCGGGTGTTATATGAACTGTTCGGGTGTAATATGAGCTGTTCGGGGGTAATATGAACTGTTCGGGTGTAATATGAACTGTTCGGGGGTAATATGAACTGTTCGGGGGTAATATGAGCTGTGCGGGGTAATATGAATTGTGTGGGGGTAATATAAACTGCGGAGTAAAATGAATTGTGTGGGGGTAATATAAACTGCGGAGTAAAATGAATTGTGTGGGGGTAATATAAACTGCGGAGTAAAATGAATTGTGTGGGGGTAATAACTATAACTTGAATAGGGGGAGTAGCTTGTACTCTTCATACCAGACTGAGAACATCAGGTGAAAAGTAACGTGTCAATTTGCTACGCTCAAAAGACAGTGGAAATGTTTCTCTGACAACCAACCTAACAGTTTCTACTTATCATACTAATAATCTACCACTCTCTCCTGCCATTATACGGTTAAATCAGAACATTTTCGCAAGTAATTTAATTTCGCTATTTTCGCGAAGTCATTATATGCGCGAAACAAAATACTCAATTAATGTTGTTGCGTTCATATAACGACACAACTGAATGTAGGAAGACGCGAACATTGAATCTCGCGAAACAACATGATAACTTATTTCGCGGAATATTTGCCTCGCAAATTTTTCAGATTTTACAGTATAACAAGCAAGTAATTATCAATTAGCGTCAACGATCTTAGATAATCAACTAATGGGGTGCTGTATTGTGCAAGTACAAATAACCCAATGCACATTTGTCTGAGAATTTATTCAATCCATCTTTTCTATACTAGGAAGGTACGGAACGGCTATTAAGCAGATCGTGTTTAAGCTTGTATGAAATGATGTTTATCGCAGATGATATAATGCTGAGGTTTTTGGGAGATGTACAAAACTGGGTGATAAAATACAACACTTTTATCCCGCAGTAGACAGGTACATAGCATTAATGGCACTCGTCAGTTACCAGCCTTTCAATCAGTTCCGACCTTGTTTTCTTGTCGCAAAACAAAACTCTGTCATATAGTAAAAGTTTGCTGTTTGATGGATTGTCGGTTATCTTAACGCCTTGACATGTCGAGAGCACGCGTCTGCCCTTTATGATGGCATTACGCAATGTTTCGTACATAGCAAAGATAATCTAACAGGAAATATAAAACATTTGTAATTGGGTCTAATGTCATATATACATCCAGGGTCATATTGTGACATTTACATCTATTAAGATAGAGGAAGACCTTTGGTGTATCATCTAGCATTACATGTAGTTGGCCACAGGCTGACACCTGGGTAGCTGCACCGACCTTACCGATAACCAGCTGGCTGACACCTGGGTAGCTGCACCGACCTTACCGATAACCAGCTGGCTGACACCTGGGTAGCTGCACCGACCTTACCGATAACCAGCTGGATGGTTTCCCCGTCTACAAATTATATATGCCCTGGTGGGAGTCGAACCGACAGCAGTGAGAGACACGTGACCTGACATTAGCAGTGAGAGACACGTGACCTGACATTAGCAGTGAGAGACACGTGACCTGACATTAGCAGTGAGAGACACGTGACCTGACATTAGCAGTGAGAGACACGTGACCTGACATTAGCAGTGAGAGACACGTGACCTGACATTAGCAGTGAGAGACACGTGACCTGACATCAGCGACCATAATCACTCATTCATAGATCTTAGATAAGCTAACCACTATTTTATTCTTCTGTTTTTATAGCTTTTTGGAACCTGACACCACAGATAACCGCCTACTCACAACTAGAACATTCTTCATTAGGCCAATCAACCAGTGAACTAAAACTGTGATTTGTCAATTACAGGCTTTCGTATAAAAACAAAGACAAAAACATGATTACTACACCGCAACCATTTTCTCTTTCACTATGTTTTCTATTTTCTCCAGGTTATAGACTTGTATATCAATTGGCCGGTACAGAAGGGTTCACATATATCATTAACATGGCACGTGACATTGACCGGTGATATTCAATCAATTAAAATAACATCAAATACATAGCTCGTTTAAACTCATCACACCACGCTAAATATGTACTTTTAAATCATAGCAAATGTAAAGATCGTGTGTTAACTTTTTTAAACATGTTTTTACCACTTTGTGTGCTGGTATCTTGAATCGTGTTTACTTAAAAGTGAAACTTCGATTGGTGTTATAAAGATTTGATCGTCTCGTTTTGCAGAAATCTATAAAATGTCAGTCGTTATTCACCAATTATCATATTCAACAGATACACTCTTAGCTTTCATTGTTTGGTATAAATTCAGTAGATGCAGATATAAGCTTACATATTGAAGTTATTCTAATGTACGCAGTCAAATGGTGCATATGAGCATCATTATTGTAATCGGCTGAATTCACCCGTCACATAAATCTACAACACTTCTCATTGTCTCATTCATACAATCATTCTACTGTTTCCTGGGAAATTATTTAACCAGATAATGACAACACAGTAAAACCTCAATAATGTGCCCACCCATGAGATCCCTGAACACCGCTCTTATTGTTGAAGTGGTCTTAATTTAGAGATTGAACGCAGAGCAAAAACAGTGAAAATGGGTTTGAAAACTGTTCTCTTAATTTCGAGGTGATCTTATTATTGAGGTGGTTTTTAACTAAGGATTTGCTGTATAAATTGTTCATTATGCGCTCAGGATCATCCACGCCGTATTTGTATGTAATTAAACCGTACTTCGCAGTCTTCCTCAGCACTGAACGGTCCGTCCGGTAGGCTAACTCGATGAAGCACTCGACAACCAATCCGGACACATGTCCTCCGTGACTTTATGACTGAAGACGATCTCTCCAACGTTTCTGATTCTCATTTGCTTTCGAAGGAACATGATGACAGCACTGGCTGGACACCCAGAGACACTGGTTAGGTCATGTGTCCGCCTTTTATATAACTAAAATACTGTTGAAGGTGTTACATTGCAGCGCAACAAAAGCAATCACGTGACAAGGAAACTATTCTCGCGTCAATAGTTCGTGTAGTTTAATATCGGGCGGGTATGAATGTACGTATGTATATAAATATTCACCGCTTTTCTTAAAAATCCATATTTTGTCTCGAGTTATAAACTTTAATTTCTTATACAACCAATTATGTTCCCAGGAAAAGACAAATGCTAACGAAGTGGAGTCCCTTTGTTTGTGACCTTGACCTTAGGGGGCGGAGATCTGACTTGTTCTCCTTGTCTAATTGTTAAATATTTATAACTTGAGATTTTCTGTTTGATTGTATCAACCGACAATGAGATGTTTACTACCCAGGAAAACGGCCCATATTCGAAATAAAACGACGGGTCTGAGTTGGTATTATTATAGCAGCGTATTAATAGTTAACACAAGTATGACCATGAACAAAATTTACCTTAACTACCTACCAACCGATAATTTGCTAGTTAGGGTTTTGCCAATAATTAAAGCTAATGAATCTAGAGGACTGTGCTGCTCTCCCCCACCCCCACCGCACCCCACCCACCTTCGAGAAGAATAAAATAAAAAATAACTAAACTTTGAGCGAACATGAAACCATATATAAGACAAATCTTAGTGTCTGTGTTCTTGTATTGAAATACTCGCACACTCAGCAAAGTCGCAAAGTTCTCCACGTTTTTTGAGCAACCCTTTGGTACAATGTTTGGTTTGACTCAACACTACCAATTAATGTCAGAAAAGAATTCAACACAAATTGTGTTCAAGCAGCGATTTCCCACTAAAATCATGCAATCTTTTTACCGTTTTGTCTGTTAAACTTCCCCGCTGAAGTAGCCCAATCATTTATAACTAGAAGTGAGTAAGGATTAAAATCGTTTTATACTTTAATACTCAGCTAATATAAAACGCAATGTAATAAGAGACTGGTTCCAATTGTTACAAATTTTATAATTCGGAGCTCAGTCTCAGAAAGCAGCCTTCTCATTGGTCAGTTTTAAGACTGTAGTCAGAATCAACCAATCAGACGCTTCAATACATCCAACATTAAGTATCTGCTATCAGGCTAAACATGAGAGATACTTACATGAAGTTCTTACACTTTGATAAAAAAAAACAGAATACAACGAGCAAAACTAGCACGTGAGGGACTCGCTCTTAGCTCTTACATAGAAATACGAGAACGTGATTTATTCTGACAATTTTAAACACCATAAATAGAACGCTTAAGTTGTTGATGTTGTAAATTTTCTGCCGACTCATCAAATTTTCCGGTTTTGTTTAAACGTTCAATATTTCTCGGTAAGATGGTTAAATTGCAATAGTTTATCTGTTTAATCAGAAGACTTCAAAACGATTTTACTGATTAATAAAACAATGATCCCACAAGGTGCGCGTATTCGGGTGTTTATGTTTACAGCATCAGTTCAGATGTTTTTCCATACAAAGATTTCAGTAATTTAATGTGTATCGGAGTACTCGGTTTATCAGAAACACATCAATTATTGACGAAAAATACATTAATCAATCGTTTGACGTTTACAAATGATTTAATTGAAACTCGTAATAATAAATGATGCGTCAGCGGGAAATATGAATGCAAAATTTATTCATAAGTCCAACAAAACGCGTTAAAAAAAATGAAAAAAAAGTAATATCTTCATATTTCACGATTTTTGCGTTTTCGTTTAGTTTTTAATTATGTTCATAAGTTATGAACGTTTTTATTGAATACAAAAATAAAATACACAAACCTTGTTCTGACGCCCAGTATAAGTCCACTTTGTTGAATCAGCTCCCTCTAAGAATATTTTTATTATTAAACAATGTTTATCATTTTTTTCTAAATAGCGTAATTAAAATGTTCATCCAATCTACAAGCGTCAGCAGACAGAAAGAATAGATTTACACCAATTTAAGTGAAAAATATATAAAAAAACTATCACACTGTTTTACCTATCTGGAATGAACACACACTACTCAAGCAACGTACTGAACGTAACCAAAGTAACTCAATGTTATACAAGTGAATAATTCAGCCGAATGTGAATTCTTCAAAATTTGCATGTAAGCAAAACAGAATCCTACGATGCGGATACAGACGGCGTTTAAATGCCCGCTCGCTCACACGTAATCTTAACACTTCAAATGCCTTGTGGTTACAAACGTTGTTTGATAACTATCCTCCCCTCCTTCTCTGAACAGTATTTCGTACCAGTGACAAAAAAGTTTATCAACATTCAGTAAACGTTCTCTTCCATAAATGATTTGGTTAAAATGACATGTTTGGTAATTTGAACGTTGAAAGTCGACAGCTATATAACCGTTCAACATTCAATGACTTTCGTTTTCAGTTTTTCAGCATTTTATATCTGATAAACAAGCGAGTTAACAATAGAAGAACACATGAAATCTGTATCGGCCCCGCAATTTGCGTGACACCAGCGACACAGAAAATTAAGACCGACTTGTAAACGTCAAAAAGACAAAATTTACAGACGACAGTTTTAACTTAATCAAATATGACGTATATATTTCAAATATAAATATTGTATGACAGAGGCGATATAATGATACAGAGAACACAGCAGTGCGCCTTCACGTGCATCAGTTGTAACTTTTGTCATAAATTAAATCTACTAAATCAAAATACGACTTTATACATTACAAACTCGTTTCGTTATTAAATAATTTGAATTAAATGATATCCTGAATGCACATGCGCCTTGGTGCACTTCTGGGGGCTTAATGATCTTTTAAATTGATCGAATGATCACAAAGATTATGAAGATTTAAGTATTACACTGATTTCGCTACATCATCTGCGGTAGAAAGTTCACATAATTTATATGTATCACTCCCAATGTCAGCTTTCAGGTTTATCAACCAACAGAGGGCGAAATCCAGGAATGTGAGTGTTTTATATCAAACAACAATCAAAGCGGCTCGAACACTCATAACCCTCGGAACAGGGGTCAGCCGCTCCACTCTCACGCCACCACCACAAACCCGCCAAAACTCCCTATAATTTATACAACATTATCATCGCCAGTTACCTAAGGAAATGTTGTACATGTACAATACTTTTTTGAAATATTTATCATTCAATGTATAGTACAGCATATCTTTAACCTAGTATGGAGTTGGTATTGTTCATGTCACTGTCTACAACTTATTATACCAGTCAGGGGGAAAATGTCTACATAGATTAATTTTATTTCAACATTTTACATTAGGATATAGCGACAGCGTGTCAAGTGATATGACATTATGTTAAATATTTTATATGTTGTTAAACGAAACAGGAAAATGTTAGGTAAATGTGACAGAAGATAAAATATTACATAATTTACTGCAAATAACATTTGCTTTATCTAAGCTTTCGTGTTGTAAACGTTCTCTGTAATAGCGGGCTCTAGAATAGCGTACAGTGTATACACCACAAGACGTGTTTCTCTGTAAAATACACATTTCTGTCTAACGTAGACAAACGAAGAGGGTGTCAACTGAGTTAGTGAAGTTAATTCAAGCGATACTCTTTGCAAAACTGTACTCAACAGAGAAATGCTCTT
Organism: Mactromeris polynyma; assembly: GCA_032209605.1. Taxonomy (NCBI): domain Eukaryota; kingdom Metazoa; phylum Mollusca; class Bivalvia; order Venerida; family Mactridae; genus Mactromeris; species Mactromeris polynyma. The sequence goes on from JASFXZ010000041.1 coordinate 648,890, forward strand.
ACAATAGAAGAATGGCAGCTCCAAATGATAAACGATGTTTTGAAATACCGCATTTAATAGAGCAAAGTAGAGCATTAAAATATCGTATTCATTCGTTAAATGCTCTCTAAAAGCTGTACTCAATAGAAGCAGAACTTATTAAAATATGGTATTCAATAGCGGTCAAACTCACTCAATAGGAGCAGTGCTCTTAAAAACAATGTTCACAATAGAAAAGCTTAGTTTAAAATACCGTACTCAGCTGAGGGAATGTTCTTTACATTGTACAAAAAGTACTGTTCTAAATGGAGTATTCAATAGAAGCAGAGCTACGTAAATTACTATACTCAATAGCATCAAAGTTCAATGAATTTCGTACACAACAGGAACGGAGCTTATTAAAATAGTACATTAAATACAATCAGCGCACTTTTAAATAACGTACTCAATAGGAAACTATTCGATAGAATACCGTGTTTAATAACAAATTATTCTTTAGAACACCATGCTCAATAGCCAAGAACCCTTTTAGAGTAACGTACTCAATAAAAACGTGTTCTTTAGAAGTGCTCAATAGCGAAGTAGTCTTTAGAACACCGTGCGCAATAGCGAAGTAGTCTTTAGAACACCGTGCTTAATAGCGAAGTACTCTTAAGAACACCGTGCTCAATAGCAAAAGAACATTTAGAACACCGTGCTCAATAGCAAAAGAACATTTAGAACACCGTGCTCAATAGCAAAATAACATTTAGAACACCGTGCTCAATAACCAAGAAATATTTACAGTAACGCACTCAATAAGTAACACAGGGTGCGTTATATGTTAACTCTGATAATTTTACATAACAAAACAAGAATATCGGTAGAACCGAGGGATGCTCCCCGAAGTATAAACATGAGGAAAGAACTATAATTATGTGAAACATCATCAAACCAGAAACATGCTGATAATACATGTATGTCTCCTCTTGGTAGTGAAGCTTACCATTAGGTTTCATGGAAGTCCGGTCCGGTGGTAGCTAAGAAATAGCGCGGACATGAATGCGGGACGGACGGACGCACGCACGTACGGACAGACGAAGTGGTGGCTATAAGCTCCTTGTTCGGGTAGCATAATTAAAAGTCACTTCTCATCAACTGTTTGTAGGATAACCGACCGCTTAACCTGGAACACCAGCGAAGTCAAACAACCCTCGGATGTTACTTAATACGAATACTGATGGGAAACGGCGCAAAACTTCAACCAAATTAATAATCTACTGACGTTCATTAGAAAATCTATACGTACTGGTTCAGACAAAAATATGTAATGAATATTTATGATCAAATAATTGATTCAAGGAAGATACAAGTGACCTTTGATCCGTGACCTTTTTATTTATGTAAATATGTATTTAATTTAGAAATTAATTATATCTTGTAAAGTTCGTTCACAGCATTGTAATTTATACATCTAAAGAAAGAGATATTTAGTCAGCCAAGTGTTTTAAAAATACATCAATCGTTATGACAGCACAGTGCTTGTTTATATTTTATTATTGATATATGTCTGCGTCACCGAACATACACCCCCCTCCTCGGTAAAAATGTTATACCGCTGATACATCCGTTACTTATGTATATGTCTAATGTCGAGGTGGTCTTATGTCGAGGTGGTCTTATGTCGAGGTGGTCTAATGTCGATATGGTATTGTATCGATGTGGTCTAATGTCGAGATAGCATAATGTCGAGGTGGTCTTATGTCGAGATGGTCTTATGTCGAGGTGGTCTTATGTCGAGGTGGGCTTATGTCGAGGTAACCTTTAACGAGGTGGTCTTATGTCGAGATAACCTTATATCGATGTGGTCTAATGTCGAGATAACCTTATGTCGATGTGGTCTAATGTCGAGATAACCTTATGTCGATGTGGTCTAATGTCGAGATAACCTTATGTCGAGGTGGTCGTTTGTCGAGATAACCTTATGTCGAGGTGGTCATATGTCGAGGTGGTCTAATGTCGAGGTGGTTTTATGTCGATTTGGTCTAATATCGAGGTGGGCTAATGAAGAGGTGGTCTTCATGTCGATGTGATTGTTAAGTGAGGTTTCACCGTACTTAAATTATTTCAGAAGAAAAGTCGTAATACTTTTAAGAATGTCATCGAAGGGATTTTACTTTTACATTTCACAAATCTGTACGCCAGTCGATAAATTTGCTGAGAGGAGAACATTTGCCAGACTCGTCAATTAAGTGGAATACAAACATGTGTTCTTTAGTTTGTTAATTCTCTCAGTAAAGTGCAAGATGAGAAACGATAGATGCATTAATATGCAGTAAAATGTGTTTGTGTTTTGTCTCTGAAATAACAAGATCGAACATTTCGCGAACAATTAAGGAACCAGTTACCAATTTAGAATTAGTAAACCTACATCACGTTTGTCGTGAATTGAATAATCGTGTTCTACATCACGTTTGTCGTGAATTGAATAATCGTGTTCTACATCACGTTTGTCGTGAATTGAATAATCGTGATGAATGAATCTAAATCATGCAGTGAAAGGAGGTGGTGATAGTGAATAAAGTGTCGGTCGCTACACGTCAACGTTGTGGGTTCAAGCTCTGGTTTCAGGTTAGTGTGCTAGGGAGTGATTCAAAACGCGTAATCATCATCATCGAACTTAAATAAATTGGCAAACAAAGCATGTATTATCTAGAAGATATCGGACCAACAAGTTCGTACGTAATTATACTGACTCCAAAAAGAAACTGTGCACTGACTTAGAAATAAAGTTTGTAACCATTTAGATAAAACATATAGGCAAATTTGGTAGCAAAATGTGACAGCTTTTATTGACTACATGATGCATTATTGTTAAATTAAATTTAGGTCATTCTCGGTATAATGATAACGCTTGAATGACGTAGGGGTGAAAAGTAAAAGTTGCACCACTTCATCAAAAATATCAATGATCTGACTGCTGCCATAATTCACGAGTGGAATGCCATCCCCGCCGACGTGGTAAGACGTTACGTTATAGACATATAACAATGCGGTCAAGAATACTTGCGTTGATTCGTAGGATAGGAGGACATAACAGATACTGATATCAGAGGGCAAACACACATTTAGAATAAAAAGAAAAGTATGCAACTTTTACTATTTCTAAGTCAGTGCACAGTTTCTTTTTGGTGTCAGTATATATCGTTCATTACTACTTCATGCGTTCATCTTGTCTCGAGGGTACAACTTATTGCAGGCGATGGTTTATGTAAAATCGGGCAATGGTTTGTATGCTATCTTCAACACTTTAATTACTCCCGTTTTATCAAGAAATTTAAATAAGATGCAAATTGCGGCAAAAATGAAATCTTTGTAGACTTTAAGTCTCGATTTTGTACGAAATCAACATCCATTTAGTTTGAGATGTTTTTATAAATCTATTGTTAAGGAACAAAGACAGATGCATAGATGGATAGACATATAACTAATCGTCGGAGATGCAGACAGACGGTCGGATACACGGACGAACGGACGATCTGAAAGGTACATTTCTGCATTTCTTGGCTTATGAATTCTGCACATCGTAACGAATGATTTTACAATATAAATAGTACATCCATCATACACACAGACATGCTGAAACCAAAACATGATTACAACATACATTACATATTAGAGAATGGAGAAAAGCGACGTATCTTGGGAGTGTAACTAATAATTATCGCGGCTATGGAACTCTATCAGTTCAATCGCAACTTCGTGTTAGCTCCAACGACGCACGAAGATACGAGTCAGCGCCAAACGTGACGTATTAAACGATCCAACGCCGGACGTGACGTAGCAATATACGATCCAACGTTTGATCGACCCCACGACTGTCCGAACATGACTCCGTACGCTATTATAGAAACGTTTGTCATTTAAAAAAAAGAAATTCCTCGGACATACAATGTTACAGATAAGTAATCGGTGTTAAATGTCGTTTATGTGTCACTCCAGACTGATAAATGAGGGGCTAGCTACTGAATGACACGTGACCGTCACCGGGCTAGTAATAATATACAAGCTAACGTCTTGATTAAAGTAATCTGGTTGTAGGTTTAATATCAATTGTATCGTCTGTTGAATTAATGACCCCCGATACCGGAGTAATGAACGACCCGAAAATGTTCTGTAATTTCATTTTTTACATTCCAAATTGTCTCCAAGATGGCGGACATCATGTGACTTTTGTTAGGACAGGTATATTGAGAAATCTGTCGTTTCAGTATCGTGTGGTTACTTAACAACACTTAGCTAATGATATAGTTAAATAAATTTCTGTGCCACGTGACACCGTTACTGTCGCGTAGCAACACTTGATGAGAATGGTCAACTGTATGGTTGGTTATAAGTGACATGTGTAGCAATGTTACATCAAATATTGAGTGATAAACGTTACATCAAATACTGAGTGATAAAGGTTAATCAAATATTGAGTGACAAACGTTACATCAAATATTGAGTGATAAACTTTACATCAAATATTCAGTGACAAATGTTAATCAAATATTGAGTGACCGATTTATGGTCGATATTGCGTACCACGTGGTATGCAGAAGTGGAGTTACCGAATGTTACCGGTTAGGAACTATTTCACATGTTATAAATGTATGCATCTCTGCACTCAAACATGAAGGCAGATACATTTAATCCTATCACACAAAAATGTCAAGCTTCGGACAGAAAGTGCGCGGTAAATTGTTTCTTAATTGTCTTGTTAGTACAAATCACTTTATACAATTATATAAAGTACATAATCGTAATGTCGCATAGTTTTCAACAATAGCAGTGCGTGTGTTGCGTCTCGTTCACTGGGACAGTATCTAATGTCGTGGTTAAAGGCTAGGTTTGCGTCTCGTTCACTGGGACAGTATCTTATGTCGTGGTTAAAGGCTAGGTTTATATTACAGGTTAAACCACAAACATCAGTCTAACATTTCGAGGGTTTAACGCAAGACTATCGAAAAAACTCCTATGTATTTATATAGGAGTTACGATAGTCTTGCACTGAACTCTCGACTTACATGTTTATATAGGAGTTACGATAGTCTTGCACTGAACCCTCGACTTACATGTTTATATAGGAGTTACGATAGTCTTGCACTGAACTCTCGACTTACATGTTTATATAGGAGTTACGATAGTCTTGCACTGAACCCTCGACTTACATGTTTATATAGGAGTTACGATAGTCTTGCACTGAACCCTCGACTTACATGTTTATATAGGAGTTACGATAGTCTTGCACTGAACCCTCGACTTACATGTTTATTATATCCGGACTGACTTTAAACTCACTCATTACTCGTACGCATCGTTTATTTTATTTGTATTACAAAGATATCAGATTAACTTTTATTTCAATTCAATGTTTAATGTCACCCCAGTTTTTACAGCAGTTGCGCTACCGACATTTATATCATTTTTGTTAAGTAATATGAGTCGATTATCAAGTGTTGAGATTAATGACATTTTTAACTTTGTAACTAACATATCTTCACTCCGGTGTAGCGTAACATATCAAAATGATGAGTATTACTTTGTTGTTGTTTATGATGGGGACTTCAGTCACAGTCAGGGTCATGTCGTGACTTCTAAAGGAGAAGGAATAAGTTGATATAGGGAACGCTACATACATAAGACAGTGCCTCCCCACGCAGACCTCCGGGAAAACAACGATCCATAAGACATAAGGCACTTGATGAGGTTAAAGGGTACATACGTTAGGGAACAGAGGCGCAATGAATGGCATGGCAGACCATAAGGAATAACTAGGAGAATCGAAGAGGACAGTGATGGAAGGGGGAGGGGGGATTAATGGATGGAAAATATCACAGGACAAGTCAAGGCAGCTGGCAACAATAGGCCGAAACTGGGCAGAAAATAACCTGAACACCATATAAAGTGAAAGAATGGCACAGGGGAACGATAAATATAAAATACATTCAAAACACAAATAATAATCATACAGCGAATAGTTCTAAAACTATCAAGGTAGAGAAAGACCCTAGGTGTCCGTTCTATCGTTATGGTGGCAACAGGCGGAGCGCAATCAGTGACCATCTGAGCAAACCCGTCCCAGATTAACGACCATCTTATCTTCGTGGTGTCAACAACGGCGCGAGACGCCTTGAATCAATGCGTACGACGGTACGAGCCTTACATGCCTTCGTACATGCACTTCATTTATGTTAGCCTTTGTCAAAATTTGTAAATAAATCACAACGAATGATTTCAATATGGATAATACTGGGTGGAGCGTTCGATCGTTAGTCTAAGAACAAGTCCTCATAATTTGCCGTTTGGATATACTTATATGAGATTACGAAATGAACTTGTCTGTCAAAATTGGTCTATTGAACATCTTGAAACGTGTATTCAGCAGACGGAAAGTACAATACTTCCATTTAATTACATACTTATGTATGATATACAACAGTTAACGGTATGCTGTCGAGTACCAACGTATAATAATAATAATAAACTTTACAGAAAAATTATCACATGTTGTATGGGAACTTCAAATGCACTTGTTTACGCTGAAGTATGCCTGAGTATTTGTGTTGATAATATTGTACCATTGAGACAGAAGATATATCAACCAACCTATGTTATATCATACATACGAAGATGAGTACCCTTGTAGTATCGTCTTTCCGTGTTTTAAAGATGTATCTGGCTCATCTGAACATAAAAAGAGAGCCGCTGTGCGATTTCCAACCTCTTTTAGTGACGTCTTTCCCAGAAAACGTCACATGTGACGTAACTATGTACTTATAGTAAGCAATATTGCCCCATATGGCAATATGAAAAGGAAGTGACCATATGGAGTAGATATTGTTTCCTGCTTGCAAAAAGTAACATCACATGTTGCGATTTCTTGAAATGACGTCACTTACAGAAGAGGTTGTAAATCCCATAGCAGCGCTAAAATGTTATATGTGGCTTTATCCAGTATTGTTGTTACATTGGCTAAAACATCTCTAATAAGAACCATTGCAATGTATAACCGATTGAAAATATCCTTATGTTTACCAAATTACTAACCGACAAAACTTGTAAAATAGCCTGATTGTTAAAAAACTGGATATTTTTTAAATCTTTCTTCAACAATTGTGGATTAATTAATACATTATGAGTACATTCTTAGTTAATACATGTTTTATATGATCCTATTTAGAACAGGGCAAATACATTTAAAGAGGCTATCTTACAGAATAAGTTGTTTTTTTCGGGTATACATTTAAAGTGGGTATCCTGCAGAATATCCTGGAATACTTTCAGATGTAGTTTTTAAAGCAGCTGCTCTACAGACCCATTAATACACAATACTGTCCGGGGAGACTACACTACATACTAACACGTAATACTACAGACAAAACATGTAAAGGTGCTGGCAGCAATCGAATAACGGTATATATGTCGTGTAGTTAGTTTCATAAATCTAAAATTTCTTATGCACAAATAAACCATTACTTTTAGCTACAATGTAGTTATAATCTGCCATATGTAGGGGAGGGTCCTAGATAATGTTGCTAAAACTTTTGGCCAATTTTGGGAATTCTGTCTTGCATCCTTCCTATTGGTCAATTTTAGCACCGCGCTCAGAACCAGCCAATCAGTGCCCTGGATTTAGAAACCGGTCTCGGAACTCCAAAATCCCGGTAAAACCAAAAAACTAAGTTTAATGATTTCAGTAATCAGCGTACTTTCATATAATGTATGTACTGCTGACAAGGTTGAGTGAACACATATTTTTCAAAAAGACTACCATTTAAGAAAACCGCTGCGTGAATTATTCATAATTAGATTTGGTTTTTATATTGCTTCCGTACTTGAATCAAAAGACGTTTATGATTGAAACAAATGAAAATGCAAGTGTCCACTTGAACAGTTAACTGTGCGAGATTACAAACTGTAATAACATTTATTGCCTCAAAGTTTAAATTCCATCAATTTTTTGTTTCTATAATTGATTGGACTTCAGCAATGTTGCTAATTAACTTCAAACGGAAGACTAGAGCGAGTAATGCAGTTAGATTGCACCTGCAAAAATGCTAACATCACGTCTGATCGATGAGACGATTTATCTTGACGTAAAACAACATGCAACACTGAGATATAATTGTGCTTGAAGTGCAATAAGTCGAACGTTAATCTCACTATTATATCGTCTTTTCTAAAACCAATTTGTAAGACTAACTATCGAGGTTTACCCCGCCCGACATTTTTTCAGTTCTGCAAAAGATCATGTCAGTGATATCACGCCGTAGTCACGTGACAGAAAGCCTCACACCCCAGTAACGTTACCCAGACCCGGTGACAACAAGTCCTGGTACTATAACTTTACCGACCTATGTACGTCGCAGCCCGGGACCGAACCCCCCAAACATGTGACGTATGCTCTAACGTCGAGATACCAGGCTGGTTATATACATTGTACATGAATGTCTAGAATAGCAGACTGGTTTGAATAATACATGGTTTCGCATACTCCATTTTAATTCAACGTGCAAAAAGAGATACGAGACCTGACATTTATTTCGGATGATACCAAGTATTCGGATAAAATGTTGTCGAATAAACGAGATCCGACTTTTTCATCGTTTTTGGTTCAGGAATATTTGCAAAATAGCATCATCAGTGACAAGGTAAATGTTACAAGCAATCAGTATGGGTGAGTAAAGTTTGGTAATAAAACTGTTAAACGATTACACAGACCATTTAATGGATGCTTACAGTTTGATTACCGGAATATAAATAACACAAATAATAAACATTACAACATCAATGTAATTAGTTTTGAAGTCTTGTCTTAAAATTGCCTTTAATATATTAATTATGTAAACAATGTAAATAATGTACGCGCATGTTCGTCTGTGTACACACTAATTATGGAACTGTATCGTATAATTAACTTAACGTAAAATACGCAGGAAACTTCAGTTGTTTCCATAGCAACGAAACTGTACACTCTTGGAAGGAATATTACAATGATATCACTAGTTTAGATTCATTTCTGCGAAAAAAGTAAGTGAACTAAATAATTTAGAATTTGAATGAATAAAAAATGTGTATATGATTATCTAACGTGTTGTTGTTGAGTTTTTACGCCGTTTATACCTAACCAGTGTTCCTGGGATACCAATCATTACTAACCACTTCCTCCAACAACTGACCACTTCCGCCGACAACTGACCACTCTCACCAGCAACTGACCACTCTCACAAACAACTGACCACTCTCACCAGCAACTGACCACTCCCGCAAGCAACTGACCACTCACAAGCAACTGACCACTCTCACAAACTGACCACTCTCACCAGCAACTGACCACTCCCACAAGCAACTGACCACCCCCACAAGCAACTGACCACCCCCACAAGCAACTGACCACCCCCACAAGCAACTGACCACTCTCATCAGCAACTGACCACTCTCACCAGCAACTGACCACCCCCACAAGCAACTGACCATTCCCACAAGCAACTGACCACCCCCACAAGCAACTGACCACTCTCATCAGCAACTGACCACTCTCACCAGCAACTGACCACCCCCACAAGCAACTGACCACTCTCGACAGCAACTGACCACCCCCACAAGCAACTGACCACTCTCACCAGCAACTGACCACTCCCACAAGCAACTGACCAATTCCGCCAGCAACTGACCATTTCCTCAAAAGGGGAGGACAAATGACTTATGATCAGATTGTCATATTGACTTCAGCCACCAAAATTGGCAGTCGGTGTCCGGCAACTGATCTATCCGGACACATTGCATGTTGTCATGACAACCATTTCTGTATGGAACGATGTGTAGATATCCCCTAATCTTTTCATGTTCTTACTCCGATATTTATCATGTGACCATGGTGCAAGTCATGTGACCTGCTGGTTAAATCCACGCACTTCAACATTTCAGTGACTTCAGAGGAACTATTTACAGACGACAGAAGTTAACATCAAATAAATGACATCGACTTACCAAGCAACAATGTAAGATGATTGCATACCGCATGTTTAATGTATGAAAGTTGAATCGGAAACTCGCACTTAGCAGTTGTTATAACTGTCCCACGTTGAGGATAGCTCGTGGTTAGTGCTGTAAGACACGCCTGCAAACATCTGTTATGTCTGGGAGTCACCAGAAGGCGCGAAATGAGGACATCTATATTGTTACAGCTCATTCTTGTGAGGTGACAACATATTCCTGATCCAATGTACTGGCCTGTTTCCGCTAGCTTGATGACTTCACCGGACTGTACCGAACAAATAGCTAAAGCGGATTATTACACAACTGTAATTAAATTTGATCTTGGTCAGTAGGTCACGTGACTCAACTTCGGATCTAGGACAGAAAACCGTTATAGCAAAAAGGGTTTTTGTTTGTTTTTAAAATAACAATACTAGAAATGGTACAAACGCCATGTTTCTACAAACGAATAAATCGAAGTAGCATAATATTAGCATAACTTATCACAGTCGAAATCACCAATCAGACATCAGTCTCAAAACAAAGTCATCTGATTGGTTGCTACTGAGCGTTACCTTAAAACAGACCAATCAAAAGCCTGCATTCTGTGATTAGTGTAGGTTAATTACCTGTTTGATACCCTGCCAACACTCTCGTAACAATGCATTATAAATGATGAGTGTTTTTTAACAATTAGCTTTGAGATTAATTGGGAGTAAAAACTTCTCATCGAGTTAATTGCATTCCATCTAGTTCATCATTTAATCACACGCGCTAGATTTCAGCAAAGATGCGTGAAGACAACGTTCGGTATGAATGTGACGCGGTATCTCTGTCACGCCCACTACACAATCATTCAATTTCATTTCTTTTTCACTATCTTAATCGTGTTTCTCATAGTTTTACATCAAGTTTTCAGTTCTATATAGCCACCAGTTGGCCTAATTAGTTATATTTTAATTCATTAACAACAACAACAACAACAACAAAAACAACAACAACCTTTATTACTCTCAATTCAGGCATTACATGAAAATATGAAAAATCACCAATCATACATCAGTCTCAGAACGAAGTCATCTGATTGGTTGCTACTGAGCGTTGCCTAAAACGGACCAATCAAAAGCCTGCATTCTGTGACTGGTCTCTAAACTTGTGTTTTAACCAGTACTAAGTGTGACTTTCCGCAAACTGACAATCACGAGGGAAACCCGAGCCATTAGCAGAGAAACATGTATAAATATAATCAGTAACTTTAAACAAACACATGACGTTATAATTGGCCAATACGTTCGTCATGTGGAACACCATTTACAAAATGGACATCTTAAATTATTAACTGCCTTGAAGGTAATACCTACATATTACACACTAAATGAAACTTGATAACGTCAGTCAGTCTGTCAGTTAAATATGTTTTCAAAACCACAGGAAAACCTCACTTAAAGACCACCTCACAACTCAGAACACAACTTTCAAGTCCATTTTCACTATTCTGCTATTTATTCAATCTCAAAGTTAAAGCCAGCACAATATTAAGATCACTTTTCAAGAGTCCCAGGGGTGGTCTCTTTATTGAGATTTTACTGTATATTCATACTGATGCGGTACAAACTACAAATCTAAACAGTACGGACCGGTATGAGGAAATACCATGTACGTAACGCAGACATGCTGGAGTTAACTCAGTCACTTATATATACCTGACGACATCACGATGTACTCTCAAAAGATTCGAATTCTCTACATGCAAAACCCACAGATTTATCAAGATGTATAACTGTAATCGTTACACCATGTAAATGTTGGTTAATGTTTGTGTCACACACAAAAACAACAGCAGGTGAACGAACTCATATTTTATGTACTTTGTATAATAAACGGATACTTCTGTTGAGATGTAAGCTAGAAATACATTAAGTGACGGCCTCTCGTAAGGACCATTGTACTGTCATTCCTCATAGTGTAGTACGTCACGAATTCATTGTACTGTCATTCCTCATAGTGTAGTACGTCACGAATTGCTGGCGAAAACATACGCGAGGCCGTCGTTAACTTGCAGACACGTCTCACAGCACGTTATACCGTCACGTGTCGCTAATTGTCAGCGCCTAGCAACAATGTCATGGATTCCGTCGTTAACTTACAGACACGTCACAGCACGTTATACCGTCACGTGTCGCTAATTGTCGGCGACTAGCAACAATGTCATGGATTCCGTCGTTAACTTACAGACACGTCTCACAGCACGTTATACCGTCACGTGTCGCTAATTGTCGGCGCCTAGCAACAATGTCATGGATTCCGTCGTTAACTTACAGACACGTCACAGCACGTTATACCGTCACGTGTCGCTAATTGTCGGCGACTAGCAACAATGTTACGGGATTGCGTCGTTAACTTACATATACGTCTCACAGCACGTTATACCGTCACGTGTCGCTAATTGTCGGCGCCTAGCAACAATGTCATGGATTCCGTCGTTAACTTACAGACACGTCACAGCACGTTATACCGTCACGTGTCGCTAATTGTCGGCGACTAGCAACAATGTTACGGGATTGCGTCGTTAACTTACATATACGTCTCACAGAATGTTATACCGTCACGGGTCGCTAATTGTCGGCGCCCAGCAACAATGTCATGGATTCCGTCATTAACTTGATAATATCTACCAAACTATGTGAAACTAAGTTAAACAATAGAATAAGCGTAGTCCTAACTTTAATAGAGACATTGTGCAATTAAGACAACTTTATTCAAGGTAGTTATATATAGATTTTAATATCAGTTTTAATTTACTTGTGTACGTGTTTCCTCTCTGTGAATTTATACACAACAAAATGTGTCACTAGTAAAATGACGGGTGTCCCTGGAGTGCAATGACCTTACCCGTGACATTGGATGGTACAGACCGAACCTTTGTGCGTGACACATTCTTATTATGAGTAAACTTTCATTCTGCTGATTGTCAAGTGATTCTGAAGGACGCACAGACGGACGGACGGACGGATTATCTCACAAAGTATAGAAAGCCAACTAATTAAGACATAACTTTTGAACCAGCCCAATGATTGTGTTAGTTGATCGGCTGGTACAGATGCGATGTATACATGTTTTATATACAATAAAAACTGATTACTTGCGTACGGGCGTACAAGGTACATAACTTCAAGGACGTTACGTTTCATAGAATAAATCCATATATGGTAGATATCATTATTACTGTTTAATTTGCATAGTATCATACACAGAGTCCTCGCCTCCCTGACACACAGGTTAAATCATCTCGTCACAAGCTGATGTAAGGAATATTTACATATAGTACACTATTAAAATGATATCCTAGCATTTAAAACACGTACTAACATTGTATCATGATAGAGGTTGAGGTTGTCACCACTCTACCTTACTAAGATCTACATGTATACGGTTAAATCAGATTTCTAGTTAAGGAACTAATTTTCGCTTTTCGTTACATTTGCAAAATAAATGCATGATTAATGTTAATATTTGTAAGTCGCGTTCATTGTACGACCAACTGAACGTAGAAACCCGCGCACATTCACCTGATAACTTCAATTCGCGGAAAAATGCCTGCGCGAAAATATCTCAATTAACGGTTCACAATGAAAAAAAACGCAAAACAAACCTATCTTCTTCTTCGTTCCAGTGCGTATAAGTAAATTGCATGTCCACCTCTCGCTATGGATGATAATACGAGATATGTCTGACAATATGACGCGAAACAAACGCGGAAATGTCAGACAATATATTGCTAACAAAACCATCGTAAAGTCAACACGATGATTTAACCATGAACTTCCGCATACAAAGTCAGACATTGTTTTATGTAAAGCGACATGTTATGGATAAAAAGAGTCGGTGATCATGTCAAACAAAACCAATTGTTTAGTTTGGTGTTAACTTGTCCATCATACTGTGATACCTCACCACAGACACGTGACCTGATACCACACCACAGACACGTGACCTGATACCACAATACAGACACGTGACCTGATACCTCACCACAGACACGTGACCTGATACCACAATACAGACACGTGACCTGATACCACACCACAGACACGTGACCTGATACCACAATACAGACACGTGACCTGATACCACATCACAGACACGTAACTTTGGTGTCGTGGGCGGGATCGAACCCGTAAATTTTCAAGTACAACTTCGACGACTTTTGTACGTCGCGGGCGGTTAGGCGAACCCACCACCACTTGTCACAGACACGAACTGTTGATAGAGAACCACCATTTGTTGTTGCTTTTTCTGTAAAAGCCTCGTTTCAACAGTATTTCACTCACATACAAACAAACAGTTGACCAAATCTTGAAATTTATGAATTTGTTGGAATTTCACACCGTTTTTCAAAAGTAATTTCAGTTCAGCAAGTTTATGTAAGTATCCCTGGGTTACCAGCAAGTTTATGTAAGTATCCCTGGGTTACCAGCAAGTTTATGTAAGTATCCCAGGGTTACCAGCAAGTTTATGTAAGTATCCCTGGGTTACCAGCAAGTTTATGTAAGTATCCCAGGGTTACCAGCAAGTTTATGTAAGTATCCCTGGGTTACCAGCAAGTTTATGTAAGTATCCCTGGGTTACCAGCAAGTTTATGTAAGTATCCCTGGGTTACCAGCAAGTTTATGTAAGTATCCCTGGGTTACCAGCAAGTTTATGTAAGTATCCCAGGGTTACCAGCAAGTTTATGTAAGTATCCCTGGGTTACCAGCAAGTTTATGTAAGTATCCCAGGGTTACCAGCAAGTTTATGTAAGTATCCCAGGGTTACCAGCAAGTTTATGTAAGTATCCCAGGGTTACCAGCAAGTTTATGTAAGTATCCCTGGGTTACCAGCAAGTTTATGTAAGTATCCCTGGGTTACCAGCAAGTTTATGTAAGTATCCCTGGGTTACCAGCAAGTTTATGTAAGTATCCCTGGATTACCAGCAAGTTTATGTAAGTATCCCTGGGTTACCAGCAAGTTTATGTAAGTATCACTGGGTTACCAGCAAGTGACAATTTCCCTACATGATCAGAACGAAATAAAAGCATCTAGAAACATGCTGATGTTTATAAAAGATTCATTCACAGACCTTGCAGCTGGTAACCATTAACTGTAACTGATAAACAGAAACACACAGTACACATTGTTGAACAGGGAGTAGACATGTCTGCAATGAAACCACAAAAACTGGTACAATAGAACAAAGACCCCAACAAAACCACAAAAATCTGCTATTACATGCATGTATATATACAAGAATGAAGTCAGATATACACAAAGTCGTATCTCGTTTATTCGACAACCTTCTATCCGAATACTTGGTATCATCCGAAATGAATATCAGGACCGATGTATCTTCTTAGGTATGTCGAATTGAAATGGTCAATTCGAAACCATGTATTATTCCAAATAAAATTTCGGACCCGATGAATTCGAATGAACGAGGTCCGACTGTAGCTAGGTTGTAGTTTTGTACCGTTTTTCATACACCGTTTTTCATACACCATTTTTCATACACCGTTTTTCATACACCGTTTTTCATACACCGTTTTTCATACACCACTTTTCATACACCATTTTTCATACACCGTTTTTCATACACCGTTTTTCATACACCACTTTTCATACACCATTTTTCATACACCGTTTTTCATACACCGTTTTTCATACACCACTTTTCATACACCGTTTTTCATACACCGTTTTTCATACACCGTTTTTCATACACCACTTTTCATACACCATTTTTCATACACCGTTTTTCATACACCATTTTTCATACACCATTTTTCATACACCTTTTTTCAGCCATGTACTACAAAAAGTTGACCTGTCCAGTGATCTGGGTTACCGTCCAGTACTGACCTGTTCTTTCTTCAAGCGACACACATCTTCCTCACATGAATCAGAGGCGGAGGACAAATTACTTTCGATTTATGTTTTATCTTCAATCAAACTGAGCAGACGAGCATCTCCGGGTACTCGAACCTACGATCTGCTGATTGGAAGTCGAGTGCTCGACCGACGGAACCAACCATACGGCAGCCGGAGCATACAATACACAGACCATTATACAATACACAATTCATTGACTTTATCGCAGAGATAGAATAAATGTCCGAAACTGTTGGACCTATCAAAAAACATCTGAAACCCAAAAAGTTCTTTCAAATCCGCTAAATATCGAACATATTGCAAAAGTCTTCGATATATTTCTCTCAGTATAATTGTGTGTAATTTACCAATTATATTTTAATTATCGTTTCATCATTTGAATTTTATATGAATTTTATTTATATTCATTGATTTGTACTAATAATTTTCGTTAACTAAGATCAATCATGCTAAATACGAGTACAGTAACAAAGTTTATATCAATGACGAACATCTGGGGATTCTAGGGACAAGATGATGTATGAACAAGGAAGGGTCCCACGTGACCTGTAGAGCACAGTGCTCGGCAACGTATGCTGCAGGAACGCTCGCTTTAAGTAAGCTTATTTGGCTCTTAACTTTTCATACTGGGCGGATTTTCTTCAAATTACGCGCACAATTCCCGCTGAGGGAAGTCGTTCACTCGGCTTTTGAGACTTTACTTTTAATCTTGCCGTTCAAATTGGCAATTTATGTTCAACTGATCGTTGGAAGTATGAAATGTAGATTCGGTACATGGCATTTTGCTGAAACTAGCGTTACGTGAACTTCCAACCAATCATCTGCTTACTTATACCCATAACACAACTTGGAGTTCTTACCCAGCGTCTACTGCACCATTCATCAATAATAATAATAAATTATATATTTTCAGTCATACAATGTGCACAAGTGACCAAACCAGTTGTTCTGGAATTAATTAATCAACGATTATTAACTTAATCCATTTAATTAGGTAACATACATGGCGGGTTTATTAGCATTTCTGACCATATGGAGCAATGGCGCAGTAGGCGGTTACTCAGAAAGACACAGTGCATTCCAAGAATAATGTGATAGTCATCACCTCATTTATCTAAGATACAGTAAAACCTCTATAAATAGATCATCTAAATATTAAGAACACAATTTTCAAGTCCATTTTCACTGCTCTTTATTTAACCTCAATATTAAGACCACCTCAATATGAAGACCAGTTTTCATGGGTCTCAAGGGAGGTCTTATTATTGAGGTTTCACTGTAGTGTAAGGTGAGACAAAACGCCCATATTAAGCAATATTTTACGATACAATAATAACCATCAGTTTGATCAAGACATAACTGGCTATGCGTGCAAGTTTGCACAAGACCTATACATTAATAACATATTTAACGCGAGATACGAAACGAGATAAAGCTCAATTAATTGAACATAACTTAAGGGGCAATAACCTTTAAACATTATATATTTATAAATAACTTATGGTAAAATGTAGTACACTTTCTCGATCATGTAAGCACTGCATAAATACCGTCAAACAAACGCACAAATGGCAAAAATCGAGAATACAAGGTGTACGAGACAATACTGTAAAATTAACTAATCAGCGTTTACACAAAATAGTGTAAAATTACAAAAATGACAATTAAAAACTTATATTTGAAGATACAAGTTTAAATTGTTCATGGTATTCACATCTGCGTAAGACGTCACAAAAAGAATATCGCGCGGAACGTTAAATCTAACGATGTCAGAATTTTTACGCGTAGGCCTTTTACCTCGTATGGGCATTTTGTCCCACCTTACCTAGCCCCGCATACGTGTCTCTGTACTCCGACTTTTACACGCGTCGTTCGTAACAGAGCCACGCACAAGCCTATAGTAAAAACCTGGGATTATGCCGCATGATTTTAACGGCACTATTATGGCGTCTTTATTATCGACCGAACAGACGTTTGAGGGTGCGGAAAAACTGTAAATGCAGTGGAAAGACCGGCGGTGTCCAACTTCTATTTACTTTTGTGAATGGTTTAGCAGGACGTTGTACAGCGACAGTATAGAGACGTAACGTCCGTGGCTGGACTAACCTTACCCTACATGAATCAACCATGCATCCGAAGTATTGCCCCACCCCCACTCTCCTAGCTCATGTATTCGCGCCTTTCGGTTGATTCTCTACAGTCTTTATAAAATAATAGCGCAGCGTGTTTAACAAATTATAGAAAAACTACGAAATGTTGGAGATTATTACACAAAATGCTTGAGATTTATTCACACACAAAAACCCAGCAAAATGCACTTCCGTTGAAGCTTTCACGTGGTTTTCGCGCCTTTATGTCAGCTACAAGATTGAAACCCGCTACAGTTCTGTCATTTATAGTCCATCACGATGCTTAAATCTTTTTTATCATTTTACAACACCTCCTTCCAATCAACCACTCATTTATTCTGAAGCATCTGTTCGATTGTTACAACTTAAAGTTCTTGCATACTTCAGATTTTTTTAAATTTTTTGTTTCTTTTGATACGAAACTACGGTGTTTTTACATGATGTTAGCTCGAGTCTGCAAGACTTAAACCCCGTCCCTTTAAGTAAAAACTCACAACAACAATCAAACCCTGCAATGAGTCGGCTTACAGCATCACAAAGAAATGTGTGATCAACAAACAGGATTCCTGTTATACTAGGACAGAATGCCTGAAATATACAGATGTGATTTTTTTCTGTTTAAATTAAAAACAAATAATGTAATTAAGAGAAGATTGTGTACAGGTCACGTGGTGTAATTAAGAGAACATTGTGTACAGGTGACTTGGTGTAATTAAGAGAAGATTGTGTACAGGTCACGTGGTGTAACAAAATACGAATTGTTTAATCACTACAACAGAAGATACCTTGAAGTAATGAACATTAACACATTTTTAGCACTGTGAAATTTAAGTTTTATGCAAACAATACCGGTGTGAAGTTAGCAGTAACAGCAGTATTTCTGCTGTAAATCAATATTAATGGTTATTGCTAATGTACGGTTATAGGCCTATTCTGTAATGTAATTACTTTCAGTAAAATGCAGTATTATCCTTCAATGTTATTGCTAGCAGCAGTACAATCCTCTCACTCATATCCCTCCTATTGCTTGTAGCATCAACAATGAATCTAAATCTGATCATTCTCTTACTGCTAGCAATATTATCTGCATTGTTGCTTATTACTGCTATTTTCATTGATTTGATACTATTGCCTCTTCCAGCAGTAATACTGCTGTTACTACTGTTACTGTTTTTACTGCTGTTACTGTTGTTACTGTTTTACTGCTGTTACTGTTTTTTTACTGCTTTACTGCTGTTACTGCTGTTACTGTTTTACTGCTGTTACTGTTTTTTTACTGCTTTACTGCTGTTACTGCTGTTACGGCTGCTACTGTTTTTACTGCTGTTACTGTTTTTTTACTGCTTTACTGCTGTTACTGCTGTTACGGCTGCTACTGTTTTACTGATGTTACTGTTTTTTTTACTGCTTTACTGCTGTTACGGCTGCTACTGTTTTTACTGCTGTTACTGTTTTTACTGCTGTTACTGTTTTACTGCTGTTACTGCTGTTACTGTTTTTACTGCTGTTACTGTTGTTATTGCTGTTATTGCTGTTCTTACTGTTACTGTTGTTACTGCTGTTACTGCTGGTACTGCTGACTTCACACCGGTCCAAACAATGAGGAACTTTATCAATGACTTCATCATCCAAGTGAATACCCGACATGCCTCAGCGACTTTCACCTAATTGTATCTTCACATAAATTATTCGAGACGTAAAAAATTGAAACATTAATGGTACATTTAAAGATGCATAGTTGTCAACTTTGATGGCGATAGTATCTTAGATAGGGGGGAGTAATATATGTATCGTTTATTCAATCCAACCACTTACTTTGTAATGCAAAACTTTGTAAAAGTGTGAGCATAAATTATACTTAACGACTTGTCGATAATATACATTTGACAAGTTCAGCACAAGTTATGTCAGAAATGATGTATTAATTCAAACCTATTTACAACGTAAATCACGCCAAAAACGGTGTAATGCTATCTTGCAAAAATGTAACAAACTGATATGGTGATACTAAAATATTTCGTCATCAAGATTTGCACAAATTCTTTGAGGAAACCTCTGCGCCAGGACGGATTGATCGAGACTTTGTCGGTTGAATAGGGAGACCAGATACATAGTACAAGCTTGCCATTGGTCAGTTATAAAATTTAAAACTGAAATAGCCAATCAGAGGCGAGAAGAAGACCAGACAAAGAGTACAAGCTTGCCATTGGTCAATTATAAAATACAAGACTGAAATAGTCAATCAGAGGCGAGAAAGAGCACCCGGGGATCACCCCGCATCGCAGGAAAATGTCACTTTATGACCCTGGTTGTAACTTAACGTCCCATTACTTTAACGTTTCCAATATGATTATAAAACATAATGACTTGAAACATAGTGGCTACACAGTATGTTATGTTCACACAACAACGAAGTATTACAATGCCAGTAAAATATGCAACATCAACAACAAAGATGAAAACAACAGTGATGGAATCTGAATTCATTACCAAAGGCACATTCTACTATCAAAGCTAATAAAATCTTCATTCAATGTACGATTCAACAATTAACATGAAAACAGTACCGAAAACAAGTTCGACTCATTGAATGTCTGGCGGTTATAACTTAGATCGATTGCGCATGCGCATACAGTCGACAAAAAACTTCATGACGACTGCGTAATTGTTGAAAGTATGCATATAATGGAACACTACATTCCAGACGTTATCAGCATTTATATGTTAAAGGTTTTTAATTGATATCATTAGATAGCACAACGACAACTCAGCAAGGAATGGTGTGGAAAACTCATAATGTAAGAATCAATTATAACTAATTGTCACACATTATAGAGACATCTTTCGAATCAAAATGTGTCTTCATAGGGGATGTTTGTGTTTAACGACAATTCTCAACAGTAGTTCAGTCACGAACGGTGGTCAGTTGACATATCCAGTACTAGCCTGCTCCTCCGCAAGCAACTGACATCTCAACATTACTCGAAGGTGAAGGTCATATAACTGTGTATGCATCATCTCCACTCTCTCTATCTGCAGTGTCTTTATGTATGTGGCGTTCCATGTAGCAACTTATTCCTTCTCCTATTTTGTTTGCATCATCTCCAGCCAAACTGTCACATATTGCACATACCTCACACAGGTGGGTCCAAACTACGACGCTCAGACTGGCAGTCATGTGCTCCTCCGGAGCTTGGGTGCCAGATACTGGAACACCAGATAGCACACTGACAAAATGTCAAGTTTGGTTTTTAGGAACGTACATATTGCTCTTCTATGATAGTAAAATAGAGAGAATAAGTTACGACAGGGAATAATCGTAAGTTGCTACAGGAACGACACATACATAAGACAGTGCCTCCTCACATAGACCTCTGGGAAAACAACAATCCATAAAACATTAGGCACTTGAGGAGGCTCAATGGTATATACGTAAGGACACGGGGGCGCAAGGAATGACCTGGCGGACCATAAGGGATACCTAGGAGAATCAAAGAGGACAAACAAACCAAAATAAACTTCATTAAACTGTTTCACACGCGAATAATAGAACGACAAAAATTCAATTAAAAGATCACGGTTATATAAGTAAACTTAAACACTGGAAACATTACAGTTAATTGCTAAGAATACATTTGGTCTAGACACTCTGCTTACACTGAGAAGTAAACTGAGATGTGAACTTGGCATCTCGCCAATGTACCAGAACTATATCAACCGGGTGGTTTTTCACTCTAATTGTGTGTGTCAAGGTTTTTCCTCTATCTACTCATCAAGTAGTGAAACAATGACGTAATTAATTATGTGGGCAAATTAACCTGTCAATGTTAGAATGTTTATGTTAAAAAATTTGAAATACTTATCCTTTTCCCCAGACAATCACAAAGAAGTACGTTGTGTGCTATGGGATTAACAATCTCTTCTGTAAGTGACGTCATTTAAAGAAAATGCAACATGCGATGACACTATTTGCAAGCAGGAAACAATATTTACTCCATATGGTCACTTTGTTTTCATATTGCGATATGTGGCAAATATTACTTACTGTCAGTACATGGTGACGTCACATTTGAAGTTTTCTGGAAATGACGTCACTTAAGATGTTGGAAATCGTACAACGAGGCTCATTTCCAAGTAAGCAATGTTTTTTTTCGTTTTTCGGCGCAGCCGTACTATCATGGTTTTGCTATTTGCATACCAGTGTTGTGTAAACCAATCAAATCTTACGTTAACCACCTAAGCAATTTCTCTCCAACCGAACAACGTTTGTAACATTGACGCGAATTGGTTAACCTTTCGATAAAGGGTATGTTACCTTACCGAAATCCACTGAATTTCGGTGAGTTTACCGAAATCCATTTTGGATCTGGAGTGACCAGCAATCGTAACATCTCGGCATTTTTATGTCACACAGCACATCTTAACCTTCAAATTGCGTCGACAATCTATTTTGAAGATATTGCTTGTTAATCCTGACTTAAACCACTTTATAAGTAAGGTATTCAAATGCAGTCCTATCATTGGTCGGTTTTTAGATGGAACTCGGGAACAACCAATCAGATGATTGGGTTTTGAGACGGATCTCAAAGTTTAGTTTTATTGCTTTAGACAAATTTATCAACAACGGTTCAGGATTTTGTTTGAGTAGTTACCCGGACACCGGACCGGAAACAAATTATTCCAAACCTCCGAGTGTATTGCTTCGTACATACAACACATAACTAACACAAACTACAAAAGAGTAATTAAATCAATAAACATTGTACTATTATCTATAATACGTTTTCAAGACTCGGTTTAATGATAATATAATTTTAATACATGACAAACACATTTCATCTTAAGTCTAAATTTCACCAATCTAACCAAAGCACCACGGCTGATATATTTGCAATAGCAATTTCCGAAACGCATTGACACGTGGCGTTTTTTTCTATGATATATCTTGATCAAGTTAATCTTAAACTTAACCTCAAATTGTTCATAATCATTCGTAATTTATAAACCATTTATATAACATAAATGTCATTACCAAATTATGTGTTAGATATGAATATAGTATGTTTTACAAGTATACAATTTATTACACATTATTTCTCCCAAACATCATTACGTACAAGCTTGAATCTCATATCACAGACACAGCTAGCTAGTATACGAAACGCCGGTCGTGATAATTACACTTCGTTATTTCTCGAATTCACGAATTTCACAACTAGTTTCAACTTCGCGAATTCACGATTCCAACTTCCCGAATTCACGATTGTACTAAATACTGTGCTTGTAATACATGTAATATTAGTTTGCATTTTATGAATCACAAAAGGAGATACACAATGTATGATATTTTTTTGCATTTTATGAATTACAAAAGGAGATACACAATGTATGATATTTTAAGCACACTTTGTTGTTTCTATTATATAAATCGGCTCCTTCATTAGAGTGCAGTCAGATAATGTACAACAATCGTACCACGATATCCGACGTTTAGATTATTTTTTTACTGAGAATAAAGACAAACATATTTCAGCCGATATTATCGTAAAAATATCATGTCTTCAAAGTCAAAACGCCATAAAATATACTTGGCACAATATAAGTATCGACTTCGCTATGTTGAAAAGAAAACCCACACAACTACACTATACTTATATCACTATTTGTATTAAATATTTGTCTGACGTTTTGTAACTACCGTCATATATAATATTTTAATTTTCGCGATGCTCTGGTGACCTTTTTTCTCTCACCTATTATATATGGGGCAAAAAACATAGTAAAATGCCTAAATAAAATGTGTTGTGTTGTTGCTTAGATTGTAACGTAATTTGGCGTTACGTTTCGATGATGTACCGGGTAAGTTTGCGCGACGTCTTCAGCCTCTGATTGGTTGATTCAGAACACATTATGAATATTGACCAATGAAAATGCTTCATTTCTAACGTAAGACCAAAAACTTATATTTGACAACGAATGAATATAATAGTCACAAAATAGTCAACAAACAAAATAAAAACGCATCACTTTGATATTATAATATTTCTGTATACATGTATATCAAAGTTTGATAATATGCCCCGATAAGGTATTATCAACACAATGAATGAATCCTGATATGCTTATTGGTATTGTCAGATTTTAACAAAATCAGCTTAATTATATTTTACTACAATTTAGAATATTCTTCAATTAAACACCCTCCAAAGAGAAAATCAAAATAACTTATTTGAAAAGATGCACAGATCGTTCGATATTGAAACATATTATTGTTCGTTCTGTATGTACATGGGCACAAACTATTCCGTTTGTTTACATCTAAATGTGTACGTTTATGTTTCACGGACTAATAATCATTCTTAGTATTAATGGTTCATGGAAAGACGACTACTGTTTTTTATCGCTGTCGTCCTATTTGTTTACACATGTTGATGAATCTGTCAAGTACTCCATATCTTAGCATTTATTTCATGAATGGTATTTTAAATATGTAAAATTTCGATTTCAGTGATCATGTTCATTCAACGTTGACCTCACAAATACGGGTTTATTCACTGTAACACTCTGTGCTATATTATTTCTGGCGTTTGTATTAATTAGTATCTGATAAAAAAATAAAGTCAATTAAGAAAATAGGGAGTCGTGTTTACTTTTTAGATGAGTATGTTTTGATAAATTTATGGATAGATATATTTAACGCCATTAAAAACGCAACTTTATCATTTTAGTCGTTACTTAGTTACAAGTGGTAAAAGCGTTCTATTGTTACAAATGAGTAAATACAAACATTAATTAAACGATGACATTAGTATTCATATTTAATATTTGATAAAGTTTAGGAAATTATGTTTGAGAATTAAAAAACAATTATTTCTTTATAATGTCACCGTGTCACTTACAGAAGAGGTTGTAAATCCCAAGTCTGTACTCATATATTCATGACTCTTAATGGCCGCTTACTTGAGTTAGAACAACTCCTTACTAGTACTCACGCCTAATTCAATGATCGTGAAGATCGCGACATGACCTCACCTGGTCCGAGATTCGAGCTCAACACCTTCAGATCAGGACAAAAAACGCTCCACCCCTCAGATAGTATTCATTCCGTTAAAAAATATAAGCAAGATGGTATGAAAACTCTATTTTATTTTATCCAGTAAGCAACTGGAAACCCTTCGTCATGTGGTGCACGATACGTTTGCCTGAAAAATGTAATATTGCGGCAGGTAAAGTATTTATTGGTAATTTGTGAGAATATGCAGCTCATAAAATGTTTATATATTGTATGATAACATATAATGATCACGATGCTGCGTACTAATGATGCAGATATTACCCTTAACACACTTAGCTGTATCTTGACTTGTAAGTGCTTACAATGCACTAACGCAGAACTAACTACATCTTTGTTAAAGTTAAATGTGGGAAAATTGTGCATTTTTTTCTTGTCTAGTCATATATATAAAAAAAAACAAATTGTACACGTCTGTTTTGAATCAGCAAATAATTATTCAAACAGAAATGTGGTTACCAACACGTCTGATGCATGCTAAAGAACCCTGCTATCACCTTAATAGCTCAATTGGTCGAGTGCCTACTGTGAGAACGGATGTCACTGGTTCGATCCCTGGCCACGTCATACCAAAGACGTGAGAATTTTTACTGGTAGCTCCCTTGCTAGGCACTCAGTATATCAAGGGTAGTATCAGGAGATGAATAAGCCCAGTTAAGTATCTGTTAGTGTATAACTTGTTAGTCGCACACGAGCTGTGTAGCTTATGTTAAATGCTGATCATTATGAATTAGCGGTGTAGGTCAAATGACTTTAAAGTTTTATCTTCACTTACATCTGTTGCCATGGATAACTTACGCTGCTTCTGCTTTTAGACCCAAAGTACCCCCCCCCCCCTTCACCCTCCGCCCCAAATTGGTACTCGAGGACTAACCGGGTAGGCTGAACAAATCTATAACCGGTAGATATGTTTACATATAATACGTATAATGAATACACTCAGTGTTATATTTAGCTTAAGAAACGCAATAAACATAAACTTATGTGGGAAATGCACAAAAAAATAATCAGATTAAATATACAGAGAAGACTATTCAACAAAATCAATCAAAATATTTTAGAACATTTAATCTTGCCTATTCATCTTTTGCTTGATTGCAGAAATCTCCAGCCCGCCTTCGCTGCCGGCTTATCAGCTAGTTCTAAGACATAACAAGGTCTTTGAAAAAAGAAATTTGCATCTTATGTGCAAGTAAACAATTATATTCTGAAGAAACGTTCACGATGTAATAAACCATCCTAGTTTTAAGGCATTGCAAGAAAATATAAATTCTTCGTATGTGTAGCTTCAAAAAACCATATGGCTTTGTCTGTAAGATGATTGTATCAAACATCGAACAATTGCGCGTAACATACACGTGTTTATAATTAGAACTATTGCACCGAATAAACTAACATTTCAAGTGTTTCGGAACGACGATTGTGTGCAGGATAATACCCAGTAATCGCAGGAAAACTACAAAGCTGTTATTTCAGAAACGTTCGCGAGGAATCGTTACGGTCTTGTGTTAATTTAACCACAAAACTGAAAGTAGAAATTCGCGAACATTTAAACTCGCGAAACAACTTGATAACATCAATTCGCGAAATATTGGACTCGCGAAAATATCCAATTTTACGGAATAAAAATATTGCTTGATAATTCTTAATAATCTTTACAGAAAAGGGTGTGATGATGTAAAGTATTCCAACAAACAGCGTAACAATATTTCTCATTCTCCAGTAATAGGCCCTCTTTATTTTTGTCTTTGTTTGGTAAAGCAACGTTTAGGTAGGTATTATGTATTATTTTTAGATTATTTTCATCAGCCTATGAATGGTTAACACTACTATGACACTAATGCTAACCATTAATTTACTGCTAAAATTTCCATTTAGTCCCCTTAAAACACTTTTGGGTAGGTAGGGTTATGCCAAACAAACAAAAATTGATTTATTTATTACCTTATTCCAAATGTGTTATGTCCAAACACCTGGGTTCTGAGATTGTGCTTATATATTTATACGTAAGTAGGTCAAATGTCAAGGTCACGATGATATTTTTTAAGATTTCGTCGGGATGATAAAGCACGTGATTTGAGGATATATTTCCATGGAAAACGGCAAGCACGCCACTCGGCTTTTATTATTCTGTTCTACTAAACAGAGCATGATTAAAAGACAGTATTTGACTTGGAACTGTTTGAAAATTAATAATGTGCTATCAAAATGTGAGAATGTATTCCAGAGATACAAACAAGGGATATAGGACAAATATTGAATGGAGAATAACAAAGAGACAGCCAACTGTTGAAGCAGATACGGAAGATCGCGTATAGAAAGAAATGAGCGAATATGCTTAATATGTAACAATGGAGACTTAAAGGACGAGTTTCATTTTATTCTTACTTGTTGCAAATATCAAATTTTATGAAAGCAATACATAAATGAATATTACTGGCGAAAACCTAGTATATAAATTGGTTCAATCATTTAGTTAAAATAATATTGTAGTTTTAAAAAGATCGACAATGTACATACAAAGTGCTGTTAAATTACGCACTAATTTATTACGTTCTTGATTTGTTGTTATAACTATAATGCTTTTTTTAAATATTTATTCATATTGTATTACTGTCGTTTGTCATGTGTATTTAACTATTTCATTTGACTATATATGTTGTATATATAAACGTACATGTACTTACTCTCATAGAGTATGTTAATATTATTATTTTGTTAATTGTATACATTGGGTGATAAGTAGTATGTTCTGTTCTGTTAAATAGGAAGTGATACGTGGCAACATGGTGTCTACACGACCTTGGAGATATTTGTATCTCTATACCGGGGACTTTAACCTTTTTGCCAGCATGTCTACCAAGCTCTGAACCATTATTTATCTACATTTGAAACAAGACTTTACTTATATGGTAGAAACTGACCATACACGTCGTGACAAGTTTGGGACGGAAATATTTTGTTTGTGGTCAAGGTTACACTAAACAGGCGCGTATCTACATCAAAGCAAAGTAAGCCGTCGCGACCATAGCTGATCAAAAACAGAAACACACACGAAGAATGCAGTCGACAGTTGAGCATCTGTATGCACTTTAGGACATACATTTTCTGAATATAAAACGCTTAAAACAATTCATCAAACTTAATGTTGTTACAACTAAGTGACTAGTGAAGGGCAAGTCAGTAGCACAACATTGTTCAATGTTCACATAACCATGTTTGAACTTGTTCTCATAATCTATCTAAAATCTGTTTTATCTTTGTATTAAGTTACTGCATCACCTTGAAAAATAAAATATAAAACGCTTCAAACGTTTCTCTATTGCTTGTTCAAATGTCACCAGATTGCACCACGAACGTCCTAGAACAAGGATTTCCCGGGGTATCATGCGTCTAGACCCCCTAGATTGCATGCGTACTCATTGCGTACCATTTTCGGCTACGCCCCTGTGAAGAAATATCCGTTTAAAATTTTAGTGATTTTGTTGAACAGCTTTCTGATTGAAATTTCCATACATTTTGTTCGTGAAATGCCAACTGGTACATTATTCATTCACGACTTAAAACGTAATAAAAGTTTATCTATACTCTCACAAATGAAAACCACGTTTGTGTCTGTAATGTTATTGGTCATGAGCTATTAACGCATTATGTATGCACATTATCCCACGTGCAGTATGCATTAATTTAATTACAAATAATTTCCACGTAGGTGTTTAATGGTAAATATAAAACGAATATTAAGGGAATCCCCGTCTATAAATCGTATTTATGTGCAGGCAGAAACTGCATTTTGCAATGTCATTATTGCTTGTGTACAGAAATAGAGGTCACGTGATTAACAAACGAATCAAGTTCAAGAAAAAAAATACCGAAAATATAAAAATATGGAGTAGGCCTACGCATTTTTACGAGTATAAATCTACGGTCTATTGTCTGATAACACCTATTTACAAATAGTGCAAGTGACTGAGGTAAATGCATTATCACGAAGTTAATAATCTGTAAAAATATTTCAAAGTATAGTCATAATCATTACAACACATTGTACTGAAATTTGCATATTGCAGCTGTCGTATTGGGTTAGCAATGTGATAAAATAAACGCTGACTTCACAACTTCAGAACGTGCCGCAATGTCATAAAACTACTCGATGATGACGTCACAACTTCAGAACGTGCAACAATGTCATAATACTTCTTGATGACGTCACAACTTCAGAACGTGCCATAATGTCATAAAACTACTTGCTGACGTCACAACTTCAGAGCGTGCAACAATTTCATGATACTTCTTGATGACGTCACAACTTCGCGAACGTGACGCAACAACCAGGGGTGATGTGTGAAGTTATCAATATCAATAATGGTAACTAAGGGCGATTGATGATGTCATCAATATCAATAATTGTAACCACTTTCTTCAATATTAGCATCTAAGTATATATACCAACACAGATTACGTTTGGCTATCAGCCATGCTTCAATTGAATTCATTTCCTTCATATTTACCTGATTCAAATAGAATGCAAAATTATACAAAATACTCTTTCGTACTCAACAAACTATGGACTTAGTACCGTACATTAGTTACATGTTGCTCTAAGTTGGCCACCATGATTAAATTTCAAATATATTACATCGGCAATTATCTGCACCATTTACCACGATATGTTGATGTGAGTTCTATACTATACATCTTAATGGGTGACATTGTACTTGTTCAATCTACCTGGTGGGTCTGGTCGAATTTAAAAAATGAATTAAATATCAATTTATACAATCGTAAGTCTATGCTTGTTCTTTCTTTCGTTTCGAGAATTTATGGATTGTAAAAAATTTAAACACTTAACAAAAAATGCCAGTGTTAAAATAAGTAGTTTCTGTCAAAATTGCATTGTATCGCATTTTTTGCGTAAGTACTGATTTCTTACGATTCGATATGTTTTATCTAGATCTATGGATCAGTCTCTTACATATTCCGAGCTAGATAAATGTCAAGCAAATAAAATGGAGATACGAATCTAGTTTCTAAGCCTTGCCTAATTAAAATGTCATAAAATTGAGATCAAAAAGAGAAGTTTACAGCGCATGTGTTTCCTCTTAACAAAAATAAATAACATGGCAGAATTACGACATATTTGCATTAAAAAGTGAAATAAATTACAAATAATGTATTTCTGAATTGTAAATGTAACCAACGTTACACGCCGGTATTTCTGTACAATGACGGTTGTTTAAGTACAAATGTACGGTGTATACATATTTTATAGCGATACAGTGCTAGAGATATTCGATCAACTTGACCTTATAGCGATACAGTGACCTTGACCTATTGTGACCTTGACCTCTTGTCTCAGTTACGCTTTCTCCATTTATATACAAGATGAAAAGGTAAAACAATTGTCTGTATGTATATCTGTATTTCTTATTCCCCTACATATTAATATCACATGCGCAGATGTGCCATTTTGGTTTTCCCCCGCATGTGATATTTTACTATTTCAATATCACACGCGCATTGTTACAACAGATCAACTATACACCACAGACTAGAATGTGATATTACGTTATTTTACTTTAAAGTTTCTGATCTTTGGCTTAAAATAATACAGCCATCAAGGTCGCTCAGACGTTTATAAACTGTAAAGAGATAAAGCGTCCGTGTGAAACAGACATGATTACAATGTAGAGCAAGCAAAGTGTTCTTGTTATAATGTTCAAAAGATGTCCCCATTGTTATATTACTAAATTACTGTCGATTTTTTGTAAAAAAATGTCTCATCAAAATCTGTTTGAATCATAGCGTTCTAGTTGCAATATCATGATATTAAACGTTTAACCGGGCGATACAAATTTACTAAACCTTGAAAAGTGAATACGTTCTCTTTCTCGTGTTAAATAATTTTCATATGCGCTCGTGAAATTTTGTTTAACGACTATAAATCTTCAAAATATGTATACCGTCTTTACCACGTAAGTCTTAAAACATATAAAAAAAGTTGTAGGTAATTATTTCTGCATTAAATGTTCGCAGTCTCAAGTAAGTCATTCCCATCAATCATGTCCAATATATTGACAATTCTGATGAAATTTATGTAATTTTAATCATCAAAGCGTCTATCACATACAGATGCAGAATATGTACACGAATTAACAAGAAATATCTATAAAAAAGATGGTCGGCGCAATTTGAAGTATGCAAATTTGTTGCAATCTGAAGGTAAAATTTTGTTGTACAATATAAACAATTGCCTTAATGTTACGACCTGTAAGGGGAGATCACTGCGTAGGAGAGACTGGATACAAATAACTCCGTAGTGTGATTAGGCATAGACAAAGTGTAGTCTGTTTCAATATAGTTGATCATTACTTATTGCATAAGTCGTGAACTCAGACATTCATGTTAATAAACTTGTTACATAGCGATTTATCTGATTAAAACAATACAAATGTTTGCGACTGGTACATACAACCAAGAAAGTCTTCTTAATTCCAACACCGGACAATTCCCCGTGGTGATGACTAACAACACTACTTACTGGATACATCTTGAATTACACTATAGTAAAGTGTTTTATCTATTATAGTGTCACCTCTATTTAAAGGGCCAGCCATTTCTGACTTATGAGACACCTACTTTCTGGGCACATTTACCCAAAATTGTCAGTGAATGATATTAAACTAAATTATGACGCTCATTTTGCTTATATGTATAACTAACATGTTTTATATAACACATGGTTTCTAAAATTCACATTAAACGACTGTAGGGGATTATTAATATCTAAATAGTAAGATTTCGTTTTCCAATTTAATATTTATTTCATTATTTCACGGCACATTTATTACTGCGGAATTATAATTTGTTTGAAACCATCTGTAGATTATTTCCAGCTTAATCGCTGAAATACACGAAATTATTTATGCCACGAGCGCATTACTTGACATAATTCGCGATATTAAAAACTTATTAATGAATTCATAAAACTTGAAGTGCAACCGCGAGCATATTTGTTTAATCAGCCAATTTCTGTCTGCTCGTACTTAAGTGACATAGATTGAAATCTATTTCATCGAATAATATTCGTAAGACACCGGCAAATTCCGGCTAATTACGTCATTTTTGAAAATGGATACCAGATAGTCCGCAAATTCCGGTAAAATAATTGATTTTCATAAGGTTCCCGCCAATCGGCGAATTCCGGCAAACTACGTGCGTAATTTGAATTCCGGATTTTTGTTCAGGATACTTATCATGCAGCATTATGTTTATAGAATTAAACGAACGATGAAATATTTATAAGTATTGCATACTTTGTGTTGTTTTGTGGTTTTATTTGCCATTCAAAGAGCAGATTATTCATTTAAAGAATTATGTAGATTCGGACGCAACGTCATGATTTTGTAGCTTACTTTTGCATCTTGTTAACTATCGGAATTGCTATAAAAATAAAAGTAGACGACCGGTTTTAATCATTTCAATATTAAATGAACGTTGAAATATACATACATCTGTTAGAAAAAAACAAAAACAACGGAAAACTTTATTGTCACCAATACAGACTTTGTTGTGACACAGCTCATATATATCATTACGTCAAGACACATGTCCACACCAAACAGACAAATTTGGCGCGAAAACAACATAAAAGTGCACTGTACATTCACATACACATACGAAGTCAACCAGTCCATTCCCACAACAAAATAAGCACGTATTTATTCAATTATAGCAACATATTTTTAATTATAACCGAAAGCTAATCATAGACTTAACCTCTTATGAAGTCATAAAACAGTATGGCAACAATTACTTGGCATAGTTTTAACTCAAGCTTACCGCATTTATGTCATTTCTTATGGGTTTTTTATAAAACATTGAACTTATAATAGTTAATTTCGCATAAAGTCATTTTTGTCGAATTAAGCATTTTTTTACGGATTTGCACTCCAGAGTACACAAAGATCTAGTTTTCGGGATCAAGATCAAATATAGTTTCTTTCAAACTTTGAAAACTGAGAGAGATATTGTAGAGCTAGTTGTGCAATAGACACAACAACGTATGTGTTATAATACCCGGGCCGAGAAATGGGATTTGAACACTGATGTACTATTACGTAACTATATATAGACGAGTATATTCGATTTTACTAATTAGAAGTTAATTAATCTTTATGAATACAGTTCTTAAGCATGAAATAAGTGGTCGCGGTTTAGAATGCGGCCTGACACGTGATCCGCTGACGTCACATTCCCGGAATTAGGCCCGAGTACAAAGAGCACTGGGCCCGTATTCACTAACATTTTAAGCCTGATTTTGAGACTTAGTCTTATTAAAGTAATACTATGCTCATTTTTTGATCATTTGTTTACCTAACCAAACATGAAAAATATATTTCCCATGGATAAAACATCACTAAACATGCATTAACAAAGAATTAACTCATAATGTATTAATCCATATTTGTTGAAGAAAGATATGTATACATCATAAAATTAAAAAAGCTTCCAGTTTTTAACAGTCAGGCTATTTTACAGGTTTTGACTGTAAGTAATATGATAAAAAAAGATGTTTTCAATCGGTTTTAGATTGCAATGGCTCTTATTAGAGATGTTTTAGCCAATGTAACAACACTACTGAATAAAGCCAATTCAAACATGTTATGTTCAGATGAGCCAGATATATCTTTAAACATGTTTCAAAGTGGTTGAACAAGAAATCACTCACACAACTAGCTACCATTGCTACTGAACTATTCATACCAGCTTTCTTGATGCAACAATTCTCTCGTGAATTTGATTTTTTATCTAAGTTCATCGAAATAAAAGCTTAAGTCTCAAACTGTAATTTGAGACTGAAGTCTGAAAATTGTTAAGTGAATACATGCAGGCCCTGGTTTGTAAATCAGAATGTCGTCTGCGAGAGAGATTTATATAAATTGTAAACCTGTTTCGCATTCAATGAAAACTAAATATGTTAAGAGTGCACATGTACTCTATCGGTTTCCCTCTATTCTTTATATACTGTTAAAATCACCATTAAGGCCAACATTATATTGTTTATTTGGTATAACTCTACTCAGCAAAAGTTTGATGAAGGTAGGTAACCATATAGTTTCATTAGTTGTAGTATGGTCATATTAGCGTTAATATAGTTTGTTGCAAAAAAGTCTCATTCTGTTAGAAGGGGTCGTGTTATGGGTAGGTACTAGGTAGAATCATGTCAAACAAAATTTTTTTAATTATCGCCTGAAATTATTAAACACTAACATAAGTGTTACCTTCAGTACTTCATATATTAAACGCCATTAAAAACGCAACCAAACTATGTGCATTAATATATAGATACAGTGACATTACAAAGGCAAAATAATTCTTTATTTCTCAAACATAATTTCATAAAATTAATCATAAATGAAATAAAAATAATTGGTGTAGAGTTAGATAAAGTTTTGAAGAAGAGTTAACACATAGAAAACGGCAACATGCTTTCACAGTAAGTATCACAAAATGACGCTTTGTTCAAATAGTTGCGTTTTAATGGCGTCAAGTATAGAAACATCAATATTAAACGACGTCAGGAAATTAGTTGCATCAATAACAAGATATACATGTGTGTGTGAAAATGATGTAATTCTTGAAATACTCGACATCTTCCTATCAAAATGTCAATTTTGTTGTTGTTGTTTTTTGTGGGTGATATTGAAAGGAGAATATATTTTCACGTTTTCACGTTTTGACACGTTGCTAAAATATGTACTAGGTAGCCCTGATGCAACTTGTTCGTAGATTTGCTACTAATTACTTTTTTTTCACATTTCTGAACGATAATATAACTTCAGTCAGTCAATGCTTGTATTAATTACACATTAATTAGACACTTTATCTGAGTTAAATTGTAATGTTACAATCACACATGGCTCAATGGTTGTGTTAAATGGTTTGTTAAATTAGTTTTTTTGCGTTAATATGTTTTTACTTTTATGTAGAATGTTTTTGCTCAATGCGTTTTTTTCTAAACATTTTATCCATTTGTCCCATTCATTTTCTACTTATATATGATACGGTTTTGAACAAATGATTTTTTGTAAATTTTGTGCCGTGAATTTTAGTGCGGAGAACCAAGCGTGGTGATTAGGGGGGGGGGGGGGGGACCGGATAAAGGACCTGACCCACGATCCGAAGGGTAATGAGTTCGAATCCAGTCTAAGGCTTGGTTGAACCGCGCAATCCATAATCCCTAACTTTGGCGCGAGTTGGTTGGTAACACAGGAGGTAGACATCGAGAATGATTCGAATAAGTTGAAAACTTGTTTTACAATTGATGTAAAGTAAACGATTAATCTGATGTTAGTGAAATGGTGTCGAACATGTTTATGTACGGGTATATATAGAAGCTGAGTAAACACGTACATAAGGTATGTGTGGTCTTAAAAAACGTATTTTGATAAAAAAAACACAATCAGAATTTAAAAAATGAAGCTTTCAATAGTAACAACATAGTCTGAAGTAAACCATCTGAGATTGTAGATCTATCTCAAAACTCAAGCACCTGATTGGTTGATTTTGAGCTCAGTTTAAATATTGACCAATGGGAAGACTTCGTGGTTAGTCTGACGTTAAAGTTCAGATTTGTTATCTATGGACCAAAAATAAACACTATACTATAAATGAAAATAAAAATAAAACTATAGTAAAACTTAAAGACCACCTCAATAAAAAAGTCCACCTCAAAATTAAGACCACAATTTTCAAGTCCATTTTCCTGTTTTACTCTTTGTTCAACCTGAGTATAAAGACCACTTTCATAGGAAGACCAGAAGTCCCAATGGTGGTCTTATTATTGAGGTTTTACAGTATATACAATCAGAGTTCACCAACAGGCTACACTGAGGAACATATTTATTAAACAAATATACATCTCAACTATTCATTCATTTTATAATT
This sequence comes from Mactromeris polynyma, assembly GCA_032209605.1. NCBI lineage: Eukaryota > Metazoa > Mollusca > Bivalvia > Venerida > Mactridae > Mactromeris > Mactromeris polynyma. Next base: position 684,947 of record JASFXZ010000041.1, read on the forward strand.
TAATGAGTGAAGAGAAATTTTGAAGTAAATTGTAACAAGAGTAAACTGTTCATCTCCGCAAGTTTCCGTCATTTTCCGTCAATGTTCGCAATTCTCCGTCATTCTCCGTCAATGGCACAATGTATATATAATTGTGTAAAACAAAACAGTATACATTACGCTCGCTCATTACATCATTCCAAACAGCATGTAAGAAAATGTAGACTAACTGACTGACTCAATGTTTTGGTTATGATTCATTCATCATTTACAGAGCCACATATTTTATAACGATGTAAAGAATCGCCAGAGTACACCGATTTGGATCGACAGGCAAATTTATCAAATTTCCAAAATGTTTTTTACATCCAATTCAAAAGCGGAGCCTATCTTTTATATCAAACGATATATTATACCGCAGATATATCATCTGTAAAATAGATTTATGCAAAAAAATGTATTCTTGATTGATATCATTAGGTTTTTTACATTAGTCAACAATTTTACCGACAAGACGCCCTGCCTTCTACAAGACGGATAATTCACCTGCAGCGTAATGTTAATCTGGTAACATGACACAAATAATTAGTCATTTTTATTGCAACACCAGACACAGAATAGAATACAATGAAATACAACTCAAAAACGCTGGATTAATGTTTGTTTTCGTCATAAACTTAAATCGGTCACAACAGTGAAACAACTATAGCAACATAAGTTTGAAACTATAGCAACACTGTATGGTCACTATAGCAACACTGTATAGACACTATAGCAACACAGTATGGAAACTATGGCAACACTGTATAGACACTATAGCAACACAGTATGGAAACTATGGCAACGCTGTATAGACACTATAGCAACACAGTATGGAAACTATGGCAACACTGTATAGACACTATAGCAACACAGTATGGAAACTATAGCAACACTGTATTGGAACTATAGCAAAACAGTATGGAAACTATAGCAACAATGTATGGAAACTATAGCAACACAGTATAGAAACAATAGCATCACAGTATATGGAAACTATAGCAAAACAGTATGGAAACAATAGCAACACAGTATGGGAACTAAAGCATCACTATATGGTCACTATAGCAACAAAGTATTGAAACAATAGCAACACTGCATGGAAACAAAAGGAACACTGTATGGACACTATAGCAACACAGTATGGAAACTATGGCAACACATATGGACACTATAGCAACACTGTATGGTCACTATAGCAACACTGTTTGGACACTATAGCAACACAGTATGGAAACTATGGCAACACAGTATGGACACTATAGCAGCACAGTATGGAAACTATAGCAACACAGTTTGGGAACTATAGCAACACTGTATAGACACTATAGCAACAATGTATGGAAACAATAGCAACACTGCATTGAAACAATGGCAACACAGTATGGAAACTATGGCTACACATAAGGACACTATAGAAACACTGTATGGACACTAAAGCAACACTGTATGGACACTATAGCAACACTGTATGGACACTTTAGCAACACAGTATGGAAACTATGGCAACACAGTATGGACACTATAGCAACACAGTATGGAAACTATAGCAACACAGTACGGACACTATAGCAACACTGTATGGACACTATAGCAACACTGTATGGACACTATAGCAACACTGTATGGAAACTATGGCAACACATATTGACACTATAGCAACACTGTATGGACACTATAGCAAATCGGCATGTTGAGACAAAGGCCACTACTCTAGACATACACTTTAAGAATCTGAGACCATTTTGTTACCAACATTTACTATAAAGCAAGTTTGATTACAAAGCACACAATACTTCTTCTTCGTCCAGTTTTGATGCAGGGCCACGTTTGTGACATTGTCGCGCCGTTTTGTACATCTATACTTTAATATCTTACCCAGCACCCTGACTTTATATCAAGACATGATGTTTAACACGAAGCCTATAATTTAAAAAAAATTAAGCTATGACTAAAATTATGTTAATTTCACGTTTACGTAGGAGTGTTGAAATCATATGGAGTAAATATTCATTCAAACTTGCACGTTGCCAATTTTTCTCCATCATTGTTGCTAAGATATGTTACACAGCTGGTTAAGTACCGATGAATGCCAACTTCTCAATATGACTCACACTGAAGTGAGCAGCAGACACTTGACAACACAAGTGTGGTCAATAACAAACGTATTAATTTATCGTATAATTATTCACAACAAAGGAACGTGTGGGAGGAGAAAACGTGTGTATATGAAATTTACTGGAATGTTAATGAAATGCTAAATTGGGCGATATTGCACAATACGCCGCAAAACATGATTTAATGAACGACTGCATATTGATTAATTGAACAAAATTCTTGTTTATGTATAGCATACGGACGATAAACGCCTTCAATAAGAAAACAACGTTACATCCTGTATGTAAGACGTACTTTATAATCATATAATCATGTTATGTGGCTTCAGATATAACATATATGAGAAATGATAAAAGTGCAAAGTTTGATCAGACTGATAGAGGCATAAAATCTTACTCATATATATATGCGTAGTAATACACAGACCGAAGAAACCGAACTTTATTCACACTAAATAAACAGTACCACGGAAAAGACCAATGTGTGCCGATTATAAATGCGCGCAACACTAAAGTCTGTTAATTACGGAGCTCCGTTGCCGCCATCACTTTGCCGACTTTTCATGACGCCAAATAACTGATATGTCTATGCAAAATATCAGCTTTCTTGGCGAATGCTCTTAACGAGAAGTTGAACATTTGAAACGTTTGGTTCGATCATTTACCCATTGATATACAATGCTTCCTCCTTTGTGTCATATCGAAAATTCGATATAGATGTGAACAAAACTCCGGGATTTAGCATTGGTCATTTAACACAACAATTGCACCAATTGTGCGTTGGCGTCTGTAATTATACAGTAATTTTCAACTTATCGACTTAACCAGCAATAGGTTTATATTTTACATGAAACTTTCGAGATTATAAGTGCTTAATGTGTCCAAAAGGTAATGGCGGAAACAGGACTCCATAGTAATTAACAGTAGTATTGCAGCGATGAATTATTTAATTATCAGTATCTTGTTCACATCTATATACTGCTACTGTTGTTTACTGCTACTGTTGTTTACTGCTACTGATGTTTACTGCTACTGTTGTTTACTGCTACTGTTGTTTACTGCTACTGTTGTTTACTGCTACTGTTGTTTACTGCTACTGTTGTTTACTGCTACTGTTGTTTACTGCTACTGATGTTTACTGCTACTGTTGTTTACTGCTACTGCTGTTACTGCTGTTACTGCTGCTGTTGTTTACTGCTACTGTTGTTACTGCTGTTACTGCTGCTGTTGTTTACTACTACTGCTGTTACTGCTGTTACTGCTACTGTTGTTTACTGCTACTGCTGTTACTGCTGTTACTGCTACTGTTGTTTACTGCTACTGCTGTTACTGCTGCTGTTGTTTACTACTACTGCTGTTACTGCTGTTACTGCTACTGTTGTTTACTGCTACTGCTGTTACTGTTGTTTACTGCTACTGTTGTTTACTACTACTGCTGTTACTACTACTGTTGCAAAGATGGGTGAATGTTTCATCAAAACGTATTGCATAATTATGTTGAACGATTTACGCAGGTGAATAACGTTTCACAAGTAATCCGTTTTTAACAACAGAGCCTCTTGTAAGACCAGTTTCTTAATTTACATTCATTATACACAATGCACAACATCAAAGCAAACTAACATACAATAAAACCTGCAGACTTGACATTACATACCTGCTCTAGGACTTTTGTGCGTTTTGCAATCATCAACGTGTGATCAGACACATGCCTGTTTTTCGTCATAAAATAGTTTAAGCCTTGTACAAGTGAAAGCTGGAGGAAAAACAAACGATGTGACAAACTCACGCAAAGAATGACCAAACTATTATAATCTACAGCGCGTGAAACAATGCAATTAACATAATTTAAGGATAAAATGTAATTACGTAACTATATTAAGTTGAGACAAATTAGTTCGTGCTAAAAATGTCTTTAAACCTTATGAATTTAAGTTACTGGAATTTTCTACAACAAACTTTGCAAAATTTTTAAAATATTTAATTATGGTAGATAATTCCTTACAAAAGTTACACCAATTATATTTACTTGAGAACGACGGTAAACTCAGTGCGAAGTGATCAGCCAATGAAAACGTGTTTCGTAAAATATCGACCAATAGAAATCGTGTGCACAATAACAGTATTCTCAACTAATTTTGAATGGACAGTAGAAACACTAACGTACATGTACGATTTCTGCTAGCTCACAGTAAATCCCAGGTGTGTGAGTACCATGACTTTGTCAACATATCATAATAAAACATAAACATTATCATAATACAGAAAAGATTTCAGTCACTATATCAGAGTAGATTAGAGCACAACATGTGTAACATGTTTTGTTTCGGGTGCTACGTGTTTCTACGTTATATACGACTGTCAGTTGACCTAACCAGTCCTCCTATGTTACCAAGCAGTACTAACCTGCTCGTATGTTACCAAGCAGTACTAACCTGCTCCTATGTCACCAAGCAGTACTAACCTGCTCCTATGTTACCAACCAGTACTAACCTGCTCTCTGTTACCAAGCAGTACTAACCTGCTCCTATGTTACCAACCAGTACTAACCTGCTCCTATGTTACCAATCAGTATTAACCTGCTCCTATGTTACCAACCAGTACTAACCTGCTCTATGTTACCAACCAGTACCAACCTGCTCTATGTTACCAACCAGTACTAGCCTGCTCCTATGTTACCAAGCAAAACTAACCTGCTATATGTTACCAACCAGTACTAACCTGCTCTATGTTACCAACCAGTACTAGCCTGCTCCTATGTTACCAAGCAGTACTAACCTGCTATATGTTACCAAGCAGTACTAACCTGCTCCTATGTTACCAAGCAGTACTAACCTGCTCTATGTTACCAACCAGTACTAGCCTGCTCCTATGTTACCAACCAGTACTAGCCTGCTCCTATGTTACCAAGCAGTACTAACCTGCTCTATGTTACCAAGCAGTACTAACCTGCTCTATGTTACCAAGCCGTACTAACCTGCTCCTCATTAAGCAACTGACAATTCCTCCGCACGTACCGGAGTTAAGAAGTAGGGGACAAGTGACGAAGCATATTTGTAATATAATTTTAAAGTCACGTATGTTAAGTATGAACTAGCGCACAGCAAGCGGGATGCCAACATGCTGTTGAAATAGTTCACACCAGCCTCGTATTCAGCAAGAGCTGACGGAAGCAAATCACGTTTGCCTCGCTAACAAACCACTGGGACGTCATGGTTCTCTTCGCACACTACTTTCTGAAAGCGTTTCATGAGGTTACCCACTGACATATCGATCATTTACCAACAGTTCCGAAGATTTCCGAAGATTTCCGAACATTGTCGCACGTTTCAGAACACTGTCCAACGTTTTCGAACACTGCAGAACGGTCACGTACATTGCGAACATTTACAAACGTTCGCAAACGATTTACCTTAGTAAACAGAAGACACCTTACAGCTATCATTCTATAACTAAGAAATATTTTAATTACGATATTACAAAAGCGAAACATAATTAACTTTGCAACATGTAACTCACCTCCCGTCGGCTTCTGCATTATGACGTCACATTTCTGAATCGTCACTTGTCGGTAACGGATAGACAAGTTAGCGTGCATTCAATCTCTAGATGTTATGTTCCACTTGTTTCAAGACCTACATTCCGCAAAACACGCAGACGTCCTTTCATATGTCATATTTCTAATTCAGCTCATTCATAAAAACGACGCCTTGTTTTTTTAAAGTCTAAAATTGTCTATTCAGTAAGAAAGGACCGTCTTTAGTTGATTTTAGGACAATATACATGTACGATGTTTGACGTTTTGTATCAAACGACCGTGATTTCCGAGTTGCACGGGTTTTAAGTCGCTCGCGTCGCAACAAGAAAATCACGTGATTAATACAATTTGAAATACGCGAGCTGTGATTGGTCTGTCTTGGCAAACCTTTATAGAGGATAATTATATTATACGATTTTTGTTCATTACTCAATTACAAGACAGCTCTATGTCAATAATAATATATATTATTATATGTTGTCCATAGTCTATGTCTTTGTTTCTGTACTAGGCGTCTTTGTTTCATGTTGAAATGCATTATGTTTATGTTTGTAAATGTAATGTTTGCATGCTTTTCTCCTGTCTCATGTATTATCGCCATCTTGTCATTACTAAATTGTAAATGGCGATAAACTTGTAAAAGTTTATGCTAATAAATATATGTATGTATGTTACATGAAGTTCAATTAAATCCGACTCAATTCATTATGTTAACGGTAGTGTTTGTCTGTATGATAACTTAATACAATACATACGTTTTGCATTTGGTTGAGAAAACATAATATTTCACTTAATCCCTACGAGAGTCGGTAAGCTGAACGCATAAGGGTAAAACAGAAATTTCAATTAAAATAACAGAAAAAAATACCATTTTGAAATAAGTACATGTACTTACTTTTGGCAAATAATTGATTAAACTCGAAATCAGTTTTGTGGACACCAGTATTAAGTCAGCGCAGACAGCAGTAATGTAGCAGCAACTGTCACAGCAGTATCTCTAGTACCGACAGTTCAACTGCTAGTGGTAGAAGAATGTTGTGCTGTTACTGTGGGCAGTAGATATAATGTTACTTCTACTACCGCTAGTGGTAAGAATAATGTTGTGCTGTTACTGTGGGCAGTAGATATACTGTTACTTCTACTACCGCTAGTGGTAAGAAGAATGTTGTGAGGTTACTGTGGGCAGTAGATATAATGTTACTTCTACTACCGCTAGTGGTAGAAAAATGTTGTGCGGTTACTGTGGGCAGTAGATATAATGTTACTTCTACTACCGCTAGTGGTAAGAAGAAGGTTGTGTTGTTACTGTGGGCAGTAGATATAATGTTACTTCTACTACCGCTAGTGGTAAGAAGAATGTTGTGCGGTTACTGTGGGCAGTAGATATAATGTTACTTCTACTACCGCTAGTGGTAGAAGAATGTTGTGCGGTTACTGTGGGCAGTAGATATAATGTTACTTCTACTACCGCTAGTGGTAAGAAGAATGTTGTGCTGTTACTGTGGGCAGTAGATATAATGTTACTTCTACTACCGCTAGTGGTAAGAAGAATGTTGTGCGGTTACTGTGGGCAGTAGATATAATGTTACTTCTACTACCGCTAGTGGTAAGAAGAATGTTGTGCGGTTACTGTGTGCAGTAGATATAATGTTACTTCTACTACCGCTAGTGGTAAGAAGAATGTTGTGCTGTTACTGTTGGCAGTAGATATAATGTTACTTCTACTACCGCTAGTGGTAAGAAGAATGATGTGCTGTTACTGTGGGCAGTAGATATAATGTTACTTCTACTACCGCTAGTGGTAAGAAGAATGTTGTGCTGTTACTGTGGGCAGTAGATATAATGTTACTTCTACTACCGCTAGTGGTAAGAAGAATATTACTGAAACTACTACTAATTGTAAAAGGAAGAACTGTTGTTGCAGATACACACTTATTTGTGTACACACAAGCAATCTCCAGGTAGGAACGTTATACAGAGAACGTCTCCGAAATCGAGGTCAACAAATTAAGCAGTAATATTATATACTCGTTAATACCACTCAGCCTGGAGTGGGGCAGTAATATTGTCAACCCGAAGAAATACTGTCACCCGAAGCGCAGCCAAAATGATATAATACGAATATATGTATGATAAATGATTGTACATCATACAGCTGTGTGATATTCATCTCATTAAACGGGTAAAGGGAATTTATTAATACTTAGGACATTGATATTATAGCCAGCCAGTTACTTTGTTTATTTTGCGTCCTAAAAAATCGGGAAATTACATAATGACATTTATTATGTATATGAGAGTGTTTTTTTTTATTGAAATTGGAATGATATTGTAGTGTCGAGCCTATAATCTGTAAGGCATATTAAATTTTGTCCAAAATATAATCACCTCAATGCGCGTTTGGTGTTTATTCGCAAATAGATTTTTAAAATACCACAATAGTTTATTTGACAAAATACAACATTAAAGGGTAATTTATGATAAGAATACACGAATATATTAAACAGTCTTATACAACAAATTCATTGTTAATTTTTGATTTTTTAGTCCAAACTTCGCGTGAACATTTTTATAGGCAAACACTTCAAACAAGAGTTCTTGTCGTCAGGTTTTGCTTATAGACACAATTGCTATTTGTAATATCTGCAATAAATAGCACAAACTTTCAACATCGCTTATCTCCCCTAGTAGTACATTAAACACTGACTTCTCGAATCATTTTCGACAGCTCTCGGATATTTCCGTACCACTTCGAACTCTGGACGTAGATGGCCGAGGTTTTCCGAATGTTCTCGAATGTCACGTGATTATGAATATTTGATTTAAATAACGGCTACACCGTGAAATCACATCTCTTCTATATTATTTCTATGAAACATAACCAGATAAACGACAATACATAATTGTGATAGAGTTAGAAAGCAGAATACTGTTAAAGTGTTTCGTGATGGCAGAGGTTTCTTTTCTTTGGAAAGGGAGGCCACTGTGTGTGTGCATTGTAAAGGGAGGCCACTGTGTGAGTACTTTCTAAAAGGAGACCATTGAGTGTACTTTGTAAAGGGAGGCCACTGCGTCTGTTCTGTGTACAGGGAGACCACTGCGTCTGTTCTTTGTAAAGGGAGGCCACTGCGTCTGTTATTTGTAAAGGGAGACCACTGCGTCTGTTCTTTGTAAAGGGAGACCACTGCGTCTGTTCTTTGTAAAGTGAGACCACTGCGTCTGTTGTTTGTGAAGGGAGACCACTGCGTCTGTTCTTTGAAAAGGGAGACCACTGCGTCTGTTCTTTGTAAAAGGGAGACCACTGCGCCTGTACTAACGGGCGCACGAACGGACACAGGTAACATTGTAATGGCGGGGCATAAAACCGCCGACGCATAATGACCTTGACACATTTATGGTGTTGCTCCTATTGTAGGCAGTGTATGCTGTTCAGATACTGTTGTACACAAGCGATTAATTAAATACATGGAGTCAAGCACCACTTAAACCTAAATTATATATTAACTGATAACGAGACAAAAACGACCTTGCAAAACATATTTGTGGTGATTATCCTCTTTGACAAACGGTATGCGGGAAGAGGTCGTCTATGTTGGATGGATGCTGGATGCAATTTTATAGAAACATTAGTTTAAGTAGTAACGTGGCTTGTGTTTAACATGAAAGTAATACGATAGAGAGTTAGGCTTGTGTATCACATTAACGCTGTGAAGTTAGCAGGAGAAACAGCAACAACATTACTGCTGACTACTGCTAACAGTTCTATCTGTAACACTCATTATTACCAGTATTATACCGTCAGCAGAACCAGCAGCTATACTTAAGGGCGGTGGTAGGATTTTCGGTTGGGCGTCGTAAATTATACAATGGGGTTACAAGGGACGGTTATTCAGTGTGCAGGGGGTCTGGGCCTATATAGCACCCCCTTATAAGCTAACGACACTTTCTCCATGATTCTCAAGACAAATCTATCAAATGTGTATGTATAGTTACAGAATTGTTTAGATAGAAGGACACACTCTGTATTTTTTATATTATTGACATCATATCGACTTATCCATACGCTCGCCAGATTGTACCGGGGCCGCACACCGGCTCCCCCATCCGCATGCCGTATACATGGCTCCCTGTGTCATGCCCTACATTATATACATTTCTATTTCTCACGTACTGAAACTGAGAGAAAATGACAGACGGTATGGGAGAAAGAAAATAGAATGGTCATGTTGCTGTCAGTGCTGTCATCAGTTAGAGTGGTCATGTTGCTGTCAGTGATGTCATCAGTTAGAGTGGTCATGTTGCTGTCAGTGATGTCATCAGTTAGAGTGGTCATGTTGCTGTCAGTGATGACATCAGATAGAGTGGTCATGTTGTTGTCAGTGATGTCATCAGTTAGAGTGGTCATGTTGCTGTCAGTGATGACATCAGTTAGAGTGGTCATGTTGCTGGCAGTGCTGTCATCAGTTAGACTGGTCATGTTGCTGTCAGTGCTGTCATCAGTTAGAGAGGTCATGTTGCTGTCAGTGCTGCCATCAGATAGAGTGATCATGTTGCTGTCAGTGATGTCATCAGATAGAGTGGTTATGTTGCTGTCAGTGATGTCATCAGTTAGAGTGGTCATGTTGCTGTCAGTGATGTCATCAGTTAGAGAGGTCATGTTGCTGTCAGTGATGTCATCAGTTAGAGTGGTCATGTTGCTGTCAGTGATGTCATCAGTTAGAGTGGTCATGTTGCTGTCAGTGCTGTCATCAGATAGAGTGGTCATGTTGCTGTCAGTGATGTCATCAGTTAGAGAGGTCATGTTGCTGTCAGTGCTGTCATCAGATAGAGGGGTCATGTTGCTGTCAGTGCTGTCATCAGTTAGAGAGGTCATGTTGCTGTCAGTGCTGTCATCAGATAGAGGGGCCATGTTGCTGTCAGTGCTGTCATCAGATAGAGTGGTTATGTTGCTGTCAGTGATGTCGTCAGTTAGAGTGGTTATGTTGCTGTCGGTGCTCTCGTAATGCCGATCTCCCGTCTTCGAATGCTGCTTTTAAGAATGTTAATTGCAGTTTATAAGCTTTTAAAATGGCTTAGTTTATTATATAGACTGCAGTTACATTTAATTGCAAAACATCCAACGAAAATCCGACACAACAGGTGCAATATAAAATGTCTGGCGTAAAGTTTGGCGGTAATGTATCAATATGTTTCGAATTATTTTTTTATTAATAATAAATTAATAGCATTTATATTGATTTTCTTACCGTCAGAATTGACATACAGGATATGGTTTAGATTTTAAAACATCTTCTCCTGTCTGAAGAGAACTTCTCAGTATTGAGAGGCATGTATGGCCTTTCAATAACAAAAATGCCTAAAACATACGTCACACCATTACCCCATCAGCATGAAATCATTCAAATGATAAATCATCTCGTGCATAACTTTATTCTGTCTTCTTGAAATAATAAGAAGAAGTATTCATACGAATATTTTCACAATATTCAGACGTTATTTTGATTCGTACCTTACGTAAGCAATCAAAGACAAAACAATAAACTAACGATATTTATAGTATTTATCAGTTTGCCAAATTTATCGTAAAGTTAATGCGTTCTTTAATTATTTGCAAAAATAGTCGCAGCTGAGAATGAAGTATGTGCAGCGGGTGACTGTGACGTTCGATTTGTTGATACTATAAATAGAGACAGCCTCGAAATGAGATTGAGATTAATGCATTTATTATCAGAAACTGTTCTTGTTATAAGATAAAACGAGATTGCTAATTTTCCAGCTTTGACATTCTTTAGATTTGAATAATCGTGTTTACTCGGAAACAAACAGGGAAAAAAATTAGACAACAAAGAAAAAAGGTAACATATCATATTTTGACGAAGACAGCGCATGCGCACTAAAACAGAACAGACAACAGACTAGCTTTCTGTCTAGCAATACATCCGGGACCAAGTCCCAGATTCCATTAGGGAGTTTATAAGGATTCGAAACTTCGGTCCAACAATACAGTAAACTCGTGCACGATAAATACAAAATTCTGATTAAATTAAAAATTAATTCACGGTCTCAAAAAAATACGGTTCAAGAAGAAGAAATGAGTGTACATGTTTACTGATGGAAATTGATGATGCTGTTGTATAGAGGTCGTTGCGTATGAGGTGGCCGTTCTAGAGAGGCTGTTGTATAGAGGTCGTTGCGTATGAGGTGGCCGTTCTAGAGAGGTTGTTGTATAGAGGTCGTTGCGTATGAGGTGGCTGTTCTAGAGAGGTTGTTGTATAGAGGTCGTTGCGTATGAGGTGGCCGTTCTAGAGAGGTTGTTGATTGTACAACTATAATGATCTCTTTGTTTGATACTAAAATATAATGAACGAAGGGAAATAGTTGTAGCACTTGAACGACGATTTTGGTGCAACAGAAAGTTAAGTGAAACGCTTGTTGGTAAATCTTGCATCTACGTAGATTTCATTTCTACTATCAACGTATCTTGAAATAAATTGAGCACTCAACACTTGAATCGCATGAAACCCAAGTTAATAATCGCTGTTTCTTACAAATATGATATTCGTATCATTACCGAAATCATATCACCTCCTTGAGCAGAAATTCAGATACGATTATTTCTCGCATTTTTCTTCTGAAATACTTTAAGGCGGAGGATGAAATAAAGACTTTTTGATCGATAAATTAACACTTCCAGCTTCAGATCAACTATCGTAATGTAACATAATTATAACGTTACTTTGAAAAGTTGGAATCTTAACAAAAATAAAACGTTTATATTCCCTCGCCTCCCACACCCCTGCCGTGATACGTTATAAACTCGGAGCGATGAGCCCCGAGTGTTCCGATTATGTTGTCTGATAGCATAGTAAATATATGAACTAAAAAATATTCACTCACCAACTACAGTGAAACCTCAAATCCAAATGTGAACGCTATTGACGGGTCCAGTCACAAAGTAGTTAATTAACATATTTGGAACTCAACATTTTAAGTGAATGTTATCAATTTTAAATAAATAAATTATTAATTTAGATGAGATTTAAATTTATTTATGAATTGTTCAAACACACTCGTTTATTACAATTTATAATATTGAAAGACTAAATTCAAGGTTTATAATTTATCAGCCACGCTGTGCGCACGGATAATAAATCACACTGGTTTCATACAAAACCCAGCATAGTAAGAAAATTAGGGCCGAGTTTGTATCCAGCCATCTCAGATTACTAAATCAGGTCAAAATATGTTACGCTCAGTACTCAACATCTTCTGTCAATGTTTGATAATTTTGTCATCTAATCTACCGAATCCTATTTTCAAATTTGGCAAATATTTACATAGCATGCAGTGAATGCATAATATGTCATCAAAGGGAAAATGAATTCAGCGAGACAGAACGTGCAAGTAGGTGTTGATGAACCGCGGAGTTTGGTTACAGCGTTTAATACATGGTAATGAAATATTTGTCAGTAAATGAATAGTGAGACGATACGGTCGAATATCTTGTAATGGAAGAGGAGGAAGTGAGAGCGTCTACTGACAGAGAGCGAATATCTTGTAATGGAAGAGGAGGAAGTGAGTGCGTCTACTGACAGAGAGCGAATATCTTGTAATGGAAGAGGAGGAAGTGAGTGCGTCTACTGACAGAGAGCGAATATCTTGTAATGGAAGAGGAGGAAGTGAGAGCGTCTACTGACAGAGAGCGAATATCTTGTAATGGAAGAGGAGGAAGTGAGTGCGTCTACTGACAGAGAGCCGACACCGCGTCTCGTACATTTAACATCTTTAACGACTTAAAGCAAGTTGCAGTCGACAAATTACCACCACAGTTGTCTCCCTTTCATATTATAGAATCCTCTGTTACCAAAATACATTATTGAAAACTTTGCAATCAAAACATTCTAAACAGAAGTCTGCACAGAAGATTGTTATGAGTTCTCTCCCTTAATTCCTTCTATATATTTTATATACTACAGAAGAGATAAAGGGAGAGAACTCTAGACGGGATAAAGGCAGAGAACTCGTCTCGAGACAATTTCCTGTCGTTTGTGCTGTTTCATATTATGGCAGTATTAATTCCATTCAAATATCCAACATCACGTGACATTAGTAAAAGTAGCAATCGAAACACCTCGGTGATTATTAGCATTGAAGACAGTTGATTAATGTAACGGGAGGGGAGATAAGCGCTTAGAAGAATGTGTCGACAATACTTCGTGTAATGCACGTTCCATGACAGATAACTCTCAACTATCAAGAGTTGTCATTCCTGTTACGCTACCAACATGCATCTTTGTTGACGTGTGACTAACAACACATAACATGTAGAGATGTGGGACCAATATATAGATCATCATTCGACGTCTATTGTCCAGCTGGTCGCGATAATTTCTGAAAATGTCAAGTTTGACCACTGTCCATCAGCTACACGAATTTCGATACGAACGTAACATAAGACACAATGCACATGACATATTTGGAGCAGAGACAGGTATATATATTTTGTAACACCCGTAAATATTTCCAATATATTCTATTAACACGACTGAAATAAATACCTTTGGTACAGTATTCAGAATAAATCACCCACACTTATAAATAATATCGCATAAAAATTGACGATTTTATTTTTCAATAACTGCAGCGAATTATTTATATCAAGTGTTCTTCATCGCCGAAATCGGATCTTAATTATGCCGAAGTTTCATATAACAATACGGTAAGTAGGCTGATATATTTGGGGCGGTGTCATACGTCTTTAACACAGCAATTAATTCTCCATAGTAGCAATATCAACCACTGAAGTAAAATGTTAGCCGACACACACAAATATACCTCAGACAACCTCGATTTAAGGCGCACGTCAACCTATAATAAGAACCATGCTTAAGGTCTCTGAATACCAATATATCACTACGATGCATCAGGAAGCGTATATTTTTATTGTAGTGTGTTCCAGGATACACCAACGTGATTAAATGCATTAATTCGTATCGGCATAATCAGAAAAGATACATTTTGTTGGTTAACTGTACTAGGCAGTTCTTGATAGGAGGAACGTACTTCGTAGTTCTACTGTATAAGATAAATTATTTTGGTAGTTTTACCTAGTTATACATAATATTCCAGATAGGACATATTCCGAAGTTTTACCGCATTGGACATGTTGTCAGAGGTATACATTCGGTGGTTTTACTCTATTAGACATAGGATTCTGACGGTATACATTTTTGAGTTTTACTCTACTAGACATAGGATTCTGACGGTATACATTTTTGAGTTTTACTCTATTAGACATAGGATTCTGACGGTATACATTTTTGAGTTTTACTGTATTAGACATAAGATTCAGACGGTATGCATTTCGGGCGTGTTACTGTATTAGACATAATATTCAGACGGTATATATTTCGGGCGTGTTACTGAATTAGACATAATATTCAGACGGTATATATTTCGGGCGTGTTACTGAATTAGACATAATATTCAGACGGTATATATTTTGGGCGTGTTACTGTATTAGACATAATATTCAGACGGTATATATTTCGGGCGTGTTACTGAATTAGACATAATATTCAGACGGTATATATTTCGGGCGTGTTACTGAATTAGACATAATATTCAGACGGTATATATTTCGGGCGTGTTACTGAATTAGACATAATATTCAGACGGTATATATTTCGGGCGTGTTACTGTATTAGACATAATATTCAGACGGAATGCATTTCGGGCGTGTTACTGTATTAGACATAATATTCAGACGGTATGCATTTCGGGCGTGTTACTGTATTAGACATAATATTCAGACGGTATGCATTTCGGGCGTGTTACTGTATTAGACATAATATTCAGACGGTATGCATTTCGGGCGTGTTACTGTATTAGACATAATATTCAGACGGTATACATTTCGGTTTTTTTGTTGTATTACGCATATATCCCGTCGTCATTACTCATTTTCGTCACAAAAAATCGTCGTACCAGAAAATTGCCCAAGTCATAGAGCCTCATTTCAACCGCAATAAAAATCGCTGACAGTTCACATTTGCCAATTTTATGTTGATCTAATTACGTTCAAGATGTAATATTGAAAGTTAATTCATGCAGAACTACTTTGATACAATTTTGTAGTGATTCAATATACGCTGACTAACAAATGCCCTTTAATATCACTTTGACATACGATTTAGAAATTTGTTCCGCTACTTTAAATCAGTAAATAAAATTGTAAATAAAATCTGAATAAGAAATAGTTATATACACATCAACACACTCTGTCCTGTAACTGGAACTGAGTAAATTACTTCAATATGTTTCAATTTTGTTTGTCTGCAGTTTTATGAAACTCGAATAGTTCAAGCCGATGCAATGTAACTGTGTTAATAGGTATACCTGTTTTCTTCATGTGCAAAACATGTATAGTCAATATAAAAACACCTCTGGTAAAAAATCTTTACAAAGTAGTAGTTAGTTCGCATAAGATAAAATTGAAGGATAGTATTTCATATATTTTATACTTGTAACTTATCTTTAAAGTTTCATTGAACTGCAAATCACGTAGGTCAGGATAGAAAATGCTGGTATCAGACTCAGGTATTTTCGGTTTAGGGAAACATGTGGGAAAAGTGACCATGCATGCAGTATCGTATAATACGTCTGTAAGAAGGCGTCAACATGCCATTTTCTCAAAATCATTTCTAAGCATAATTTGATACAAAAATAAGACTATCTACCTTTAAAACGTACAATACTATACAAGTATCCATATGATTAATTCTGAGCCGATTATTAAATAATTTATCCGCTACATTCTGTTCCCGGCGATATAACAGTAATATCCACGCCTACATTCTGTTCTCGGCGATATAACAGTTGTAATATCCACGCCTACATTCTGTTCCCGGCGATATAACAGTAATATTCACGCCTACATTCTGTTCTCGGCGATATAACAGTTGTAATATCCACGCCTACATTCTGTTCCCGGCGATATAACAGTAATATCCACGCCTACATTCTGTTCCCGGCGATATAACAGTTGTAATATCCACGCCTACATTCTGTCCCCGGCGATATAACAGTAATATCCACGCCTACATTCTGTTCCCGGCGATATTACAGTAATATCCACGCCTACATTCTGTTCCCGGCGATATAACAGTAATATCCACGCCTACATTCTGTTCCCGGCGATATAACAGTAATATCCACGCCTACATTCTGTTCCCGGTGATATAACAGTAATATCCACGCCTACATTCTGTTCCCGGTGATATAACAGTAATATCCACGCCTACATTCTGTTCCCGGTGATATAACAGTAATATCCACGCCTACATTCTGT
The DNA here is from genome assembly GCA_032209605.1 of Mactromeris polynyma. NCBI lineage: Eukaryota > Metazoa > Mollusca > Bivalvia > Venerida > Mactridae > Mactromeris > Mactromeris polynyma. Next base: position 701,970 of record JASFXZ010000041.1, read on the forward strand.
TCCCGGTGATATAACAGTAATATCCACGCCTACATTCTGTTCTCGGCGATATAACAGTAATATCCACGCCTACATTCTGTTCCCGGTGATATAACAGTAATATCCACGCCTACATTCTGTTCCCGGTGATATAACAGTAATATCCACGCCTACATTCTGTTCCCGGCGATATAAACAGTAATATTCACGCCTACATACTGTTCCCGGCGATATAACAGTAATATCCACGCCTACATGCTGTTCCCGGCGATATAACAGTAATATCCACGCCTACATTCTGTTCTCGGCGATATAACAGTAATATCAACGCCTACATTATGTTATCGGCGATATAACAGTAATATCCACGCCTACATTCTGTTCTCGGCGATATAACAGTAATATCCACGCCTACATTATGTTCTCGGCGATATAACAGTAATATCCACGCCTACATTCTGTTCTCGGCGATATAACAGTAATATCAACGCCTACATTATGTTATCGGCGATATAACAGTAATATCCACGCCTACATTCTGTTCTCGGCGATATAACAGTAATATCCACGCCTACATTCTGTTCTCGGAAATATAACAGTTGTAATATCCACGCCTACATTCTGTTCTCGGCGATATAACAGTAATATCCACGCCTACATTCTGTTCCCGGCGATATAACAGTAATATCCACGCCTACATTCTGTTCCCGGCGATATTACAGTAATATCCACGCCTACATTCTGTTCCCGGCGATATAACAGTAATATCCACGCCTACATTATGTTCCCGGCGATATAACAGTAATATCCACGCCTACATTCTGTCCCCGGCGATATAACAGTAATATCCACGCCTACATTCTGTTCTCGGCGATATAACAGTAATATCCACGCCTACATTATGTTATCGGCGATATAACAGTAATATCCACGCCTACATTATGTTATCGGCGATATAACAGTAATATCCACGCCTACATTCTGTCCCCGGCGATATAACAGTAATATCCACGCCTACATTCTGTTCCCGGCGATATAACAGTAATATTCACGCCTACATTCTGTTCCCGGCGATATAACAGTAATATCCACGCCTACATTCTGTCCCCGGCGATATAACAGTAATATCCACGCCTACATTCTGTTCCCGGCGATATAACAGTAATATCCACGCCTACATTATGTTCCCGGCGATATAACAGTAATATCCACGCCTACATTCTGTTCCCGGCGATATAACAGTAATATCCACGCCTACATTCTGTTCCCGGCGATATAACAGTAATATTCACGCCTACATTCTGTTCCCGGCGATATAACAGTAATATCCACGCCTACATTATGTTCCCGGCGATATAACAGTAATATCCACGCCTACATTCTGTTCCCGGCGATATAACAGTAATATCCACGCCTACATTATGTTCCCGGCGATATAACAGTAATATCCACGCCTACATTCTGTCCCCGGCGATATAAACAGTAATATCCACGCCTACATTCTGTTCCCGGCGATATAACAGTAATATCCACGCCTACATTCTGTTCCCGGCGATATAACAGTAATATCCACGCCTACATTCTGTTCCCGGCGATATAACAGTAATATTCACGCCTACATTCTGTTCCCGGCGATATAACAGTAATATTCACGCCTACATTCTGTCCCCGGCGATATAACAGTAATATCCACGCCTACATTCTGTTCCCGGCGATATAACAGTAATATCCACGCCTACATTCTGTCCCCGGCGATATAACAGTAATATCCACGCCTACATTATGTTCCCGGCGATATAACAGTAATATCCACGCCTACATTCTGTTCCCGGCGATATAACAGTAATATCCACGCCTACATTCTGTTCCCGGCGATATAACAGTAATATCCACGCCTACATTCTGTCCCCGGCGATATAAACAGTAATATTCACGCCTACATTCTGTTCCCGGCGATATAACAGTAATATCCACGCCTACATTCTGTTCCCGGCGATATTACAGTAATATCCACGCCTACATTCTGTTCCCGGCGATATAACAGTAATATCCACGCCTACATTATGTTCCCGGCGATATAACAGTAATATCCACGCCTACATTCTGTCCCCGGCGATATAACAGTAATATCCACGCCTACATTCTGTTCTCGGCGATATAACAGTAATATCCACGCCTACATTATGTTATCGGCGATATAACAGTAATATCCACGCCTACATTATGTTATCGGCGATATAACAGTAATATCCACGCCTACATTCTGTCCCCGGCGATATAACAGTAATATCCACGCCTACATTCTGTTCCCGGCGATATAACAGTAATATTCACGCCTACATTCTGTTCCCGGCGATATAACAGTAATATCCACGCCTACATTCTGTCCCCGGCGATATAACAGTAATATCCACGCCTACATTCTGTTCCCGGCGATATAACAGTAATATCCACGCCTACATTATGTTCCCGGCGATATAACAGTAATATCCACGCCTACATTCTGTTCCCGGCGATATAACAGTAATATCCACGCCTACATTCTGTTCCCGGCGATATAACAGTAATATCCACGCCTACATTCTGTTCCCGGCGATATAACAGTAATATCCACGCCTACATTCTGTTCCCGGCGATATAACAGTAATATTCACGCCTACATTCTGTTCCCGGCGATATAACAGTAATATCCACGCCTACATTATGTTCCCGGCGATATAACAGTAATATCCACGCCTACATTCTGTTCCCGGCGATATAACAGTAATATCCACGCCTACATTATGTTCCCGGCGATATAACAGTAATATCCACGCCTACATTCTGTCCCCGGCGATATAAACAGTAATATCCACGCCTACATTCTGTCCCCGGCGATATAACAGTAATATCCACGCCTACATTCTGTTCCCGGCGATATAACAGTAATATCCACGCCTACATTCTGTTCCCGGCGATATAACAGTAATATTCACGCCTACATTCTGTTCCCGGCGATATAACAGTAATATTCACGCCTACATTCTGTCCCCGGCGATATAACAGTAATATCCACGCCTACATTCTGTTCCCAGCGATATAACAGTAATATCCACGCCTACATTCTGTTCCCGGCGATATAAACAGTAATATCCACGCCTACATTCTGTTCCCGGCGATATAACAGTAATATCCACGCCTACATTCTGTTCCCGGCGATATAACAGTAATATCCACGCCTACATTCTGTTCCCGGCGATATAACAGTAATATCCACGCCTACATTATGTTATCGGCGATATAACAGTAATATCAACGCCTACATTCTGTTCTCGGCGATATAACAGTAATATCAACGCCTACATTCTGTTCCCGGCGATATAACAGTAATATCCACGCCTACATTATGTTCTCGGCGATATAACAGTAATATCCACGCCTACATTATGTTCCCGGGGATATAACAGTAATATCCACGCCTACATTCTGTTCTCGGCGATATAACAGTAATATTCACGCCTACATTCTGTTCCCGGCGATATAACAGTAATATCCACGCCTACATTCTGTCCCCGGCGATATAACAGTAATATCCACGCCTACATTCTGTTCCCGGCGATATAACAGTAATATCCACGCCTACATTCTGTTCCCGGCGATATAACAGTAATATCAACGCCTACATTCTGTTCTCGGCGATATAACAGTAATATCCACGCCTACATTCTGTTCTCGGCGATATAACAGTAATATCCACGCCTACATATAAGTCGGTACTCTCGTAAAATTTAAGCAAAACGTAGAAACCATGAGTCCCTGACTCCCTTTTCTTTCTAGGGACTCCCATTTTCAACTTACTTTGCATCCCTGGGACCCCTAAAATAAACTTTTGTCATTTACAAACTGCATATCTCGGGCCCTACAAATTTACTTAGGACCCCCAATTTGTCAAACACGAGGGTCAAAGGACCCCTAGCTGAAACTCCTAGGGAAAACCCTGTATATGCAATGAAACAAACACTTTTCCCACGTAGGACAAATACCACACGAGTGCATTTCAATTGATTTCGTGTAATTCTGAATTGAAATTGATTTAGTCACGGCTGAATGAACAAATAACAAACCGCGTATAATCATAAAATACTTTTCAAACATGTAACATTTTGCATAAAATCTTTTCCTACCTTTTCGACAAAAAGTTTGCCAGAAGTTTTCAGTCGACTAACAGGTAATCCGAAATATTATTTACATATAAAATGTATCCCTCACTGTTACGAAATCGAATACAAACGCGCGACGTTATCACACTGTGACAGTCTTCTCAGTAACACTGATTCATTCAGACGACAGTGAAAAAATTAATTGAAGATCACGTGACCCTCGTTTGATTTCAATTGAATTACATTAAGGTAAATATGATCCGTCAGTTTAATTTCTGAACAAATTTGATGAAACAATAAGATTTAAACATAATGTAAAATACAATCAAAGTACTGAAAGTTCAGAAATTCTAGCGGACTTCAGATTTGATTGTAATTGGGTGAAATAAACAATTGTGTATGTAATAAATAAGTAACAGCCACTTCGACGTAAATCTAAGCTCAAGAAAAGCGGCCAGTTTATATATTGTCGAGTAGGACACAAAGTTTCTGAAATTCAATTGTAAATACTCGAACTTATACTTGAAATTGCACTATTTTATTGCATGATACATAAACATATCTCTCCGCCACTTTTGCTGAGCAAGTGTATTTCTACTTGCAGGCCATACGTTAAAAAATCTGTGTTTGCAGCGTAGTAATTTGTTCTTACATCGCCACTCGCTTTATCAGGAACGTTGTTTTTGTCCAGTGATTTGGAAATACAGGTCTCGGAGTAAACACTTCTAGTGAAGAATCCGAACACAAATATTTATCATTTTAAAGTCGTGATGTTAAAACTGTATTCAATTGTCGTAATAACACTTTGGAAGTTTGGGTCTCAAATACATTTAAACGTTCGCATGTCTGTCTAAATGATAACCGTGAACCAAAGAGAGAATATACATTAGGTAGTGGATCTACTTTTTGTTGGTCAAAGAACTACTTTTATTAGGAATCAAAGATGAATATAAATAAAGCTGTTCGTTTAGAATAATTTAGATTAAAATGAAACAACAACATAGAAACACAAATAGAATATGAGCCGTGTGCGACATGGTCCGTGTGCCATGAGCCGTGTGCGATATGAGCCGTGTGTGACATGACTAATACTGCCGAAACATTTGTTTGTGTGAAAGGGAAACAATAACAGAGACATATCAGAATATAAGATTACAGAAGAAACACGTACGTACGCCCTCGGGGCTCCAGAATTTAATTGCATAGACACTTGTCCCAGACTAATGGAAATGTAAAATTTGAGATGTCCGACATAGGAAGCTGGTTGTCCGAGAATATTGGTCAATTTATTAACTAATAAACACATACAATGATAGCTCCACTGTCTGAAATTAATAATCACATGTATGTGTTTGTGGGATACTAAGGTTTGACATCTAACTGAACAATTGCTGATGTTGGTAAGCTTTGAAAAACAGACTTGTCTGGAACTAACTTCAACTCAACTGTTGGTAGCCCAATTCAGACATTAGACGTCGGGCTAGTGGATTGCTAGAGCCCTGGCCCTAAATATAAAGTATTAATGCGCAGTTATTTAAGTTCTATTCATTTGTAAACGAGAAAGTCACCGTCAAGCACGTAGTAGAATTGAACACATCCGCAACAATCAAAGAGGAATAACTCTTAATGGTCTAAATCACGTAACACGGTAGGAGATGGTTCGAGTGTACATTCGTGGGGTCCACTTTTCTGTGGTAATAAGCGGGGATCATCTTTAAAGAAACACAACACGGTACATACCTGTCAAGGGTGAGAAAATATTCTAGGGGGTTTCGGGGGCATGCCCCCCCCCCCCCCCCCCGAAAAATATTTGATTCCTAGATCGTCTTTGGTGTGTTCTGAGGTGTTTTCTACAACAGTATTCGCCTATGGAACCAGTTGCCAGAGTCTATTGCCACAGCCCAGACCCTTGACACGTTCAAGGCTAGGCTCGCGGCCCACCATCAGTGACAACACATCTTGTTTTTATCCGTTTTTAAATGCACTATTTCTGCCTTCACAACGTCCTTGTACAGTTTCACTTGTGTGTCGATGCCCCAGGGTGGGCCCTGCACAATATTTGGAAGAAGAAGTTTCATATTTGCTTTTATATACGGCCGCACCCACCATATTTCTTTGAGTTTTGACGCTTTTTTGGAGGCGAGCTACACTAGCACTAGCAGCCGACGCCATGATGTTTACATCGACACCGGGTAACGATGATTATGTGTTAGTATATTATATACTAACACCGGTTGCGGTGGCTAACATTAGGTCAGACACAACTAATACACGAACCAATGTTTTTACCGATTTATTCATAAAACCATAGTATTTATTTTCGTGAATTTTGTTTTAATTGAAATGCGTGAGAAATTACATAGTCAGCGTGAGACCGTGATTTCATTGCCAAAATCGTGAGACTCACAGCGAAACCGAGAGCCTTGACAGGTATGCGTGACGGTATGGGTGTGAAGTTGACAGTAGTAGAAACACCAGAATCGGCAGCTGCTCTGCTGAATTTCCAAAAGCCGAAAACAACTTGCGTACATATACAAGTTCACTCTATTTTCAGGTACGAAAAGTTTGTTTGCACAGAACTCTTGTTTTCTCAGAATCCGATATGCTCAGATCACAATGTCGATCTACAGTAAAACCTCACTTAACGACCACCTCAATAATAAGACCACCTTAATATCAAGACCACACTTTTCAAGTCCATTTTGGCTGTTCCGCTCAACGTCAATATTAAGACTACCTCAATACAGTTTTCAGGAGTCCCAATGGTGGTCATATTATTGAGGTTTTACTGTATATAATTGAGATGTTCCGCGAGAAGACGACCTGTATTAGTGACATTATTCTTCTCGTTCACTTCTCCACTATCACCCCGGTCACAGCGATGAAAGATGCTCTCTTTCAGAGTTCCTCCTTTTTGCCATACAACTTCTGTTCTAAGGTGATCGACTCTGGCTACACGCTTCTTCTTGACCGCCCAAGCAGTAAACAATCCAGAATGGCTCTATTGTTACAAACTTGCTCTTTCACAAGCAGCTGAAACTGCCCCACATTTATAAGATCTGGATGTCAAAGGACAACATGACCTGCCTTGCAAGGAAATCAAACCCGCACCTCCCGGTTGACAGCACAGCAACTGAGCTAATGTTGCCGGATGACTATTTGACATAAATACCTCTTTTGTAAAACAAAATATGGAACAATGCTTAAATATTCAACTTTATTTACCACATACATATCTCTGTGACACATAAACAATATTAAATAAGACTTAACAGTTGTAGCTAACATACACAGACGTCTTACATCGTGCAATATGTACACTAATAAATAAAATACACAATGAAGAAAACGTATCACAAGATCTAAGGTTATAAAACAGAAAACTGGAGACCAGTCTAAAAATGCATACCTGCCATTGGTTACTTTTAAGACTGAGCTCAGAAACAACCAATCAGATGCGAGTGTTTTGAGACTGGTATCCACATTACCCTTCATAACCACATACCTTGATCATATCAAAGTATTCGTCGAAGAATCTGAAAACTCTGTAAGCTCCGACACTATTATCGACCAAGCTAAATAATAAACTCTTAAAAGAAGGGTTTACCTTATTCACAAACATTTTTAGACTGAAACTCTGACTTGGATTTCAATTTGTAACATATTGTTTTAATTTCAATCTAAATGAATGAAATTTTGTCCGAATAATTGTTGTTACCCACTAGATTTATGCCAATTTTTTTGAAAATCTATATTGTTTAACAACATAATAGTAAAAAGTACATTTATCATATCAAAGTCTAAGTTTCAGTTTTATAATGTTTATAAATAAGCCCTTAAAGACTTTAACTAAACAGTGAAAAGTTTATCTCGCAGAAAGAAAATCAATTATTTTCATATTTTCTTTAAATGTATACATACATTTTGTATGTGACGTGGATTAATTCAATAAAAAGTGCAATTCTGCCCAGTCAACATGACTTATAAACATGTAATTGATTGACAGCCACTCTAACATTTAAAGCATTTTGGTATTCAAATGACATATATATAAACCTAACCACTTACAACAATAACAAGATCAGACACTCAGAGAAAGGCGGCATACATGGAAGTAACAATTAATACACTGGCTAGATTCATTTTTTTGCTGTCTAAAGGTACATAGTCTTATTAAGTGGGCACCATATAGGATTGAACAATTGTTGGAAAATGGCGTAAAACTCGATGAAAACAAACAAATCTACAACTTGTTTATGTCAAAACAATGCACCCAAGAAGTTCGTTATTAGTAAATCTCAAAATTCCTTCACTATACTGTTATTGAGTACATTATGTCTGTAGTCAATATTCTCCAATCATGTTGTTCACTGACCACCTCACAACTTGTTTACAACCTTTCTCGAGTAAATAAAAATAGGGACAATACATGTATTAATATCTATAACTGATGTCCAGTCTGACGTCGGTACTACATAACCAAGTACAAGGTGAGATACTGAGTACAGGTAAAGTTCTCTTAAGCAGTAAGTTTTCACACAGTCTGGTACCAATGTTGTTTTCACACAGTCTGGTACCAATGTTATTTTCATACAGTCTGGTACCAATGTTGTTTTCATACAGTCTGGTACCAATGTTGTTTTCACACAGTCTGGTACCAATGTTGTTTTCACACAGTCTGGTACCAATGTTATTTTCATACAGTTTGGTACCAATGTTGTTTTCATACAGTCTGGTACCAATGTTGTTTTCACACAGTCTGGTACCAATGTTGTTTTCACACAGTCTGGTACCAATGTTATTTTCATACAGTCTGGTACCAATGTTGTTTTCACACAGTCTGGTACCAATGTTGTTTTCATACAGTCTGGTACCAATGTTGTTTTCATACAGTCTGGTACCAATGTTGTTTTCATACAGTCTGGTACCAATGTTGTTTTCACACAGTCTGGTACCAATGTTGTTTTCACACAGTCTGGTACCAATGTTATTTTCACACAGTCTGGTACCAATGTTGTTTTCATACAGTCTGGTACCAATGTTGTTTTCACACAGTCTGGTACCAATGTTATTTTCATACAGTCTGGTACCAATGTTATTTTCATACAGTCTGGTACCAATGTTGTTTTCATACAGTCTGGTACCAATGTTGTTTTCATACAGTCTGGTACCAATGTTGTTTTCACACAGTCTGGTACCAATGTTGTTTTCACACAGTCTGGTACCAATGTTGTTTTCATACAGTCTGGTACCATCGATAGGTTGAACAATACAGTACTTAACACCTTTGATTGATCAGTTGAAATCCTTCTGTTTGTTAAGGATGAGATTGGGGACATTTTATATGTGCATCGTTTTATTTATTTGACTGTTGTACTATATACATGTATATATATGACAAACAAATCACCTTCTTAATCCTATTAAATATTTAATGAACAGCAAAATGGATTTTTTAATTGTTAATTATGTATATAATTGCAGAGTAAATAAAATTCTAGAACAACAATTTATCGTCTTTTATAAATATCTTAACAAGTGCAAACTTCATCGCGTAAAATTTGACAAAGTGTCAAAATTGGTATAAATTCAACTCGAAATATATTATCTTAAATATATGCTCGTCCATATGGGATTTCCTGGTGACGAGGATAAACAAATTCAACACTCAAATTATCTAAATCATTATCCTTATGCATAGTACACTTGTACCGGGAACAGTCAGTTCGTACATACACATGTATACCATAGATGCCTCAAACTCATTGCTAGATCTGATGGCAGTTTGAGGTTTCGAAGTTTTACTGTACGAGTCACTAAACTTGTCATATATGATGAACATAATGAAGTGTTTGGTGGAACAAAATTTAAGCCAAGTTGGTGCATGGTCAAGGTTACAGTGTGATCAAAGGTCAAGGTCACACAGTGTGATCAAAGGTCAAATACTTTTAACAATCATATTCATCCCCACATCAAACAAAAACATCTTGTATACTAAAATAGCAAGTAAAAAAATATTTCCAATTTTTGAAGTATTTGTGTATTATTGACATACACAACTAAGTGTCATAATATCAGACTCCAAGTATAATTGATAATAAAATTGAATCGTATGGTGTATTTCGATTCATAATTGGTAAATAATCGAATGTTCTACATTTTCTAAATATATACTCCAAAACACTTTAAAATGCCTGTATGTGACCTGTATGTAGCATGATAATCATCAGAAACATACGTGTTGGAATACATTTTCATATGCATTTTATACACAATTCAAATTTAATTGAGCAGATCAATCCAAAGCAAAAACTGAAAAATACATTGAGAAAAAAAATCAAGCGTAAAGCATTCGAACTGCACCAAATGGAGCCTAATAGCGCAAAGGCAGCAAAACACCAAAAGCATCGGTAGCCACATCCAGTCAAGATCTTAAACATCTATTTTCGATACCTTAAAATCATTGGCGACAATTATTTGATTTGAATTGTGACACGGTCATCAGAAACAGACCTTTTTTTGAGGCCTTAACTAAATACAACCTAACACTGTACATATTTGGAAATGTCTATATTTTTTGGTTACACATGAAATGTGATGCTATACTACTTGAATGAAGATCTTTGCCAGAAGTAACAAAAAAAATACTTGAGATTGGAGACCAGTCTCAGAATACAGCCATACGATTGGTCCATTCCATAGAATGCAGCAATACCATTGGTCCATTCCATAGAATGCAGCAATACCATTGGTCCATTCCATAGAATGCAGCAATACCATTGGTCCATTCCATAGAATGCAGCAATACCATTGGTCCATTCTATAGAATGCAGCAATACCATTGGTCCATTCCATAGAATGCAGCAATACCATTGGTCCATTCCATAGAATGCAGCCATACAGAAACAACCAATGAGATGCTGCAGACTGGTCTTCAAGCTCACTTATATAGCATCGAATGTGGATAGAAATCAGTTCATAGTTTCAGTAAGCTATTGCTGACAAGATAAATAATTAAGTACAATGTATAAGAATAATCATAACATAATGAAGCAATTTCACCAAAAATGCAGCAACAATTGTTTGTATCAATGAAACAAGTTAACAACAACATAAAATATTTCCTAAAACCTTAACATATGTAAATACAATTATAAACCAATTAAGCATGTGACTCTATCATATATTATTATAGCAAACTATCTTACAAATGTACAAAGTAACAATAAAAGGATGATACAAAGACAACAACATAAGGTTTATCATACATCGTTATATGCTCGCGTTATATGCTCGCGTTATATGCTCGCGGCTGTATGATTTCCAACCTCTTCTTTAGGTGATGTCATTTCCAGAAAACGACACATGTGACGTCCCCATGTACTGACAATAAGCAATATTTGCTCCATATGGCAATATGAACACAAAGTGACCATATGGAGTAAACATTGTTTCCTGCTTGCAAAAAGTGACATCACATGTTGCATCTTCTTGAAATGACGTCACTTCCAGAAGAGGTTGTAAATCCCATAGCAGCGCTCAATTTTATTTTCATGAAATGTGTAGGCTGGAAAGTTCACCACACATAACAAAAGATCTTCCGAATTTGCAATTACAATATTGCAAGTCAATCATGGTGGTACGTAAATGTATATTTTAAGCTTGCAAATGTACATGAATGCTTATTTACAATCAACAATGTACATGAAAGCACAGTTATGTTATACAAATGCATATTTCCAGCAATTATTTTTCCATGAATGCACTTTATCCAAACAAGTAATGTTACATGAATGCAAATTTTCCAGTCAAAATTTTACATGAATGCACATTTTCAAACAGTTCCAAGACAATGTTGCTTATTTATAAAATCCATAATCACCGATATAGGAAGATGTCTAATGTAATGATATATCACGGTATTACCATGGCAGTATCCAAATTATTGCAAACAAAATTTGGGGTCTATATTCATCCCTACTGCTGTCTTCATCAGGGGCCTAACTCTACTTTGGGGAAAGGGGGTTGCAGCCCATGATAGGGGGAATTTCCAACAAACTGGGGGGAATTTTTCGTCATCTTTCTGGTCAAGGTCTAACTGGTGTAGACATACAATAACCCTCATACAGTTGCACACATCAATAAACAAAACATTAAAATTTATCAGATATCACGTCTGCTTGTCAGAAAATAATATTTTTATAGTAAAAATAAGTCTTTTTTCAGTTTTTATTATTTTTGGCTACTACGAGGGGGAAACTGAATTTGAAAGGTGGGAAGTACTTCAGTGGGGGAATGGGGCCGATATTTGGCCCCAATAACGGAGGATAGAGGGTCCTGTTGGTAAAGACTGGATACTAGATTTCAATCCGATACGAACAATCTGCATATGACACAAACCCTTACAATACGGATTAAAGATGTCTTAACTGATTTAATCACCGTGGTAACAATTCAGTTGGCAAGCAAGCATTTATAATGATGAAGATACAGTTTGGAACAAAATTAATATTTGAATATGCCGCAAGCCATCTTAAGATAAGATGATAAATTCTGATAATACAAAATTCCATAGTTCCATATTTCAACATTCTATTTTATAACTTTGATTTCAAAGATAGGAACGCAGTGAATATCAAATCGATTTTACTTCTTCATACAGAAAATTGAAAGCTTCGATTTAAAAGTAAGCGTGACTTCTGCAATGTAAAATGTCAAACACAGAATTTAATTGAAACAGAGGCAATTCTTCCCCCAGAGAGGAGACAGTGCACACAGGCTTGGTGGGGGGGAGTTCAACTCAACATCTGACATTTTACAATGAAAATAAAATGATCCTTGCAGGAACAAACTGTGAAAATAAGATCACGATTCGCTAATATTGCACACATGTTATTGACAATATAGACAAAGCTAACATGAAACTGTAGCTCAACTTATCTAAGGTTTCAATGCAACTTTCTTTAATAATATACAGGAAATATTAAGAAAGAATGGGGGATAGTAGAATTATTTTTCTTCACAACTTAATCATCAAGCAACTCTGTACAAAGAAAGCTGGGTATACCACTTATCAACAGCATCTATCACAACATTTTGACCTAAGTAGACATAAAACATGCATTTTATTCACAAAAAATCCTTCAAAGATTCTTGTCTCAAACGTACTTAAATCCTGAACGTAAAATGTCAACAGAAATCACACTATTATTGTATATATAATACACGCACATGCACACACACGCATACTTGCACATGCGCACAGACACACGCGCGCAAAGACATGCAGACAACTCTAGTCCAATATGGACCTCAGTCTTATTAAATAAAACAGAAGGCTAAATAAAACATTCAATCAAGCAAACCAAACAACAGGCAAGGGGACATAACTAATTTGAAAAGTCAATAATAATTATTTCTTCAGATATAAAACTAAATTTCAACATAATCAGCAACATTTTAGCATTTATCGTACAAAATATAATACAAAGATCAATTTACGAGTTAAGGGAGGTTACTCCCAGCTAACTCTGCTCAATGTTAAGATGTAACTTCCTCTTTGATTTGCTTAGCTAAGTCACAGTTATCTTGAACATCTGACTGCTGGGCTAAGTTCAAGGGGATTTCCCCTCCACTGCCTCTGGAAAAAGAATGAATGATATATACTTACAACCATTAAAGACACAACCGAAAATTATCTGCTTCCAAACATGACATATTAAAGAAATATGCACAACAAATCTTAACCTACAAATTGTGCCAACCATCTGCATTTCTGATGTGACGTTATCATTTTTTAGTTTACTTTTCTTAGTTTGTTGTTACTGTTTGAATCATTATAAAAAGATAGGTAGACATACAATTTTAATATTTGTTGTATTTAAATGAAAATAGAAAAATATGTTTTGTTAGAAGATGTAAAAATCTGAAAATAGAATTTTAGTCAGTAATACAGGTTTTGTCGTTTAACAGCTATAATATAAATGTCTTCTATCATACAAAAACATCAGGTCTGTTTCTGTCCATTTTGGTAAACATTAATCGCTTCAACTCCATTTTTTGGAATTTTCATAGTTAAAAGAACAGGCTTTATATATCTAAATTTTATATAAACAAGCATTCTAAACTACGTCTCTTATATCAAATGTCAAAAAGACACAAAAAATGTCCACTAACATTTATGACACAAGGGACAATAATGGCCAGAGTTTTTCAAAGTGCTTCAAGATATACCAGGTAGCTCCAGTAGACAACTTTTCGTAGGTGCTTCTGATTGCAATTTTTTTCCGATAGGGAAAAACCCATATATTTAGCTTTGGGAATGGGTCAGATAGTCTGACCCGTGGGAAATATAGAAAAAGGCCTGAACATGGACAATATTTGGCAGCACACCCCAAGTAACATAAGACCTGATTAAAAGTATTTGTTTACAGTCTCTAAACTCTACATAGAGAAGGGATTTATTTTTTATAGAAAATCAACACTTCTCGTAAAGTTAGTGTTCGAGTATATTTCTACAGATCTAAAAGAAAATGTCTGAACATTTCAGAACGCTGCATTTTTTTGGCAGACAGGAAGAGAGGGAGAGGAAACAAGTATCTTTATAATGTTGGCCAAACCAATACACTACAGCCCCTTTTATGGCAAATTTGGGTCCGATATTGGGCCCCATTCCCCAAAGAAAAACTGGCTGCATTACCATGAATTTCCTCATATACTTTAAGCCAAACTTCCCTCATTTTACAATTTATCCTAGATAAATTTTCTCTTTTTTGGTGTGTTTTTTTTATTCATATTAAAGATAAAATGAATCTATTTTCCTGCCCCACTTTGCAGCGCAAAAAAGCCTGTAGTCCAAACATGTGACCATGTGTCGTTAAATACACATCACTGGAACCTTTCGCATTCGATGGAACGTTTCCAGGAGCTGCGTCATAAGTATAAATTCAGTTCCCACTCAACTTCCTTTTACAGACGACCACCCTGTATTACTATGACTAAATTAACCAATCAAAATGGCACTCAGTGTTTGTAACCATAGAGACCAATATTTACCTGCTGTCTTGCTGAGCATTCCCACCATACACCATCTGCTGCATTCCCACAAGGTGTTCGTTATACTGTGACACTCGTATTCCTTGCTGCTGCATGTATAATTGTTGATAGAGCATCTGTTGCATAGCAACCGTCTGAGGAGCATAGCCATGTGGCGGCGGCACGATGCCGGTGTGAACCGAGTCAGAATGTCCGTTCTGATAAATTCTCATGTCTTGCTGATTTGTTTCCAATTTGTTAACATTTTCAGCACTGAGCACTTTAACTTTTGATAGAGTCACATCCTGTGGGACACAGTTAGCATGGTGACGTCGTTCCACGCTCGTAGACGGATATGAATCTCTTCTGTTGAGAATATTCTGTAAGCATGGGTGAGTATTGGCCATAGATGGAGTCATAGAGGAACCGCAAGATGGGGACGTATTGAGTGAACTATGATTAACAAATGGAGCATGTGGAACAGTCAGCACAACATTATTAGGAGATATACAATTCCTCACACTGTCCATTGTACCGTTACTACCCACTTGATTTGGAGCAGAACATGAATGACTGGGATTTATATGAGGTAACGGACCTGCCGCCACTTTAAATGTGGGATGAACACTAGTCTGATACTGTACACCTGACTGAAGTTGCGCAAGCAATTGGGGATGTGCTTCACCAGCGGACTTCCGTACTTTCTCGATACTGTCAGACAAATCGTCACTTTCCATACTTTCTACGTCTTGTATTGTCAGATTCTCCATCTGTTGAGTTTCGGTCATTTGTGAGCCGCCATGTTTTCTAAACTTGTCAAACTTTTTGTGGTAGAGTTCTTCCATTTTTACCTCACTCTCTGGAGAGTTTCTAGCGGAAGTTTTAGGGGAGACAACCTGACTGGAATTTTCCCTAATATTCTCCCCTAGCAGATACTCTTCAGTGGGAGCAGTAACGGAAACCATTGGTGGTTCGTGTTTTTCTTGTCGTATCATCCATGGAACAGTAGTTGGAACCGTCAGATGAGTAACTTGTTCAAACGCACTTCCACCAGTTCCGATATGTACACGCTAGAATACAACAGTAACAAAAAGCATAAAAATTGACCCTAAGTTAAATATATTACCATAACTACACTTTTCTAAATATAAAACATATAAATCAATCGATGTTAAAGATGTCTTAACTGATTTAATCACTGTGGTAATAATTCAGTTTGGCAAATCATCCAAGGAACCGCAAAATATCTGGATACGACTGCATTTAATTTTTACTGCTGTGACTTTAGCTTTTTTGTTTGACTAGTGAATATAGTGAAAATTGGATATGCAAAAACACCAATCAATACGATATCTTGAACACACAGAAAAATCATTTCCTTGTAAGTTTACGGTAAAATGTCTTGACAAATTAAACTCTCCTATTATTGGCATTATTACGTAAGTATAGGACATTCATGGCTGGCCTACATTCCCAGTGTCCAAGTTTCAATGTGTTCATTTTAAAGTTTAGAAGAGTAAACTACAGTTGGACCTTGTTTATTCAACAACCTGTGTCGATGAATTCGAACGTACAAGGTCCTACTGCACTTGTAATGAACTTATACTGAAGGTCATTTCATGTACTTCGCTGCCTCCAAGTTTCTCTAAATATTAAGTGTTAATACATGTTTAGCATAACATGCAAGCCTATGTAATGTGTAACCTTGAATGTCCAAACATAGAACAGAGCGTATTGTCATGTCATTTGACTAGGGGTGAGAACGAATTCTAAATATAAACACAATGCCATACAATAAAAACAAATAACAAATGAACAAAACTTTCCTTGTATAAACCCAATTCGTTAAGGCTTTCATTATCGATTGATGCATTATATTGGGTATAGGGTGGGAAGGTTATTAAAATCATATTTTCAATTATATACAGATGAATAGGTTGTATACAACACCCCTTTTATTATGATCAAGTTTCGAGTTTAATTGCAAAAGCCAATAGGTGTTCATAATATTAACATGCTGTGATTCAACTAATTGCATTAAGTTATCTTCAATGTATACACTTAATGCACCGCTAACATTCATTGCACTTTTTTTGTTCATTAACAGCGATTGTAAGTTTTAATAATCAATAAATAATTACAGTAAAACCTCACTTAAAGACCACCTCAATAATAAGACCACCTAGAAATCAATAACACAATTTTCAAGTCAATTTTCAGTTTTGCTCCTTATTCAACCTCAATATTAAGACCACCTCAATAATAAGACCAGTTTTCAAGGGTCTCAAGGGTGGACATATTATCGAGGTTTGACTGTATTTATTTTTCAAGCTTGTGATGGCACGTTGTATGCCACATTCCTACTCCACTTCACTTTTTATAGAAACTTAAGTTAAAGACTTTTCAATAGATAGTTCACATATTTACAATACTTACCTCCCTTGTTCTGAATTGTCGGCCATATTGATAGGCAAATTTCCTTAATATTTATAGGGAATATAATACAAATGATGCTAAAATCATCAGACATATAAAAAAATAACTTATTCATTATGCTCATGTGGGCAGTTGGCTCAGTAAGTTGAAGACAAAGTGGTAGTCACATGCAAATTCTCTTGATATATTCTCAATTTTCACATATTTGGAAATTACTCCTATAAGTGCTTATCAATATTGCCTATCAAAATGGCAGATGATTAAGAACAAGGGAGGTAAATATTGTAGATGTTGGAATAATCTATACTTAATTTGATAAAAGAATTTATGCATCCTTACCTTATCTTCAACAGCTAGAGGAGATCTTTGTTTCTCTGATTTTCTGAACAAAGTATCCGGCATCTGAGACAAGTAGGCGGGATGTCGATCCACAAGCAGAGATTTCTTCTTAGCATGTAAGTTATACGACGCACCGACACTTCCACGTCTCATTTCTGCGGACATTCTATAATGCTGCCCGTCGGCACCGAGATAATCACTGTCATTGTACGGACGTCCTTGGGCGGCGTGACCTTCAGAATTCACATGAAAACTGGCACAGCGCGGCCGCTGCATTGGACCAAAATCATCTGTGCCGATGGAGCCAGATCTTGGACGGGGAGAATTTGGGGAAGATGAGAAAGGCTGAAGGGTATCCTTCAAGAATGATGGACTGGTGCGCGAGCTGCAAGCGCTAGAATCTGGTGTCGCGATCGGCATAAAATCACGATTTCTGTTCATAAATGAATATTGTTCTTCAAATATGGGAACAGGCGACGAACAAGCTGAGCTGTTCACAGATCCAGGCATACTGTTAACATGAGTTCTTTTCTCTAACCGATCACTTAACTTGCTCACCATTTTAGATATATACTCTCGATCCATCGTAGCTCGTCGCTTTGAACCTTCTTCAATTGTGTGTAATCTAGGGCGGGAAATCTGTGAATCTCTATCAAGAGTATGACATCGGCGACGTGGCTGTTCAGTTACCATGCCATAGTAACCCCCATCTTCACGATAGAATGTGCCATATGGAGTTTTCAAAACAACTTGCTGAGGATGTAAATTTTCACTTGAAAATCGGCTATTATTTTGTTGAAGTACTAGCGAGCCATTACTATCGTACATAGAACTTGCCGTATCCATAGTCGATGCAGATGTGTTGATAGAAGCAACAGAATCAGATGGTGTGGAATCTTCAGATCTGAAAAACATGATATATAAGACTTATAGTAACAGACGACTGAATTGCTGTGGAATCATCAGATCTTAAATACATGATATATAAGACTTATAGCAACAGATAGCTGAAAGCGACTGAACCATTTTTATGATATTAACGAATGTAAACATCTGTTTTTGTAATACATGATAAGGAATGACCTTGAAGACGCATTGTTGTCACTGAAGAATTCTATGCATAAGCAAGTGAACAAGACGATTTCTGATAAGAAAATACTTTTTTATTGTGTAACAACACCTAATGTCATTTCATTTATCAGAATTTCTAATCAACGTTACAGAAACGTCGCTTTGACCTCGAGCTACTTCCTAATTAGAAACGCGTCTTTATCAAAGTAATTGACGGTATTTTTGTAAAATGAAACACAATTTGAGAGGTTTTAGATGACTATATAGCGATCTAAGATAAGAGAGATATGCTGCTTAAATCACTTATGACAAATATAAACAGTATATACTTAACAAAACTTATAAGTGTGCAGGTATAAATATGACCATATCTCTGTCAATATTAGCCTTATCTTGCGAGAATTTTCACCAAATATAGAGTAGATACCTGGCCTAATATTTTATTTATTTCATGTCATAAATCCTCAGATTGAACAAATAAAATCAATAAATGTGATGATGTGCAAATAAAAATACTGCAACTCCCACTTAAATATGTTCTTGTTGATTGGAAAGAGTCGAATAGCGTGTGTACCCACCCGGACTCGACGCCTTGTGTTTTTGCAATCAATAAATTCGACCCAATCATGATCTACATGTAGCAAACATACAAAATTTCGTGCAGAAATGCTTATCAATAAAACAGTTATTCGACATTAAAAAGTGCACACTTAGTTTTGTTAAGTGTATTTCTGACAAATGTCTAAATATGCAGAAATGCCAATCAATACACATTAAAAGATTTTTTGCTTTCGCAAGGCGGATTCAAATGGAAATAGCTAAACAACACATGCTATTATTGAAAGCGAATTGTACCCTTAGACAGCCCTTAAAATGGACAAACAAGGTCCCTTTTACATACAATAGGAAAGTAGAGTCAGACCTCATTCATTCGAATTCATCTAGTCCGAAATCTTATTTCAAATAGCCCATTTCGATTTGATTAGCATAAGAAGATACATCTGAGTGGACCTGAGATTTATTTCGGATGCTACCAAGTATTCAGATAGAAGGTTGTCAAATAAACAAGGTTTGACTGTAATTGTTTTTGTTGATTTTTAAAGCTTTACCTGTTATCAGCTTGGCCGTCCTGCATGTCCGTCATATCTTCTCTCTCAGATGTTCCTACAATACATTAATACAATTCTTACACATCAATTAGCCAACACTATCATAGTTACACACCCAGTAAAATACCAAAAACCAGACAAGGATAATCCCAGGCATGAGAATGCAAAATTTCAAAATCAGCAGAATATTCAGAAAGGGGTCCAGGGGGCCACCAAAGCTTCCGACTTTTAAGCATCTAAGATGACTTAAATTGTCTCAAAAACGGTCCTTGTGAGCGTAAATTCCGTGCATTTCAACCAAAATATCTCATGCCTGTAATTTACACAACCGATTCCATATTCACATCATCTGGATCAAGTTGATTCTGAAAACTATTTGTTATTTTGTTTAAGCCATTACTTTATTCAGTATTTCTCATAAACAAATGCAAAAATACCTAAAAAATCTTCTAAATAATTCGATAAATTAATGTTGATGAACATTGTGAAGATGGTAAAACACCAGAATGCATGAAACTAATTGAATGCCTCAATATTGTATATCACATCATTTATATGATGTCATTATCACTTTGATAGTTTCACTGTGAGTTTATTGGATAATAATTCACCGTTATTCTACAGCTACCCACCAGATGCATGGGCGTTACCGCACGTGGCTGCGTCAATGATGATATTAAAATCAAATAAACACCAAATAAAACATAAGATGTTTGTAAAACATTATGCCCCCTGTGACTTTGACCTCTGCTACCCAAGATGAATGTGTGGACCAAGTTGGAGGATGATAGGTCAAGGGGTTCTTGAGTTATTGATCGGAAATGAAAAGGTTACTGACTGACGGACAGACATACAGACCGACGTGTGCAAACCAATATGCTCTCTCTTCTTTGAAATGATTATATGAGTACACTTACCAACAGTTTTTTCAGCGTGCAGAGCATTAAGCGTTCGTAAATCGGTTGTTTTCATTAACAACTTGGCAAATAATGTTGTATCTTCTTTGTGTGTTGTGTTGATCATATTCTGTAAGCTTTCTGTCAGTTTATTTTGTATTTTCTCGATCTGATCCACCTGACGGAGCCCAGGACGATCTGCAAGAGAACAAGAGATGTTTGTTAAACATTATGCCCCATCATGGTTTAGATCGGAAAATCAACAGGGTATCTCTGCTACCCAAGATGAATGTGTGGACCAAGTTTGAGGGTAAGAGGTCAAGGGGTTCTTGAGTTATGGATCGGAAACGAAAATGTTACGGACCTTTTTCAAAGGGAGGCATAAAAACATTTCTGGTACAATTTCCGTGTCTTCAGTGACTCAACAAATCATAAACCGAACCAGACAATTATTTTACAGAATCGTTTGAATAACTATCATAAGAGCATTTATGTCAGCGGTGTAACAGATACAGCCTAGAATATGCGCACTAATTTATATCTACACACATATACAATTACAAGAAAATGTGTGTAATACACGTGTTAACAGTTTCAACACTGTACAACGTAAATATCAGAAGCGTATCCAGTGAAACAAAGAGTTACCTAACCTGAACTGCGAGTAAAGCCGATGTGCTATGCTGAATGTTTATAGAAAATGCTGTTTTTAAACCGTCCCTATAACATTGTTTCCAGTTTTATTTTCTACTACAGTAGACCGTTGGAAAGCTTACAATCAAAATTTTCCAAAAAAACAAACAATTTAATATATTTGATGTAACAAGTATGGAATTAATTGTTAAACTTGACCACAAGTCGGGAATTTTACATACACCATTTTCTATACGCCGTTTTTCATACACTGTTTTGCAGTATTTCTGCCATGTACTGCAGTCAGTTGACCTGTCCAGTGATCTGGGTTACCGTCCAGTACTGACCTGTTCTTTCTTCAAGCGACACACATCTTTCCCACATGAATCAGAGGTGGAGGACAAATTACTTTGGATGAATAATCCTCAGTCAAATTGTCACGAGGAACATACGATTCAGCCTACGGTGAACATACACCCTCAAACTTAGCCATCAAGCACTTTAACAACTGGGTTACCCGGTAAGACCTCATAGTCATACATGGAAGGAATATATAAATATATAAAGAAATATACCAATAAATTAAATTCTTACCAGGAGAAAGCAGAACAACAGCACAGAACAACGCTAGTTCATTATCTGTAAGGTTAAGCTTATTAAATCTCTCAGAGAAGTCGAACATGGAGTCCAACAAAAATCCAACACTAGTTGACAGCTGAAACAGAAAAATAATATTCAAATCATGAAACCAAAAACATGGAACATCCTACTCCTCATCTGATTGGTCAGACTCCTATATCAAGTCTCTGATTGGTCAGTCTCCTTTATCAAGGCCTCTGATTGGTCTGTCTCCTATATCAAGTCTCTGATTGGTCTGTCTCCTATATCAAGTCTCTGATTGGTCAGTCTCCTATATCAAGGCCTCTGATTGGTCAGTCTCCTATATCAAGTCTCTGATTGGTCAGACTCCTATATCAAGTCTCTGATTGGTCTGTCTCCTATATCAAGTCTCTGATTGGTCAGTCTCATATATCAAGGCCTCTGATTGGTCAGTCTCCTATATCAAGTCTCTGATTGGTCAGACTCCTATATCAAGTCTCTGATTGGTCAGTCTCCTATATCAAGTCTCTGATCGGTCAGACTCCTATATCAAGTCTCTGATTGGTCAGTCTCCTATATCAAGTCTATGATTGGTCAGTCTCCTATATCAAGTCTCTGATTGGTCAGTCTCCTATATCAAGGCCTCTGATTGGTCAGTCTCCTATATCAAGGCCTCTGATTGGTCAGTCTCCTATATCAAGGCCTCTCATCGGTCAGTCTCCTATATCAAGTCTCTGATTGGCCAGTCTCCTATACCAAGGCCTCTGATTGGTCAGTCTCCTATATCAAGACCGACTGGTCTCAAATGTTGGTTTCAAAACCTTGGGCATAGGTCTTTCATAAAGCCATAGAAGGTTATATATAAAAATTCAGAGCATAGATGGAAAATTAATAGAATGAAAGGAAAATTCATAGCATAAAAGAAAATTCATAGCTGAAAAGGTAAATTCATAGCAGGAAAGGTAAATTCATAGCAGAAAAAGTAAATTCATAGCAGGAAAGGTAAATTAATAGCAGGAAAGGTAAATTAATAGCACAAAAGGAAACCACCGTAGCACTGAAATACAAATGATACTTTTCAAGCCACTTAACAAAAAAGTAATTCAAGTTTTCTGCAGAAAAGAAAATGTGAAAATAAGTAGATTACTTTTATCAACTCATTGATAGTGATTGGACAAGGCAAATGTTTATACAAACTGTGATATTTATGATCTTTAGCAACGCTAGTTAAGTAGGACATGTATAGAGACCTGCGAAAAACACAAGACCTTACCAGCGAGGTAAATAGAACATGTAGAACATAGGAAGAAACAAGACCATAGAGCCATGTTTTACTTGATTTCTCAGGCATGAGAATGCAAAATTTCAAAATTTGGCAAGGGGTCCAGGGGGCCACTGAAGTTCCTGGCTTTTAAGCAACTAAGATGGCTTAAATTGTCTCAAAAACCGCAGATTATTATGCCTGATTTCTTCTTTCATTTTTAACATGAATTTCATCAACCTCAAACGCAAGCAGCCCTGCGTTCAGTAAAGGTGTTTGTGGCTAACGTTTCGTAACGTTTGCAATTTGGTTCCCCGTGTACATGATACGGAGGGCCAGGGATACTAAACAGTTTTGTTACATTCGCAACTGCTAGCCATAACTGAACGCAGGGATGGGTTTATTTTGACAAATTTGGGAAGATGACCCATACCCGTCAAATTGGGAATTGTTGTGTGTTTAACTTAGAAATTAGGGAAGAAGTCTAGAATTTACAGCACATATTTAGGAACAAGAGCTGTTTGTAAAACATTATAATGTCTACATACCCCTGATGTCTGCCGTCTGAACAGCTTTCCATTGGCAAACATCATTGTGTTGGAATCATTATCGAACATACAAGCCATTCTAACAAGTAAAACTTCAAATGTTGCAGCCTGGAAAAAATATCTAACAACTTTTAAAAACGGATACCAAGCAATCTGTAACAAGACCACGTAGTTGTAAGCTTAGAACAACCGAGATTGGCATATAAATGTCATTTATATATGAGCGCTGCTGTACGATTTCCAACCTCTTCTTTAAGTGATGTCATTTCCAGAAAAAAGTCACATGTGACGTCACCATGTACTGACAGTAAGCAATATTTGCCATAAATGGCAATATGAAAACGAAGTGACCATATGGAATGAATATTGTTTCCTGCTTGCAAATATTTACATCACATGTGGCATTTTCTTGAAATGACGTCAATTACAGAAGAGGTTGTAAATCCCCTAGCAGCACTCAAATACATACCAGAATAACTGGATTTGACCATTTCTGACAACCTACCAGTACTTGAAACATTATTGAAATGTAACAATAGCGACATGATGGCCATATATCGCTCACCTAAAATAAGGTGTCACACTTACTGATCCTAACCCAAAGGAGCATTTTAGGATCCTAACCCAAAGTACCATTTTACTGATCCTAACCCAAAGGAGCATTTTACGATCCTAACCCAAAGTACCATTTTACTGATAATAACCCAAAGGAGCATTTTAGGATCTAACCTAAAGTACCATTTTACTGATATTAACCCAAAGGAGCATTTTACGATCCTAACCCAAAGGAGCATTTTACGATCCTAACCCAAAGGAGCATTTTACGATCCTAACCCAAAGTACCATTTTACGATCCTAACCCAAAGTACCATTTTACTGATATTAACCCAAAGGAGCATTTTACGATCCTAACCCAAAGTACCATTTTACTGATATTAACCAAAAGTACCATTTTACTGATATTAACCCAAAGGAGCATTTTACGATCCTAACCCAAAGTACCATTTTACTGATATTAACCCAAAGTACCATTTTACTGATATTAACCCAAAGTACCATTTTACTGATATTAACCCAAAGTACCATTTTACTGATATTAACCCAAAGGAGCATTTTACTGATATTAACCCAAAGTACCATTTTACTGATATTAACCCAAAGTACCATGATTTTACTGATATTAACCCAAAGGATAACCCAAAGTACCGTTTTACTGATATTAACCCAAAGTACCATTTTACTGATATTAACCCAAAGTACCATTTTACTGATATTAATCCAAAGTACCATTTTACTGATATTAACCCAAAGGAGCATTTTACTGATATTAACCCAAAGTACCATTTTACTGATATTAACCCAAAGTACCATGATTTTACTGATATTAACCCAAAGGATAACCCAAAGTACCGTTTTACTGATATTAACCCAAAGTACCATATTACTGATATTAACCCAAAGTACCATTTTACTGATATTAATCCAAAGTACCATTTTACTGATATTAACCCAAAGTACCATTTTACTGATATTAATCCAAAGTACCATTTTACTGATATTAATCCAAAGTACCATTTTACTGATATTAACCCAAAGGAGCATTTTACTGATATTAACCCAAAGGAGCATTTTATCGATATTAACCCAAAGGAGCATTTTACCGATCCTAACCCAAAGGAGCATTTCAGTTTGAGACAGTTCTTTTAAGAAATCGTGGAAAGACTGGCAAAATAAAAATGCATTAAAACATTGCACTGTATGGCGTTTTTTTCCAGATTTGCTTGTACCACCAGTGAGTAAAGTAATTAGCACATGTCTAATTGGACCAGTAGGAGGCCTTTTCGCCACAAAAACTAACATTGATGGTGATAATATAACATGACAGTTTTTATGATGTTGCACATTTTCAAGCACAACATGAACCTAGCAGCTGGAAAAAACTGTGAATAAATCAAATATACTAGAACAAACATTAGATATTCAGATATCAATCAACTTTTTTCACCATAATTATGAAAATATTTTCATTGTGACCTTATTCAAAATTTGGACTACAATATGGTAACTGGCCAAATTATACCTAAATCAACTCATACTGGTTAGGAACAACTGTCACAATTAAGAGGACCTGTAATATAATTTTAATTGTTTCTTTTATACATCCCCAATATGGGTCCCCATTCCCCAGCCAAAATAGTATCTTTTATCCCTCAGTCAAATTTAATGGTCCTCCTTGCTGCCCAAACAAATAAAAACTTGAAAAATATTTTAACTAAAAAAATATGAAATTCTGACAAGCAGACATAATATCTTACATTCTTATGTATTTGTTCACAAATGCCTGCAACTGTATCATTATTATTGTACGTCCACAACAGTTTGACCTTGACAATAAAGAAGTCATTAATTTCCCTCAGTTTGATTGAAATTCCCCTACCAAGGACAGCGACCTATTTCCCCGAAGTACAGTTTTCCCCTACCAAGGGTTGCAACCTATTTCCCTGGAAGTAGTTTTCCCATACCAAGGGTTGCAACCTATTTCCCTGGAAGTACAGTTTTCCCATACCAAGGGTTGCGACCTATTTCCCTGGAAGTACAGTTTTCCCATACCAAGGGTTGCAACCTATTTCCCTGGAAGTACAGTTTTCCCATACCAAGGGTTGCGACCTATTTCCCCGAAGTACAGTTTTCCCATACCAAGGGTTGCAACCTATTTCCCTGGAAGTACAGTTTTCCCCTAACAAGGGTTGCGACCTATTTCCCTGGAAGTACAGTTTTCCCATACCAAGGGTTGCAACCTATTTCCCTGGAAGTACAGTTTTCCCATACCAAGGGTTGCAACCTATTTCCCTGGAAGTACAGTTTTCCCATACCAAGTGTTGCGACCTATTTCCCTGGAAGTACAGTTTTCCCATACCAAGTGTTGCGACCTATTTCCCTGGAAGTACAGTTTTCCCATACCAAGTGTTGCAACCTATTTCCATGGAAGTACAATTTTCCCATACCAAGGGCAGCGACCTATTTCCCTGGAAGTACAGTTTTCCCATACCAAGGGCAGCGACCTATTTCCCTGGAAGTACAGTTTTCCCATACCAAGTGTTGCAACCTATTTCCATGGAAGTACAGTTTTCCCATACAAAGGGCAGCGACCTATTTCCCTGGAAGTACAGTTTTCCCATACCAAGTGTTGCAACCTATTTCCATGGAAGTACAGTTTTCCCATACCAAGGGCAGCGACATATTTCCCTGGAAGTACAGTTTTCCCATACCAAGTGTTGCAACCTATTTCCATGGAAGTACAATTTTCCCATACCAAGGGCAGCGACCTATTTCCCTGGAAGTACAGTTTTCCCATACCAAGGGCAGCGACCTATTTCCCTGGAAGTACAGTTTTCCCATACCAAGTGTTGCAACCTATTTCCATGGAAGTACAGTTTTCCCATACCAAGGGCAGCGACCTACTTCCCTGGAAGTACAGTTTTCCCATACCAAGTGTTGCAACCTATTTCCATGGAAGTACAGTTTTCCCATACCAAGGGCAGCGACCTATTTCCCTGGAAGTACAGTTTTCCCATACCAAGTGTTGCAACCTATTTCCATGGAAGTACAATTTTCCCATACCAAGGGCAGCGACCTATTTCTGTGGAAGTACAGTTTTCCCATACCAAGGGCAGCGACCTATTTCCCTGGAAGTACAGTTTTCCCATACCAAGTGTTGCAACCTATTTCCCTGGAAGTACAGTTTTCCCATACCAAGGGCAGCGACCTATTTCCCTGGAAGTACAGTTTTCCCATACCAAGGGCAGCGACCTATTTCCCTGGAAGTACAGTTTTCCCATACCAAGTGTTGCAACCTATTTCCATGGAAGTACAGTTTTCCCATACCAAGGGCAGCGACCTATTTCCCTGGAAGTACAGTTTTCCCATACCAAGTGTTGCAACCTATTTCCATGGAAGTACAGTTTTCCCATACCAAGGGCAGCGACCTATTTCCCAGGAAGTACAGTTTTCCCATACCAAGTGTTGCAACCTATTTCCCTGGAAGTACAGTTTTCCCTACCAAGGACTGCAACCTATTTCCCTGGAAGTACAGTTTTCCCCTACCAAGGGTTCCAACCTATTTACCCGGAAGTACAGTTTTCCCATACCAAGTGTTGCAACCTATTTCCCAGGAAGTACAGTTTTCCCATACCAAGTGTTGCAACCTATTTCCATGGAAGTACAATTTTCCCATACCAAGGGCAGCGACCTATTTCCCTGGAAGTACAGTTTTCCCATACCAAGGGCAGCGACCTATTTCCCTGGAAGTACAGTTTTCCCATACCAAGTGTTGCAACCTATTTCCATGGAAGTACAATTTTCCCATACCAAGGGCAGCGACCTATTTCCCTGGAAGTACAGTTTTCCCTACCAAGGACTGCAACCTATTTCCATGGAAGTACAGTTTTCCCCTACCAAGGGTTCCAACCTATTTACCCGGAAGTACAGTTTTCCCCTACCAAGGGCAGCGACCTATTTACCCGGAAGTACAGTTTTCCCTAAATGGGCTGCAACCTATTTACCCAGAAGTACAGTGAGGCCCCTGACCAACATAATTAAAATTGTATAGGTGACATGTGACACACTGTACAAATGAGCTGGGGGGGGGGGGGTAGTCACACCTTTTCTATTCTGTTAAAGAGGGGTGGAGGGGTGTTGAAAAGAAGGCTAGTTGGTGAAACTTTAATAATGAATGGTCATTCCTACCCCCTTTCTCCTACGTCATGAAACCTGTTTATCCTGAACAACCTTACAAAGCTTAGACATCTTGACGTATAATTTATAAGAATTTATTTTTACCTTTAACAATGTAACTTGGTCATCTTGGTTTAGTAGCAGGAAACCAGGAATTAATTTAGCAAAATCTACAACTGACTTTATTGCCGGAGCAAAAAATTCCGAGAAATCTGACCACTCCTGATTATCTGTCATATCCGTACTGGCATGCGAGTTCAACGGGCAAGCCTGAAATGATAAATACAGATACAACAAAAGCGCCGACTATCGCAAAATATGCATGTTCTACGGTTATGCCACTGGAGTGTGAAAAAAAACAGTATAATAAGGATTATATAAGACAAATTTAAGGTAATAATCGAAGGGCAATAACACCTGAGTGACTAGAGCGATATGGCTGGTTATCGAACTTGTCCAGGATAGTTTGCCCATACACATTCAGACCAAATATGGTGATAATTGGACAAATGCTACTAAAGTTATTGATCTGACAACTTACTGGACGCCACCCGCCTGTACTCTGTAGGTGAAACTATAATATGTTCTATGAACGGGCGTATAAAAATTGATAATTCAATCTATTTGAGTAATAATATCCTCTTAAATGAGGAATGGTAATTAGTTGGGACCGAGATCAAACAGAGAACAGTAAAACCTCAACACAACGACCACCATAGGTACTAAAGGAAGATGGTCTTATTCTCAAGGTGCAGGACTCTAGAAATCAACAAGCCCGACGTCCTGAACTAGTCTAATGCTGAATCAGGCAACCAAACAGTTGAGTTGAAGTTAGTCAATATTTAGATTTTGCTCAAATCAAAGTCCGCGTTTGAGACAAATCTATTTTGGATCACTTGAAACATTTCTCATTTTTCATGTTGTAATATTAACCGATTTTGAGTCCAGTCTCAGATGTGAAAAACCCCAACAATTTGAGACAAGATTTGAGCTGTCATGATTTGTCTCAAACTCAGACTCTGATTTGAGCAAAATCTCAAAACTGAGCTGAGATTTCTATTTGAGATGCTTTGGGAGATCGATGCCTGTGTTTGATATCTCAAACATGATAAATATGTAATATGTTAAACACAGTTCATGTTATCAATAAAAACTGGCTAAAGGCTTTTATTTATCTATTTACCATGTGTGCTGGACAATCAACATAGTCATTCTTCAATAAGGCTATCTCGCGCATGACCTTCACCTTCTCCGAACAAAGGTCACTTGTTTGTTGGTGAGCGAGTATGACGGATTGTACCAGATCTTGAGTTGTCAGAGCATCAGATAACGCTGTGGCAGCCATTTGTAAATTACTCTTCTGCATTTGTTCAATAATCCGAGCTTTCTCCTTTTTTGGAACTCTGCCAAATCGTACAGCTATAGGAAAGAATAGATTATGCATTGTTAGCTTTATCGATAACTTCTCCACATAAATCAGAGTTCAGAGGTGGAGGACAAATGACTTCGGATGCATTATGTTCAGTCAAATTCTCTCAAGGAAAAACACAGCCATGCTGGGGTTTCAAACCAACGACATATAGATTAGCAGTTGAGTTCTTTACCAACTAAGCTTACCGGATGGACCAATGCAGACAACTATCAAGCAACCACAAAAGGTCTTCGTTTTTTCCGAAACCGACGAGTAAGAATGTAATGAATATTCTTCAAACCAAATTTAGTGAAAACAGTTTGTGAGAAGTTTTGACATTGAATTCATTATGAACAAACAATAAAAAACAGCATGATATCGTTATAAGCTTATCTACAAAGTAAAAAGCAAAACATTAAAAAAAACTCAAAATTCATACCATCACGCGACATTCCAACTGCAATACATTTCTTCAGCCTGCAATACTGGCATCTATTGCGATTCACCCTCATAATATTGCACTGTTGATTCTTCAAGCAAGGACGATATTGTATCTTCTGTTGTATACTACGGCGGAAAAAACCCTAAAAGATAATCAACAATGGATTAGTAATAATACAAAAGACTTAGAACAAAGGTCACTTTATAAAGTGGTTTCTTAATAGATATCAGACAAATTTAATGAAAGTTAAGTACAAATGAATGTTCAACTGAACAACAATCAAAACGTATAAATACCATCCTTTTTTCCATTCATATTTATCTATGGTGTGAAAGCTCAAAGCTGACAAGTCCAGTCAGGAATGTTGAATTCCATCTTACCTTACATCCCTCGCAAGCGTGAACGCCATAATGAAAACCACTGGCCTTATCTCCGCAAACTCGACACAAGACTGTATCACCATCGAATTCTGTAGAAAAAAATTATGGTCAGTCGGGCAGCAACAATAAAACAACAACTGACATAGTTGGGAACAAAGTTCGACCCCTGTTCCCCTTAAGAACAGTCTAGACACATCCATAGGACAGTGATGGACCCAAGCTATGGGACGTTTAAGTCAAGAATGGGCCATAACTCTTCCAATTAAGGTAAAATTCCTTTCTTACAACATTTTTTATTAACATTTTCAGCCAGACAGGCAGACACAATATTGGTGAAATTCTGTAACCAATTTTGGTGAAATTCTATAACAATGTACTTTTCCCCAATATGAGTAATGCCCAAATATCGCGATAAAATTTCCGAAAACTGGCAACCAAACAAAGTCCTCGTCCAAATTTCAGGAAATAAAACTCAGCGTTACACTTTTTTGATCGTCCTCAATAAATAAAAGACCCGAGTCTTCTTCATGGTCCGTTATGCTTACCTAGCAATGCAACATCAGTGCATCTCCTAGATTTAATATAGTTGGACAATTTTATCTGTCTCCATTGCTCACTGATAAAGTACTCGAGCAGTTCAGTTTTCATAATCCTTTCCATTATTATTTTAATTGTTTGGGAAATGAACAATTTACAAGTCACTCTTTTATTCAGATAAGATGATTATTTACACCAGCATGTTTAATTCATTCTATTTTTAATTCACTGTCAAATGAAATAATACTAATAAACAAGAAGTGCCTTTGTGGATACAACCAGTCCAATCAAATCCCTAAAAACTTCAACAATCAACAATAAAGCTTATTAGAACAGCCTGGAAACCAGTCACAAAATGCAGCCTTGCCATTGGTCAATTTTACCACAGAGATCAGGACCGACCAATCAGATGCTTGCCTTCTATGACTGATCTCAAAACTCTGATTTATAATCAAGACAAAGTGTCCATACACTGACGCAATTTATCAACAACAATCCCCGACAGATTCTAACTAATGTCCATTCCAAACAACAACTACTGCCTCAGATGTCCATCCTACTGTCACAGTACCCAATGAACAACAGGAATTCTTCTTGTATTCCACAGTTCCAGGAGACAACTTTCACAGTTTGGCAGAAGATACCTATCAAAGGTCACCTATGTACAAGACGTAGGATCAATAAGTAAATGACTGGTTGAGTCATTTTTTCAATTTGCCATGAACACATTTATAATGTCCCCCATGCACTTTCATTTATACAATTTTTAAGTTCTCAGCCAATAAGTGCCGAATCTCGAGGGTCATTTTGATAATTTTAGACAGGATTTTATCATTTTTTAGCTGAAATACCTATAATTTAGAGCAAAATTACCCACCAGCCAGAATCATATCCTAAGGGTCAAAATGTGGTCTTTGGTAAAATCCAGGGGTCAAAGGGTCAAGTCAAGGGTCAAATGGAACCCCTGGCTTCTAATGTCTAGAAGAATGGGACAGCACAATCTATTCCCAGATAGAGATATAACTAATTTGCATCGTCTTTTGTTATGATTTTCAACTTTTTAACCAGACTTCATCAAATACTAGGGCCCTTGACCCTCCATTGCCCCACCAAAATAGTTTCTTTTTTCCTTCATTCATATTCAACTTTAACCCCAGTGCAAAAAGAAACTAGAACAATACAATTTTCTGACAACCAGACATTATATCTCATATATGTTCATGTTACGTTAACCAATACATGCATCTATATGTGGATTATTGCAGGTCTTCATCGGTTTGACCTTGACCAGAAAAAATATAGAAAATTCCCCAAGTCTGCTTGAAATTCCCCCCATCAAGGGCTGCGACCCCCTTCCCACAAAGTAGAGTGAGACCCGTGAATACCATCCGGGCTCTAGAACTAGCCCGTCATCCCAGTCTAGTCTAGTGCTGAATCAGGCTACCAACAGTTTTGAAGTTAGTCCCAGACAAGAATCCCACAACCTCATACATGTGATTGTGGAGCTATCATTGTGTATGTGTATTTGTTTCTAAATTGACCAATGCTCTCAGACAACTAGCTCCCTATGTCAGACAAGTCAAATTCTACATTTCCATTAGTCCGGGACAAGTGTCCTTGAAAAAATATTCTAGGGCCCTGAACATGTCAGTGTTATTTCTGCGGACAATATTCATGCGCCTTCATGTTTGAACATACACCAATTAGGGTCCCGAATATTCACTTCATGCTTCATCATTATCTGAAGACAGCTGGGTTAACTTTACGATAATAGGATAATAGTTAAAATGCTCATGGTTGATCAAACCAATACACCACAACAAAAACTTCTAGACTCTCATAATTCGGTCATTGGTTAGACGAAGACATTATTTATAATTTTATTGTTGTAGTCAACAACAACAGTTAACATTTTATTTGGGACAAAATTATACGAGTACATCCAAGAACTTACAGGTTATTATCTAGGACACGACAGGCAAACAAAATTTCTGTTCTGATTTATTTTGACCCATAGAATTCACAGACATTATTAAGTTCAAGCAGGAAAAAAACACTGCTATACCTGAGTCACGGACGACAACATTCAGACAAAATATTTTATTCCCCTGTCTCAAATTTGACCAATGACAAAGCAGCATTTTTAGACTTGTCTTAAAATGTAATGTTGCACAAATGCTCAGTGTTTCCCAGTAAGTAAGATAAGTCTTGTCAAGATTTGAACCATCCATCAGCAAAAAATTGACAGTTCAAATGGCATTTGCGCCACTTCAAATTTGCAAAGGTTGCATTTTTTATCTCCGGACCACCCGTCCAACCTGGCGGGTTACCTTTCTGTTTGAGTCAGTTCAACCAATCTTTACTTACTCAATCTTCAGTGACCTTGAGGTACAGAATTCATTAAAAACTTTCACAATATACCGACTGGTACGAGGGACGAAACTGCGCTTACATTACATATATTATAATCAAGATTCATTTTTTAGAAACTAATTAACTGACATATTTCATCCAGATAAGTATCAGCTTATACACAGTTAAAAATCAGCCAGAATTGCGACAAAAATCTCCCACAGAATCACCAGTAGTACAAATAAAAGAACAAAAGTCAATCAGCCAGCTTGTGTGAGATCGCAATCCTGAATAAGGCGCAAGTACGGGGCCCAGGAACATAATGGATACTAACACTCAGCAAGTACGGGGCCCAGGAACATAATGGATACTAACACTCAGCAAGTATGGGGCCCAGGAACATAATGGATACTTACACTCAGCAAGTACGGGGCCCAGGAACATAATGGATACTAACACTCAGCAAGTACGGGGCCCAGGAACATAATGGATACTTACACTCAGCAAGTACGGGGCCCAGGAACATAATGGATACTTACACTCAGCACTCAAATCTCAAACTACAAAATTTACTCTTATTGGTCTGATATTGAAAATTTGAGTGTAGAAAACTCATTAAAGTGTCAGATAAATGCTGAATATTCTGGTCCATTGTCTTTGAGATTTCATGGTAATTATAGGAGAATTTAGTGGGTGCCATTCTCTCACACAGTACACCAAGACTTGATAATTACTCCTAGGTCTAATATAAATTATACTCAAATCAGTAACAAAATAGGCCACAGAGAATATCCAGCACTCATTTTACATTATGATACACTTTCACAATCAATTTGAGTCACTATCAGACTCAAAATAATATTTTTTGTTATTTGATATTTGAGTCCCGAGAGTTTGTAACCAGGGTTCTAACAGCTGAATGTTCTCAATCCTGAAGATTTGCTGGGGTTGGAAGTCTTGTCAAATGATACCTCAGCTGCTCTGAGTCTGATCGAAGCTTCAATGACCCAGAATTCAGATGCAGGCGTCTGATGATCTAGACATTCATACACAAAATGTTTTGTACCCGAGTCGCTATTCAGCCTCTACCCCCCAGAAATCATCAGATTTACACTGATCTAAAAACGACTCTGGAGCCTCTAAATCCGGAACATTTAGAAACCCTGTAAGTCTCCTTTCTAATCCCGGCCGCCGGTCAGTAACGTTAGAAGCAGTCATTGATAGTAATTAATAGTTACATGTTGTGAACTTGTTTCACAATGAATCGATGTAAACTTAATAAATTGAAAGTATCAATTGAACATTTAGGAAAGCTTGTTACAAATACATCCCTAGTCACTGTTCCACAGTGGGGTATGCATGGCAACTATATACGGTTACATCGTAAATGAGCTATCCCTCTAACCTGATCGAGTAAAACCATGTGTCATCACAGACAATGCATGTAACCGTCAAACCACGTCAATATAAAAAATTAACGTATCTTGCATTTTTAGTAATTCGTTGTGATTATCAGGTCCACAATAAATGTCTCGGACAAAATGAAAATAAGTTTCTGATATTCATCACAAGAAATTCCATATCTAGACCCGACATACAAATAATGGATTCCTGAGGACTGAATACGATGTTTGTCAATCAAGAAACTGTCCAATTATTTAACATAAATGCGGTGGCTCAAAATAAATAGACATATCTAGGTTCATATAAATACTAAACTACAGTGAGGGAATAAATACTTTACCTAAACCATCAAGGCTGGCCTCCTTGCCCATATTCACAGACATGACAAGCTTAACAATAATATGATGTCGATTATGTTCAAGTTTTCCCTTTCCAGGCCTCTCGCAGTCCTTGACCTTGAAAGAAAATGTCAACGGGGCCCCACCAACTTGTTTACGTTGATTTTGGCGTTTACAACGATCACATATCTGAAACGAAACAAGTTATTCGACCTGTAACACAATATATCAACCATTATGCGAGTAAAATACGCTAATTTAGCTTCAATTCAGTGTTCTTCTGTGTCCTAGTTCACCAAATTGTTGAGTAGTCCTCGACAAAACAACGCCGGTTATTCGATTTGCCTTGAATGGTCATGTCGACAGAATATTGAGCGAAATACCAAGAACGTACCGCTTTGTGAAGTAAACAGATCTTACCAACAAACGTATCCATGGTTTTGAAAGCGATCTATAATCTTCCTTCGAATATATGCTAAATATTCACGGCTGAAAATCAAATAATATGTGAATCCATTTGTTAATACGTTACATTCACGCGTTGAACTTTACTTGACAGACTGACCCATTTATTAGCCGAACAAATGACCTAGTTTTCGACCATCAAAGGAGGAATTTGATTGGTTGTTGAAAAGTTGTTTGTGTCGATTTTCTCGCTAAGTTAGCAACAGTTCGCAACTTTAAACTGTTAGAATATCATATTTGGCAAATTAAACTCTAACCAATTTCGAAAAATTAATATAAATTGCACATATAATAGTAAAACGGCAGATATGGGTCAAAGCCTCGAACCAATCAGATTGCGCGTAACAAATATGTTTTTGTCTATAATGAAAACGAGCAGAAAGAAGTAAACAACTATTTATGGTAACATGGTCCAAATAAAACCAATGAACGGTGTACATACGTGAGAGATTTCTTGTGGGTGTGGAACGTTGTTTTGAGGTTTGTAGGCTAAAAACGGTGACTTCGCAGTTTAATTCAATGAAGGTTCCATAACTGAATCTCAAATTTTGGACTTATAAGCCAGAAATCACCAATTATATGGATATATTCGGAAATCCAATGAGCCACCTAATGACCCAGTCAATGGTTGACATAACAGACGTGGCCAATATTTTAGTGTATTCGTTGCAAGTGCTTATAAATAAAGGTTATCCGTGTAGTCAATGTAGCGACATACATCGGTACGTGGTCAATACGTTCATATAGGCCTACGGTCCCTGATACGTGTAGTATATATATATATATTCAACTTTTAATTAATCTGCAAAAGTTCTGATCGGTCAGGAAAAAAGATAGTTCTTTCTCTAACATAACGAAATCGTGATATCTGAATATTTAAGCTTCAGAAAAATATACGTCAGCGGAATACACAAACATCCAAATTTTAATCCATTGGTTCAATCATGAGTATATTATTCGTGTCAAATTGTATCGATCATGGTAGGGCTCTAGGCAAATATTCAGACAAATTCTAAAATACTCGTAAATCCATATAATATATTATATGCGTAACCGGCTAAACTTTACGCCGTAGTCTTAATTACCGTGTAAATAGATCTAAGTTATATTATATACGGGTATAATTTATGAATACATTAATTGGTAGTTTGTTTAGAAATGCTTAATTAAATGACAGCAATTTTCAAAATGTCAAAATGTGAAATAAGTTATGTATATGGTCTTATTTTTATGACTAGTAGTTTTGAAAAACCACTGACATATAAACGTATACATATGTCCGTAGTAAAACTCAACAGAATAACTGCAGCTTAGGTTGAAAAAATCCGGGATGTTTGACCAATTGATACATCAATATATATCTGGAACCATCCCAGAAAAAGTCGCGTTTCCAAGATTACTCAGCCAGCAGACATTTGATGTCGTTCCCACGGTGTAGCTACCTGTAGACGTCAGATTCTCCACGTTGTAATAACGTACGAATTTTGGGCCCAAATATAATTTCTTTTAGACTGCAGAATTTGACGTAGGAACAACGTCACATAATTATATATATACAACCAAAATACAAAGTCATACTGCAAATTTATCAAAATAATGCCGGAATAAGAAATTATCTCAGTCAGTCGCAAGCTAATTAGTATAGCCTACATGCAGCAATCATGTCTTAGCAACTTATTCTTTCTCTTTTAACAAGACAGAACGAATGTAACGCATTCCTTACCATTCGATTACAAACCAGACTTAAATGACAGCAATGACGTCACCGATCTGGTTTCACTTGCCCACAACTGACGACACCGAAACTAGATCATACTTCGTTCTCATTTCAAACATTTAAAAAAAAAACTCGTGCATGCATATGTTTTACAAATGAACTTACAATAGGTAATTATTAGTTCATCGGTGACTTGCGGTATATAATTTGGTGATTAACAAGAAAGTTCATCAAACAATATTTAATCCTTCAAGGCCTCAAGAAGGATCTGTTGATGTTTCTAAACACAAAGGGAAGTAACTGCTACAATGTGTTTGGTAAACTACTCGCAGCAGTTACGTCCTCTTATCAACCAAACTCTTAATCGCAACATCTCGGCAATTTCCGTTACAGTTCGGAGAGAGATAAAATAGAGGGCTTAATAATATTGAATACCGATAAATATAGACAATGCATCATGTATGAACGTTTGTATATATTTTCTGTTGACGGTTTTGATTGCCATTGCAAGGACAAACTCGTGCGACAATGGGTTGAAAGTAATTACAGTTTACACAGAAAATAGATATGTACCTGGGAATTCTTTTCAAACATAATCTGATGAACAAGATCATATATATGTATGCGTGTCATTTGTACAATTTCTACAATTTATTACTATCTTTAAGAGGACACATTTTAATCCCACAGAAATGTGAATGCGATGATATTTGCGTCTTTGCAAGGTCAATGAATATATTGCTAATTTTAAACTTTCAAAGAAAGAGGGAAAGCTGTCTGTTTAAGCAGATTTAACTATGGTTACGATTTTGGAACATTTTTAAGAAACAGTTTTATAGCTAACCCATGTTTTGGTAACACAAATGTTATTGTGCTGATCTCATCCAGTTTTGAATATAGAGTAAATGTATACACCCATATACATCATATACGATGCAATAAAATACTTGGGTCTAATATCTGATCGGTGATTTTTTCTCTGTGGTTTAAAACATTTCTTACAGAATTTATAAAATTATATATACATAAAGCTGTCTGATTACAATAACAGTCCTATGATGTATATAACGTACACTAGGTGTGAAACTAGAATATCTTACAAAAAATCATTTATCTGAAGTTCTGTCAAAATAGTTTTTGGACCGTTCACATAACAAATAATTCAGCCAATTACTTCAAGAAATGATCACTTATTAAAGAGCAATAACAAATTAAAAAAATACTGCGATATCGAATAAAATTGTTAAGACATAGTTGGACGACGGGTGACTGATTGTGAACGTGTTCCTCCCATCTCCGCATTATTCACACAGTAATACAATATATGTATAACAAATTACTTAATTTAGGTGCGACTGTGCACTTTTTATGTGGCATTCAATCAAATTGGCGTCCAGTTTCCAAACGAAGTTTGCCGTCCAAATTTTGCTTCGACATTTAATTTAGATTTGATTGGCTTTCGCATCGTTGTGACTCATGGAGCAAAAGCGAGCACAATCGATACGACCGCGCCGAAAAAAATGATTAGAATTAGGAGTAGAAACCTTGAGTCTGATTGAAAATTTATAAACATTTTTATTTCATACACAATAAATGAATAAATCAACTTGAGGACTGTTTCAATTATTTGTCGATATTAAGCATATAAAATGATAATACATGTACATAAAAACTGCACATTCTGTCAGTAGATTATTTGATCTTATACATGCAACACCCCATACATATTTTGTATAACATGCAAAGTTGTTGTACAAATCAAATATCTATGTACAGGTTCAACTTGTCAACTCATAATTATATATAAATTGTAATAAATTGTTAAGAATATTCCGTACTAGTAAAATAATTAAGGATTTGAATATGTATCTTGACTGTAAAAGGCAATACAAAAACTTATGCAAAACTAAGAAGAGGGAATATAATTTATTATGCCTACACAAACTAGAAACCAGTGTCCGTGACTCCAAGGCATTTTGGCGGATTCTAAGTAGGAATACTAAGGGTACTAATCATGATCCTAATATTTCTTCTGATCAATGGTTTGAATATTTTACTCAAGTTTATCAAAATGATTCTGTTGATGATGAGAGTTTTGTAAATGTTGATGAAGGATTATTGAGTGATATGGAAGAAACTGTATTTAACAGTGAAATAACTGATAATGAAATACTAGCTGCCGTAAGAAATATCAATCCACGTAAGGCGTCTTCAGGTAATCTTGTAGCAGAACATTTTGTTTATGGTATAAATATTTTACTACCATACATTAGGAAACTATTTAATAGACTTTATAACTCTGGGGATTTCCCATCTAACTGGACTACTTCTGTTATTATCCCAGTACATAAAAAAGGTCCCACAAATGATCCTGATAATTATCGTGGCATAGCTTTGGTAGATATATTTAGTAAGCTATACATTAGTATATTGACTTCACGTCTTACATTTTATTCTGATGCTTTTTGTAAAATCACCGAATCCCAGGCAGGTTTTCGCCGAGGATACTCTACCATTGATAATTGTTTTGTTTTGTATTCAATAATAAGTAAATATCTTTGTAAAAAAGGTAAGAAATTTTATGTTGCATTTGTAGACTTCAAGAAAGCGTTTGACTCTGTAAATAGGTCAAAATTATATGAAGCATTAATTCAACGTGGTATTAGAGGCAAATTGTTATTATCAATACAAAGTGTATATAAATCAGTAAAGGCGTGTGTGAGAAGCAATGAAAAATACTCAGATATTTTCTCTTGCCCTGGTGGATTACGCCAAGGATGTAAACTAAGCCCAATTTTGTTTTGTTTTTTCATAAATGAGTTAGAAAATTATATTAGAGAAAACACTTTACATGGAGTGCAATTATCACCAGAGGATGTTGAAATTTTTCTTCTTATGTTTGCTGATGATGTAGCATTAGTTTCTGACACAGTTGTTGGTTTGCAGCATCAATTGAAT
Source organism: Mactromeris polynyma (assembly GCA_032209605.1). Lineage (NCBI taxonomy): Eukaryota > Metazoa > Mollusca > Bivalvia > Venerida > Mactridae > Mactromeris > Mactromeris polynyma. Next base: position 742,753 of record JASFXZ010000041.1, read on the forward strand.
TATTTACATCATTATTGTATAGAATGGAAATTAAATGTAAATGTGGCTAAGACTAAAATTGTTGTTTTCAAAAATGGAGGGCAACTTTCTAAAAAAGAGAAATGGTTTTATGATAATCAGCCAGTTGAAACGACAAATGTCTTTACATATGTTGGATTAAATTTTACGAAGAAAATGTCATTGTTTAGTATGTCAAATCATTCTGCTATTAAGGCAAAGAAGGTTTTTGTTGCACTTTTGAGAAATATGTATAATTTATTACCGATGTCACACAAAATATTTTTTAAAATCTTTGATTCTAAAATCTGTCCAATATTGTTGTATGGATCAGAAATATGGGGTTTAGAATACAGAGATTGTATTGAACGTGTACATATTTATGCTTGTAAGAGATTCATGAATGCATCATCAAAATCATGTAATGCTGTAATTGTAGGTGATTGTTCTAGATACCCTATACATATTTATGCATCAAAAAGGAGCATTACATATTGGTTAAAAATTCTAAATATGGAAAATAGCAGATATGTTAAAAAATGTTATTACATGCTGAAACGGCTTGATGAATTGGGTTATAAAAATTGGGTGACTTCACTTAGATTAAATCTTTATAGAAATGGATTTGGTTATGTATGGGAAGAACAAAATGTACAAGATCGTAAACATTTTATAAATTCATATCTCAACAGACTTAAAGACCAATACATACAAATCTGGCACAGTGAATGTTTAGAAAATAAAAAATTAACATTATATATTGATTATAAGACAAATTTTTGTTTTGAGAAATATCTTGATTTTGTAGACATTGTAAAATTTCGACGTAGTTTAGTCGCTTTTAGAACTTCATCACATCCATTAATGATAGAAAAGGGTAGGCATATTGGTATAACCAGAGAAAATCGACTATGTATACATTGTGAAAATATTATAGAATGTGAGTATCACTTTTTGTTAAAATGTCCTCTTTATGACACCCTACGTAATAAGTATATACCTGAAATATATAGAGAAAGTGCAAATTACCATAAATTTATTCTTTTAATGTCATGCAATGAAAAAATGATTTTACGAAATTTAGCTATGTTTATTTACTATGCCCTGGAATTAAGATCAGAATTGTTGGTTTAAAATAACAGAACTTCATATACATGTTTTATGAATAGCTTTATAATTGTAATTGTTAACTTGTTATACATGTGATTCCACCATGACATGTACTTTATATATGTTTACTATTGTATATATATTGTGTATATGGGCCGGTGGCCTTAATGCAAAATAAAGAATATATGTATATAATAATATAAAAACAATTCAACAGTTTAGCATGTAACATATGTTCAGTATTTCTGATCCTCACACACCAGATACAACTAAAGGCATAGGGTGAAAGGCTTGACTAGCCATTTTTAGGGCACTACCTATAGAGTTTTAATTCATGTTAGGACACATCCAACCCATGGAATTGTATTCCATTTATAACCACCAACATAAGAATGTTAATATATGTGATAATTTTATTCCTGTCTGTTTAGACTGTTGGTACATTCACCATTTTTAACCTGCGCATATTGGAGTGTGAAATAAAGCGCATGTTTGCATACCACGAATGCTTATCATAGTGCATGATCATTCCGAAAATCTCGGCAAACTACGCACAGTGCCTCGGATGTTCGTAAGGTACTACTTTCGGAAATACCATTCGAATATCATGTAAACAATATGGCGGCGTGAACGCTGGAGTGCTGATGAAACGGGATTAGAATCACATGTTTAAGCTATATGAAGACTGGAATATGTGAGTGTTCAACTAGAAATGACAACGATAATCCATTTCTTATGTGAAATTATCGAAGTTATTGAAGATATAAATACGTTTTACTAGAACTATTGTTTGACCGCACAAAATGTTGAATTTTGCCACATAGTGCTTCACCTAACAGACACTAGAGGATGTCCGTAAAGTAACGAAGTGGTACGGAAATATCCGAGAGCTGTCGAGAATGGGTGCATGATGTTAATGTTAGATCTCAGTCAAGACTTAAAACAATCAGAAAATGTTTGACATTTAAATTTGCAAATTGTTCAGCTTGGTCTTACTGTTTTATTTGTTCTAAAGAAAATGAAACTACCACAGCCAAATTTAAATATATTTTTGCCAAAACCAAGATAAATTATACCCCCTACCTATAAAATATAAATAGCAAGTAGATCCTACCCTCCAATGCATGTTTTCCTGGATTTTTACTTACTGTATAAAGAATATTGCATTCATAAGCCATCATGTTAATTTGTTAGAAATTTAATTGGAAGTCCTTCAAACAATAGTCATATTCTTGTACATACACTGAACAAATTTTCTAAACGTACATGTTATAAAATACAAATTTAAGAAAAAGGTTATATATGTCGACTTAAAATTTGGCATTCTAATATTATACATAATAAACTTTCGACGTTCACAAAGAAAATACCTAATATCGTCATGGTTGAACACGAGTGACGGCGAGTACGACTGTCAGCTTTTGGCACGAAGATCACGTGCAATGTGTAGTTAATTTCATTTCAATGCATTACACGTTGTATGTCCAACACGAAAAACAGAAAAGATAGCGAGAATGACCATTGAAGAATGCGCCAGGGCCGTCGGTATAATTGATGCTGGTACTCCGATTCGACAGGTATGGCTAACTTTATAAGTGCAAATAGAATTTTGAAAATAATTATAAATATATAATATTTGTATTATTGACCACTTTTTATTAACATATTTGGGTTAGATACATTTACACTCATCAAATATACAAAGTTTAAAGGAAAACTCTGCGTGAGAAAAAAATGACGTTATTGTAGGATACGCCTTTAATGAAAGGTTCCGCGAAGTTCAAGGTCACAGTTTAATGTTCCAAGGTCACGGTTATAGGTTCCGCGAAGTTCAAGGTCACAGTTATATGTTATATAAATCATGTAATGCTGGCAAGGACCTATATTAAAATATATTTTTTTGTACTTTCAGGGCATAGTCTTTTGAGCCACGTAAGCCTGTGAACTGTGGAATTCTATGAACTGTGTAATGCTGTGTCACATATGAACCAGTAAACGTAATTCTATGAACTCTGTTATTCTATAAATCGTGTCACATATTATGTAAATAAGTGTGAGAATATTGGGGAAGATTTGTACAGTGCGGACTAACATGGTCGTTCAACGTGGATCTAACACTTTATATAACCTACTGCTCCTACATACATGGCCAGTTGGAGAACGAGAGAAAGTTCCTGAGGAAGAGGAGAGGAATTCTTTTTTGAAGTCTAGGACATGTGTGTGCATGTGTGTAATGTTTAAAGATTATGACATGAGTGTTAATACTACAATGTTTGAATTTTCGGACTTTTGTGTAAATACGTGCACTGTTTGAATATTAGGACAGTTTTCGAGTAACATTTGGTAAACATTGTGACTGCAATTATTTATTTTGAATTATGTGATTTCATTGGTGCTAATGGTCAGACTGGTTGATATTATCATACAGTCAACAGACACGTGAGTACACATATATTGATAGATAAACATAAACTTCAGTTACAATTTATGCATGACTCGTACATGTATATGTTTTTAGTGCATCTGTAGCAATTGTAATGTTAATTTGTTATAATTGCTTACAGTAACTGCAGTTTGTGTTAATTATAAATGGATAACATGTATTTCATTGTATATTCAGTCGGACCTCGTTTATTCCACAACCTTCTATCCGAAAACTTGGTATAATCCTAAATAAATATAAGTCCCGATGTATCTTATTATAATGGGTTATTCGAAACAATGTATTATTCCGGATTATTTCCGGACCTGAATAATTCGAATGAACGAGGTTCGACTGTATATTGTTAGAATATTAGAGAGTTCACTTTCGCATAATCATACTAACATCACATTTAGTTGGTGGCGGTATTCTGTTACATATTTCCCATCTTTCCTGACTGTAAACTTATCATTCAAAATACAGTTCTTCCATTTAATTTTTTAAAAATTGGAAAATGTCGAGGTGAAAGTTGCTTTTGAGGTAGTTTCATGAAAATAGAGCCAATTATCTTTTTTCCTTATACATGTCAGCTTTGTCATTCGAGATCTTATTTGATCCTCATATTTTTAGTTATTATTTGAGTAATATTCGGGTTTGCAATATAGTCTGACTCTGAAACGATATTGTTTATCTGCAGATTTGCTGGTGTGGAGAAGTTGCCGGCTCCTTGTGGAAGGGCAAGTTAGTACTGGTTAGAATTCCGTCCAGGAAAAACTGGTTAGGTGAACCGGCCGCCGTATATAACTGAAATATCGTTGAGAAACGGCGTTAAACCCGATGAAACAAACAAACAAACAGATTTGCTGGAGGTGTAAATCTAATTAGACATACCTTTAACCGATACACATTGGCGCTCATTGATAGTATAAAAGTATATACATGTAGTCCGTTTTTTACTTACTTCAGAACGGTTGTTAACAAATTTTGAGGTGGTCAGCTTATGAAAACTTGTTTTGGAAATGATTGGTCAAAAAACATCTTGTGCACAATAATGGTATTCTCAAGTAATTTTGAATCGACTTTTTATATACTGACGAGAAAAAGAAACGCCTCATTCTAACTCATTGTACAATATTTTGTTAACTGTGATTCAAAATTAGAAAAGAACAATTCCATTCACAAATTTGATCTTTTAAGAGAATTGATTATTAATTAGACAGCATTTCATGGTCACATTATGCTTCAAATCATGAACCAAAGCAGGACGTCAATGTTGTTGGTCTGTAAAAAGTTTCTGGTGACACGTGCTACGTCATGCTGGAAGAATGGGCCTTGACGTTGGTGGAACATGGGGACAACCACAGGACGTATCATCTAGTTGATGTAACGCCTGGCTGTGAAATTATCTTGGCACACGAAGAGTTGCGTGCAATGTTTGAAGATTAGGGCATTTGTGTACATTCGAGCAATGTTTGAAGATTAGGGCATTTGTGTACATTCGAGCAATGTTTGAAGATAGGGCATTTGTGTACATTCGAGCAATGTTTGAAGATTAGGGCATTTGTGTACATTCGAGCAATGTTTGAAGATTAGGGCATTTGTGTACATTCGAGCAATGTTTGAAGATAGGGCATTTGTGTAGATTCGAGCAATGTTTGAAGATAGGACATTTGTGTATTTGCGCGCAATGTTTGAAGATTAGGGCATTTGTGTACATTCGAGCAATGTTTGAAGATAGGACATTTGTGTATTTGCGCGCAATGTTTGAAGATTAGGGCATTTGTGTACATTCGAGCAATTTTTGAAGATTAGGGCATTTGTGTACATTCGAGCAATGTTTGAAGATTAGGGCATTTGTATACATTCGAGCAATGTTTGAAGATAGGGCATTTGTGTACATTCGAGCAATGTTTGAAGATAGGACATTTGTGTATTTGCGTGCAATGTTTGACGATTAGGGCATTTGTGTACATTCGAGCAAAGTTTGACGATTAGAGCAGTTGACGTGTGAATTTGGTAAAGATTGTGGTAGTTATTATCTATTTTGAATTGGGTGACTTCATTGGTGCAAATGGTCAAACAGATTGATTTTGGCATACAGTCAACAGACACGTGAGTACACATAATCTGATAGATAAACATAAATTGCAGTTACAATTTATGTATAATACATGTATATCTTTTCAGTGCAATTTTAGCAATTTTAATGCGATTTTGTTATAACGGCTTACAGTAACTGCAGTTTGTGTTATTTTTAAATGGATAACATGTAATTGATTGTAAATATACTCAGTACATTTACAACGCACTGTTTGAGACCTGCGAATTATTTGTAAAGCGTTATTTAATTGCATTTTGAAACTTATTTTATATGAAAATACCCAATATTTGCAATGAATATATCGTATACACTTAACAAAATTTATAAGTGTGCAGTTTTTAAATCTCAATAACTTTTTAATTTATACCAATATCTGCATGAAATTTTCTGTATTGGTTATTGGCTAAATGAAGATGATGATTCTGAGTTCGAAAATATCAATTTGAATAAGACGGTACGTTGAATCAGGAAACGTAACAAACGTCATAATTGGCGTCCGAAAAACACTAAAAAGGAGGTGTGTCAATTTGCAAACGAAAACCAATGGTCAGATTTGGCTACCCTGACGTACTCCAATTTGAAGTTTTCATTAGATTTAAAAGAAATTACAATTAAATGCAGGTGGCATTAAGTTTTATCGAAATGATCCCAACTATATTTGTTGTTGATAGATTATCAATATCACTCGCCAATGGCGCAAGAAATCACAATCTACGGTCAAAAAGGATAATTATTATTTATTATGCTGATCAATATGGCAACTACATGTAGTAGTGTTGATTACCTCCATTGACAACAACGTGCACATTGTACAACAGCCACTTATATATTATGATCATTAGTGAGGGCTCACAATCACTACCAGACTCTTTTTAATCATGCAGATCATCATTAACTTGGATTTGCAGCATTGACATTTTGACGCATCATCACATTTATCAATTTTCTTTCTGAAATTTGTAGTTAAGTAAATTAAAAGAAGTGATATATCATGCCAAGTACCTAAGCTATAATTGTTGTAAATTTCAATAAAATCAGACCAATATTGACTGTGATATGGACATATGTGCACACTTATAAGTTTTGTTAAGTGTATGTTGGATATAAACATGAAATAATACAATGTATAGTTATTTTCTAGTTTCTCGATGTAAGTCCACATATGTACTGAATATAGATACTGTTTGAATATTAGAGATTTCACTTTTGCATGGTTTAACAACATAACATTTAGTTGATGATTTAGATTAGGACATTTGTGTATATATGTGCTATGTTTGAAGATTTTGCTATGTTTGAAGATTTTGCTATGTTTGAAGATTTTGCTATGTTTGAAGATATTTTGCTATGTTTGAAGATTTTGCTATGTTTGAAGATTTTGCTATGTTTGAAGATTATGCTATGTTTGAAGATTATGCTATGTTTGAAGATTAAGATATTTGTGTACATCTGTGCTATGTTTGAAGATTAGGATGAAACTCACTTGAAATTTTCAGTACTTTGTGATACAGCCATTTGCTGTTAAAACTGATCTCATTCTTCTTGGTAAACTGCAGTAAAGTGATTTAATATATTGGTATAATGGACTGCCATATATCTTGAACAGTGTCTATCAGATTTTGACGAGTATGAACGCAGCTTATTCTGGTTTGAAGTTTGATTTTCACCGTTCTCCACACTGTCACATTTTCTATGATATTGATGTCTGGTGATAATGGGGGGCCAGTTCATAGTTGGAATGTTGTTGTCTCTCTTCCACTGGGTTGTTTCTCTTGAGGTATGGACAGTTGCATTATCCTCTTGGAGAATATACTGTCTGTTGGGACTTAGTTTGGCTAAAACTGGCCTAATCTGATTGTCAAGAACTTCTATATACTTCTTTGAGTTAATGTTCCCATTAACGGATGTCAAAGTACCAACACCTTCGAACGTAATACAGCCCCAAAACATTACACTTATCACTGGGATGGATTTGTCATTGTACACACCTAACCGCGGTTTCCAATTTTCTTCATTTTCCTCTATACAAATATCCTTTTATTTTTTCTTATTACATGTTTTAATATTATTTGTGTTTCATCTGAAAATATTATTTTCGACCAATCTTTGTCAACAGTCCAGTGTAAATGAGAACGACAGAAAGCTCTTCGTTTCAGACTATTTATTGCTGTTATTGTTGTGGTCTTCTTTACAACTCTCCTGTGATATCCATGTTGGTGCAATCTCCTTTGAATCGTACGTCTGGACAGTTTATGTGGTGTATTTTCGTTGAATGTTGATGTCAATTCTGAGAGTTCTTCTTCTGTTGCATTTGACTACATTCAGCGGCATCCTGTCCGTTCTGCCAGAGGATTGTTGTTTTCTGCCACATTTCCCCACCCTTCTGTTTTCATTGATGTTTTCGACATTTTCCTTGTTTTGATCGAAGCCTCTTCAAAAATTTACACACAGTAAATCTACTTATTCCAAGTAATCTGGCGATTTCTGAATTGTTTTTACACTCACGATTCAACCCAAGAATTAATTCCTTTTAAGAAACTGTCAGATCTTTCCCTCTCCCCCATGACCTTTAGCAGACGAATATTTGTAAATAAAAGATTTCCTTCCCTTTATAACATTTCAACAGGTGCTGACATACATTTCTACACTGACAATAAGTGCCAAATATAAAGTGTGAAATTGTGCTCTGTAAATATGCTTATTACATTGCAACTTTATAATATAAATAGATGACGTCAGCCATGTTTGTGGACATTAATTTGGCACATGAGTGTAGTTTCATAGCAATACTCACATAAAATCATACAAAATCGTCTGTATTAGTCTAAAAGAAATTGCAAAATAGTTGTTTATTCAGGTAGATTTGGTTTAAGGGTCCAAAGGTTGGTCATATTATTGAGGTTTTACTGTAAACTAAGTGAGTGCATACTGAAATGAACTCTGTTGTTACAAGTATGTCAGGCTAGTTGGAAGACAGATTATGATATAGAAAACAAGAGAACAGCCTACCTGTTCTCGTCTGCTAAGATCAGCACCGAGGTTGGCCCGGTACTGTGCAATGTCCTGTTTTCCGTAGTCAATAGCAAGAAATATCAAATCACGATATGTTGGCATCAAGGGAGACAACTGAAAGGAAATAAAAATGAATGTATAAATGTCCAACGTTAACCTGTTACGAACAAACATGGCTTTAAATGGATATTGGAAGTCAACACAAAACAATGTATCTTTGCACTAACTGTACATGTATTAATATAAACCAATAAAAGATTGTGCATAGCGCAATATCGAGCTACTGTAAAACCTCAATAATACAATCACCCTTGAAAGGTGGTCTTATTATTGAGGTTGTCTTGATGGCTTACAGATTTTTCAACCCCAAGACCTTTCAACCCCACTTTTCAAATGAAGACTTTTCAACCCCAGGACTTTTCAACCCCTGATTTCAAGACTTTTCAACCCCTACCTGTTGAGACTTTTCAACCCCTAGTTTGAATATTTTCAACCCCTACATTTATCTTTCTTAACCCCTACTTTGAAGACTTTTCAACCCCTACTTTGAAGACTTTTCAACCCCTATTTCTTTTTCTTTTTTTATCATTTTCTATTTTATTAAATATACTGGTATCTAACAATTCACTTATATCAAGCGTAACTGTAATTCGTAAATAAAGGCAAACAATTCCTCTCAAAATGTCATCGAAAAATATATTTAATGACGTAATCACATAAACAAGTCTCTGACGTCATTCAGTATACACGCGTTCAGCGTGTCCGTTCAATCTGGGACCAATATATACATGTTGGTCCCAGGTTGAATATCTCTGACTCGGATTACAATCAAGTGTACGGAATTTAATACATTTTGATTGATAAAGGACTGAGCTCCTCGTGCAAAGATAAATATAATTTTTAAAAGTTCCTGTGTAAATGAAAATGTGTTGATAAGGTCTGAAACATGAATCATTCGAGATGGAATAAACTCACTTAATTGGATATGTACGTTTGAAGAATTTTGCTGAACATGCTTAGTAAATCTGTCATATAAGTAACTTGCATATTAACGGTAAATGTTACCATATTTATTTTTGTGTTTGCTGCAGTGTTCATGAGGGTTCTTATTTAATACATCAAAAGTGTTAATATTTTTCATCATTATTCGTTTTGTAAATTGTAAACAAGCAGCGTATGAATTTCATTTAGGTTTTTTCCGCTCATTTGCATAGTACATGCGCACTGTGCAATATGATATTTACTGTTATTGTATCTTAGAAACATACACGGATATGTGATAACTTGTCTGAACAGATGGTCGGTTTTATTTGAAAATAAAACAATGATATTGCAAATATTTTATCGTTGCGTGCACGTCATATGATGCATGTTTTTGTCACTAATGGGTATAAGGCATATCATGTTCCTGAAAGAGATATTTGAATTTGAAACATAACTACTTATTTGTTATTCAGGTAATTAATACGAATGCCTTAACTTTAATAAAAACGACATTATTTAGCTGTATGCGCGTTAAATTAGTCATGTACTGGAGATTAACATTTTTCCTTTTGTAATGTTACGCCAGTTGAAACATAAACATGCATGTATATATATTTTGCGCATTAAACTACAACGAAAGGTATAGACAGTAGTAAATGTATGTTATTGTAAATCACAATTCGCAATTCGAAAATTGCATTCCTTTAATTTGTCATTATATTTTGTTTGATCATCATAATAATTAGCAGATTATTTGTTTAATACAATTAAATGTTTGTTTGTTTTTGTTTGTTGCACTTGTTTATTGGATCAAAGGCAATTGTGTTCTATTGATGTAACCATCACACTTTTAATTATGTGTAAACTGTCAATTGTACGTTGTTTAAGGTGATATATGCCCGCTAAATGCCTTGAAATGGTATTGTTATTATATATATAGGTGAATCAGTATATTCTCACAATTGTCTAAAATTGGATAAGTCGTTAAGACTTATAAGAATGTATATCAGTAGGTCCTTCTTAAAATGCCTTTATCAATTAATATATGTTTTTCATATAGTACCTAAGATTGCAGATGCCATAATAATTATTAAGATATATATTCTCTTTTATCACCGATTGTGATAGAGTAATACAGGTTGAAACAAATAAATATATATAATGTGTCTTAAAACATAATGATTTCCGAACTTTGTTTAGGTTTAACCAATAACTCAACTCAATCATATTTATTGAATAAAACATTCGTAGGCCTACATTGTATAGCATACAATACAATATAATATATAATGTAGAGAAAGTCGTAAAAGAAATAAAAAAATATTAGTTTACAAAGAACTTTCATGAATGTGAAACAATTGTGTTACATTAGCAAAGTGGTCACTGAAAATATATATACATGTACATGTACCAGGTATATCTCAGTCTATCTGTACCAATAAAGAAACACAAAGTCAACATATACAGATGACATGAGGAAAGGGCAATTATTGAGTTCTAATATCATTTGCATAATAAATTAATTTTGAAAGGTTTATCAATTCAATCTTTGAGTCAGTGCTTAAATAAAGACAATGTATTGTTATGTTTGTTGACTGTGTTACGTAATGACGCGTGCTCGCTTAGCGAGGTGATTAACAAGGTGAGAAGCCGCTGCAGCGGGTGATTAGATAAGATGATAAGATTTAGGAGTGCTACTATTGATATTTATTTTTCAGAAATAAGGAGTAGTTAGTTAAATACAATTATTAAAATCGACCAAATATCATTAATATAAGCAGCTTTTTAATATAACAAATGGTCAATGATTAATGATCGACTATACCAATAAAGACAATGTAATTGTTATGTTTGTTGACTGTGTTACGTAACTACTCTGGGACAAGTATGATGAACGGGACATTGTATGCGAGGATTTCCTGCGTGAAATCGGCGAGATATACGGTTAAGTGTATGTGCAAGTAATTGTGACAGTGTGAATAAATAGTGTGCCAGTGTGAAGTAAAAAGTGTTTCCGGGTCAATTTATGTGCCAGTTTGAATAAAAAGTGTTTGAATAGTTTGAATTGGTGAAGCTGTCTCGGCAAATTCCTGAGACTGCTTTACTAATGATACGTATTACCGTTTCCTTACATGTATAGTGTCAAACTTTCGTTTCGTTTGAAATAAACATACTCCGTGAGGTCAAATGGTAACATAATGTGAGACTAGTTACGTGCAAGAGACTTGATGTTTTATTATATTCTCTTGGCTATGTATTCGTCTATTTTTCCTTTCTATATGCTGTATATAGTATTCACTATTCTTCCTTTATGTATGTATATATTCATAAATAATTGTTAAACCATATATCTCCAGAAAATGGAGGCAATAAAGTTATGTATATATAAATAAATAATTTTTGAGTGTAAGTCAAGTGACAGCGTAATTAGACTGAATTAGAATAACAAATCACATCATCAATTAAATTCCACCTGCAGTTTTAGGCCTAATAAAATGTGATAGAATGACTGTGTGTATTTTGTGTGTATATATCCTTTTTAGTATTCATTTTGGAATGTAAATAAACTTAAAAATTAAACTTAAACAACGTGATTGTCAACATTTTTCCAGGTAACAAATGTGATAATTGTCCAATTAAAAACATATTCCAGGGGTTGAAAAGTCTTGGTTTATTAGGGTTTGAAAAGTCTTGATTTTAACAGGGGTTGAAAAGTCTTAGGCTAATTAGGGGTTGAAAATGACAGTGGGGTTGAAAAGTCTTGGATATTTTACCATAGGGGTTGAAAAGTCTTGGGGTTGAAAAGTCTTGGGGTTGAAAAGTCTCGATACCGTCTTGATATTGAGGTTGAATAAAGAGCAAAATAGGGGAAATGGACTTGAAAAATGTGTTCTTAATTTTGAGGTGGTCTTATTACTGAGGTGGTCTTAACATGAGGTTTTACTGTATATCTTTCTACAATCTGTCCCTATTCCAAATGTTTGCTGGTCAAATGAAACACATATGAAGAGTGGTTTGAAAGTTCTATCATATATATTTATTTATTCAAGTCTCATCTTTGTACAAAACATAGATATACATATAGTAACGACTATAAAAACAAACATAAACATTGCACAAAGCCATTCAAATAAGAATTATAAGAGACTATATAAGCATACACCTCATACATAAAATTATACAAACTTTATACGATATATTATAAGACTATCGAGTAGCCAAAATATTAACGTAAATATTTAATTTTGAACTATAATCGTGTGACTTAAAAGGAAACATTTACATAAAAACATAAGAATGACTACAGTATCAGTTTTGTAAAAAGTTGTTAGTAATATAATACAAGGTAATAATACATTATCTATATAAAATACTTTCCCTCAATTGTAAAATCATAAAGCAGGTTTTGGCGGAAAATTTAACAATATCATTGTTGGAGAGAATATATATAAGTTTCTCAACATCTGTGAGATTTTTAAAAGTGACATTATTTTCGTAGCATGCATTAAACAATTCATATCTGATACTATTATAAGCAGGACAGTGTAACAGTACATGTAATTCAGTCTCTATGATATTTGTATTACAAATTTGACACAGTCTATTATTAACAGCAATATTTTCGTAACGTCCAGTTTCAATTCTTATTGGTGCAACCCCACATCTGAATTTGGCTAGAGCTATTCTATGCCTAACTGGAAAAAACATTGACAAATACCTTTCCAATTCAAAATTTTGTTTAAACAATCTATACGTTCTTAACTTGTTACAGCCTCTGCCACTTATTCCGGTATCACTATTTACTTGGATTTTCCATTCATTTCTAAAGATAGACATGCACAAATTAACAACTTTATCACAGAAACATTTGGATGAAATACTCTCACCTAATCCAGTTGTTTGATCTAAACCTAGTTTATTCATATTTTGGATAAAATCAAATTGCCAGTTTTTACACCTACTGCCACTTTCAGACAAACAATATGTAAAAATCTTATAATTAATTCTTGAATTATCCATTTTATTGAATCTATACCATTGTTGACAAACATACTTCATTTGTTTAATGTGCGGCGGGTGCCACGCCATCTCGCCATATAGGGCTGTGTTGGGTGTGTACTTACCAACGCCCAAATAATAGCGCATTGCCCTGTTTTGCACAGCACTGATACATGAGTACGATTTATTGCCCCATATAGAAGCTCTGTAAGCAATAACGGGCCAAACACATGAATCATATAGTTTAACAAAAACATTATCAGTAATTCTCAATAAGAAGGTGCAATGCAGTGGTGTAAAAACTGAAATTCAAATGCGTTGTTATAGCTTTATTATATCAAGAATTTCAAACTTTTAACCTTTGTCAGCAAGAAAATTACAGAAACCACATCAAGACGGCATTGTGTTACATCAATTTAATGATTGGAAAATAGTGACCATGAATAGAAATATTTGATAATAAATGTTCGTTACATGACACTTCCTTTCTTAAAAACAGTTTATAGATCATTTGTTACAGTTAAATACAAGCTAAAACATAGTTTTTATGGCATGTTACTGTGAAACCAATGATTCAAAATTGGTTTTATCGAGTTTTTTAACATTTGGCAAAAAGTAACGAACATTTCGTAAAACGTGTAATTTTGAACAATTAAACAACAATTATACAACGGGAAAAAAACGTATTTATAAACACATGATTAAATCACAAAGCGTAAAAACGATGTTTTTGTTTTACTTTATCAATTAATGTACTTTGCAAATGCTAACATCCCACGTAAATGTCTCTATTGTCTATTTCAGTCTATATTTCTATGCATATAGCAAATCAAACAAACGTGAGAGGAAACTTTTAAACAGCTAATGGTCCCTACCAAGAGAAAAGAACATGAACTAACTTAATTGATAACTAACTCAAATCAAATATGTCTTATATGCTAAACTATGGTACCAATTATACATTGAAATGTCCGTTACCATTTTCATGATAATACACAATATGCGATTTATGTAAATCAACACTATATACAGTGTTACTGAGAGTCTTGCTCAAATATTGTACTTGTCTGTAGCTGTAAACATGTGGCAGAATTCTCATCATCCGATAATCGATACCGCGCAAAAATGCCTATATAGAACTATGAAGGATTTTAGCTTTAAATTAGGATAACGTTTTATCCGTTAAAGATATCAAATAAATGCAAACGGTTTTGTAATGTTTTAATATTCCCCATTCATTCAAATATTTTACCTTTTATTTAAAATAAAAGTAAAATGGTCTTTTTTTTACTTTAAAACAGTTACCAGTGCTATATAGAATATATAGGCGAAAATAAATTAGTCTGAAATTAACTTAATGTCATTTAAAAACGGTTAATGATATTAACAAAATGCAAGTTGTCTCATAAACCATAATTATTTCTCTGTCAGTCGGTATTTATTTTGTGAAAATATTTAAAAAGGAAAATGGTCTTTTTACACTTTATAATTATATAGTATGTTTTTTACCACATTCGGAAATGTTCGGAAGACCATCCGAGTATGACCGAAGTTTTATGGCCCTTGATCTCTGGACGGTCACACTAGGGGTCCAGCAGCGATTATACAAGCTGTTAAAGACGATTTCGGTAGTTTTTTATGCGCAACTTTATTGCGCAGAATACTCTTCAAAAATGACGTAGTGGAATAGTAATTCGGACAATCACAATGTTATGACGTTATCGAGAAAATGTGACGTAAAATTGCATTCAAATTGACAAGTAAACTCTATCTGATCAGAATTAACGTTTTTTAATTTATTTTTGGTAGTGTAGGACGAGTGTTGATAAACTTATTGTAACATCAATTCGATAGTTTCGTGAGACCATACGGAAACGATATACTTGCGATTAAGTCGCCTGATTGTCGGTAGTGATCTCCCCTGAGTAATTTCACCTTGGATACGATTACCGGGGATAAAAATGTTTATTTCGCCATGTTTCGTGTATGTCAACACAAGGACTACATACGACAGTATCAACAAACATCGTTTTGTAAGTAATCTTTCGTTTAAACTTTTTTAATTCGTCTGATTTATGAAATATACGTGTTTCGGATGCAAATTTAACCCGGAAGTGCATTGATAGCCATGTTTAAGTGTTTGTTTAAGTTAGATACAAACTTGATGACCGCCTTAAATTTGAATTTGTTTTGAAATGTACTCAATGGGGAACCATTCCGTTCACAATATCTCTGATTTCTGAATCCATTGAGCTGCAGAATGATGAACGTTTGTATTTCCCCCATTATCCACAGACTAGTACAATTAAGACCGTTGTCAGTGTTGAGTATGCTTAATGTAGAAAATAGCGATAGTTCAAGTGATACAGAGTATGATTCTATATCTGAGTCAAGTTCTGATATTGAAAAGCAGGTATCAGTTGATGTAAATGCTATGGCAGCTGACACCATGAAGTGCAACTGCATAGCAAAGTTTATGAATGACACCTGTGGTTGCAAACAACTATGGCAAGCCATGTAGTGAAGGATCACCTCTATATAAAGTGCCAGTCATTTTGACTTCCACGACACCTTCTATCTGAGCATTTAATGACAGGCATGAAGCGGATATGCAAACGTTAACCTTCATTATTTAACTAGTTTATGGCTAACTGGGATTTGAACCCACACCCTCTCGTTCCAAAGGTAAATGCTTAACATTTGGCCATGGTGTCTATGCATAATATAATTTTCATTTCTTTTTCAGGTATTACAACCAGGTTTATTTCCTGATTGATGAAGCAGAGTGTTTGTATCAGGGTGCTTATGCTGTGGCAAGCATGGTTCATCATTATTTTGAGTAGTAAGGAGTTGGAGAAAAAAACATTCACAGGTATTATCACTGAACCATGATTTAGCCTGTTAATTATAATACTAATATTGAAAAAAATACACTTCAATGAAATAACTTTATTCAGTCCATATACATTTGTAAGTAAGTAATGAGTATGTTCTTTCTTTCAAAAGTTATAATCATGTCCAAATTTTTAAAATGTTGAATACATGTATTTGTTGTATTTGAAACCAAGTGCTTTTATAATTTTCTTTGTTTTCTGTCAGGTACACTTTAACAATACATGTGGTCAGAACAAATACACCATATTACTTTTGTATACCAGTATATTGACAAGTTTATTATTTTATAACTGAAAGTAGAAATGATGTTTTACAATCTATTCATTATGTAGTGTGTTTCATGATCAATTCATCTTAATCACATATGCTAGATATGATACTTTTGGATGTCATTATTAAATATTGCTTTAATACAATTACATTGAATTGCAGTTTTTAAAAAAATGGATGATTTACATGGACATATCATTGTTATAATTGTTTTTAAATTAAAGGGCTCCACACAACATTTGAGATGTCTACCATGGTTGTCGGACACACAAAGTTTGCTCTAAATTGGCACTTAGGTTTCTGGAAAATTAAGCAGAGGGATTCTGCAGAATCGATTCAAAGAGGTGCTGCGACTTTTTTAATGCCGGGAAACCAAGAGTGGTAACCTACAAAAAATGCTTTATGTCTGACAGAAAGAAATTCCGGTTACTTTAGTGCTCTCCTGATGATGTAACATGATTCAAGTTATTCCTAAAGGACCCAGACAGGCAATATAAGGGAGTTTGTTTGATCTAAAGATGATTCTTGGATTTATGATTTATCTAGAATATACATTGTCAACATGTGCTAAAAGTTGTTTAGAACTGTCATACCAGTATTGTTGTGTAATAGTTCATAATTATATATATATTAAACATAAAATTAAATCAAAGTGCCCTTGCACAAACTTAGCTTAAGTCTGAACATGAACATATAGGGTTATCATAATGTACATTTGTAGTTGTCTGTGCATTTCATGAATTAAAATTATTATTGAATTATATTTATGAAATGGAACATAACTAGATTGAGACATTGTTGTGAAAAGCTTGAGGATTGTATACTATTTAACTGTTTGTTGGAAAATAATTGACTGCCCATCATTTATTGAAACTTCATTCAAAACTTAATGCAAGTCAGTGTTTATGTTGAAATTTGTTGACTTTGGTGTTTTTCTCATGCAAACCTTATTCATAAATCAGTAAATCTTTCTGAAGAGATATAATATTTATATTGTAGATGCACCTTTACAACATGCATATTGTTTTTATGTGAATGCTCACTTCTTAGTGTTATAGTTGCTTAGCTACAAAAGAAAACAGATGTGTTCTGGTCAGTGTTTTCTGTGGATGTTATTGTAATTCATTTACATATATGCATAAGACACTTCAGTTATTATGATATTGCACAATATGCCTGCGCTTTCTTAATGCAATCATTTATAAGCAAAAAGGAATTGTGTGAAAACTAGCAAGTAGAATTGTTTGTTCAGTTGTAGCCTTGATTTCATTTCTGCAGAAAACACCTAAAATATACTCTTCTAGAGGTTCATACACTATATAGCATGTTTTTAGAAGGTTCTTGACTTAATTTGCCATGCTGTTTCAAGCAAATATAGGTCTATGGCAAATTTTGTCAAAATTTCATTTTATCTTGGTTGTTAAGCAACCACAAAAATGTCAGTTGTTATTTTACAGTTAAATGTCAATAATAACAGTTGGTATACAAATAAACTGCTATGAAGTTATATATGTTTTGTTTATTGTTTTAATGTGCTCATTATATCCTAATGTATACTAGATTTGGAATGGAAATAGTCGGATTTTGCAGGAAATCAATGTTACTTAGTAAAACAAAATAGTCATAACTCAAATATTCATCAACTTGAAATTTTCAGGATTTAAATATATAATATATATTATATGTATGTATGTGTGATTGGAGAATTATTGTCTATTTATATACATCTAGTTAGGCATTACAGTCATGGTCACAGTTTTTATCAAGCATGTAGTTTTGTAAATTCTTAAAGTAGACCTTTTTTTGCCAAACATGCAAGGCTAACTATACATGGTATTTGTACCATGCAGATATTATTCTGCTTTTACCAGACAAACATGTTATTTTTCTATGAAAAAAGGAATGCAATCAGTAAAAACTGTTTTGTAGGTATAAAATATTGGATAATTGTATTTTGATATGCATATTATGATGTCTGAAAATACATAATTGTATATTCAATGAAAATGATTCAAAACGAAATAAATTTGGTTTCCATGGCAACATAGATCTTAAACAGATAGAAGTAAGCTTTAGAACATTGATCATATAATTGAAATGGATTCGATTTATGCAACAACTAAAAAGAAATAACTTGATATCAAACAAATCAGAAAAGTAGCATTTTATATGTGTTTCATTTTGGGGTTGCCATGGTGACGTATTCAAATACATCTTATATTTTTTTCATGATGTTTGTTCTTCATGCTTTTATTAAACACTAATTTTATCAAACTATTTCCAGTGCAAATATTGACCCTTCGTTAACTAGCCATTTCAATGTGTTCGTCATATTTCAATGGATTTGGTAAAAATGACCACAATTCCAGATTGAAAGTAAAGGTCAAGGACACCAGATATTTAATTTCTTAATAAACATTTCCAATTTGACAATAGCTTTGATGTTTGCATTGGCCTTTAAAGTATCTGCATGTTTAAATGTGTTTGGGGAAAAAATAAGATGATTATAATGTTGTCTAATCAATGAATTTGCTTGATTTTTGCTTGGCACAGGGTTCATACAATGACATATTGCAAAAAAAGAAACACGGTGACCCCATGATTTTTTTATTGCAATATGTTACACAGGTACAGACCTAAAAAATATATCAAAATAAAAAAAATTCATAAAAGGAATTTTCTGATAATTATAAAAATGTGTTGAAAACTGTATTTTTGTGGCCCAAATCAGACTAATCTTTGCCGCATGCAAATGTCAATAAAAGTTTTTAATTTCTGATTATATCTTTCTTTAATATATGAATCATGCTAAATTACTAGAACAACCCTATTACCAATACTTAGAAAGGAAAATGTTACTGTAAAAGTAATAAATGGTTGTGATATTTGAGTATAAATTGAATGGTGTGATGTGCAAATTTTAACATAGATAACGCCAAAAAATATCGATACACATAGTCCAAACACGAGCTTTTATCTTAAAAACGAGCACGGTGACCCCCTTTTTTCTTTTCATTTTTGGTTTTCTAATACTTTTTACTATTAAGTGTGAAAACATGAAGGATTTTCACCAAAGGAAAAAAACTATAGAAATCGTCTTTAATTAACATTTAGTGCGCTTTATAGGGAAGAATTTAGGGGAAATGTGAATTTTTATAGAATAGCCTTGAAATGAAATATTGGCGTGGTTCATTATAGGGTGACAATAGATTGACTTTTTATTCTGTAAAGGTATGTAATTTAAAACAGTATAATTCGATTACAATAAATATATTTTTATATGATATTGTTTAGCTTTATATTTAAAAGTGAAAACTATAATATTAATGCTATTAATATTGTAAAATACAGATGTTACAATTATTTAGACAAATAGTTGCATAACTTGTATAAAATAAATTTCAAAGTATTAGGTTTGACATTTTATAAGTTTTATATCGTTTTCTGCAAGATAGATCATTCCATGAATAATATACATTTGATACTTATTCACTTCACTGTATGACAGATTAGCTTGATTTGTTTGCTAAACAATGATAAAACTATTATGTCTCTGGTAATATTTGAAAATTAATGCGTCCAGATTTTATTCCTATATCATAGACTAGTATGCATAATATTTACTATCAATGCACATATGACGATGATATAAACTAATTGCACTCCATCATCAAAAATACATGTTCATCCTTTATTAATGTGACTGACAAAATAAGTACATGTATTGGTCGATGTCATTATAATTTCTGTTAGAAAGCAATAGAGACCACTTGAAGCATAGACATGCATCTATATGATATATGTTACAACCAGGGACCGTACATGTGTGTGTTCCAGTTACAACAAATGATATAGAAAGTAACAAATATCTTCACATAATACTGTAATGCGAGTAAGTATGATATGTCTTCAACGAATATAATTATATCCTCTGAACAGATGGTCGGTATTATTTGAAAATTAAGCAATGAGATTGCAAATCTTCAAAGATCGTTGCGTGCACATATGATGTTTTTGTCACTAATTGTTATAAGGCATATCATGTTCCTGAAAGAGATATTTGAATTTGAAACATAACTACTTAGTTGTTATTCAGATAGCTAAAGCAAGTACATTTTTTATACCTTAATTTTAATAAAAACTACATCATTTTGTTATTAAATTATTCATGTACTGGAGATTTACAGTTTTCCTTTTGTAATGTTACACCACTTGAAACATGGAGATGAATAATTATATTTTGTGCATTAAACTACAACGAATTTTATGGTATGGAGAGTAGTAAATGTATGTTATTGTAAACCACCAACCTACGGTCGAAACTATGTTTTGACAAATGAAAATGCAACAGCAGCATAAAATTGAAATATGGGCATTTAGTTTGCCGACAGAGATACTATAATGATGTTATTGTAAAATTTGTCAAAATCTTCGCAGTGAAAAACCGCCACAAAAGTCTGTACATGTACTGTAGTAATTTGTACTTTAGGGAAATTGGGTCAAAAGCACAGCATCTGAAATGTAGCATAGATCATATGGCCTTGGACTAAAGCCTCAGGCCAGAAACAAACAGGTCAAATGTATGTCTGCTTAATCGGAACCTGGCTATACAATCGTCTACATTGTAACGAATCCGAAGTTACATAGTTCTCAACTCTTACTTTATTATCACGCACCAATCTATATCTGCAATCAAAATACTGCTAGCGGTTAAACCTGCAGTAAATGGAATCGGATTTTGATGCGCCTGAGTCATCTAAATCGTTATGGTATTCTGATACAGTAAGTTCTTGTACAATCAAAATCATGTGGGTAATTTTTATTCGACTAAACCTTCTGTTTGTTTGCAACCAATCTTAACCATAACTGGTTTAAGTTTTTTGAACCAAACTACAACACAACTGAAACCTCAAACCGTAACCAGGTTTTGCAAAACAAATTCGCCCTTTATGATGCATAAAGAAATTAACGTAACGAAAGATATTGTTTATGTTGTAATTTAAATGATTTAGAAGATGAATTTCACTTCACGTGCATATGTCCTTGTTTCGAACTTTTACGTAGGAAATATTATTATTACAAAAGACGTTAGATATGTTTAATTTGTTAGAATTACTTCAATCAAATGAGAAAAAAACTTTATATAACTTGGCCTTATTCACTAAACCCGCACATAACCAGAGAAATATCATACTTAATGTTAGAATTAATCGAGTTTATGCCCATTTCTTTTGTTTTGTTATTATCTGTTTATACAATCACTTGTAATATTCATCTTTATGTATGAAAAAGGTAATTTAAGAACAAATATTACAATGCTATTGATGTTATTCATTAATATTATGTATTTATTTTTGTCACATCACATGATGATGTATTTGTGTACATATTTGCTAACGATGATCAGCTGTAATCGCTCAAGTCGATAATAAACTTTATGTTCTGTTCATAATTCAATATATTTGTTTTCGAAAGAGGCTACAATAAGTATCGTGAATGTATAATACATTCTGATAAATTAGTACTGCCCGGGGCAATTTCATTATGCTGGCTAAACACAGCGAGGTGGCTAATTAAGTCGCGAACGATAATGATCATGAAATCATATCATAAATCGGTAAATCACGGAGGCTTCCGAGTATTTCCGAGTGTTTCCGACCACCGTGCCCACTGATTTGCGACACTCTCATCGATAACTATCGGCTAATCTGATGATGAAGATTATTCGGTATGTATAGGCACACTGTTAAAGTCAACTGCTACAAACAACTTTGAAACACATATATAGTCACATCATCGTAACGAACATTTCAGTTCAGTAACACATGTACATCACAGGTTTTACTTTCCACTTTGTTCCTTGAAAAGTTGTTCAACATCAACTTTGTCTTCGTCAGAAATAGCCTCTTTGTCTTTCCGGTTGGAACTGGTTCATTTAATGTTTTAATGATATCTGAACATTTTATCCAGATAATGTCAGGACGACTTGGCCACTGAAACAAACGTTTTTTCCTTTCCATAAATGATATTTCTACTTCCATATCTTCTTCATCTATATCTATTATTTTACCTACGTACCAATTTCTACTATTCATTACAGCTACATATTTATTTATTTCATATGGTACTGTATCCGGTTCATTTGTTCTGCCACAACACTTTCAGCAGTTTCACTAATAACTCTTGTTTGCACCTTCTCTACGGGTTCTCTTCTCCAAGATCCGCATGTTAACTCCTCCGACAGGCAAACTGTACAATAACAACTTGTAACGCGAATAGATACTTCCTCAATCTGTTTATGTACTTCTTTTGAAGGTTTTCGTATTTCAATTCCCAGGATTTCATCTTTTGTTTGTATTTATTCAGGGCGTTTTGCATTCTAACTCGTGACCCACGAGCACGTGCAGGAAAATTCATCTGTACTACAATTCGACTTGCTTGGGTTAGCCTAACCCCTAACCCTAACCCTCGACTTGCTTGGGGTGTCACTACAGAAGATGAGCTACCGTGCCCACTAGTACTTAGACCGTCATGTTCAGCATCATTGTTGTTTACCTCTGCTTGTTCCAGCACCTTCTTCTTCTCTCTGTATGATTTCAATTAGTCTCTATTCCTTTGGTTTCGCTTAGCACGCTTTACTCGGCTGAGTTGACCGTTTGGGATATATGTTGCTTTCCTTCTTTGTCTTTCCCTTGATAAATACTGTGCATTGTCTTTTTTTTGAAATGTTCGTTACTTACGTTTGAAATGTTCGTTACTTAGCTTTAGAGGAATGAGTAGCCATTGTAACAACACGAAACCATACTGATGTACTGCTCAATAATTAAAAATACATCTTTCTACGACATCAGATAAAATTATGATATGACTTAAGAGGGTTAATGTACAAACGATCCATCACTATAAAAAAGAAATGTAGCATATACGGTTTTTGAATAGCATCTGTCAACTGCTCTTTTTTCTGAATACATAACATGTATCATTACTTTTTATATCATAAACAAACTTAAAATGGTTCAGAAAAACGAATACATAGATATATTATATAAGCATACTTAACTATATATTTGATTAGCAAAGTAGCTACAACAAAATATTTGAAATGTTCGTTACAGGATGGTAACGAACATTTCACTATAAATCGCATGCTTTTACTAGTATTCCTGTACATGCACATCCATGGTAAGTTTAAAAGCGGTACAAATGAAGATTTTCAAGACCATTTTGATAACAAATGTTTATGAGCACCATTAAAAAATGCCAATAGATGTATATAAATAAACCTACCTTCGCAACGGCAAACAATCTCATGTAAAACACTTGTTTACGACACAAACACAGAAGCTGCGGCCATATTACCCGCTCGAATGACGAAAGTATCACGTCATAATGAAACGCCATGATCGTACAAAAAAACTACACCCTGCTATCGCAATGTATTTATAATATAGTAACGAACATTTCAGTCACGAACATTTCAAAATAGTGTATGGTATAAAATTGTGAGAGAGTAGGAAGTTCCGTCAGGTTAACTTTTAAAAATATAAAACGTCATGCATAAGGCTTAACGTCAACGAGTTAAAAAGTAGTACTGCTAGACTGTATAGATATGTAAAGTCCGATAACGAACATGTCAGTTTGATATGGAATTCTTCAGTCAACGTTGTGTGAAACAACATGTAACAAAAACTATTTTCCCTATATAACTGATGTCTTGCATATGATTTGAACGATGTTGAATTAAGTCAAATATGTGTAAAGAGAAAATCTGTAATAGCCTCCCAAGATTATACAACCTCATTAATGTATAGTAACGAACATGTCGCTGAATTCGGCGACATTGCTTTTTCTACATTCAAAAGCCAACGTATGACTTATGTCTTGGCACACTGACGTAATACTCGAGCAAAGTGGTTGTGTCAATGTATAATATGAACATTTTCGTATGTGTTTTGTCAGTATGAAG
This sequence comes from Mactromeris polynyma, assembly GCA_032209605.1. Lineage (NCBI taxonomy): Eukaryota > Metazoa > Mollusca > Bivalvia > Venerida > Mactridae > Mactromeris > Mactromeris polynyma. Next base: position 767,509 of record JASFXZ010000041.1, read on the forward strand.
TAAATATGTAATAAAGTTTATCCTTTTGCTCTGGCGACAGTAACGAACATGTCATTTTAGCAAATATGACATCATTTTTTTCAGTAACTATAAAGCTTCCAACAATTTCCTTTCCACACGTTCTAAACCAACATTAATCATATCATATGCATTCATTAACGATACTGGTATCGTATTAATCGCGTCAAAAACCGCCGGCGACACTAATTGCACCTGCTTATTGAGAATTACTGTATATGGCAAAGACCCAAATGTTTTACACTTAGCAAATAGTAATCCAAGAGCTCTGTTTGCACTTTGTAAATGAAATGGGTGCATCACAGTTTGCATTGGGGAAAAAGTAACCACTTCACCTCATGGCAGACAATGTTCAAACTGACACAAACAACATAATTGGCATCAGGGGAGACAATTACAAAATATATAAGAATACTTATTTTATTCCCTGATGCCAATTGTGTTGTAGATATCAGGAATCAGGGGAGACAAGTACAAAATAAATGAAGACGTTACTAGCATCAGGACATTAAATTCATTTACTACTATGCACAGTGCAATGACAGGATATCTGAAGGCACGTATTTATTGCTGAAAGTTCCATAATCCTTTCTTCTTCGATCTGATAATCTTCCTAATCTCTTCATACTGAAATGTTAATAAAGCTTGTTTTAGAACAATATTTAGGGAGTCATCAACTTACGTCGCTCCTTTAAATTTCCAAGGATTCGATAGCAGCCCCTGGCAGCCTTGATATTTGACTATCAAAATTTGGCTAAGATGAGCTAAAATGGGTTCATAGAATCACCGGAAGTTAAGTACACACCGCTTAGGACCGAAAACCACTACATAAACATGATTTATGCAACGTACATAGAGTACTCTTAAACTCTATTTTTCGTGAATGTATAAAAAACAACCAATTTCATTGTAATTATATAAAAAAATGAATATAAATACTGTTATATATAAAATATAATTGCTTTCCGGTACTTTCCAGCTTTCTAATTTCGTCAGTCCCGACGAGCTGTAGCCAAAGAGAGTCCATTGTATTTGGGGTAGATTGAATGTCTTGGAGAGGGTTGATCTGGCTTTAGTCTGGACTTGGACGGAATTGGTACTGGCTGGGATGTCCACATGGTAAATTATGCTTTAGTCGTGTGGGACTCTTGTGTTTCCAGCCTAGGTTATCCAGCATAGAGGAGACATTGCTACTGTCTAGAACTTCGTTTGACCATCTCGAGTATGTATGTTTGGTCCGTGTTGGGTGGGTTCTAAAATGTGGAACAGTATTCCAGATTTGGTCGAACATGTGTCTTTCAGGCACTACTTTTGACCTGTTCATTGTGATAATTTCGAAAGTAGCCAAGTGTGATGTTACGCATTGCTAGGTTTATATGTGTCTGCCAAGAGAGGTTTGTGACAAATGGTGTACTTGACAGGGGAATCTGTTTCCAAGTTGTGGCTCATCGAGGAGTACTCATATGTGATTGTGCTTCTTTTCCTATAGATGCCTTTGATGCTGCATATTTCAGAGTGAAAACTTATACCCATACGTTATTCTAACACAACCCGCTTATAGCGGTTACTTTGGAGAACCTGACAGTTTTGTTCGCTACTGATTTCTCTGTACACACCACACAGTCGTCTCCGAAAATTCCTGCTTTGGATGAGACTTGAAGTTAAATGTCATTGATGAACAAAATGGAGAGAATAAGTCCAAGGAAACTTCCTAGTTGTACGCCGCTTGTTACAAGAGTAGGCTCTGTGGTTGCCCCATTTACTGTTACCCGCTGTGTTCTATTGTTCAAGAAGGCTTCAATCCTCTTCAATGTAAGATCATTAAAGCCATACTGGCATACCCGTTCAAATGCTTTGCTGAAGTCAAAAACAGCTAGGTCACGTTGCTTTTTTCTATCCAAATAACAGACAAATTCATTGGTCAGTGTAGGTAACCGAGTTTCACAACTTCGTCTTCTTTTGAAAATATGCTAATTGTCAGTGAGTTTATGATGGTAGTCTATGAGCCTCATGATGTTGCTAGCAACTTGTATGGTATGCACGTGATTATTGCTGGCTCTTCAACCTTTGTACATATCCGCAGCACAACTGACCGCCATTTTGCATTTCTTTTATACCATATATACATTCAATATACTTTATGATATAGTTATCTGTTTCTATCTGTTTAATTGTATGTTTTATGTTTATACATTAAACCTCATTTATTTATTTGTAATAGAGCAATACAAGAACAAATCGTATTTTCTTTTTTCTCTCAAAAGCTAACATTGTTGATAACATTGTAACAGTATCGTATAGATTTATGTCACGTGATGTACACCGTGCGAGTGACGTCAATCATAGATCTTCTTACACACCTGCTGCGGAACAGACCGTCATTTCGAATGCGAACTCTGCTGAAGATAACGTCCCCGTTTTAATCTACGAAAAAAGGTAATCTTTGATTGTGTCAATGTTTCGCTTGATATCATAATTTTATGTCATAATAAATGTTGCTGTATTGATGCGGTTTCGGTGTAAATATTAAGGTTAATGTTAAGCGGATTTTGCATATTACTATTCACTGATTTTTTAAGTAAACTAACAATGCAATATGGATTATTATATATCTGAATGTTCGTCTGAATGAGCAGATACAGATAGATTATTTGTTATTGACAAATAATGTAATTTAAAAACAAAAATACTTAAAATGTTCAGACTTTTTATAAAATATGTAATAAAATAACAACTCTTTAAATAATTTCAACTATTACTTTTTTTGATCCATAAAACACTATTCTAGGCGATAGAGACAAAAGAAAGTCTAAAACACTTGGATTAACTTTTAAATGTCAACAAACAAAAATGGCAGCGCCCAGTGACAACATTTGAACAAGTTTGACATCAAATTTCTACTTTGTTGATAAAATCTAGAATTAATAAGTTCTCGTACCATCTTACTATGATAATGGATAATACTGTTGGTATGATATTAAACTTAAATTTTTTTCGGATACTAGTAATAAGTTGGATATATTTTTAGTGAAGGACCCTTTTTTACCTGAAATGTCACTTAATTTTGGCCTATAACAGCTATGGTAGTGCACAAAGACATAATATTAAACACCCAACTTATTCTTGTTACTCTTATCATTTATATTATGCAACTGATTTGAGTTAGAATGTATTGAATTCCCAGAAATTTGTGTTGCATTATTTGTAGCAATTGCAATGCCAATCCGCTTGACATGAACCTTAACACTTGGTCAGTCGACTTCCTGCTTTGACTTCCGCATTCTAAATGTATTCGAGTCTGAAATTGTTTGTCAGTTGTTTTTTGGGAAATACTTGGACTATTTTAAGAAATTTTATTCTCACTTTTTCACACCACGATAGATCTCTGTCTCTGTTATGTATGATGCTCAATAAACTGTGTTTACAGCCGCTTTCAACATGATAAGGAAATTGAAAGCGCCTGTCTGATGTAGATTGAAAAGCATACGATTCTTCTAGATGGTCTCTAGGCCGATGAGAACAACAGGGGGGCAACTTTTATTGCACTTGCTTCCACTATATTGGTAGTATCTGGGACCAATATATACAGGGATTGGAAATGGAATTTTCGGCCTGTAAACTTGTCGTCGATTCGACGCATGCGCACTGTGATCGTATGTAGGCGCTTAGGACAAACGCAGCGACAGATATCGCCTTTTGTTTTCAACTTATGACAAATTATCAATAAATGTAATAATCAAAATAGTCGTTAAAGGAAAGTTGTTTTGTTATATTTATTCCTCCATTACATTTTAAAGCATAAATCCTGTCGCAAAATGAAACGTGACTTCTTTTCGGACCGGGAAACATTCAGACAAAATGACGACTGCGGCGGGATTTTTCGTTTGTAGCGAGTCGAAAGTTAGGTTATAGAAATGCCTTTATAGTTGTATTATCATCATCATGTCGGTGTCCTTTTACAGATGAAATATAGATGTGTGTCAAATAACATTTTTTACCACCATCATCGTGATATAATTGCCTAAATTATGTAATTTAAATATTGCATTTTTTACAAAATTACCATTTTGTCTGTGATTTGAGACGGGTTTAAACATTGTTTATATAGATATATTTAAATTTTTGAATATTACAATGCGTCTTTGGATTGATGACAAATGTACACGTGTCGTGATACATTTTATAACGATTTCTGTGAAAGAAAAATATGTTAAATACTGGTTGAAATTATGCAGCTTTTTGAAAATTTTCTCCACTGGCGCATCGATATTGATTTTATTTACATTTATATATTCTTACAAAATATGATTTCATAGGTATTGGTATATGTAATCAACAATATATCTGCATGTTAAGAGAACATAACATTATTGTCTAAATAATCATTTAAGCAATTATGTGTACATTTTAATTGCTTCACCAGACCTGGGAGCAATATATACTGTATATATTGGTCCCAGACCAGACATTAATCAAAGCACAAAAGTGCTGTGGGACGGTACCACTCGTCTCTGTAGCCAAGCTGGCAACTCGTTGCATACAAGTTTCCGTTTTGTAACTTGACAGTTTTATAATATCAAAGTATGTGTATATAGGTAAGATGGTTTGCATGGAATATAAAACAAAACTAAAACACAAGACAGAAACACGAAAAAGAATAAACAATTATTGAAAAATAGTAAACATTTTTTCCAAGAGATCTTCAAATTGACTTGTCCTAGAAATGCTAGATTTTCAAACCAAAATAAAGAAAAATGGTCAGTAATAATGGTAGAACCTTATACTTGTAAAACAAGTGAAGTGTTTGTCACAATTGAAAATAAATTAAATATAAAGATATCAGACCCTTTATGTAACGTTCGTGAATATTTAATTAAAAAAATGACATATTAAATTACTTAAGAGTAAAATCAGTATACCTGGGCATAAAGTTATGATATCACTAGCTTGCCGTAGGTGTTGAGTTATCTTGTTGTAGTGCCACACCAAATTATTTTTTTGTTCTACCGTTTTTTCCCCCAAAAAATGGGGCGAGCGAAAAAAAAATTAAATATATATTTTTCAAACTATCTTTTATTCGAGCGAGCGATTATGATATCAGTATGAAGCTGAAAAGGGTAAAACATGTAGTATCTATACAACAGGATAACCACAAAAACTGACTAGATATCATGATGATAATTAAGTGCCAACATTTTAAACATGATAGACAGACGCGACAAATGACAATATAATTTATAAAGGTAAATTTTATAGAATTTATTATGCCTGTATATACGTTTGAAACTTATTAGCCTTTGCGTATATATGATATAATACATGTTATAAATGTGTTAAGTCATAAGTGTTTTACTGGCTTTAATAAAAGCCCATTTGGCCACACCAAATTGATCATTAGTTCTTCAGATTTTTTTAAGAAAACAATGGGGCGAGCGACCAATATGTGTATGCATATTTGAATTGTTTTACTTCTCAAAATTTCACAGGCGGCAGGTCTTTATTATCATTTTATTTTTCTTATATTTCTCAAAATTTCACTGACAGTGCTTTTTTCTCCAATTCTTTCCATTTATTGAGTAACAAAAACATTGAGCAATGCTGGCTGCAAACTAAAACTAGACATTAGTGAGCCACCCACTTAGACTTGAATGTTACGTTGAGATGCACAACTAGTTTCTGTTAATGGGTCATAACTCCTTATTGCCTTGGTGGATAGGTAACCGGTCAACTCGTACCTTAGTCAACTCGTACGTCGGTCAACTTGTACCGTAGTTAACTCATACCTTTGTCCATTTGTACATGTTTTGGTCAACTCGTACCTTAATATTTGGTCAACTCGTACCTTTCCATGTTTGTACTCTTATATAACTTTTATCTGTATACTAATGCATATGTTTAGTGCTTTTTCAAAATTTGTCAGATTGAAGTAGGTTTGTTCCGAAAATGTGTTATTAAAGTTGTTGTAGAAATATCTGTTAATAAGTATGACAAACTGTTACTAATTACGTGGACGCAAGAATTGATATTCATGAATAGTTTGTTTAGTCATAATGAAGTTTGTTTGTTCCAGAAATATGTAGATGTAAGTTGTTATCGAATTATATGTAAAATTAACATAAACTATCAAAATATTACTTGAGTTTGTTTTCAATTGACTTTATATTGTAAGACAATCATTAAAATGTGTTGTTTTTACATAACCGTACCAACAATTAAGTAACAAAACATAACACAGGATTCTACAATAAGAATTATTAAATATTTTGTATGGTTAAAAAATGACTTGGATTCCGAAGGTACGAGTTGACGAACAGGCGTTATATGCCGTCTATTAAGTAATGATTAACGATACTGTGAAAGTTTGATATGTTTATACTGGTCAAAATTGAGCCACACAATACAGGAAAAGCTTACTTTTAATCATATTGAGCCCGTTTTATCAACGTTCTTATTATTATTATACTTTTATTCCACTTTTCAGTGATTTCATGGTACATAATAAACTATGAGAAATATGGTAAACAGTATAAATGTTTTAAATGTACACGCACGCATACGCGCACGAACGCACACAAGCACGCACCCACACACACACACACACGCACACACTCACCTTCAAACAGACTAAGAAAACATTAATAAGTATTTATTGTTATCTTCTAAGTATAAGATGATTCCATACATACTAGCTGGTACAGTAGTCAAACAAAGTTATTATCAGTCACAAAGTAAAACTACTGACAACCAAAAAGTAATTTGAAGATGTGATAAGAAGTGTGTATGTGGAATTCATTGAATTAAAATGTACGATTTACATTTAAAGTACCGTATCAACTATGTCATACAACCTTTTAAATTGAATATTGTTATTTGATTACTGCTAAGCCTAATTTTAAACAGTTAAGACATGAACTGGATGAATAAATATTAATTTAAGACAGTTAAATTATTATCATTTGGCAAGTTAATGGTTTGTTTGATTGTTCCTATTTAGTATATGAACGTTTCTAAATCATTAGAATTACTGTGGTTGTGACTTTAAGCAGCACTTCACATTTTCTTAAACAATAGTCTGCATCATTAACATCACCAGCTAAATGACATCCTCGATGACATTTGACTGCAAAATAAAGAATTAAATCCTCAATAACTTAAATCTTCTAATAATGAATAACTGTTAATACTTACTGTTAAAATTGTAGGTACGAGTTAACTACGGTACGACTTGACTACGGTACGAGTTGACCAATGTACGAGTTGACTGGAAACCGGTGGATATGCCTCAAAGATGGCTTACATAATCTACACTTCTGATAGCTTCTGTTTACCAAAGACCTAAATACCACAGATGCGCAACTCGGCCAGATATCGTAAACTCACGCGGAAAATAAAATCTCGCGAGAGCAGGTTAACGTTTACCAGATAATGGCGCATCGATACGATGTTAGCGGCAGACGTAGTCTAAAACAATATATTTTTGTCAAAATAAAGTATGAAACTCACTGTCTGTTTCGTTATTCATACTCACATTAAATATATATTGTTTATAGTTACTTTTAAAGGAATGTCTTCTGAAAACGGGATATTTTAGACGTCTCTCGCGGCTGGCTGGCCATTGAATTTCAATGTTTAAACAATTTCTGTGTTCTCATATGAATTGATTATTGACAGTAATAAATTAATTTTCTTGTGTTTTAATAAATTTGATTGGTCGATGCCTATTGTTTTGCAATTCATAAACCACGCCCTCGGCAGATTAGTTCTACTGGTCACTACTGTAATTGAAAATTGTCCTATGTGTCAGCTGTAAAAACACTAGAATAATAAAACCCCAGGAGATCTTTGTTATGTGTTAATTCATACCGCTATTTCCTGTTTAATAGAATTAGTGCATTTGATAATTGAAATGATTAGGTCATATCAGTCTGTGATCTCAATTTGTAATAAACACAATCGGGTTTCAACTGTCTGTCATCCAAAATATTCATATTTCAAAGATTTAGCCAGCCTCTTCCGACATTTGTTAATGTTAATTCGTGTTCAGAATTAAATTGACCCTTGTTACACAGGCAATAAATACATGGATTTGACCTACTAATATTTTTTTAACACCCTTGTGCTGGGGAAAATAGACGACTTGTGTACACAAACATGACATGCTCGCGTGATCTACATCATTTGTTTATTTGATCTTTACACAATTTTAAGATTATGTGAACCCAGATCGTTTTTCAAAGCAGATTTTGAAAATATTTAGAACAGAACAGAACAGAACAATTCCTTTATTTTTACATTTCACACAGATTACAAATGTAATGACATGTGTGCATAAAATAACATAATTACATAATGGTATAAGTAATGGCGTTACAATTTTTGTTTATTGGATGGTGATTAAATTTGGGGTTTTGTTGTTGTTGTTTTTGTTTTTTACTTGGTGGGGATTGCGAAAATATTTAATTGACATGGAAGTGTATTAGTAGAATTAGAATTTGATGAAAATATCCAAAAATAACCGTCCTTTTTAGAAATAGCACGGACCCACATATATAATAGGTCCGTGGAAATAGTTATGAAGCAATAATGTTGGGAAAATTTCTTTTAAATTGGATTGTTTGATCGCCGTTTCTGGAAAAACTTTTGATATTAACCACATTTTTTTGGATTTGACGTCTTAAAAGATTGCTTTTTACAGTTGGGTAAGTTAGATATATATGGTACTTGTTGTGAAAATCCGAGAATTTATAGGAAACTTAACGCGAGTCTGTGAAGAAATAACGCTTCAGCGTAAATTCGCTACCTATGATTTCTTGAATGCTGTTTTAACCAACTGGGTTTCAACTAAAACAAGTTTCTGTATTTGTTTATAACAAATCTTAAACTGGTTAATCAAACTGACCGAACTACCTCCAGGTGTGGTTTGTCTGGGGTGGTTTGATTTATCAGACTAATACACTAGCTATGGTTAAACAAAATGGTGGACTGATTTTATGGCGGGTGACCGTGCCTCTCAAATGTGGTGCTATGTTTAATCAAAGCTCTGTTAGTGCTGAATGCCTGGGGCTGCAGATAGCTGAATTGAGTATTTGCTTGCCCTGTGTAGATCTAGTGACATTATCATATTAGCTACTGTATTTCTATATCATGTTACCAGTATATTTTCCCATTAGTTATTTTGTGCAGACTATCCAAGTCGGTATATCTTGTACATCAGTGATAACCCTAACCCTGGTTTAAATGTCCATGATTATAATAACATTATAAGAACATTCACAATCTGTCTGTTACTGTATTTAGCAATCACTACTGACCAGAAAGTTGGCAATTTGAAGAAACAAAAATTTCCAAACAAACATATACATGTAACGTTAGTTAAAATCATGCTCGAATCCCAATGAAAACAAAGACCCATACCCAACTTTCATGTCACTGTGCCGTATGGTCCGACCAACTTCTTATAGTTTCATTTAGGTTTTTTCCGCTCATTTGCGTAGTATATGCGCACTGTGCAATATGATATTTACTGTTATTGTATCTTAGAAACATACACGGATATGTGATAACTTGTCTGTACAGATGGTCGATGTTATTTAAAAATTAAGCAATGAGATTGCAAATCTTTGATCGTTGCGTGCTCATATGATGCATGTTTTTGTTACTAATTGTTATAAGGCATATCATGTTCCTGAATGAGATATTTGAATTTGAAACATAACTCCTTATGCGTGTTAAATTATTCATGTACTGGAGATTACATTTTTCCTTTTGTAATGTTACACCATTTGAAACATGAACATGCATGTATATATATTTTGCGCATTAAGCTACAACGATTGGTATAGAGAGTAGTAAATGTATGTAATTGTAAATCACCAACCTACCGTCGAACCTACAGGTCAAATGTATGTCTGCTTAATCGGACTTGATCAATCATAAAATACAGTGTGTCTAGCAAAATAAACAAATTGAATGTTATACATCAGGTTCTACATGTTGTGGTTATAACTGATTGTTTTATTATCAATTGCATCAATTTATATTGAAATTAACTTGTTTGAATTGCTGTTAACTTGAATTGAGGTTGACATCTGTCAAACATCACCTTCAAACAATACGTTGACTTTGTTTACAATACCGAAATTAACATTTTAAATGTCGCTTAGAACACTATATCAATATCAACTGCCATGTTTCTTGGTCCTAATTATGCCCATAGAGTGACGCCACATATACCTGTTGTCATAGTAAAAACAACTATCTCCCGATTTTCATCGGCAGATACGCCAACATTACGAATGAAGTTATGTCTGTGATACGCAACAAAACAAGACCATACAGGGAATGAAGAGTACACTTACAGCCAATACACAGTGACGCCACATATACCTGATGTTATAGTAAAAACTACAATCACCCGATTTTCATTGGTAAAATGGAAACATTGCGGACGAAACAATTTTGACAATTTTACGTTTGGGTTTTAAAAGGAGATCAGCACAGAACATGCAATAATTCCCCCTCAGTACCATATTTTCTCGAACTCACTACCACTCACCTGTCGTGATCTTGTGGAAATGTGTGCCGGTGGTAACTCGAGCATGCGCTAAAATCTTGTGAGAATTGGTAATATTATTAATTGGCGAAAATATATCTGACCTACAGATCAAAATCCGCAATTTCTTCAGTAGTTTATGTCATCAAATAAATTTATACAAAATGAAACAAAAAAATTCTCCATGATTATCTTTCATTTTCAAAATATATTTTCAGATTCCAATTTGGGGATAGATCATATAGGATCAGAATTCAGTCATTTTCATAAGAGTACTGTTGATAATGGAAGGTGTGATTTCAAATCATGGTCGCAGTAAGTACAAATAATGAAAATGATTAATTGTAATGCGTGATATGAACTTTTTCTGATCACATTCAAGATGGCTGACTGGTGGGCATTTTGGAGTTTTAGCTACTTCTACAATTTGTGTTCGATTGTCTTGAAACTTTACCCAAATATTAAACATGATGCGTTGTGGTGTGTTACATGATTTTGTCCTATCAGATTTAAGAACGCCACTAGTCACTGATACATGTAACACTATAGACCAGTCGTTTTAAAGATACAGTTCATGCAGTAAATGCTCAGACGGGAATTTAAGTGGTCCTTTAATAAAAACAAGTCACTTAATACAGGATGTCGCTTGTATAATGTCTACTGCATATATCTTTGAGATATTCCACTACAAATTGCCAGTCTGCCCGGCTACCTCGATTGGTGGAGATCTAGATTGTCACCTGGTAGGTCATTTTTCGATTCCTTCACATGTGTAGAATTTGTCAGTTAGTACACGTTGGTAAGTAATTGCAGGAAAACTGATTAAGACAAATGGCCGCCATAGTTGGCGGAATTTTTTTTGAAAAACTGCAAAACCCAATGAATACAAAAATCAACTTCATAACATTTTTTTGTTGGTGTATTTAGCTCTAGTTTGTCTTCATTTTGTACCCATCAGGACTAGTTTGACGCAGTTGCTGGTAACACTATAGATATAATAAAATGGTCATTTAATAGATAAAGTTCTACAGTAAATGTTCGTGCGGGAATTAAGTGGTCGTTAAATAAAACAGTTGCTTATTACAGGTTGTCGCTTGTACAATGTCTACTGTATATATATCTTTGTGGTATTCTACAACAAATTCCAGCCTGCCCGTCAATCTCATTTTGGTATATTGTCATCCGTCGGATCAGGGTTCGATTCCCAGGTTGGGCAGGTTATGTTCTTCCGTGACATTGACTACGGTCATGTCCTCCACATGTGGAGAAGTAGTCAGTTGCTTGTGGGACAAGTTGGTACTGCATGTTAAGTAATTGCAGGAAAACTGGTCATGTCAAATGGCAGCCTTATATGAATGTAAAATTGTTGAAAAACGATGAAAAGCCCGATAAATACAAAACTCAACTTCATGATATTTTTCAGAAATATGTGTGATCAAGTACCAAAATCTTCTGATAAAGGATGGCACAGATGTGATGCGGAAGTTATTTGATCACGTGATTGGAACTGACTTCTGTACATACTTGAACACCAATGTGACTGCCCGAAATAATCTCCAGTGGTTGATTGAAACGCGTAAAATAACGCCAGAACAGAAGGTTTATCTACCACCAATCAACAAAAATCCATCGTCGTCTAATTTTGATATGTCTCTGTTATTTTGCCTGCTGAGAAATGTATGTGGTCTCCGTAATCCTAACGATTCGGTGTGGAGAAATCCTGACCCTACTGACCTTTCATGTGAGGCAGATTTGACGAGGTTGATAGAGTGTAGTTATCATGTATGTACTAGTATTTATGCATTTTTATGCCCCCACTCTGAAAAGGGGGGGGGGGGCATATAGATTTGCCCTTGTCCGTCTGTTTGTCCGTCCGTCTCTCCATCCGTCACAAAATCTTGTCACTTGTATCTCTAAAACAATATGAGCCCGAGTCATTAAACTTTACAGGAATGTTCACCAGCATGTGAAGTTGTGCACCTGGGGTTTCATGTTTGGCTGTGCCCAATAATTGCAAAGTTATGGCCCTTGACTTAGTTAAAATATAGCCTACAGAGTATGCAATCTTGTGTCACTCATATCTCCAAAATATATGAGCCAGAGTCATTAAACTTTGCAGGATGTTCACCAGAATGTGTAGTTGTGCACCTGGGGTTTCATGTTTGGCTGTGCTCAGTAAGTGCAAAGTTATGGCCCTTGCGTTAGTTAAACTATAGCCTACAGAGTATGCAATATTGTGTCGCACATATCTCCAAAAGTATATGAGCCAGAGTTATAAGACTTTACAGAAATGTTCACATGCATGTGTTATATTGCACCTGGAGATTTATAATTCGGCGAGCCAAGTAAGTGCAAAGTAATGGCCCTTGATTTATTGAAAATGTAGCATACAGAGCGTGCAATTTTGTGTCGCGCATATCTCCAACAGTATATCAACTACACTCACCAAACTGTACAGGAGTGTTCACCAACCTGTATAGTTTTGCACCTGGGGTTTCGTGTTTGCCTGTGTCTAGTAAGTGCAAAGTTATGGCCCTTGACTTATCACCATAATCAGTACAGTTGTTCACTTGGTAATTTTGATATTCATTCATAAACTATGAGCATAATAATAGCATTTGCTTTTGTGACAAAGGCTGCAAGTGGGGGCATCTGTGTCCTATGGACACATTCTAATTTTCCACTGCTTTGGTCGTCATCTTGTGTCTATAAATAGTAAATCAATCATGTGTTCGTCTTTAGACTATTTTGCATAGTTGTTTACATGTTGTGTATGTATTTTCATGGGTTGGTTGTATACTTAGGTAACATGCACATGTTTCATAGCAGACTCTTGTTTTCTGGAACATTCTACTTTATGAAAGCAATTATGAAATCTACCTCCAAAACATCATGGGCTGTACACAAATGTTCTCCAAAACATCATGGATTGTAAATAAATGTCCTCCAAAACATCATGGACTGTACACAATGTTCTCCAAAACATCATGGACTGTACACAATGTTCTCCAAAACATCATGGACTGTACATAAATGTTCTCCAAAACATCATGGACTGTACACAAATGTTCTTCAAAACATCATGGATTGTACATAAATGTTCTTCAAAACATCATGGACTGTACACATTGTTCTTCAAAACATAATTGACTGTACACAATGTTCTCTAAAACATGATGGACTGTACACAATGTTCTCCAAAACATCATGGACTGTACACAATGTTCTCATAACATCATGGATTGTACACAAATGTTCTTCAAAACATCATGGACTGTACACATTGTTCTTCAAAACATAATTGACTGTACACAATGTTCTCTAAAACATCATGGACTGTACACAATGTTCTCCAAAACATCATGGACTGTACACAATGTTCTCCAAAACATCATGGATTGTACATAAATGTTCTTCAAAACATCATGGACTGTACACAAATGTTCTTCAAAACATCATGGACTGTACACAAAGGTTCTCCAAAACATCATTGACTGTACACAAAGGTTCTTCAAAACATCATGGACTGTACACAAAGGTTCTTCAAAACATCATGGACTGTACACAAAGGTTCTTCAAAACATCATTGACTGTACACAAAGGTTCTTCAAAACATCATGGACTGTACACAAAGGTTCTTCAAAACATCATGGACTGTACACAAAGGTTCTTCAAAACATCATTGACTGTACACAAAGGTTCTTCAAAACATCATTGACTGTACACAAAGGTTCTTCAAAACATCATTGACTGTACACAAAGGTTCTTCAAAACATCATTGACTGTACACAAAGGTTCTTCAAAACATCATGGACTGTTCACAAAGGTTCTCCAAAACATCATTGACTGTACACAAAGATTCTCTAAAACTGCTGGCTGCTTTGAAAAATGCTGGTGTCGATGACAAGCTAGTGATACATACTGGTACAGTGGACAACTCATTATTTCAACATCAGTCTGTAGACAATGAAAAAAAAGTAAAACTACTCTTCAAATTGAGGTGTTTTATTCTTTTATAGAGACGTGTTCAGTTCCACCCTTGTTTTATTAGAATCAATAAAAAATTCAATTTGATGCATAAATCACAGCTTTTTTATTTCGAAGTGATAACAATGCAAAAAAGGAACCTGGAATAAATATTTCATTTATGTTTTAGGTGGCTCACATGAGTACACTTTGTACATTGAGGACAGACTTCGCTGAGGAATTGGACAAATTAACTGGGGTAAAAATATCAAGATTAAAATATTTACTGTCTTCACCTGTTGCTCCTTATTCGACTTTTAATTTCTGTGTGATGTTACGTAATTGGCTTGATTTCAATTAATTGACTGTATTTTGCGCTGCAATGGTTTAGAAGCATTACAGACATATTGAACCTTTTGAGACATTTCTATTTGATATATTTATATGCAATATACTTAATATGTCAGTAGAGCACTTAGCACTTCCCGTACGGTTTTAAGAGGCGTCAACCAGGCGGTTTCCAGGCGTCAAATAGGCGTACAACGCCTGGTTTTCCATTTTACGTGTCTGAAACCGGGCGGCAGTCAGCAGGACACGTCAAAATAGGGGCAAAAATAAGGCGGTGAAACAGGCGTCATTTTCAATCCAGGCGGCGAAACAGGCGTCACTTTATATCCAGGCGTCAGATGAGGCATTCGTTTCTGTTGAGGCGTTCTTTTTAACTTAGTTTTTTTCAAAGGCGTCAATGGAGGCGTCATTTGAACTTACTTATTTTCTGAGATTTTCTTGTTTTCACTAGGAATATAATAAGTCCAAATTATAATGCCCATATAGTTATTTAAGAATGATATAATTATATAATGAACACTTAAAATTTTTAACAGAAGATTTTCATGAAGGTTATACATTGCAAGACGGAAAAATAGTAAATTCATACTTAAATACAAGAAATTGTGATGGTGTATCAAAAATGGAAACAATAGTACAATTGTGACCAATTTTAAAATGTCTCCCAAGTAATCATTTTAATTTTGATATGAAACATTTGATTTTGTATTTTAAAATCTCAGCCACAGTACTTTCTAAATGGGAGACACTTTGTCAAGTGTACATGGGGTATAGAAATTGTATGTTAACATTTTTTAAGCATGTCATGTGTTAATTGTTGTATAAATGAACAATGTAGCAATTCATTATTACATAACATATACTGACGAGAAAAAGAAACGCCTCATTCTAAATCATTGTACAATATAATGTTAACTGTGATTCAAAATTAGAAAAGAACAATTCCATTCGCAAATTTGATCATTTAAGTGAAATTAATTAGACAGCATTTCATGGTCACATTATGCTTCAGATCTTGAATTTCAATTGACTGGTCACAGCAATTTCACTGACACAATAAGTAGCGCGTGTGGCCACCTCAACTGGCAACCACAGCAGCAAGACGTCGCCTCATAGAACCGCACAAGTTACGTAGCAGATACTGTGGGATTCTGGCCCACTCCTGGTGGAGTGCTGTTGTAAGTTCCTGGACGTTGGCAGGCTGACGTTGACATAACTGCCGTCCAAGGTAATCCCATGTGTGTTTAATCGGATTGCAGTCCGGTGAACACGCCGGCCAAGGCAAGATGTCAATGTTGCTAGTCTGTAAAAAGTTCCTGATGACACATGCTACGTGAGATCGCGCGTTGTCATGCTGGAAGACCAGGCCTTGACGTTGGCGGAACATAGGGACAACCACAGGACTGGTTGATGTAACCCCTGGCTGAGTGATTACCTTGGCACACAACGAGTGTGGACTTAAACCTATGGTTGATGGCTGCCCAGACCATAACTCCCACCGTAACAGTTGTGCATCATACACAGATACGTCCGTTGGCGTTCGACAAGTTGAAACGTGACTCGTCACTGAACACTATGTTCTGCCAAAGCTGAGCGCAATGGTTGAGGGCCCAAATAAGATGTGGGTATCGATGAAGAACTATACCGCTGTAGGGCCTGCGGCAGCTAATTCCCAGTTATTTAAGCCGATTTCTGGCTGTATGTCGACTTACAGGGCGTCCACGGTTAACTACCACTGAACGTGACATGGATTCTGTCACACAGATGGTGTTGACTTTAGTAATTATCCTCACGTTACACGGGGTCTACCTGAACGTGGCCTATCAAATGAGATGTAATATTGTCGAACGTAAGATATTAAAACGTCTAGCGACTTGTTCTTGTGTTTGCCCATATTCTCGGGCTCTCTTCAAAATTTTGCCTCTGCATTATCAGAAACTGGATAATTGTCAGAAAAACTCTGAAAATATGGTTGTATGTCGAGTAACCTGTGTAAAATTCACTCAAGAAAACCACATGATTGACACGCACAGATTGCACGAGTAAATCTTGAGCAGGTACATGAATTTAACAAAGGGCCGAATAAAAGAGTTTCAGTTGGTTGGATTTGTCGGTCAGAGGTACATGTAATGTACATTTCTAACTCCCCCCCCCCCCCCCCCCCTAAATATAAAATTGGTAACAATGAGGCGTTTCTTTTTCTCGTCAGTTTAGAAATGTTTACCTTTATTTGTTAAATACCTGTATATTTGCAGATTCTAATAAGACTGAACAGACACCCAAGGAATCCAGTTACTAATTTGTCATCACCAATTGATCATTGGGCAGAACACAAAGATACAGATGACACAGTGAGGATACAGGAATTTTTAAATACAAAAAATGCTCAGTTTATCGAAGCAATGGTAAATTTTACAGCAAGAATAAATCCTGAACTGTCCAAAATAAAACAGGGTCAGTCAAAACTAGAACAGGATTTTAGAGATATTAAGTCTAAAATAGAACAGGATATGTCTGAAATAAAACATAGGCTGTCTAATATAAAACTTGATGATCAGTCTGATAAAATACAGATGGAAGAAATTTCCAAACTTAAACAAATGTTAGAAGATATATTACAAAGGCTGAACGATGCAGAAAAGGATCAGAAGACACAAGGAACAACAATCCAAGACATCCGAGATCAACAACAAACTGACAAAATGAATATAATAGGTACATAATGTTGTTAAAACAATATAGGTTTTTCCATCATCATAGCATTTGCGAATTACCATGCACATCACCTATAAATCAGTTAATATATCTACTGCAGTATAACCATGGCAGGGAATTAAAACATATAAA
This sequence comes from Mactromeris polynyma, assembly GCA_032209605.1. Taxonomy (NCBI): domain Eukaryota; kingdom Metazoa; phylum Mollusca; class Bivalvia; order Venerida; family Mactridae; genus Mactromeris; species Mactromeris polynyma. The sequence continues at coordinate 785,240 of JASFXZ010000041.1, forward strand.
TGTTCAGTTTCAGTTTTTTCCTTTCCAAACAATTGGTGGGCTGTGTACTTTGTAAATGGCATTCCCTGCTTGACTTCAGAGCGCTGTGTACATTGTTAGTGGCATTCCCTGCTTGACTTCAGAGCGCTGTGTACTTTGTAAGTGGCATTCCCTGCTTGACTTCAGAGCGCTGTGTGGGAGTGTAGGTAGACAAAAGCTATTGTTTAATAACCGTATAAAATAGAAACTGTAAGGTTGCTGCCCAAAGATCTTGATCGTCAAGTCCAGATTAGAGAAATTTGTGAAGAGTCGACAAAGCATTATGTGGAAGAAATTGTGGCTCGTTGTAATAAGGCAAATATTGATCCTTGGATGTCAGTCGTCGTGCGGTGTGCGTCTTCCGTCAACATTTTCCTCAAATATCTCCTCCTATACCACTGAATGGATTTTTTACAAACTTCACTAGTGGGCCTCTTTCAAAGTGACATAAATCATTTCGGTCTGCTGCACAAGTAGTTCACATGAGCTAAAAAAGATTTTAAGTGTAAGTTTTGAAAATATACTTGTCCAAAACAGTATGGCCTACAGCATTCATATTTGGTGTGTAGCATCGTCGAGTGGTCCTCTTACAAGATTGCATAAATTATTTAGTTCCGTCTAAATCCATGGCCGCCTGGGGTTCTCTGTATGTATATTGTGGAAATTATAAACGACATCTCCTCCTAAACCAGTTCATGGATTTCGACCAAACTTCACAAGAATGATCCTAAGGTGGTCCTCTTCCAAAGTTACATAAATAATTCCGGTCTGTTTCATAAGTAAGTCACAGGAGCTAAAAATATTTTTCAAAAGTGAAAAATTTCATTGAACCTATACCTATTTATCAGCACATAAGTCTTATTCAGTCAGAATGTACAGGGTGATCAATATAGGAATATCATGGCGCTCTTGTTTTTACTTTGTTTCAATGTTTTAGGAACATCGCCTTATTTCTGTATATGGATCACTATCCCTGCGTTATTAGGATCTACCGTACTTATTTACTTGACGACTACTTGATTTTAGAATTTACTCATCATGTGAGCTACCAAGTTGGAAAAATTAAAGCCAAACTCTGGCTGTTTGTCTGTTTGTATCTTCTCTGTGTCTACATGTGGTGTTTCAAGTCATTGTTAGGTGTACTAATTAGCAAAATTCTTGGAAAACTTGTTATCAAAACCCCCAATTTACCTATGCATTGATTGATTGTCTGTGGTAAAATACTGAATGCCTCATAGTGCTTATCTCCCCTTGCGTTACAAGAGTCACTGTCTTCTTGAATGTAACACATTAATAGATAATTGGATAAAATGACCTTCTAAATGCAGTTGTGAATTTGTAGTGATAGTTTATTGTCGAGCCCGCTTGTGGTGAGCTCAACATAGTCTCCAAGAGGCGGTACGGTGCACGTGAGTGCGTTTGCGTGCTTGCGTCCTGAGGTCGCGTGCAAGACCCGTGTCCGGAGCTCAAACGTCAAGGCCATACTAGGAGATCACATCATGAGGTCGCGTGCAAGACCGTGTCCAGAGCTCAAACATCAAGGCCATACTAAGAGATCAAACTTCAAGAATGGGTCTTGAACATCTTGTCCGGAGTATTGCACTGTCATTTAATGTGGGATTTTCAAATTACTTAGCCCAAATGTTCACCATGATGAGACGGCGTGTCGCACGCAAAACCTGTGTCCGTAGCTCAAAGTTCAAACCCTTGGGCATCTAGTTTTTTCATTTGACCCCCTGCATTAATCTTATTTCTCCATTATATAACATGAACAATGTTAATTGTAGAAAATCAAAAGATAAATAAAAACCCATAGAATTCTGTTATAATGTGATAGCAGTCTCCATACTTTGTAAAGTGAGACCACTGCGTAATAACTGTTCAGTAGCATTTATTTGAATTTCTTGGGGAGTTGTCTCTTTACAAAGTTGCTTTGGAGTTTATGTACCATTACGTGTGCCTGATGCCGCAATTTGATGAATGGGGGAGAAAAATGTGCACGACGGGTTTCAAGCCTGAGATATTATAGTCCAATGGTCATTGTTGACCTTATGTGAATTTCTTAAAGGAGACATTGCTCATATGAGAAGGAATATTATTTGTTGTCTAAAATAGTTAAATATTATTTTCCATTATTTATGTATTACATTTCTATATTTCAGATCCCACTCCTGAAGATATAAATTTAAAATAATTTGGCTGGTGATTTAAGGAGTCTGGAGATATCTTTTTAGTGAGTTAGTGTTTCCATTTTTATTAGTTTTATATTTGTGTGGGGTTGTTTCTGTTTAGTTAATCTTAGGTAAGGGTAACACGTTGGTTAGTAATTTTACTCGTGGAGACTCCATGACACTTTGACAGAAGCTACTGCATCAAAAGCATCAATTTGTCTTCCGCTACTGATGGTTGGGAACTTGTCAAATTGCTTGTAAAAAAACTTTGTAAATGTATATATGAACAATTTTCGTACTAACACTAGTTAAACACTAGTTTTCATCAACATTTCAAATTTAACCTCTAGAGCAATTTAACCTCCCTGGATCAAGAATCTTCCTTCAACAACATTAGCAATTTAACCTCTAGAGCTACAACATTTCTTCAACAACATTACCAATTTAACCTCTAGTGTTTATTTTACTAATTTCACAAAGATTTTTACTCGTTTTATTGTTTCACTTATTGTTTTATATGTTTGATGTTTTTTAACAGTTTTTGTATATATATATTATAAAAGATTGGTTTATGTATTTTGTTCAATCATTTATATAAAGCTTATTTGGTGCATACATTTCTAAGTTAATCTAAAAGGTTTTAAAATTTATCTCCGGCATTATCCTAAACGATTATCATTTACAATACAAGTATTAAACACCTTCTATACAAGAAAGTTTCTTGTACATCATATTTTTATTAAGCTTTTAAGCCGAGATCTTTTGCCTGTAACACTTTTGTTCAAATCCTGCAAGCAAGGTACCATGTAATTTAAACATAGTAACCAGGTTGGAAACCAAGGGTGACTGGTTAACAACCAGAGGATATATAAGGGACCCCCAAAATTGTGTCTTTACTTACACTTTATATCCTTTGCTTAACAAAATAAAAATTGATTTAAAACGAACAACTCTGTTACAGTATAAAGAACTTATTTTCTATTTTACTAAAATTTACCTTGACCTATTTTTCTTAGTACTTAGTTTCATTTATTGATAAATGTTCTCATTTCGGTACCTCCGCACAAGCTAGTTTAAATTTATATTCCCATGATGTTTTTTATGTATGTAAACTGATTGAAATCGTTAGTATTCTTATATGTTACGAGGGTCATGCAAAAAGTTTTGTCACTAATGGGCTTCCGTAGTTTTATCCCAGGTATTTTTTAGAACGCTTCATTGCACTGAAGAATGAAAAATGTTAATGGTAGAAAATCAAAAGATAAATAAAAACCAACAGAATACTGTTATAATGTGATAGCAGTGGTCTCCATACTTTGTAAAGTGAGACCACTCCGTAAGAACTTTGTTCAGTAGCATTTATTTTAATTTCTTGGGGAGTTGTCTCTAGAGCTACAACATTTCTTCAACAACATTACCAATTTAACCCCTAGTGTTTATTTTACTAATTTCACAAAGATTTTTACTCGTTTTATTGTTTCACTAATTGTTTTATAATTGTTTGATGTTTTTTAACAGTTTTTGTATATATATATTATAAAAGATTGTTTTATGTATTTTGTTCAATCATTTATATAAAGCTTATTTGGTGTTGGTTTATGTATTTTGTTCAATCATTTATATAAAGCTTATTTGATGCATACATTTCTAAGTTAATCTAAAAGGTTTTAAAATTTATCTCCTGCATTATCCTAAACGATTATCATTTACAATGCAAGTATTAAACACCTTCTATACAAGAAAGTTTCTTGTTCATCATATTGTTATTAAGCTTTTAATCTGAGATCATCTGCCTGTAACACTTTTGTTCGAATCCTGCAAGCAAGTTACCATGTAATTTAAACATAGTAACCAGGTTGGAAACCAAGGGTGACTGGTTAACAACCTGAGGATATATAAGGGTCCCCCAAAATTGTGTCTTTACTTACACTTTATATCCTTTGCTTAACAAAATAAAAATTGATTGAAAACAAACAACTCTGTTACAGTATAAAGAACTTATTTTCTATTTCATTAAAATTTACCTGAACCTGTGTTTTTTTGTTTTAAATAGTCATTCTAATATTTATTTTCCAAATTTTTCTTTATCTTTGTAATTTTATTAAGTAGAAGTATTTAGTTTCATTAATTGATAAATGTTCTCATTTCGGTACCTCCGCACAAGCGAGTTTTAATTTATTTTCCCATGATGTTGTTTATGTATGTAAATTGATTGAAATTGTTAGTATTCTTATATGTTACGACGAGGGTCATGCAAAAAGTTTTGTCACTAATGGGCTTCCGTAGTTTTATCCCAGGTATTTTTTAGAACGCTTCATTGCACTGAAGAATGAAAAATGTTAATGGTAGAAAATCAAAAGATAAATAAAAACCAACAGAATACTGTTATAATGTGATAGCAGTGGTCTCCATACTTTGTAAAGTGAGACCACTCCGTAAGAACTTTGTTCAGTAGCATTTATTTTAATTTCTTGGGGAGTTGTCTCTAGAGCTACAACATTTCTTCAACAACATTACCAATTTAACCCCTAGTGTTTATTTTACTAATTTCACAAAGATTTTTACTCGTTTTATTGTTTCACTAATTGTTTTATAATTGTTTGATGTTTTTTAACAGTTTTTGTATATATATATTATAAAAGATTGTTTTATGTATTTTGTTCAATCATTTATATAAAGCTTATTTGGTGCATACATTTCTAAGTTAATCTAAAAGGTTTTAAAATTTATCTCCTGCATTATCCTAAACGATTATCATTTACAATGCAAGTATTAAACACCTTCTATACAAGAAAGTTTCTTGTACATCATATCTTTATTAAGCTTTTAAGCCGAGATCTTTTGCCTGTAACACTTTTGTTCGAATCCTGCAAGCAAGTTACCATGTAATTTAAACATAGTAACCAGGTTGGAAACCAAGGGTGACTGGTTAACAACCTGAGGATATATAAGGGTCCCCCAAAATTGTGTCTTTACTTACACTTTATATCCTTTGCTTAACAAAATAAAAATTGATTGAAAACCAACAACTCTGTTACAGTATAAAGAACTTATTTTCTATTTCATTAAAATTTACCTTAACCTGTGTTTTTTTGTTTTAAATAGTCATTCTAATATTTATTTTCCAAATTTTGCTTTATCTTTGTAATTTTATTAAGTAGAAGCATTTAGTTTCATTAATTGATAAACTTAATGTTCTCATTTCGGTACCTCTGCACAAGCGAGTTTTAATGTATATTCCCATGATGTTTTTCGGCGCAGCCGTACTAACATGGTTTTGCTAGGCAATTTCTCTTCAACCGAACAACGTTTGTAACCTTGACGCGGATTGGTTAACACTCTCGATTAAGGTTACGTTAATTACCGAAATACACTCATTTTCGGTGAATTTACCGAAATCCTCTGAATTTTGGTGAATTTACCGAAATCCATTTTGGATCTGGAGTGACCAGCAAGCGTAACATCTCGGCATTTTTTTATTTTGCACAACAAATCTTAACCTTCAAATTGCGCCGACCATCTTTTTCGGCGCAGCCGTACTAACATGGTTTGTGCTATTTGCATATCAGTGTTTTGTAAATTAATCAAATCTTACGTTAACCACCAAGGCAATTTCTCTTCAATTGAAAAATATTTGTAACATTGACAGAGATTGGTTGACATGGTGTATATTGTATTCCATGATTTATCCAGTAAGTAGTGTTGTTAGACATTATAGCATGTATTACCTTCCCTTACCATTACATTATATGTGCAGAGTACGCTGAGTACTAGACTAATTAGTCATCACCACTGGGAATTGTCCGGTGTTGGAATTAAGAAGACTTTCTTGGTGTAATGTACCAGTCGTGATCATTTATATCGTTTTAATCAGATACATCGCTATATAACAAGTTTATTAACATGAATGTGTGAGTTCACGACTAATGCATTAAGTAATATTGATGAACTATATTGAAACAAACTATACTGTGTCTATGGTTAATCACACTATGCAGTGATCTCCCCTTACAGGTCTCGGAGTTTCTGTATTATAGCGTAATTGAGTGACCGGCAGTCGTAACAATTAGGCATTTTTTTATGTTGTACAACAAATTTTAACCTTCAGATTGCAACAAATTTGTATTCTTCAAGTTGAGCCGACCATCTTTTTCAAAGATATTTCTTGTTTATGTATGTAAAATGATTGAAATTGTTAGTATTCTTATATGTTATACATATCTAGACTTGCACTTTATATCCTTTGCTTAACAAAATAAAAATTGATTGAAAACGAACAACTCTGTTAGAGTTATATCCAGGAAAATTTATTTATACCACTTCAAGAGAAACGCAAATACTATTAAAACGAAAAAGGAACCAATATGAAATACAAACGGACAATTACTAAGAAAGACGATTATATTAGTACCAAATTTAAAGAGACAATAACACAAGGATACACAACGACGAGCCTTCTGAAACTAAGCTCAGTTCATGTATACATGAAAGCATGAGCAACAGCTTTTCTTCGACAGCATTACTTATTTAACCTCCAGAGCAAAAACCTCTCTTCAACAACATTGCCAATTTAACCTCTCTAGAGCAAAAACCTCTCTTCAACAACATTGCCAATTTAACCTCTCTAGAGCAAAAACCTCTCTTCAACAACATTGCCAATTTAACATCACTGAAGCAATTTAACCTCCCCAGCGCAAAACCCTTCTTTCAATAATATTACCAGTTAACATCTCTAGAGCAATTTAACCACCCTTGATCAACACTCTTCCTTCGACAATATATCCAATTTAACATCTCTAAAGCAATTTAACCACCCTTGTTCAAAAACCTTTCTTCAACAACATTACCATTTAACATCTCTAAAGCAATTTAACCACCCTTGTTCAAAAACCTCTCTTCAACAACATTACCAATTTAACCGCTCAAGAGCAAAAACCTACCTTCAACAACATTACCAATTTAACCGCTCAAGAGCAAAAACCTCTCTTCAACAACATTACCAATTTAACCGCTCAAGAGCAAAAACCTCTCTTCAACAACATTACCAATTACACCGCTCTAGAGCAAAAACCTCTCTTCAACAACATTACCAATTTAACCGCTCAAGAGCAAAAACCTCTCTTCAACAACATTACCAATTTAACAGCTCAAGAGCAAAAACCTCTCTTCAACAACATTACCAATTTAACCACTCAAGAGCAAAAACCTCTCTTCAACAACATTACCAATTTAACCGCTCTAGAGCAAAAACCTACCTTCAACAACATTACCAATTTAACCGCTCTAGAGCAAAAACCTCTCTTCAACAACATTACCAGTTTAACCGCTCTAGAGCAAAAACCTTTCTTCAACAACATTACCAATTTAACCGCTCAAGAGCAAAAACCTCTCTTCAACAACATTACCAATTTAACCGCTCTAGAGCAAAAACCTCTCTTCAACAACAATACCAATTTAACCGCTCTAGAGCAAAAACCTTCCTTCAACAACATTACCAATTTAACCGCTCTAGAGCAAAAACCTTCCTTCAACAACATTACCAATTTAACCACTCTAGAGCAAACACCTTTCTTCAATACCAATTTAACTTCTCCAGAAAAATTTATACTCTATAGAGCAACAGTCTTTCTTCAAAAACATGACCAATTTAACCTCTCTAGAGCAATTTAACCTCCGTAGAGCAACAACCTTTATTGGACAACATTACCAATTAAACCTCCAAAGAGCAACAAAATCTCTTCAACAACAATACCTAGTTAACTTATCTAGAGCTATTTAACCTCTCTAGAGCAACAGCCTTTCTTCAAAAACATTACCAATTTAACCTCGCTACTCCCATAGTTTGTTGTTCTTGAGGGCTGTAGTTAGTGTGTTGTTGAAGAGAGGTTGTTGATCAAGAGAGGGCCGATTTCGAGAGGTTACACTGTAGTTACAGTGTTGTTGAAGAGAGGGTGTTGATCAAGAGAGGGCCGCTTTCAAGAGGTTACACTGTAGTTACAGTGTTGTTGAAGAGAGGGTGTTGATTGAGAGAGGGCCACTTTCAAGAGGTTACACTGTAGTTACAGTGTTGTTGAAGAGAGGGTGTTGATTGAGAGAGGGCCACTTTCAAGAGGTTACACTGTAGTTACAGTGTTGTTGAAGAGAGGGTCTCTTTCTAGAGGTTGCACTGTAGTTACAATGTTGTTGAAGAGAGAGTGTTGATCAAGAGAGGGCCGATTTCAAGAGGTTGCACTGTAGTAACAGTGTTGTTGAAGAGAGGGTGTTGATTGAGAGAGGGCCACTTTCAAGAGGTTACACTGTAGTTACAGTGTTGTTGAAGAGAGGTTGTTGATCAAGAGAGGGTCGCTTTCAAGAGGTTACACTGTAGTAACAGTGTTGTAGAAGAGAGGTTGTTGATCAAGAGAGGGTTGCTTTCAAGAGGTTACACTGTAGTTACAGGGTTGTAGAAGAGAAGGTGTTGATCAAGAGATGGCTTCTTTTATGCAAACATACTGAACTGTCATTAGATGACAAAGTTCAACTCATCATGGTATTTAATTACAGATTATTTACTAGTAAATGATCAATTTCTTCTGCAATTTTGATATTGAAATGAATAGAAGTTTATTAATGTATTTTTAGTCAGATTTTCACAATCAGATTTGATTAATTTTGATACAAATCACTACAGTACTAAACAAAATATAGGCCAAAATGTCCCCTTTTGAAAAAAATGTGCAATTTTTGTCCAGTTCTCAAAACCTAATTAGTCCAGAAACCCCTTTAAACCGGACATTTTGTCCAGTCCCAAGCTTGTCTGGTTTAAAGGGGTTCCAGTGTATACCGGTATTCAAGCTAATTCGGTTTCGGTCGCAAGTTACAACAGTTTTGTGCCAAATGCTTGAGTAGGCACATTATTTACCAGCCCCTGATTTCACGATTGTACTTACGTATCAGAAACTGTCTTAAATATAGTTATCAATTGTTTCACAGCATGTGTAATTAAAAGATCTCGAAGATTTGACTTCCTTACGAGAATACATCGGTATAAGCTTGGTTAATACAAAAAAATCACCAGTTTCTTAATTATCTTTTATCAGACTTAAATAAAAGATATGCATAAATAAATTATTAAGCAAGAGATGTTTGTAAACCATTATGGCCCTGTGACCTTGACCTTTGACCTCAAAATCAATAGGGTTCCTCTGTTACCCAAGATGAATGTGTGGACCATGTTTGAGGATGATCGGTCAGGGGGTTCTCGAGTTATTGATTGGAAACGAAAAGGTTACTGACCGGCCGACATGCTCAAACCAATATGGCCTCTTCTGCGAAACAGGGCATAAAAAGGAGAAATATTGTCAAATGGTGCTCTTTTGAAATTTAAACTTTACATTTCTACTAATATAAAAACATTGGTTCTAAGACAAAATCAATTGATAGCCAATTAACCTTATTTAAAATGTTTTTTGATTAGCTACATAAAAACTTTAGTATTTTTGGTGAAATAGGGGTCAGGTTAGTATGGATGCACGAATAACATAACAAGATTCTGTCTTATTAAAACCTATGATCTGTCATACTTTGGTGTAACATTTGTAGAATATCATAAAGCATAATGGCAACAAATCATACTTCAATCATGAATAAGTAGAAAGAATTAATGTTTGACATGCAAATGCAAAACTACAAATACTTGCATAGTAAAAAGGTGTAATAAAAAAATAATGATCTTGTATACACAATGGTAAGCTAAACCATGAATGACTAAATCTTTCCAAAACTGCAGGACATTGGATGCCATCCATGGAAACAACATCGCAACATTATCAATTCAAATGCATCCCCGCTTGAATATCAATACCACACAGTACAGTATATCTTGTTTGTTTATTGAGCAGCAAGTTTCTTGAAATTTGTGTCCAATTTATTTTCTGTGGTAGTCATGGACTCTCTGTATAGTGTGTATTCCGTTTTAGTGATAATGATAAAATGTTCATTTAGTGATAATGTTTCCCTAAAGAAATAAAATGACCGCATTTAGGATATTAAATCTTCTTTCATGGCATGAAACCATGTTTTGGCTTTCAAAACTAATTAATTTTTTAAATCTTAATTTTCTATTTCATTGTACAAATAATATTATTTTGTAAAAATAGTTAACTAGACACAAGTATGTCGATACAGAATGCTTTCAATGAAAACCCTACATAGTAATACTTGAACATTTATCAAACACTCAACAAACCCCTAACTTTCCGCTACAATAAATGTAAATCAACAAATGCACACACATCAAGGCTAAAGCGCCCCCTTGTAGCCACAAAAACACACAAGTCTAGGCTAAAGCGCCCCCTTGTTGCCACAATAACACACAAGTCTAAGCTAAAGCGCCCCCTTGTTGCCCCAAAAACACACAAGTCTAGGCTAAAGCGCCCCCTTGTTGCCACAAAAACACACAAGTCTAGGCTAAAGCGCCCCCTTGTTGCCACAATAACACACAAGTCTAGGCTAAAGCGCCTCCTGGTTGCGTCACAAACACACTTGACGCTGCATGACTAGCTCCAGTTTTGAAATGTCTCATAATAGCCCTTTTAGGTAACAAAGGAGTTTTACACAGCCTTTTCTGTTGTTGATAAAGTCTTTTATCTCGCAGGAATTGTGCTAACTCGGACAATCCCAAGTGCAACGCTCGTTCAGAAGGAGTATATACGTGCGTCTCAATGGTACCATCTTCTTGCTTCTTTTCGTACTGCAATAATATGTTTTTTATTTAACTCACGCCAATATTAAAGCAATTCGATTGTAGCAAGATATACATTATACGTAAAATGAAAGTGGTTATTTTCAACAGACACTTGTTAGCTCCCAACAATCTGGGTGAGCTATTGTGATCACTCGACTGGATACGTATCAGCTGCAGGATTGATAAATATTTTGTACCTTTTTCTGAATATTCTTGCATATATTTGTTCCGTTTAGTCTAAAAGAAATAGCACAATAGTTATTCAGGTACATTTGGTTTTAGGGTCCAAAGGGTGGTCATATTATCGAGGTTTTACTGTAAACTAAGTAAATTACAGAAATGTACTCTGTTGTTACAAGTACGTCATGCTAGTTGGAAGACAGATTATGATATAGAAAACAAGGGAACAAAATGGTATCAGCCTACCTGTTCTCGTCTGCTAAGATCAGCACCAAGGTTGGCCAGGTACTGTGCAATGTCCTTTTTTCCGTAGTCAATAGCAAGAAATATCAAATCACGATATGTTGGCATCAAGGGAGACAACTGAAAGGAAATAAAAAAGAATGTATAAATGTTCAACGTTAACCTGTTACATACAAACAAGGTTTTAAATAGATATTGGAAGAGAGAACACAAAACAAGGCATTTTTAACGATAAACGATTTTGTCCCTTTTAGTTGAGAAGGCATAGCGCAATATTAACACATGTTTTATATCTCACTTTACAAGCCGTTCTTATCGCTAATGTGTGTTCAACAAATATCCCACTTTACAAGCTGTTCTTATCGCTAATGTGTGTTCAACAAATATCTCACTTTACAAGCTGTTCTTATTGCTAATGTGTGTTCAACAAATATCTCACTTTACAAGCTGTTCTTATTGCTAATGTGTGTTCAACAAATATCTCACTTTACAAGCCGTTCTTTTCGCTAATGTGTGTTCAACAAATATCTCACTTTACAAGCTGTTCTTATCGCTAATGTGTGTTCAACAAATATCTCACTTTACAAGCTGTTCTTATTGCTAATGTGTGTTCAACAAATATCTCACTTTACAAGCTGTTCTTATCGCTAATGTGTGTTCAATAAATATCTCACTTTACAAGCTGTTCTTATTGCTAATGTGTGTTCAACAAATATCCCACTTTACATGCTGTTCTTATTGCTAATGTGTGTTCAACAAATATCCCACTTTACATGCTGTTCTTATTGCTAATGCGTGTTCAACAAATATCCCACTTTACATGCTGTTCTTATTGCTAATGCGTGTTCAACAAATATCTCACTTTACATGCTGTTCTTATTGCTAATGTGTGTTCAACAAATATCCCACTTTACATGCTGTTCTTATTGCTAATGCGTGTTCAACAAATATCCCACTTTACAAGCTGTTCTTATTGCTAATGTGTGTTCAACAAATATCCCACTTTACATGCTGTTCTTATTGCTAATGCGTGTTCAACAAATATCCCACTTTACATGCTGTTCTAATTGCTAATGCGTGTTCAACAAATATCCCACTTTACATGCTGTTCTTATTGCTAATGCGTGTTCAACAAATATCCCACTTTACATGCTGTTCTTATTGCTAATGCGTGTTCAACAAATATCTCACTTTACATGCTGTTCTTATTGCTAATGTGTGTTCAACAAATATCCCACTTTACATGCTGTTCTTATTGCTAATGCGTGTTCAACAAATATCCCACTTTACATGCTGTTCTTATTGCTAATGTGTGTTCAACAAATATCTCACTTTACAAGCTGTTCTTATTGCTAATGTGTGTTCAACAAATATCCCACTTTACATGCTGTTCTTATTGCTAATGCGTGTTCAACAAATATCCCACTTTACATGCTGTTCTTATTGCTAATGCGTGTTCAACAAATATCCCACTTTACATGCTGTTCTTATTGCTAATGCGTGTTCAACAAATATCTCACTTTACATGCTGTTCTTATTGCTAATGTGTGTTCAACAAATATCCCACTTTACATGCTGTTCTTATTGCTAATGCGTGTTCAACAAATATCCCACTTTACAAGCTGTTCTTATTGCTAATGTGTGTTCAACAAATATCCCACTTTACATGCTGTTCTTATTGCTAATGCGTGTTCAACAAATATCCCACTTTACATGCTGTTCTTATTGCTAATGCGTGTTCAACAAATATCCCACTTTACATGCTGTTCTTATTGCTAATGCGTGTTCAACAAATATCCCACTTTACATGCTGTTCTTATTGCTAATGCGTGTTCAACAAATATCCCACTTTACATGCTGTTCTTATTGCTAATGTGTGTTCAACAAATATCCCACTTTACATGCTGTTCTTATTGCTAATGCGTGTTCAACAAATATCCCACTTTACATGCTGTTCTTATTGCTAATGCGTGTTCAACAAATATCCCACTTTACATGCTGTTCTTATTGCTAATGCGTGTTCAACAAATATCCCACTTTACATGCTGTTCTTATTGCTAATGCGTGTTCAACAAATATCCCACTTTACATGCTGTTCTTATTGCTAATGCGTGTTCAACAAATATCCCACTTTACATGCTGTTCTTATTGCTAATGCGTGTTGGTGAAATGAAACACATGATGAGTGGTTTGAAAGTTTTAACAGAGTAAATAAAAGGGAGACAACTACTGTCTCCCCTGTTGCCATTACGTTGTTGATATAAGGCATCGGGGTAGACAAGTACAAAATAAATGAAGACGTTACTAGCATCAGGACATTAAATTCATTTACCACTTTGCACAGTGCAATGACAGGAAATCTGAAGGCACGTATGTATTCCTGAAATTCACATAATCCTGTCTTCTTCGATCTGATAATCTTCCTAATCTCTTCATACTGAAATGTTAATAAAGCATGTTATAGAACAATATTTAGGGAGTCATCCACTTACGTCGGTCCTTCAAATTTCCTAGGATTCGATAGCAGCCCCTGGCAGCCTTGATTTTTGACAATCCAAATTTGGCTAAGATGAGCTAAAAATGGGTTCATAGAATCACCGGAAGTACACACTGCTTCGGACCGAAAACCACTACATAAACATGATTTATGCAACGTACATAGAGTACTCTTAAACTCTATTTTTCGTGAATGTATGAAAAACAACCAATTTCATTGTATTTATTTAAAAAAATGAATATAAATACTGTTAATACTGTATATAAAATATAATTGCTTTCCGGTTTTCGGTGCTTTCCGGTGATTCTATGCACAGACTAATAATAAAGAATAAAGAAATAGCACATCAAAATATTTGTTTGCCTGATTCTAAAATGAACGTGTGGCCAAGTGCTTAAGGTGCGAATCTTGGTAGGGGTCCATTCCGTTATGGCAGGTTGGAGATCCATCCTAGTTAAATAATGGTTTAAGTATGCCTATCTGACTAGTGCCTGGTGAAGGGTAAGAATCAGGAAGCAAATTTGCTCACAAAATAGATGTCTCATAAGTCAGAAGTGGCTGGCCATTTAAGTAGGGGTGACACCATAATAAATGAACACATTATATATATAATCTTACCTTATCTACACAGACTAGTTCTATATCCATACCATGGACCGCTTTCCGTTCTTTCATAATGAAGTCAAGATTCTCTTTCCGTCCAAATTGTTCTCCCGTGTCACCTCTCTACAAATGTTACAAAATAAAATCTAATATACATAAGTTGTTTTTACATTGAATGTTGATAACATTTATTAATATAGACACCAACTTCAAGCTGTGATTTCAGGTAACTTTGGCTGGCATAGTAATGTCAAAATAACCTGCCCGCCACCTGTACCCCCTATATACTTGAAACGACTAACGAATTTGTCACTTGAATCTCACATTATTGAAACTCTTCCTATATATATCCACTAAGATAACTTCTAAACACAGGAATATTTGTTTGTTTCTACCACACCATGTTTGTTAAAGCGAAAGTCCACGTAATTCTTGGACACTCCTCATTGCCCAAATAAGTGTACCTAACCAGTTTAACTGGACAACTAGATTATTGACAGATAGGCAAACATATCTAAACTTCCACAGACAGATCTAGACAAAAGTAAAAGGTGAAGGCTCATCCAGGGAGGGACACAAAAACAATTCAAAACCGACCAGGAAGTACATGCTGGGAGGTGACAGGAGTCTGAAGTTCTACCCCTAAACCCCTGTGCCCCACCGTCCCCCAAAATACATACCACATCAATGATGGTAGTGTCAACTCCAGCATCCAATAAATGTTCTTGTATGTTGACACCAGCGTCAGACACCAAACAACAAGCGAAGTGATAGGCAGTTCTATTACACTGAAATACATCACACATCTTAAATCATGCTTCATAAATAGCAAAATCTGAGACAAATTTCAAGGACTTTTCAAGGATTTCATTCAAATTTTCAAGGATTACATTTATCGCCATTCAAGTACTTTGCCAATTTTTTTAGGATTTGTGCCATTCCAAATACTTTTCAAGGACTAACATTAAATTCAAGGACTTTTAAAGGCAGGTGTAAAATGTTGAATGGTACAAGCATAAGACAAGTACAATAATATTGTCACATGTTTTAATAGCTAATGAGATCAGAAAAAACAAATACAAGAAAGTACTGTGATATCAACTTCCAGAATTTTATCAAAAAAGTAGTTTTGAGCTTGCAGATCAACCTGAAGTTGTATAGCCTAAGTCCCGTGTCTTCTGTTAACAAACTAACGTAAATCACTTTTTTCACGAAATGAAATTTTGCAAAATTGCAAAATGATGAATAGCGTCACTTTTAGTGATGTTTTGTTTTCTGTTTGTTGCAAGTTATTTAACACAGTGATTATAAGATAAAAGACATGACAATTGGTGGTATTTCTTTTATCTACTTGAAAACATGTTCATACATTTAAATATGCCAGTTTCTATTATTGTTTGAACATCTATTTACAAATCAAATTGTTATACACTTACATTGCTTATGTATACACAATTTAGAATACGTACCTACTGTAGTATCATTTGAATTCGCGCAGGTCTAATTTTCGCGTATTTCACGCTAGAGACGAAGCGCGAATTTAAGTCCGCGCGATTATTAAACTTCCGAAACTAACATGGATACCGTCATTTTTGTCTGATTTTTTTTCTTCAAAAATTTAAAATGCGCGAATTTAGGCCCGCGCAAAACTGCCTTTTTGCTGTTTGCGCGAAATTTCACCCCCGCGAATTTAAGTGATACTACAGTAATTCTTACATGCATGATTTTATTCGCAAGAAGCATAATTTCTCAAGAATTTTGAATTCACGTGTCTCTGTATATGCGAATTAACGCGAAGATTAGGTTGTCGGGAAAATAAAGTGATTTACACAAAGTGTCACTTACACAATCCTGCGAATCTATTTCAACATTGTACGGTGAGCTGAGAAAAAATTCCACTAAATCTTCTCTCTCAAACAATACTGCTTGTATCAATGGTGTTCTTCTCGCCTGAAATATGTAAGGTAACAGGGTCACCCCCAGAATGTTTTTTCTGCGCAGCTGTACTAACAGGGTTTTGCTATTGGTATACCAGTGTTGTGTAAACAATTCAAATCTTACCAAGGCAATTTCATTTCACCCAAACAATGTTTGTAACCTTGACGCGGTTTGATTAACATTTCGAGGTACATTATCGACAATCTTTTTTCAAGATATTTCTTGTTGAGTACTGCGGTAGCAGTGCACTAAGTGACAATGTTGGGGAAGGGGTGATCTAATGCTTTTGGGTCTTTTTACTCTAACCTTATACATGGAGGTATGTGGATGTCTTTCACAACTGTTGCAAGAAAGAAAACAATCCATATTTCTTTATTCATCCTCAAAAGAAAAGACCAGAACGGATAAATACATTTATTACACATTTAAAAATCACCACAGGGTACCGTTACAGATTCTATGGATCAAAAAGTCAAGACATTTTACTGCAACGATGTGCGCTTAACTCAGCATGAGTCTAAATAAAGATCGACCCATCTGGGTATTTCTAAATAAAGATCGACAAATCTACCATTATAA
The DNA here is from genome assembly GCA_032209605.1 of Mactromeris polynyma. Taxonomy (NCBI): domain Eukaryota; kingdom Metazoa; phylum Mollusca; class Bivalvia; order Venerida; family Mactridae; genus Mactromeris; species Mactromeris polynyma. The sequence goes on from JASFXZ010000041.1 coordinate 802,194, forward strand.
TTATGCAGTAAAGTTTACCTTATTTCTTGCTTTAACAATAAGATCTGGCATTTGAGAATAATCCACAAGTCTCCTCATTTCATTCAGATCTCCATTCTTGATTATTGAATGAACTTCGTTCGACTCTTCCTGTAAATTAAACGAAACACAAAGAAATCTGAGCGCTGCTATGGGATTTATAACCTCTTCTGTAAGTGACGTCATTTCAAGAAAATGCAACATGTGATGTCACTATTTGCAAGCAGGTAACAATATTTACTCCATAAGGTCACTTCGTTTTCATACTGCCATATGGGGCAAATATTGCTGACTGTCAGTACATGGTGATGTCACATGTGAATGGAAATGACGTCTCTTAAAGTAGAGGTTGGAAATCGTACAGCGGCACTCATATTTTGGTTCAAAATTGCTGATAAAAGTTTCAAATCTAGTAAAACTTATAGTAAACTAATTCAGACAATGTGAATAATGTAGTTCAACTTCACTTCGGACGGGATTCAAACCCATGGCCTTTGGATCAGCAGTTATTGGCACTCGACCACTTATGTTGCCTTCCTTTACAGCTGATTGCGTTGTTATGACAATAAGAAAGCTTCTCAATAAATGATATACATGTATACATGCACAGCAAAAAGTATCACAGTAAAACCTCACTTAAAGACCACCTCAAAATTAAGAACACACTTTTAAAATCCATTTTCACTGTTTTGCTCTTTATTCAGCCTCAATATAAAGATCAGTTCCCAAGGATGGTCGTATTATTGAGGTTTTACTGTAATTGCAAAGCACAGTTTAATTAAAACTTATGCATTATATACGGATTGTGCCCAAGTTATTATCCCAGAAATCGTCAAAGGGTAAAGCCCCCAACTCTTCAAGCAGGGAGTTCGAGCCCCACTGGGCCGAGTTTGATCACAAACTTCACAACTCAAAGGAGCAAGTACTGGAATGTGGCCCAGGAAGCGGTCATCAAGATTGTCATCATGATGTATATATGCTGTAAGACAATGTAAGACAAATAAACTTGAACTAAACTTAGTGAATATAAACATAATAATCTGGGGTTCCATTTGACCCCTGAAGTTGAAGCTTTGACCTCTGGAGTTAATGCTTTGACCCCTGGAGTTGAACCTTTGACCCTGGGAGTTGACCCTTTGACCCCTGGAGTTGACAATTTGACCCCTGGAATTGACCCTTTGACCCCTGGAGTCGACCCTTCGACCCCTTGAATTTCCGAAAAGCCACATTTTGGCTATCAGGTTTTTGGCTGAAGTTATATACATTTTGGCTATAAAATGGTAAAACCTGGTACAAATTATGTCCCTTGAGACAAAGCATCTAGTGGAATACCTGATCAGTCACTATCATTAGATGCTTCCTGGTTTGTGAACCAAACTTGCACCTACCTAATTCACAGCTTGTGAAAACTAAGAAAAGATACAATGATAATCAGAAACTAGTTCAATAAGTTACAAAATCGAGCATTTATTGCATTGAGAAACATAAGGAAAATACATAAAACAAACCTGAAATCTTGGCAGCCATTGTATGAACTGAAGCACATCATCTGTCTCGTTGCCAGACGCATATATGAATGTATCCCTATACTGAAATACAGTGAATGTTGAATAGAACAAAACAAAATAGCTTATCAGTGTTTGGATTTAAAGCACAGAACTTATCCATCCAATGTATATGATTGACCAATTTGAATTTATACTCATATATTCTTTCTAAGTTTTTGCCACTGGCTGTTTCCATGGTTTTACTCCTAATTCTATAAATTATTGATGTTCGAGTTCCTTTTACAGTTGTAATAGTTTACATAATTATATGCACTGTAGAGAAGCCTCAATTCGTGGCCGAGTTACAATCGTGGTACTGACACTACTGTTCTGCTATTTACCGTTAATTTCTTACTGTCACGGCAACTGGTGAGTTAAGGATATAGAATGTTAAAGTCTCCGTGTGCTTTTGGTGAGACTGATGACAGCGTAAGAGGAATTTCCTGCTCCGTTCCTTAATTTGTCGGCAAATAAATGTTTGATGAAACTAGGACGTGAATTTCAACCACTTACGTTATGTGTGATCATTAAGCTGTCATATCCATCCACCGCCATCTGCATCAGTCCATCTACATCGGAACTTCGAATCATCTTTATGTAATACTGTAATGCAGACAAGAGTCGTGTGACTTGGGTTTTAATTTCTGTTTATCAGTGATACAAATCTAATTTGTTTCTTACCAAAATGTTGATTTATTCTTCAATATGAAAACAGAGGGATTGCATTCAAACATTTTATCTGGACGTATCCATGACAACCTGTATTCATGATGTATCCATGACAACCTGTATACATGACATTGGTTATTACGTTGAGTATTTCCGTATGAAATTTTGACATCACAAAATAAGAACTTTCTTGGAAGTGCCTTCGTCACTTAATTTTGATTAATGTAAATAAATGCACATGAAAATGTTGAAATGTGTAAAGAAATTTGATTCTTTCAATTTGTAAAACAGACGTTTTTCAGCAATCAATGTCAAGCGTTTTTGAAGACTATTAAATCTAACCTGTATATTCACCTATTACTATAGATCATGGTACAAGATAATGCAACTTACGATTGATCTCAAATTTCATTTTTGCTTAAAGTTACACAAGTTATTATGAAATTATTTCTAAATTGTTTGTCAATGAATTCCCTAAAACCAGGACAGTATATCAATTTAACCAGAGGCCCCTTTCCTAAAAACCCCTATGACAAGCCCCGAGAGATTACCTTGTCAATTAAGGCAACAACATCGTGCCTTCGAGCAAATCTTGCAATATCTCGTGCGTTACATCCAGTCTACAAGCAAAGATACCAAGAATACATTATTATCCAAATGAATTTAAAAAATGTAAATATATGTCCATCAGTTTCTCTATACATGTACAAGGGTAGAAGAACTGATTACCAATTCTAATTGGCAGGTAAATACAATTTATTTTATCTACATTGTAATATGAGGGCTGTCATCGATTCAAATTTTAGAATATCAACGATATTGATACATTGAATGACAAACATCGACAAACATCGACAATATATCGAATATATTCCTAAATTCCTTTATTCTGTATGTTTATGTGTGTATACCCTACATACTTAAATATTCAACTTGTATTATTATGATAACAAGATACTATTTAAGTAATTAATCCATATTTTTAACTTCACAGTATTATATTATATTGCTGACATTTGGAATACACTATCCAATAGAGTACTGTTCAACAAGCAGCCAACTACTGGGCGACACACGCTTTTTTGGCACATTTTTAGATTGTACCCATTCTCCTGTATTTTCCTGCCATAATATTGATATTTGTAATGAGTTAGAATATTGATCGATAGAAAAAATGGTGGATATATCAACATGGATTGTATCAATGACAGTCCTGATTTTAGTTGTGAGGTGGTTTGATTAAAGAGTCAAAATAAGAATGAAAAACAGTCCATAAAAATATGATGATATGGTTGTATCAGTGTGGCAGAATGATATTTAACATTGAATAAAAGCTGTAATGTCAATCTGGTGGTAAAAAAATTGTATCTAGTCATAAACAACAGTTTGGATATATAAGCAAACACTCACTTCAATATGCTACAAAATGATATCATTCTCAAGCATAAAAATACTGAAATACTGGGAACCAGTCTCAGAATGCAACCTAGCCATTGGTCACTTTTAAAACTTCCTTTAGAACCAACCAATCTGAGGTCTCCAATCACAGAAACATTAAAACACATACACAGTCTCTTTCTGTGATGTCAGTTCCTCGACTCAGCATGTACTGGAAGACTTCAATTGGCATCTCACCATTAATTTTGTCCAAGGCATACATAAACGCATTTCTTCCACGCTGAAAACATACAGTACAGTAAATATAAACGGTTGAATACATAAACCTGTCCCAGTCAGACCTGTGTCATACAAAATCCCTACCAGATAAACCCCTCCAAAACAAACCCTTCCCAGACAAACCCCTCCCAGATAAACTCCTCCCAGACAAACCCCTCCCAGATAAACTCCTCCCAGACAAAACCCCTCCCAGACAAACCCCTCCCAGATAAAACCCCTCCCAGATAAACTCCTCCCAAACAAATCCCTCCCATCATTTTAAGCGGAGGCAAATATAGACAGTAGATATGTTTTCATGGTACTTTTTAAACCATTCCATGTATGTATAAATCCACAGAATATTAAACGTTAATTCTAGAACACAAAATGTAATGATATAGATACAATTAGACCTCGTTTATTCAAATTCTACGGGAATTTTATTTCGAATAAAACATGGTTTCGATCAGCCCATTTACATTCGATGTGCATAAGAAATACATCGGGACCTGATATTTATGGCGGATGATACCGAGTATTCAGATAGAAGGTTGTAGAATAAACGAGGTCCGACTGAGTGTTGATTTACCTCGTCCTTCAATGAGAAATCTGCACCGGCTTTCAACACATACCACAACATTTGAAGTGGTATCTCTTTGTGAAACGCTTCATAATACAAGGGTCCCTGTAACATAAGAAAAACATCAAAATATAGTCTCTATTGAATGATTGATTGATTGATTGATTGTTTGTTTGTTTGTTTGATTGATTGATTGATTGATTGATTGATTGATTGATTGATTGATTGATTGATTGATTGATTGGTTTATTGATTGTTTGATCGATTGTTTGACTGATTGATTCATTCATTGTTTCATTGATATGATTGATTTAATTTTAGACATACTGTCATATATTACACATATTACATTCATAAAACAATTACACAAATAATAAATATCCTCATAGTCAATATAACATCACATCATTTTCATGCATCATTAAATATGGAAAACTTAAAATCTTCTATTAAAAGCTAGACAAATGATTGATTTCCTGTGTTCATATATTTTCTAGGATAGCCAATAAAAGCCCAAAGCGTATTTCCAATGGGGCTCTTATATATAGGATATTACACTAAAGTTGATTTCACTACTGGAACACGGCGTCTATAATACATTCCTGGTTATAACAACGTAAACAGTTAGCAAAACATACCGAGAAATAATTATTCACTTGTACGCTGAAATTTACATTGGCTCCTGCGTCACATAACATCTCTACAAATTGTTGATCTCTGAATTTCAATGCAAACTGTAAAATGTGTTTCTTTACCGATATCTGCAAACAAAAACAAAATGAAAAATTGTAAAAAACTCAGTATTTAATGCCTTAAGGAGTCTTATCTAAATATTATACTATTAAACATCACATAATCAAGTGAAAAGTATAGTATATATCACCTCCAGAGTTATTTCCCTTTATCCCTTCTACAGTATAATTATGTATATATCCTTTCTAGAGTTATTTCCCTTTATCTCTTCTATAGTATATGTACCGGTATATATCCCTTCTACAGTTCTTTCCCTTTATCCCTTGAACACTGGTCTTCTTATTGAGGTTGTCCTAACTTGAGGTTAAATGATGAGAAAAACAGTGAAAGTGAACTTGTTCTTTATTTTGAGGTGGTCTTATTATTAAGGTGGTTTTAAGTGAGGTTTTACTGTATATAAATATATTGGTAAAACAACACAGGAGCAAAAAGAACATTTAACATTTTAAAGTCGTGAGTTTCAGTCTTAAATTGTTTATGAATAAGGTCCCCGATATATGCCAAATCATTCAAATAATCTTACCTCATTCAAGAAATTCACACGACATCTCGTCTTCTTTAAAGCTTGTTTCACTTTCTCATGGTTCCCCTCAAACACTCCGTAGATCATATCCTGCGTGACAAAAAACGTTTCATGATATTGTAGAAAAATGAACAATGAATTTTAAGATGCATAAGAAGTGCACAGCTACCCCAAATGAAATCTGCTATGCATTGAACATAATGTAACCATTTCTGGTGGGGCAGACAAGGTAAAAAGTTCATTATGATGTCAATTGTAAACATTCGTCTTGTATATGAACACAGCATCAATAGAATTTAAAGTGTGACCTTGACCTTTGAGGTTCTGACCTTGACTGCATGCAACACATTATGTAAATCAGTGTAAGCATTAAAATGTTACAGAGCAGGCAATACAATTCAGACAGACTAACAAATGGATAGAATCGAGGCATTCAACGGTCCACATATTTGGTCAGTCAGCCATTTTGATTGTCATAATCAGGCATGAGAATGCAAAATTATAAAAACAGCTGAAATTTCTGCAAGGGGTCCAGGGGCCGCTAAAGCTCCTGGCTTTTAAGCATCTAAGATGGCTTAAATTGTCTCTTGCGAGCGTCAAATCCGCAGAATTGTGTGAATTCTCATGCCTGAATAATGCTTTATTCTAACCCACAATACACACTGAAAGATTTTTATTGTAACACTTACTGTTGTGGCTTTTTGTTCATCAATGATAACAACAATATCATGAAACTTGAGACACGCAGCAAACTGTCTTAACGTCTGCTTGTTCTGGAATAAATTGAACTAATGTAGGAATCCTTATCTACACAACAATATTACATACTGCAATTATACACCCAGTAAAAGTTGTGGATATACCAGTAAATTCCTCAGAGACACCAAAACTGTAGATTGGTCTTAAGGACAAAATTTTAAACAAGAAATATCTTGAAAAAAGATCGTCTGCGCAATTTGAAGGTTACGTTTTGTTGTGCTACATAACAAAATGCCGAGATGTTACGATTGCTGGTCACTCCAGATCCAAAATTGATTTCGGTAAACTTACTGAAATTCAGTGGATTTCAGTAACCAATCTGCATCAAGGTTACATTAACGTTATTTGGTTGAAGAGAAATTGCCTTGGTGGTTAAAGTAAGATTTGATTGATTTACACAACACTGATATGCAAATAGCATAGCCATGTTAGTACGGCTGCGCCGAAAAAATCACTGATGAAACTAGCCAAGATAATGAAAAAAACCCAAGTACCAATACGTACATATCTGGCGTCCACTCGGATCCAACATCTCAGCAGTCGGTGTATGGTAGGAATGTCATGATCTCTCACAGCTTGAAATATACCGGGCTAAAAATAGTAACAAAAATCGCTATAAAACTACTCTAGATATTTACCTCCGATATAATCAGTAATTATATTACAATATTTTTGTTTAAAATGTCGCCTAATACAAAACCTAAGGAAGACTAGATTCAGTCTTGATAAGTGAGGAATGTTTACCGCTCGTTGTTAAAAGACGCTTTGTTAAGTTCGTACATGTACTAAGGGAAACTCAACACATTCTCATTTCTTTTTTAACACATTAACAACAATGAACAAAATTTGTGCTCAATAATACGACTTTACGTTTATAGTGACAATTTTGAAGTATTCATAGTACCATTCTGAAAACCAGAAACTACATCTTGCCGCAAACTCTTCGTTTTGGAGATTATCATAGCAACACATCAAAATTAATCCATCATGAAAAAAGAACAAGTTAATTGGAAATAATTTCACCACCATCAATTAGTAAGATTTCAGACATGTTTGGTTTAAATTGAAAGACACAATCACCATACATTACCACAGCTTTGTGTTAAGCAGATTATTACGTTGTAGAAATAAGTCTTAAAAATTCTCAAACTTGCATAAATATAGTGATTTCATCACAATACCGAGGCATGAGGTTAAAAAACAAGGTGTGAAGACCAGTCTCTCTGAAATGAAGCCTTTTCATTGGTGGATTCAAATATGGAAGCCAAGCGCAACCAATCAGATGCTTGAATTTTAAGAATGGTCAACTAACTCGGTTTTTCTAACATTCAGCCTAATATACTTGTAATGCAAAATTTTGAGAATGAATTCAGCAACTGTATAGGAAGCAATAAGCTCATCTTGTTACCTGTAAGCTCCGTACATTGCGTTATATACATAGCAAAAAGCAAACACTGTGTACGAGGCTCCTTGTATACATATATTGTAATAGAATTTATGACTGATAATTACATAGTTAACAGCTGACAGTACAAGAGATTGTCACAAGTTCTCTCCCTTTATCCCTTCTTGAGTTCTCTCCCACTATCTCTTCTCGAGTTCTCTCATTTTACCCCTTTTAAAGTTCTTTCCCTTTATCCCTTCTAGAATTATCTCCATTTATCCCTTCTAAAATTCTATTATTTTATCGCTTCTAGAGTTCTCTCTCTTTATCCCTTCTACAGTTCTCTCCCTTTATCCCTTCTATAGTATCTATATAGTACTAAAGGGAGAGAACTCATGACAATCTCCAGTGGCTGACAGCAACTATACAAAAACAAGTCTATTGTCAGTAGCATATTATGCATATTAGAAACGAGGGCATAGTCTAAATATATGTCATTGATGTCAAAGTTATTTATACGTCATATACATGCATTACTAAAATTTATCAATCTCATTTGCTGATCAAAACCATCAAGTTATAGCACAGGACTTGAAAAACATTTAGTACAAAAATCAATCAAGTTATTCAAACATCAGGTCAACAGAACACTGTTACATTTGTATCACTGTTTTACTTGTACTATATAAGTGGAAATGATTGCGAATTCTTCAAGTTTGCCAATCAGGCAATTTCAGACGTTATACAGTCTGCACCTCTTTGATGGGAAATTTACGCTGGCTTTCATTTTCGAAACATTTTTGAATTCGCGAAATTTGCAAATATTTCATATCAGCAAACTTTACCACTTATACAGTTAACATTGAAATAAACAGCCATAAAACACATTGTTGTGTAGCCGTCCCTTCACATGTTTTTCTTTTGGGGTGAGGGGGGATATTTTGAGATATTTTTACACATGGACATACAAGACGGGGCCAAAGTTCATCCAGATACCAAAAAAAAATAATCTTTTATAAGAATGGTCCGAGGTTGGCATGGTAACGAAATGTTTTCATGGCCATTTAAACCACAGGAGATTTCCACAAGTTATCTCCCCTTTCCATATTCCTTCTGTAGTATACACAAATATAACATATATTATACATATATACTACCACAGGGATACAGAAGGGGAGAGAACTTGTGACGGTCTCCTTGGATTCATACATCACAAAAATCTTTGTTCAAAAAGCGTGTTATTACATATTATTATTACAAGCATGCATAATCGTTCAATGGTCACTTACACCCTCGGTGAAGTTTGGTCCGAATAATTTCTATAGAATCACAAAGCTACCATTACGTATACAGAATACAATGAAACATTGAGAACCAAAATACATATCCATTTAAATAGTAAAAATATCACAAGATCTACGTTCACATATTCGTACATTGTGTCACAACAATGGCAACTTACAAATGCTGATTTCCAGATGGTGTCTGGTGTTGAACTGTGTATAAATAGTTCTATATCATGATGGAGAGAAGTCATTAAAACTAGATATATGTAGGCCGTCAACCAGTTAGTCAACAAAATATAGGAAAATATAGGAATTGGTTGACAGCCTGTATATGTGCATAGAGCACAGGTGCCACCACTTTACTCAATCAAGGAGCACAGCTCTTCTCTCACCAAATAAATCCAATAAAAAAAACAGTCACGTGATGACGAATTGCTATGAAGATTGGTAACTCTACGTCAAATTGGAGGTATAAGCAATACAAACTGACGCCAGACAGACGGACTGGTGGACAAGGGTAAATCTTAAGGCCTCGTAACACCTGGTCGAGGCACAAAAATATGGGCGTGTCATAGATAGGACTGATATCGTGACATTATGGATTCAAACGAGTCGATTTGATATCAAGAAAGATTCAATCAAAACTCTTTCATCACAAATGAGCTGAAATAAAATGGTATATACAGTAAATGGTGGACAGTACTAAGGTCAAGATTATTTCGAGTACATGTATATGTTAACTGTTTAAGTTGGGTATAATGGTTTATAATAATTTTATAAGGTTCATGCGTTGACTGACAACCAGTAGGTGGCGAGTAAACAAAAGGAAAATCTCCATAACCAAAGTTAATCTAAATCTGAAACAGACGAAAGCTGAAAAATAACCAGTGTTATAGTAAATACCATGCTTACAGTGAAACACAGGAAATTGACAAGAGATCTTTCCCTTCATCCCTTCTAGAGTTCTCTCCCTTCATCCCTTCTAGAGTTCTCTCCCTTTATCCCTCCTAGAGTTCATTCCCTTTATTCCTTCTAGAATTCTCTCCCTTTATCCATTCTATAGTACATGTATTATTAGTAGAAATTATACCACAGAAAGGATAAAGGGAAAGAACTCTAGGAGGATAAAGGGAAAGAACTCATGACAATCCTGTGCAGTGAAGTTAAGTAGCTTTGCAAAAAAGAATATTACAGGAAAGTATAAAATGAAAATTATTAATCTGAAAATTGTTACCACAAAGAACCTATTAAATTAAATATGAAAAGTAAAAAGATTTTCATCAAACTTACCACAACTTTTACTGCATGTCGACAATAAATACCAACATAACATGGATGAGGAAAGTTTGATTCTTATTGATTAGAAAGTTGAATGATAAAAATATTTTCGATTTGAACCACTGGCAAAATTATTTAACACACATAAGAATGATCATACAAGACGGTGAAACCTCAATAATAGGACCACCATTGGTTCTGAAGACAGCAGGTCTTAGTTTTGAGGTTGTCTGATTATTGAGTTAAAATAAGAAAGGAAAATTGACCATATGGAGTAAATATTGTTGCCTGCTTCCAAATAGTGACATCACATGTTGCGTTTTCTTGAAATGATGTCAATTACAGAAGAGATTGGAAATTTCATAGCAGCGCTCATATAAACATAAAATCATACATTACAATCAAACTTGTGTGTGCGACAACATTAGATACAACAGAGTTTGTATGAAGATGCTGCTACGATTTCAGTCTCACATTTCACTTTTATTGCACAAATGATCAGCACACTGGAGCCTTAATCATAATCATTATAAGACTCAAACTTTGACTTAAAGAAAATAGACCGGCATCTCGACTAATTCACCACGCTTATTTTTACCGTAATTTTATTACACATTGTTCGATCAAAAACAATTGAAGAACAAAAACTGTGAAGAACTCATCTCAAAAAATGAACAGATCGTTAAATATTGTAATAAAAACATTGTCGGTTCTTTGTACACATGGCCAAGAAATATTATTGTGTTTCTATCATGGACAATATCGATTGTTGTCATATATATATTTACAGGGACATTTTTTGTGTACAAATGTTGACAAAAATGTTTAAGTCAGAAGGCTTTTTTAATGGATAATTATTCTTCCACCAACGTTGGTTTAAACATGGATATGTTCCATTTCAATTCTGTTTTTTATTTAACACTTTCATAAAAATACAGTTACGTAATCATTAAAATGTTAAATGTTCTATTTGCTCCTATGCTGTTACAAGTATAATCATAGAGTTTAATAAAAATTGGCAAAAGTGTCAACTGTGGGTTATTTGTTAAGATTCATTTAAAATGAAAGGCTGGGAAGTATAAGTTTTGCAAGTCCATGTTTGAGTTCTAATCTTTAATTGTGAGTGAAGACTCCTGAACACAAGGTTGAATGTACATCAGAAAATTAAAAACTTGGTGGAAAATACATCTACAAAATTCCATTCAAAACATCTACAAAATAATCTCTCTGGACATCTATAAACACGAAGGGGATGTAAAACACGGGTCAATGGCTTTATCTTTCATTTCTTGTAAGAATACTCAAGTATCCAAAGAGATGAAACACAAGCAATCATTGACCACACCGAATTTATTACGTAGAACAGCAGCATGATTATACCTTGTATCTTTCAAATATCATATACCAGTATCTGTTCTGTGTACCAAGTTCTTCCGCTGTCTTTCCATCCTGGAACAACGATACATAAAACGTAAGTCATACCATAATCTACAACATTTGGTTCATACATAACATGTGAGACAAAATTCAAGGACTTTTCATGTTTTCAAGGACTTTTTCATGTTTTCAAGGACTTTTTTCATGTTTTCAAAGACTTTTTTCATGTTTTCAAGGACTATTTTCATATTTTCAAGCCAACATAAATGTAAACAAGTTGTAAGTTCTGTTTAAAACGGAAACAGAAATGCTTGTTTCAGGGTTTCAGCCATTTTCAAGTCGTTTTTAAGATCTAGCTTCTAATCCAGAAGTTTTCAAGAAACTCTGATATCATTTGGTCAGTCATCAATACTTTTCAAAATATGGAGGGTTTGGTGAAAGAATGCAGGACTAACCCCTACAGGGGCAAAAGATGGTAAGCTAGACAAAACACCTGTCATGAAAATTTCAGTTACAACATACTTTATTGCGGATAGCTGGATCAATACCACACGTCATCAGATCTGCAACGTGACAACATTCGTGTTGTAGAGCAGTCACATGTAAAGCCGTGTTCCCGTGCTGGAAATATGAGATGTTATTTTTAACAATGTACAGTAAAACCTGACTTAAAGACCACCTCAATAACAAGACCATCTTTAAGTTAAGAACACTATTTTTCATTTCACTGTTTTTAGTTTTATTAAACATGAATATTAAGACCACCTCAATAAGAAGACCAGTTTTCTAGGTTCAAAACATGTTAGAGTTACTGACAGATTGGTGTAAACACTGTTTTATTCCATTAACCCAGAAACTGACACGATCCATCAGTTTTCTCGCATGATTGAAGAAACTGCAGTATTACTGGTAAAAAACACATAACTATGGGAAAGAAGAACAATCTGTCACTCGTACTGGCTATATCACTACTTTAGATACATTTGATATCAATAAAAACAAACTGTTTCTCTATCCAAGCCCTGTGGATATTGGAGTGTACAATATACCGTAAAATGTTCGTAGTTGCTGTATTTCGGCGTAGACGGTGGCCATGTCGAGTATGCAAAATGTTATCCAATCCGTAAAAACATGTTCAAAGAAAACCAACTTTTTAAGTCACTTAAATGTTTTTTGAACCCTAACATTGTGCAGACAGAAACCCATACATGTATATCGTACTTACTCTGTTCTGTGCGCTGATATCGATTCCATGGGCAATAAGAGCATAAAACACACTTGGCTTATACATTGTGCAAACATAATGAACATACGTATTCTGTTTCTGGAAAATATAAGTTACTGACACAGCTGATTATTATTATTACAAGAAACAGAATAAGTGCATAAGTGGATACTTTGACTAATTGGAAAGTTCACGAATGGGCGTCTTCAGATGTTGAAATGAGTATTACTTGATTTAATAGTAAGGTATATAAAAATGTACTTCTGTGAACACGGCAAATTTACCCTGACTGATATTTCTGTGACTTTCATGTTTTCGCCACATATACAATTAGTTCCACGTCACAAATGTTACCACAATACAATAATCTAGTAAAAGCCTCAAGCTAATCATCACAAATTGGCACATAGCTAATAATTATGCTAATATATCAAAGTTCTGAAGCGTTCATGGTAAGCTGGATTTGACAGATTGCTTACAAGCTCGTTTGGCGACTCAGTCTTGGAAAGTATTTGTGGTGTTTTAAATCTTAAATAATACAAATTGAGAAAAAATCAAATATGAGATTTCAGATTGATAAAAATTTAAGTATAAAATACATCAACTACTCACTCTGTCTCTAAAAATGATATTTTCACCAGCATTCACAAGTCTGTTAACCTCGTCCACATCGCCAGCTTCTATAGCCTTCCCTATAGGAGTCTGTAAATAGTGTGCATGTCTTACAGTAGTACAGTGCAACCTCCCTAGAGTAACATACTTTGAGAGATGTCAATTCTGACTGCAGTTGAGAGGTTGTTGCTTTAGAGAGGTTAAATTCAGGGTTTTTCAGCTGTTTTATAGCTGTAATTTGGCTACATTCCAAATGCCAAAAATTAAAATAGAAGTAAAGTTTTACTAAGGAAAAATATGGGAACCAATAAATATATCAAGAGTTTAAAATATGTTTGATTTTAATGGAATGTCTCATGCATAGCCAGATAACAAATTGAAACAGATATTTCAGAGAAACGTTTGAATAAGAATTCACACTTACAGCAGCTAAATCCCACATCTGTCCTGCCATATTTCCTTAGTGAGTATGACTTTCAAGCAGATATAAATAAGATGTCAGCTTCTCAAAACTGCAAAACAAGAGAAGTTGAAATAAACCAGAAATTGCCCAATGAAGTCCATTTGAAATAATTAATCACATTGTTGTCAGCATCACAAAATGTTGCCTTAAGTTTTAAGCCAATAATACATGTGATACAAGAAACTACATTGCTTACACGTAACCTGTCATGCCCTGTGTGGATTAGTTTGTTTCTTTTAAGACATTAAGCAACACAAACAATGCGTTTTGGGCGAGTTTTCTTGGCTACAATCCACCTACAATCCACCTCAATTCTGCAGTGGTGTGAGCTTAGATGGCCACATCGGGTACACTTTTCCCCCTTGATTTACTTCAATGGTGGCAATGGTGTTGGTGCTAGGTGGTTAAGCCTTTAATGCTGGAAGGGGGGAGGGTAGTGGTGTGGGCTTAGATGGCCACATCGGGTACACTTTTCCCCCTTGATTTACTTCAATGGTGGCAATGGTGTTGGTGCTAGGTGGTTGAGCCTTTAATGCTGGAAGGGGGGGGGGTGTAGTGGTGTGGGGTTAGACGGCCGCCCGGTTAGTTCAGTCAGATAAGCACTGTACTAGTGTATAGGGGGTCATGGGTTCGAGCCCACATTGGGCGAACTTTCTCCCCTTTACTTCAATTCTTATCGTTCCCAGCCATCGCAATCAGCCCTGCCAACATCAACAAAACCTGACAACATTAGTCATTGGTGTAATCATACGGATTGAGCTAGTATAAAATTACCTGTAACGTTTGATCACTACTCGGTGCATAGATAATAGCAAACTTTAAGCAGAAATCTTACTTTTCATTTTGTTCCGCTCTCTCGTCTCCACTGTAAACATTACCGCTTACAACATTGCAAAATATGGTAGTGTTTAAATTCCAGACAGAACGGGGATTTCCGAATCAAACTCCTCACAGCGTTTATCTCCCCTAACGGAACCTTAAGTACGTGTACATTTTAAAAAGTGGCCACAGCGTAAGAGATTGGTGACACTTTCAAATCCATTGTGTTACTATTAGGTACTGGCTTTATCATATTGGTTTTGTTTTATCATAGGTTAATTTTCATAGGTCTGTGAAACTACGTACTGTGACATTTTTCCGAGAATGTTTTATTGACCAAATCAACATATTGTTGATACTAAAGTTTATGATCGAGTGAGTGCAGTATTAGAAACATTCGTATGAAAAGTAGAATACAATTAAAGTATTATTGTGTGTTGTAATATATTTGCAATGGCAATAAAAAACAGTAGTTAATTTGGGCTTATATAAAATATTAAAACATGTAAAGTTCTATTTCATTTATTTGTTGGTTTCATTCAGCATGTAGTTTGTTGGAAGGGATTCCAGTGGTTGCAATATTTCCTGTCACTGATCAGTTTGTTGAAAATGTTTCTATAGTATATTTTATATACAGTAAAACCTCACCTTAATTTTCAAGTCCAATTTGACTGTTTTGCTCTTTATTCAACCTCAATATCAAGACCAGTTTTCTAAGGTCACAAGGACGGTCTTATTATTGAGGTTTATGTTTGGTTTCACTGTAATGGAGTCTATTTTGA
The DNA here is from genome assembly GCA_032209605.1 of Mactromeris polynyma. Taxonomy (NCBI): domain Eukaryota; kingdom Metazoa; phylum Mollusca; class Bivalvia; order Venerida; family Mactridae; genus Mactromeris; species Mactromeris polynyma. Next base: position 817,925 of record JASFXZ010000041.1, read on the forward strand.
TATCTGCCATATCTGGATATATGTTGATGTTTGAAGTGCTATTTCAGTCACAGAAAGAGGTCAGGTGTGAAAAGCATTAAGACTCGTACTATATATACATATACTATAAAAAGGACAAAGGGAGAGAACTCTAGAAGGGATAAAAATAGAGAACTCATGACCATGTTAATAAAACAAATAAACCTAATGGGAAATTTCACCAAGTTAGATTTAACGGAACTTTAACATCCGGGCCCTGATAATTGAAAACAGAGTGTTTGATAAATATCCCTGGAAATAGAGGTTGTACCAAAAACAAAAGCAATATTACTGTGCAAAGTTCCTTTATTCACAGAAAAATTAAATGTCAATAAGACTCACAGTTAGCATATATACTTGAAAACATTTAACAAAACAAAGCATAAATATATATCAGAGTTAATTACCCAATGCTTACCATGAACAAGCATTATCTCCCACTAATAAAGCAAAACACTGTATATCGAGGGTTTTACCTAAAACTTCAGTAACTCGCTTCAGGTAAGTAAAGTAGCGACAATAGTTTCATCCAAAGCCCTTGATATGTACATTCCCCTCTAGAGCTCTGTAACTCAGTACATTTTCTAATTCCCAAAATAATCTCTGTTTTTACTAAAATCCAATCCAAGCTTTGAATAATTTGAATACAGCATGAAAAAATGACATAAAATACACGGTAAAAAGCACATTGTTATATCAATAAAGATTCAGGTATTCAAATGATTAGCAAATTGGTAGATGCAATTCACACATCATGTAAAAAGCCTTTCCATTCAAGTGACATTAAAACTCACAGGTACATTTGTAATAGAAATGAGACAAAAACAAGGTAAAATGTTAACATTTGTACAGAAAATAATACGTATATCCAAATATAATAGGAAAACTAGTCTCATCGGACAATATGAAGTTTCTATAACATTTACAACAAATTTTTAACCAATGCAAAAGAAGCACTCCAGATGAGCAGCCAATCATATCCTAGACTTAGTAAAAAATGCATCCAATCAAAAAGAACCATTCAAATTATCAGCCAATCAAAATAAAGATTAATAAGAATGGGGTGGAAATGAGCTTAACCCTGATGAATATGATTTTTTTATTTACACTTTAGCACTATTGTCGCTGGGAGCTGCACATGTTACCATGGCAACAGACATTTAAAATAAAAGCTAGACAAGAGAATAATTTATCAATTTCATTTACACAGGTATTGAAAAGTTAAAGAATCATTTAAACCTACAATTAATTACCCAATCATACAATTTAACAGGAACAGTGAGGAAATAAAGCAATGTAACATTTATGTATATAATTTATTATAAGTAATTCTACAAAGAAATAAACTTCAGTGTTAGCGACATGTATGTAACTTAGATGTATAATTACAAGTGTATTTGGGAAACATATTTTCAGCTATGAATATCCACTAACATTGGCTCTGCATTTGTATTATTGTTGTTCAGATGTCATTCCAGAATGAATCCAAAGACCCAAGTAATTATCTCAATACCCATCACATTCATTTCTTTCAAAATATCAAAGTAAAATTTCTATTACTGTACACTTGTCTAATCAAAACTGAAGCCAACACTGCACAAGAAATCACAATTGAAACTTGTGGCGATGGACCAATCAAACTAGAGCATATACACCTGAACCAATCAAACTGAAGAACACAATATTGGACCAATCAAACTGGAGCATACAAATGGACCAATCAAACTAAAGCATACACATGGTGGGAAATTGACATCAATCCAGAAGCTTATTGGGATATTGTACGTGAAATTATTAAAGGCAAACAGTGATTTGAACAAAATAATGTTTTATATTTATTGAAGTAATAAAACAAATACAGACCAATTAGATAAATACAGTGATAATTCTAAAAAAAGTCTAACAAACACCAATACAAAATAAGGGGAAATTACAAATAAACAACAGAATAACAACATAACTAGAAACAACAATCTGGTGAAGTTTGACTATAAGCACACACAATGAAAGCACAACAAAATCTATAACTCATATTAGTAAACAGTATTTTCTGTTGCTAGGGTACCCAAACATACTTCATATTGACATAAACTGACAAAGATTAAAATATTGAGTTACATACATACCAACATGAATCAGAATATGTAAAACATTCTGCATACCAAGTTTCATCAAGATTAACACAGCATTGGTAATATAACAACACAAGACGTCAACACTGAACTCATGCATTTCTCAACAAAGTGATAAATTTAATCATAATAAGCAAGGCCGATGATGATCAATCACAATGCAACTAAGTCAAGATCTAAATCATTTCAAGAATATCACTATCACTTCAAATTGTAACAGTAACAACCGAAGGGGAAGCCACATAGGAACAACTCACTGGTGACCTACAAATATGCCGTAAGGTTCTGATCAAAGATTGCATAATATTCAATCATTCTCCACATAACAGCGATATCTGATTGGAGGACGAAAGAAATGCTGGAATGATCCAAAAAACACACAAGGACATATCGGGTCACATTCTACAATATGCTCGACTTTGTCTAGCGACACCACGCCGAGCTAAATCTAAATGAACACAGTGCTTCCCCTCCATAGTGGTCCTCACTTCAGCAACAACCTCTCTTCAACAACATTTTAAAACTTGTAGGAAAAACTTACTACCAGCATAACCTCTCTGGAGCAACAACCTTTAAACAAAAGCCAAATATAGTTTCCAAAAGCCTGCACCGTATAACAAAATCAACATTATCGTGAAACATTGAAATGCCATCCTTGCTGTGAAGGTCAAAGTTTTCACACATACTGGACATTCATGGAGCCATACACTACCAGATAACAACTCATGGTGTGTATCAAGTACGAGAGTATTGATGGTACAACCCGAACAAGCCTCAGTAATACAACCACCCTTGAGACCGTTGAAAACTGGTCTTATTATTGAGGTGGTCTTAATAGTGAGGTTAAATAAAGAGCAAAACAATTAAAATGGACATGAAAAATATGTTCTTAATTTTGATGTGGTCTTATAATAGAGGTGGTCTTATAATAGAGGTGGTCTTTAAGTCAGGTTTTACTGTATATAATACATCTTCTTAAGTCTATTATGTTTATCTCGTAATATATAAACGTTCTTTGATGTTGGACTATTTAATGTTTCATGTTAAATAAGGTTATAATTCTAAATGTGTTTGATGTTATTGGTATGACAAAAAAAATATATTCTGTGTTGTGTACATGATTTTTTTGCTAGGGTGATTAACACAAATGGTGCAAAAAAAAGTATAAAGTGTTTATTATTCAATGTTTCATCGGGTTTAACGCCGTTTCTCAACGATATTACCATAATGTTGAATCATACAGTATACAATGAGCATGATCGACTTCAGACACATTTCAACTTTATCTTTATTAAATGTGCATGTAGTGTAGGTATATAGATAGTTCCCACAAAAAGTTATAAGAAACCATAATAACCATAACTTTGTGACGAAATCCAATCAGACTTGATATTACAATGTACCTCGAAATATGTTTGCATAGAGAAAATCAAGATCATTACATATCCCAACGTTTTTATAAAGTATTTGTAATAAGCCAAGACTAACAAATATTTTGTATGAGAACAAATCAAGTAACATCTACTCAAGGCGGTGATAAGCACATTAAATGCATAAATATAGATACATGTATACACTTTACAAAACTTTTAAGTGTGCAGGTATAAATATGACCGTATCTCGGTCAATATAAGTCTGATCTTGCTGAAATTTTCAACAAATATAGCGTAGATACCTGGCATAATATTCTATTTATTTCATGTCATAAAATCCACAGATTGTACGAATAAAATCAATTAGTGTGATGATGCGGAAAAAAATCAGTACTGCAGCTCCCACTGGTCGATTGGAAAGAGACTAATAGCGTGTGTGCCAACCGGACTCGACGCATCGTGTTATTTAAACCTATAAATTCGACCAGAGAATCATGATCTAAACGTAGCCAATAGCAAGTAAACAAAGTTTCGTGTAGAAATGTTCATTAATAAAAAAAAAATTGACATTAAAAAAGTGCCGACTTATAAGTTTTGTTAAGTGTATGACATGAAATAATCACATCAAGTACCAGCATTACAAAGACCATTCAGTCACAGAAGAAAAGACAATGTCAACATGTTATTTATTAAACAGGGGTAAAATAATGTAAAACATGAGTTAATAAAACACTTGTGAGTACACAACAAACTTTCATAGTGGGAAAAAGAAATTGCACATATAAATTACAAACATTAGTAAACTGTGTTTTCTTATGTCGATATTTCGTACCAGCAACAATCGGTTGCAGTGTTATGTGACACTTTACAGACATATTTCAGTGGTCAGTACGGCGGTCAGATGACCATACCAGCATTTCTGCGTTACCAACCAGTACTGACCTGGTCCTCCGCAAGTGACTGACCACTTCCCTGCATGAATGGACATGGGGGAGATATGACTCTAGATGTATCATAGTCAGATCATATTGTCATGCAGGTTTGAACCTATTGCCTCAATAGTGGCAGTTCAGCGCTCTACCAACTGAGCGAACCAGCAGGCTGCGACAATCTGTTAAAAGCAATGGCACTAAATAACTATGTAAACTCTATTTACATGAATATAACTTAAGTTCAAGAATGTGTGGTCAGTATATTGTACTGTGAACATTTTTGTTTACTTTTCTACTTTTAAAGGTTTGCTTTCAATAGTTGACACACTGACACGCTCAGTAACGAAGATTAATTCAAACAAGAAAAAATATCCATGACAACATCAGTAAAAGAACAAAATCACAAGACACATACCAGTTGTAGTTAGTAACTGCCTTGATCAATCAAAACAATTGTAACAACAAATCGACAAATCAATCACTTTGTCTTAAAGATACTTTCCCTTAGAGAACTTCAAAACCTTTTCCACTCATAAACATATAATTAAAATGGTCATGGAATTAAAAAGACCATTTTTATACATTTTTCATGTCAATGATTTGACTGGCATCATATAATTTACCACGAATATGGAATAAAACAAGCAAACAAAGACTTCTATACACCATTATATTATCTGACACTTCTCTCAATTTCCTAAAAAAACAAAATATTAGAAAGAAAATATACATAATTGATTCCAATCCAATAAATGCATGAAAAATATAACCAAAAAAATTCACTACATAGATCTAGAGTGAAATACAATATACTATGTACAGATATATATAGTATGTACCATACATGGCACATACACCTCTCATACTGATATTTACATAGATAGCTTCATACAGATTCATGTAACTAATAAAAACTTCAAAAGCACAAATATCCCATTAATAGCCAGTCTAAAAACTTGATCTACATTGAACAGAGCAAATGAAAAAAGTTTCATAGCTAAACAAATGTTAAAAACTTGTTAATTACAGCCGAGAGAAACAGGTCATCAAGACATCAAGACATAAACTAAAGGTCAAATAACATTTGTGATCATAACATGATGATGGTGCAATTGCTGATGTAAAATTTCGACAAATTAACAAGTTAAACACTAACATTAAATATCTTGAAAAAAGATGGTCGGCGCAATTTGCAGGTTAAGATTAGTTGTGCAACATAAAAAATTGCTGAGATGTTACAATTGCTGGTCACTCCAGATCCAAAATGGATTTCGGCAAATTCACCGAGGTAACCCCTTATCGAAAGGTTAACCAATCCGCATCAAAGTTACAAACATTGTTCGGTTGAAGAGAAGTTTAGTGGTTAACATAAGATTTGATTGGTTTACACAACACTGATATGCAAATAGTAAAGCCATGTTAGTACGGCTGCGCCGACAAAAATGTCTGAGATTAAGATACTCTCCTAACCTACTTTAGATACAAATATATTTATTATAATACAAACAATTACAAATTACCAAGTATGGTGGATTCAAAACTAGCTAATTAATGGTACACAATGTTCTATTGGTCAATATTTTCTAAAACAATGTTTTCATTGGCTGCTAATTAATGGTACACAATGTTCTATTGGTCAATATTTTCTAAAACAATGTTTTCATTGGCTGCTCAGTTTGTTTACAACCGTTCTCAAGGTCATGCTATTATTTTGAAGATTGAACATATTCACAAAAATCTGCAAGAAAAAAATCTTCTCTCTTTCCACTTTCTTACATGAAAGACATTCACGTATCGATAAAATCCAACCAAAGTACGACGGCAACCAAAAAAAAGTACCGACAGACTGGTGCATACAGTCAGTTTGAAGGACAAAAAAAATACAAAAAATAACAGTGTTCAACAATAGCTTCTATTACCAGTCTTCAAAAAAGTCTTGAACAGTTACGACAGATTCTGTTTAAATATTTCACTATTAAGGCATGCTCACAGAGATAGCTACATTAATTAAATATGCTATTAATTATCACATAACAATTATTGCAATTAGAAAAAGCAAATGTTTACGATTATTTCACAATGAAACAAAAAAAAACACATTGTTCTGTAACCATGGAAATCTGTCCTATCATACAATGATTTACTTGTACCAATCCTTGTTTTTCATGCTTAACAATTCTTGAATCACTTTCTCGAGATTATCATCGTATTTGTTTAGAAGCTTTCTATTCAATTCACGGTCGAAAAATCCCATTTCGAACAATCGGCCCATTGGTCCTTCTTCTTTTGGTGGTCCGGTCCATTTTGTTTTGGGGGATTCAGGTGTGGGATCTTTGGGTGGTACCCAATGTGGTTTAGGGGGACCAGATTCGGACTCAGGAGGAGGTTTCCATGTGGACTTTGGGGGCTCGAACGTATCTGCGGGTGGTTTCCAATCTGGATTCTGGGGCTTCCATTCAGATTTTTGGGGTTTGAAACCCTCCTCCTCTTTTGGGGGTGTGTACTGAGTACTTGCTGGTTTCCATCCTGTGGGTGGAGTCTTCTGTCTAGCGCCTTTAGATTGTTGTTGTTGTTGCTTGTCCTTTGCTTCCTGCTGAAATAAATGATATTGTGATACCATGAAAAGTGTATATATGAACTGCATAAATCATTAGTACAATATCAATTAATAGTACGAAATCAATTAGTAGTACAATATCAATTAGTAGTACAATATCAATTAATAGTACAAAATCAATTAGTAGTACAAAATCAATTAGTAGTACAAAATCAATTAGTAGTACAAAATCAATTAGTAGTACAAAATCATTTAGTAGTACAAATTCAATTAGTAGTACAATATCATTTAGTAGTACAATATCAATTAAAGGGTTAATTATAAAAAATTAGATATTACATCACAATTATTAAATGGCTTATCACAAGCTTTAGGTCAGCTGATATTTCATGCAATCTAGACTGGTTCAAGTTTTCAAAAGTTTGTAGCTAGATCTTATAAATAAACATTATTAGTTTAATGGAACTTGCGCAATTCATGATTCATTTGGCCACTTTGAGACAATTTTTAGTGCAGTTTAGAGGCCTGATTGGAGTTTTAGTAGCCCTTGCTATAGGTAGTCAAGTTTGACTACTTAAAATTATGTAGAGCAGAATCACCATACAACATTTGGTATAAAAAGTTCTGTGTAAAAAGTTTGATAACTGCGATATGAAGATGATTGGCTGCAACTGAACTAACTAGATACAATAGAGTTTGGAGCATGAGTCTCGCTCTCTCACCATACCTGTTTATCTTGCCATGTTTTGAATACAGCTTTGGCAGTAATGTAAGCCTGTCCTGCAGCATTTACTGCCGTGGCAACCAACTGGTTAGCAAATTCTGGTGCGAAATCAACAGATCTGAAAATAATACATCAATTATTTTCTAAAACACGTTTTCATTGGTTGACCATCTCGCAATTTGTTTACAACGATTTTCAAGCAAAAAAGCAAAACCCACCTTTAGGTACTAAATTAATACAACGTAGGTAACTAACATAATATGCATGTACCTGAAGATAAGCTATCAAAATTACTTGTAAAATAGAAACTGACAACAGACAATACTCTACTGTTAGCTCTACATAACAACACTATCAACGCTCTGAAGAAAGTTCTATGTTGCAAGGTGATCGGAGTAAGTTGCGGCATGGAAGAAAAATTGAAAACTGGTTTCGAGAGGGTCTTAACTTGAGGTTTTATATCACTTACTTCCCTTGTTGGTTCTGTCCCTTCTTACTGCCTGTTTTCTTCACATATCTTACATTATCTGGCATCTGGGCTGATGCCGACACTGGTTCCTTCTCAAGCGTTTCTTCTGAACTTTCTTCCATTTCTGGTTTCTCAATACTTTCAGTCTGTTTTAAAAGAAACAGCAAATCAATTAAGAAGTTTAACTCTGATTAAATACGGTCAGACCTCGATATTTCAAATTCATTGGGTCCGAAATAAACAAGGTCTAACTGTAGTTTTAGTCAATAGTACAAGTAGCATCAAAAATAAATATTATGTGTAAACACCAAAAAATGGCGAAACTTGCTAGCACTAACAAAAAAGAAGGCATCTCCTTCGAAGAGCTATTGATGTCCTGTCTAACACAAGTTGAAAGCTGCGATCTCATTGGATCTCTCAAAACCGTGAGTTCATCCGTAACTCCTCTGCAATTTCTGTATCGCATGAGGTGCGTGTCATGGGGCCAATCAAGTGGCTGGATTTCACCTCATTAAATATTCTTGAGTACAAGAGTTTTACAGTCAGTTTGCCAGGGCATCATATATGCTATGAATAGCCAGGGTACCGAGGATGGATTCTTTGGGTGTTTGGGAGTTGAAAAAAGAGCTCAAGAAATCATATACATTTATACCACAGACCACTGGTTAATGTAAGGATATGTGATGGTACATATTGCAATAAGTTGCAAAAGTATAGCAATATTGCGGTACAGTTTATTGTCATATCATAACAAAAGACGAAGCACAAAACTAAACAAGACATTCGATTAAAACCCTAAAAGTTTACATTTTGTGCAGAGGCAGCTCCGCAATCCATCAAACCAGTGGCGCCCTCTGTTGGTGCCACATTCTCAGCCATTTCTCCAGTAGCGCCCTCTGTTTGTGCAACATTTTCACTGGCAGGGGAGCTCACTGCGCCTTGCTGATCAATAGCTGAACCAATCATAATGACAACTGAATCATTTTTACCTAAAATAACATGAAGATAGGAATGATACAAGTAATTCATGTTATATGTAATGACAACTCAACAGTAAAAGTGATTATTTAATACAGGGTCACCACCATTTAAAGGGCCAGCCATTTCAGACTTATGAGACATTTTTTTGAGCACATTAATTTCCCGATTCCTTTAATGCTATGCGTGAAGCAGGTAGGTAAACGTAGCCATTATTTAACTAGTTGGTGGCTTATTGACCTTTCAGCCAGAATCCTTATGGTCCAAAATTGGCTTTTTGGAAAGTCTAGGGGTCAAAGGGTCAACTCCAGGGTCAAACAGAACCCCTGAACAGTATTCATGTAAAGTAAGACAAATTTGCTAAAATTGTACAAACAATAATTACTATAAGCAATTAAGTCCAACTAAGTTGTCAACTGTTAATGTCACCAAACTGTATTTAAAACTGCTTGAGAATGTTAAACTCACCATTACTATCAGCTCCACCATTCACAACAAACTGTTCATTACCATTCATGTCAGAGTTGTCTCCCTTAGTTACAACTTCACTGGTGGCGCTACCTTCAGCATTGCTTTTCTCAAGTTCCACACTGACAAGAGGGGCAGTCTGCATATAAAGGGCTGCTTCAAGGGTGTGCTCTTCAACATTGGACTCAAATGGAACACTGTCCCCTACCTGGATGGGGCTGAGGGGTCTAGCTGGTAGAGAGCTTGACGTGGTTAAAATTTCGTCCACTGATACAGCACGGCTACTCCCTGAAACAAACATTTTATGATATTTAAAGTAAGTACAACACATATACTATGAAAAAATTCCAGGAAGGTAAAGTGGTTTAAGGGCAGAGTGTCAGGTGATATAAATATTTGGAGGTAATGCCTTAGATTTGAAAAAAGGTGGGTTAGTAGGACTCTTTCAAGAAACAATAGGGAAAGAGTATGGAGAAGGTAAAACAGTAGGGTTAGTAGGGCTCGTTCAAGACTAAATAGGGAAAGAGTATGGAGCAGGTAAAACAGTAGGGTTAGTAGGGCTCGTTCAAGACTAAATAGGGAAAGAGTATGAAGCAGGTAAAAAAGTAGGGTTAGTAGGGCTCGTTCAAGACTAAATAGGGAAAGAGTATAGCAGGTAAAAAAGTAGGGTTAGTAGGAAATGTAGGAAACGTAGGGCCCACTTGACAGCATGATTGTACTTACTTTCACTCTGCAGCAGACTGTTGTGATTGTCATCCAAGGAGAAATGTTGCTCGTTGAGATGATCCACGGAGTTGGAATAGCTTGAGAGAGTCATATCTTTCAGTGGTCTAGTGAGGTCAAAGCAGTCTGGTAGTGGAACTATGATATAATCACTGTCGGATATCATAGAGTCATCATCGTCGTCGGAGTAACTGCTTACTGACTCTAAGTCTATGTCTGAAATAAAAGAAACATACAAGTTCTAAATAAGATGCACTTAACACTGTTTAAAATGCAACTTAACGAAATAAAGGGAACATAAATGTAGAAATAATATACACCAAAAATATTAATTCTTCCTACCTTTCTTGTCAAAATTCAGGCACCAATTTCATGAAAAAATTAAGTTTGAAGAGGTCAGAAACCCCCTTCTGGATGCATGAATGACAATGGCTCACCTGGCTTTAGTTCAAGACTCTCCATTCTTTGTTTCACAAATGTACTATGAGTTTCTTCGACAGCTTCATCATTATCAGGAGAAGCTACAAGTTCTACACTACTACTGTTAGAGATTGGTCTCATGTCAAAATGATCTTCAACCTCTTCCACTGTATTGTCGTCCTCTGGTTCTGGATTTGGAGTTTTTAACGGAGTCACGTCTGAAAGAATATCAAATGTCACATTAAATATTGCGCCAACCAAATAATCCTCGTTGGTTTCCATTTACCTTTGATTACAGTAAAACTTCATTTAAGACCTCAAAACTACATGTGTCCATAGAACATGGATGCCCGGCTATTGACTTTTCAACCGTTATTAACTGGAAACCCTTTTTTCAGTCAAAAAAGGGCCACAACTCCTTCAAAAATTGGTGGATTGTAATTAAAATCTAACTTGACTTGTATTGTATTATCCTATACTTATGCGCCTAATTTAAATTGAATCTATCCATCATTTCAAGAGTTATTGATCAGAGACCAAGTGGTTGCACAGATGGACACACAGTTGGACAGACAAGGGTCTACAACACTTTATGCTCCTTAGACATTCTTCAAATGGTTGAGGCATAATTCAGAACATCTCATTAACAAGACCACAGACCTTTGTAGACCGGATTTAAATTTTTCTTCCATAGTTTCACTTGATAACTACATCTCAAATATGAAATTCGAATGACCGAGGTCCAAAAGTAGCTTCATTTTACAGAGATTGAAAACAACTTGAGTATCTACGATTGAATGTGATACTTACCAAAAGGTGTGTTATTTGGAGTGTTAGTGTACGAAACAGCTCGTTTCACTTCTCTCTTTTCTCCTTCTAGAGTAAGCCGGGCAACGGCTGAACTCAAATCTTCCGCAATACTCAATGTTTGTTCAGCTTCCTGTAACATACAAAGAACAAATTGTTCGCTTTATATAATTTTAGTGCAGAGCACACCACTTGGTTCTGGAGTTGCTATTTTGAAATAAAAGCCTTAATTTTGAAACAAAGTAGATAGCATGATTTAGATTTGTTACTTGCTAAAATAACCATTGTGCAATTAGCCTGATTTACCGGACTGCATGTACCATTTGACAGTAACAAACCTTCAAATAACTTTTTTTTTCAAATAGTTAACAGACTTACAGCAGTACTAGTTGAATGACTGTATAATGATGAAACGGTATACATGTCAACTTGCTACATTCATGTAGTTTCCAAAATATCGCTTAAAAGCAAATATGGCTATTTTCTCCACCTTAAGAACATTAGTGTTATCTGTTGTTATATGCACAGGTACCAACCTTTGGTCTTTCTTTTTCTATTTCAGCAACATCTGCTTCATCATCTCCATGTTTTGCATAGACAACAAAACCATCATCTGTCACTGATCCATCTTGACTCCCATCATCCTTCACTTCTCTATCTATCCCAGAATCCTCAGCATCATTCTGGTTCCCAGCATCACCAGCAGCTTCCTCTAGGCTGTTACCAGGCTTACCTTCCAGTTCCACTTCATGTCTAACAAAAACCTCACGAAGATGCTCCTCAGAATCTATAGATCTGAAAGTTATTTCCACTCTCTCTTTTGTTACATCTTCTTCCTAGAATAATATAAATAGTAAATTAGTGAACCACAGTTGTATTATAAGCCTACCAGGAAGGCATAGTAGTATAAGGGCTAGAGCATCTCCTGGTCCGAGGGTTGTGGGTACAAGTCCCGCATTGGGGAAGGTTGGACTGTGAACTTCACAGATCCAGAATTAGGTGCACATACAGGATAGTTAACCAGATACATGTAGTAGCTATCAAGAGTGTAGTTGTAAGCTATCAAGAGTGTAGTTGTAAACTTGTTTCACAGTTTATGTAAAACAACAAAGTTTAAATTAGCGGGGAAAAAAGCTCAAGAGCAGATTGGGTCTTTTCTTACTCTTCAAAAAAGTAACTCCCTTATTTCACCAATTATACTTCGTATTTCATCCATTAAACTCAGAATTAACATTTAAGTTTAAAATTATTAGAATTGACTCTCCATAAATTGTAACAATAGAAATGGAAAGAACACAAATAAAAGGCCACAACAGCCCTGCTGAAAAGCCTAACACTGACATATTGCTTCTTGTGATCTATATAAAGTACATAAGGGAAATCAGATCAGACTTTAGTACAGAGAACAAACAATGATCCTGAAGTTCTGAACTTTGGTTTCAGTTAACATTTTCCTTTCAGTTACCGTAGCAACCAGCATTCTGCATGGTATCAAATTTTCAATGAACTTGAAAGACATCAGATATAAACACTGATATTTTTTTTAAACGATATGAAATAATTGGAAAACAAATCATACTTCTAGCACATTATCAACAGTCGGTTCTTTTTCATCGTTTTCTGTCTTTTGGGATGATTCCATAACAACTTTTAGAGAATCAGTCTGCTCTGTGGATGGTTCCAGTGTTTCTCTGGGCAGGACAGAGATTGTACACCAAACACGGACGCCAAACGGCATACCATTCTCATGTAGCTTCCAGTGACTCTGATATTCACCTACAACAATGAAGGCAAAATAAGCTTCCATAGACTATTTCAAAATAAGTAAATATAAATGGTACTTCTATAAAATGTAGTAGATATAAATGGTACTTCTATAAAATGTAGTAGATATAAATGGTACTTTGGAAGTTCAACAAGGAGCACAATAATAAGTATAACCAGATCATATCAAACTCGTATCAGCAGATACAAGATGAAGAAAGTAGCTTACCTGGTTGAATGGGTGATACGAAGTCCACACTCACATTTCCTTCCTCGCCGGGCTTCAAACACGGTACGTCAACTTCTGCACTCGGTGTGGCAATGTTTCCCCATTGAAGCTTAAGCTACAAGAGAAATTTTCATATAAAAAAAATTGTTCGCAGGATATTACCGGTATATACAACAATACATATTGAACAAATAGGTATGGCAAAAAGAAGAACCAATCTCTTCCAAATGTTATAACACAAAACTGCCAGAATGTTCTATGTTGACAGATAAATAATGAGAAAGTGTTTATCACATATCTGGCCTTATAGTAAGCCATAATACTGCTATGAGGGAGGCACAGTGGTCGAGTGCCCGACTCCTGATCCAAAGGTCACGAGTACCAGCCCCACAGTGAGCAGGGTTTGATTACACAACTTCACAATACGTAGAAAATCTCTTACCTTAGTTGATGAAGACCATGGACCGTCACCGTCATTCTTCATCTTCCACGTTTTCAAAAACTTGGTTTCTGGCTGCATTTTCGTGTTCTCTGGTATACTAACATCTGACAGAAACTGCGAGCTCATCATCACCCTGTCATACAACAATAATCATAGCGTTAATATTATACTTTTACTGAAGATTTGAAATTTTATAGCTGAGAATACCATTTCTTTGTTTTACATTATGCCTATTGGTCAATATTTTGCAAAACATATTTTCATTGGCTGATTACCTCAAAGTTTGTTTACAACTGTTCTCAAGTACATGTGAATAAAAACCGTACTATACACAATGCACAATTATTATTCAACAACAACACGGAACATAAGTTGTTTAGGGGGCCTCCATCATAGAGTGATTATGGTAGCCGACTACAAATCACTGGCTTCTCACTGCATCAGGTTTCGAATCTCAGCAGGGGTATAGAATTTGTGAGGATACAGGGGTACAAGGAATGGCCTGGTGGACCATTAGGAGAATCAAGGAAGACAAAAAATTGCCCAATAACAGGATGAAGCTAAGATCACTATTGTAGTTTTAGTATAATTTGTGTAATTTTGACATTTTTCAGAGATTTTGACTACCAGATTGGGAGAGTTAGTGTCTATCCCCCCAAGCAAACAAGGTGGAGGGAGAATAAGCATACTTATAGAAGTCGTATCTAACGGTGTTATCATCGTCAAGTATCTCAAGTCGTTCTCTTTTCATCGGAGATTCACTAAATCCTTCTATTCTTCTTTTCAATTTTTCTTCCTTCCTTTTCAACTTTTCTATCTTCTTTTCACTCTTCAGTCGTTTCTTCTCCTCCTTCTGAGTCATTTTTCCAATCATTTTACTACAATTTGATACACAGATAATAAGATTGTACTTTGATGGTCTTAAATTGAAGAATTTATTTAACAAAAAAGCAAAAACAACCAGCAAAAAAGGAAGAAATTTCGAGAAAACCGCAAAACACTTTAAAACAAAAATAACTGTTTTTTGTGCACAATTGTTAAAAATCGACTACGTTCTATTTCGCAATCCCCCCCCCCAAACGATATCAGCTGCAAAGAGAAAGATTCTCACCTCAAATTTAACAAACAACAGGTTAGGTCAGAGTTATGAACCCATGAAATATGCATTAAAAATTATTTCTGTGCATCATTAAATGGACTGAAAAATCACCGATGCATTTCGGTCGAATTCCAAGCACAAACTATGCAATGCTGGTTCCTGTACTAAATAATGAATGTCTGCGCAAGCGGGTCAATACGAGGAGCTATGCTACAGTTACACAGGCAACCTTACCTCTGCAAATAAGACCTACTACGAAAATGACGACTAGCAGTCAAAAAAATAGTTACATGCAAGCTTCGATTCTGCATTTTTAACTAAATTTTTGTTAGGGTAAATAGAGATTTTCTCTTTTAGACATTAGTCAAGGAAGAGAAGACTCTTGACCCCTAAAAATTATGTGGAGACCATACTAATCCAATCACAAGCAAGCTCCACAGAAATAAATGAAATTTATTCAAGTTTTCTACACAAGTTTCATCTGGCTCAAAAATACTTTTTATAGGAGATGTTTTTTTAAACGGATGATGTACCTTTTTAAAACTGACCTTTCCAGTTTGACATTGACCTCATTCTGGTCTTCCTCTCCCTCTGGATATATAGGGACCAATAATTTAGTACCACATTTTCTCTGTGCTCGGTACAGCGAGGACTTGAGGAGAGGTTTGCGAACACCTTCGTAGACTCCGGCACGGAAACAAGGACGTCTTATTTTCACAAAAACATGGTCAGGATTGTGACTGTTTGGTTTGTCCTCGCACGATTCACAGAAGTCAAAATCCAAACAATTTCTGAAATGGAATATCGACAGAGGTTAGGAAAACATTTGGTTAGCTATAAGTCAACCTCAGATTACAGTCTACAACTATTGTGCAGTTAAGAAATCTATATTTCAATCAATCTTGAAATGAAGAATAAATCACAGTCATCTGTTTCTTGAGAGTAGACACATATTATTTACATGTAAGCTCACAACAAAAAACAACTGAGAAAAGTCTTCTAACATCAATTGAAGTGCATCTAAATTCTTTTATATATTAAGACATTGCTATATTTGTCAAGACATATCATAAAATATGTCATAATTGATTGAAAAATCGTATAAATAAGTGATAACCTTAGTATGGCTAAAAATTCCCCATTTTCATCACATAAGACGCAAATTTCCCCACATGCGCAGGTACGAGTACCAGCTCCCCAAAAAGCTGTCTGGTACCCTGTAAGTTACACAGACTCATATTCTACCATCAAAGGTACTTACCCACATTTGTACCTGGCTCCGACAATAACACAGCTACAGCCATCACAGTATACACCATCGTGTACATATACAGCTGTAATGTAGTGACACACACATAAATTATACATTAAACACAATAATCATTTGAGCGCTGCTGTGGGATTTACAACCTCTTCTGTAAGCGACGGCATTTCAAGAAAACACAACATGCGATGACACTATTTGCAAGCAGGAAACAGTATTTACTCCATTGGGTCACTTCATTTTCATATTGCCAGAGGGGGCAAATATTGCTTTTTTGTCAGTACATGAAAATGACGTCACTTAAAGAAGAGGTTGGAAACCATACAGCTGCGCTCATTTGTTTGCTGTTGTTTTTGCAAATAAAATTTTACTAAATAATTAATACTATTTTCAGTCTAAAAGAAAGTGTTCATGGCGAAGATAGCCGTTATTTTGTAACCAATTAAATCATACAGTAAGACCTCATTTACAGACCACCTCGAAATTAAGAACACAATTTTTATGTCCATTTTCACTGTGTTCTTCCCTAAATTATTCTTCACAGAAGTATATTTGTACAAAGTTTACTATTTGATTAATTTCTACACACTTCACAACTGAAATAAACAATAATCATTTCTGTGATGTGCAAACATCTCTGCACATGATACATGTGAAATTGCCAGTTTGCAAACTCATCAACATGAGAAAATATCCAGAATACAGTAAAACTCGGACACAGAAACAAATGATAGCTAAAGTCCACTTACCATGTTCACTTCCTTGGGACTTTGAGACCCCTGCGGTTGTGGTTGTGACAGCCCCGCCTTGTAGTAAAGAAGACCCTTGTAATGATTCAATCACAGCCCCGTCTAACCCCTTCAATACGTGCTTTACAGTCTTTCGTGTAACATCACGAACAATTTCTGTTCTAAGATCTCTCTTCAGCTGAAAGAAAAGACAATTTTTTATGCTCCCTAAAAAGGATGATATAGCTGCCACTCTCCAATGAAGTAGCAGCCTCTTTGTAATGGCAGATTTTGTATGGCCCAATATCGGCCTCTTTCCCCAAAGAAAAAAGTATATATTTTTCCCCTACTTAGAAGGAAAATTCCCCTTCAATAAAATTATTTGAAATTCTTTAAAATTTGAGTCTGATATATACCCCCATTTGTTGATTTACAACGCAAATTTCCCCTGTCAAAAGGTCCTACCATACTTCCCCAAAAACTGAAAAAAATAGCTGGAGTATATAGCCACCCCTTCTGTCTGTCCGTGTGTCCATCACGCATTCTTGTTCATGCTGTTTGTCAACAACCACCGACCAGAATTAATTGAAACCTAACGGCAGCTTCACTACCGAGAGGAGACAGGCATTTTGTTGGCATGTTTTGGTTTCCTGATTTTTTCATGCATCCATCGGTTCTACAGATTTATCAACAGTACAGACAATTCCATTAAAAGCAACATTATTTACAACTTAAATCATTTGGAAAGTACAAAGCTTTTATACAAAGATAGAAACTGCACCATATTTGCATAAATAAAGTAGAAAACTTCCAAAGTCAGACTCTTTCAGTTTCAGACAGAAACTTATGGTAAAGGCAGACCATTCTTTCCACTATAGAAGAGCAGACGACAAGGTGGGCAACTCACCTTAGTCATAAATGTAACAAAATCAGAATATTGCAACAAATGATCTGATTTATCTGTTTGATCATCGCTGCTCTGTTCTTTCTTTCCCACTGACGTCTGGTCCAACGACTGAAATATATGGCATAATGGTTTATATGCATATCTAAACTTATTTATTTTACATCGACGGTGAAACCATTTCTTACGACTCATACTGATCACTTTCAATGACTGCTTCCTGGCTACCAACCAGTACTTGCGACAAGTTAAGGTAATTGTGAAGTTGGTGATCAAACCCCATTAAGCGTCGTTTTGAAGCCAATTTAAGTAAGTTTAACAAGCTTTATTAGCAATAGTTTTCTTATTAACAATACGTCAGCACCATTTTTGTTATATTGCACGTTGCTATGCCATACAAATATCTCTTATGTATGATGAGGACAGTTTTCATACACATTGAATTCAAATCAGAGAGGAGGACTCATCACTTTAAAGCCAAAATACCCAGTAATGGTAACAAAATTTAGTGCACATGAAGCTTAAACACAAAACATCAATGTGTAATGTTTTTTTCTTGAATCCAAACATAAGCTCATGAAATTTCATAAAACCTTGTTTAAAATGTACTAAGGCATGATAATGGAAATTTCTCAAATCAGCTGAATGTTTCATGGTGTGGATCCGGGGGGTTAACAGCCTGGACTGAAAACAATTATTTGACAAAAAAATTGACAAGAAAACCGCTAGGAGGATTTAAGAATATTTGGAGCACATTTCACAGCCTACCTCCCACTGGCAACCACTAGTATCAACAATGAGTTGTTCATTTGTATCAGGGAACACAATGTTCTGTCTGTCTTGTCCTGGTGAGAGTTCCTCTACTGTCGGATCTACACTGGTACCAAGCACTGTGGGTTTCTCAGTTGTATTGTCTTTGTCTGAAGAGAGGTGGAAATTATTTTAAAACAATGATTAGTTTAAGTTTAAAGGTACATAGTCTTATTTTGTCCACTGTGATTACTAGTATAGGTTGTACTGTATAGCGGTTTATATTGGTGGGGGTGTTTTTTGGCACTATTGGTGGTAAAGGCATAATCTGCCAAAATAAAACGCAGCCGAAAAGTGTTACTAAAATTAATGTACATTTGTTAATTGTTTATGGCAGAAAATTGCAAATGCAACAAAATTTAACACCTCCAATAAGGAGAACTCTAAAATGGCTAAATTTTGAACCGCAGAAATAAAGAGCTATACAGTAATAAGACGTTTTTACAATCTATGTAAAATAAATACGTTAGTACTGACTTGAAAATATTGCCACTACTTTGGCCAAATATATAGTCCATGCTAATCTTGTAATAAATTAAATATGTTACGTAAGTTCATATTTTGATACATACATATACATGCAATGTAACGTCATGTGCTCTTCAGAAAGTTTATGCCTTTTGTCACATGTATTTTGTGCATTTGCTATAAAACATGTTAATATGTTTTAATGCATGAATCTAGTAGTAATTTGGAGAAGGAAAAGGTATTTTTCATTTTATAATCACGACTTAAAGCAGGATATAAATATTGTACCGTCTTCCACATCTGGCATTGGTATAGCCACACGATGATCAGGACAAATCTCCCTCAGGTCCAGAGGCTCTGTAAGACCTTGAATGACGAAATAAAACAAATTAAGAACAAGGCTTGTTTCCGCCTATAAAGCGGTTCGCCATCAATTTTACTCACAACAATATGCATTCATACAGGCTGATTTGTCGAATCATTCCATGTAATGAAAAAAACATTTGATAACGAATATTTCCACCATGTCATTCTTCCCCACTTCACAATATAAAAATGTCAAAATTTGAATATTCTGAGAGCTCCAAATCAAAACAAGACAGCTACATAGTATAGCCCTGCATTACAAATCTATGAAAGTGGTATCTAAAATCAAATCACTTCATATTCGGCAATTGATTTCAGAGATTTTCAAAGTTTCCGACAGAGTTATGGAACATAAGCCAGTCCCACTCCTGGTTGCCATGGTTTTGATGGACATTCTACAGGGTGGTCATCCATCAAAAAATACAAATCATTTCCTTAATTCTGAAATTCTTTGAAAAAAGATTAAAATGGCTGTCCATCTGGTTGCCATGGTAACTATAATTTTATTTCATTTCATTTAATATTAGCAACTTCTGGCTGACAAACCATGCCAGTATTGATTCTGTGAAATTTGAACGAGTTCATCTTTAATTTTTTTAAAGATGAACGGACAGCCACTAGCAAATATAGAATTATACCATCAGTTCTATCAATGACTTGAGGCGCCGGAACTACTTGTGCATCAGGCTCGTCCATATCAGGCATTCTGAATACAGGAGTCTGTGTAGATAACGGTAATACCTTGACCATCAGTTGATCTCTGCTTTTCATTGCCATCTGAAACACAGATATACATAGTTTACAATCAGTACACATCAGTGGTTCCATTTGACCCTTGACTTGACCCCTTGAAGGTCATGGTTCCATTTGACCCTTGACTTGACCCCTTGAAGGTCATGATTCCATTTGACCCTTGACTTGACCCCTTGAAGGTCACATTTTAACCCTTAAGACTCTGGCTGAAGGGTCAATTGTTCTCTAAAAAATTAACAGATGAGATAACGGGCAAGATTGTAAACAATGCATTTATGTAACATTACACAGAATCAGATAATATCACATCAAAATGATGACATAGTTAGCAGCTTACTATAATACAAAATGTAACAGCTTTTCTAATATACTGTCATTTATCAGTGTATCAAGATAAAACTGAATAATTTGAACTAATGTTATTCAATCAGGACGCCTACTTGATATTGAGTTTTATTTACATTTCATCATTTGAGCAGTAATTTAAACTAGACAGCAAAAACAAGAGAACTTTGCAAGAAATATACGGTATGCCACCACCCTAGACTGTCCCTGGTAAGTAGGTGGTTAAGAACTTTGATAGCGACCTTTGAGTTTGACCGAGTGACCCCAAAACAATAGGGGTCATCTCAGCAGAAAACGGGCAATCATCATTATATAAAGATGTACTGCTGCACATCCAGGCAGACTTCAGTGGATCAGAAACCCTACTGTCTACCAGAATGAATATATCACAGTACGCCATATAGAGCCAGCCATGTAACCAGACCAAAACAAAATTCATTTTACCCGACTGAGTGGATTATTTTACCAGACTAAGTGAGAAAAAATTACCGGACCGAGTGAAAAAAAACCCAGAATGGGTGAGAAAAAAACCCAAACTGAGTGAGTTTTTACCCATGTGAGTGAGTTTTTTTAACCAGACTGAGTGAATTTTACCACATGAAAGAATTTTTACCAGACACATCTGAAGGTTAGCAAACTAGAGTATAACTTTAATCAGTCTTGTTGTGGGCTTGTATTAATGTCATGCATGAATTCTCTGATATGAATTAAACGCAATAAAAACCATCCAGATGGCCATACAGCATGTTTCTTCATTGTCAGCGATAAAACATAAATATACAACTTTCTTCTGAATAATATGAATATATCAGCTGTATAAGCCAAGACAAAATACAGTCGGACCTCGTTCCTTTGAATTCATCTGGTCCAGGGATTTCCCTGAGTTCCTTTTCTTTCTGGGGACTCCCATTTTCAACTTATTGTGCATCCTTTGGACCCCTAAAATAAACTTTTGCCAAGTATGAACTGCATATCTTGGACCCTACGAATGTACTTAGGACCCCCAATTTGTCAAACACAAGGGTCCAACGACCCCTTGCTGATAAACCATAGGGAAAACCCAGTGGTTCGAAATCTTATTTTGAATAATACAGGGATTCTACTAGGTGCTGAATCACAAGGGTCATTTTGATAATTTTTTATCAGATTTTACCATTTTATAGTCAAACTAGCTATAATTTAGTTAAAAATTAACCCTTCAGCCAGAATCCTGAGGGTCAAAATGTGGCTTTTTTAGAAATTCCAGGGATCAAAGGGTCAACTCAGGGGTCAAATGGAACCCCTGAATTATACAAGGTTCTGAATAGCCAATTTCAAAACAACATGCTTATCAAGACACATTTGGGACCTGATATATTTTTACTTATCATACCAAGTCTTCAGACTGAAGGTTGTCAGACAACCGAGGTTGGACTGCATCAACAAAAGAACAATGCAAATCAAAAAAGAGATACACATCAAAGTACAGAGAGAAGAGAATCTTAGATATTTATGTAATATTTCCATAAAATACTACTTCGTATCATTTACTGAAATAAATCAAGATAAGGGGAGTAGACATTTTATCTAATAAATGTGCAAAATAGCAAAACATCAACAACACAGAATAATGTCTTCCTCTAGCACAACATCACATCAAAACACGCCAAAACAAAATGTATGGGAAAAAGCAAATTCATCTGAACAATTGAACATCAAGGGAATGGAATGTTCATGATATGGGTTAAAATTTAACATGGAAATATGAAGGAACTTTAACCAGGATGTTTTCCTAAAGAAATTTACAGATTTCTTTGCAGACCTTCAACGAGGAAGACTTCCTTGGGAAGACTACCTGAATGATTTCATGAGACATTACCATATTTTACAAGTAGACATCAGCAGTTTACAAGTGCTAGACATAAAAATCTTCATCCTTTTTCTGAAAATCTTAAAAAAAGGTAGAAACTCACCCTGAATGCTTCAAATAATTCTTCTTGACTTCCAATGGAGATCTGTAAAATAGAAAGTCTATCAATAATCTTGCAAACAAACATCAGTACATAATACTTGACAAACCATAGACAACTAAATTGACCTAAATGCTCAAATCTCAAAGGAAATGAATGCTAAGCGCTTAATTAGAATCGTCTTTAAAATTATAGGTAATTTGGCTATAAAATGGTAAAACTCTGCTCAAAATTATCAAAATGACGCTTGAGATTCAGCATCTAGTGGTACCCCTGAATAAACATTCCCATTAAAATAACCGGCACTAATAAGTAATTAATTACAGCACATTGATTCTCTCTACCCCCCCCCACACAGATTTTTCTCCTTCGTATTCATAACATCTCAAGACCAATCCAGACAGATTGAAAGCCGACATTCTTCAACTTGGCAGTGTACAACTGTACATACTTAATGTATTAGTAGAACAACTATGAAAAATACGAAGACTTCCATACACCATTTCTCAAATACTACCGGTTACCAGACGACGAAACACTCGATAATTATAATTCATACAATTTATTGGACAAACCAAATTTTTTCAAGTGCAGAGAAATTTCTTTCATGTGAAGCAATCAATATTTCCCAGGAACCAAGTAAAACAACGAGTGAACATATGTATTATCGAGGATCTTACATCTTGATTAGAGTAAAAACAGGGCTCTAGAAATCCAATAGTCTGACATCCCAGACAAGCCTAATTGTTGATTCGGGCTACCAACAGTTGAGTTGAAGTTAGTCCATGACAAGTCTGTTTTAAAGCCATTGGACATTTTAACTATCAACGAAAATCATCAACAAATTTGCTCAGACAACTAGCTTCCCATAGAATGATAGTGGACAATTCAAATTTTACATGCTCATTTGGCTGGGACAAGTATGTTTTTAAAACAATTCTAGTCCCCTGAAAAATATACAGGAACTTGAAGATATGTTAGCAGGAGAAGACAATGAATCTAATTTTCATTGATTTATTGAAGACAATATGTCAAACCTCTGAATATGTGAGTATCCAGCTACTGTAGCTAGAGCTAGTAGGTTGACAAATAGCCAATTAAAGCTCCCATACAGCAACTCAAACTTGCCAGAATAGTTTCAAAATAGCCACTTTTAAAAAAAAAATTATCACTTATTTATCAAATCCAGCTATCAACATCAGAAAATATGTGCCAGTGGTAGCTATCCATTGTCTCTCTATCTGTACAAGGTAAGACAAATCCTGACTATTTTGAACTTTTCTATAGATATCAACTGTCAAAAAAGACCACAATTTGTAATTTCCCAGGGTTGCCATAAACAGGGTTTGTCTGTAATAGAGTTTGCAGATTCAGAAGAGGGAATGTATAACTCCACAGTGGATGCGTAAATGCAGAGCTCTAGAAATCCACTAGCCCGACGTACCGGAATAGTATATGGCTGAATCGGGCTACCAACAGCTGAGTTGAAGTTAGTCCCCGACAAGTCTGTTTTTAAAGCTAGCCAACATCAGCAGTTGTTCAGTTGTAAGTCAAACCTTAGAACCCCACAAACACATATATAATTATATGTGATTATAAATTTCAGATTGTGGAGCTACCATTGTGTATGTTTATTTGTTACTAAATTGTCAACAAGCTTCCTGTCGGACAAGTCAAATTTTACATTTTCAGTAGTCCGGGATAAGTGCCTTTGAAAGAAAATTCTAGGGCCCTGAAATGCCTCGAGCATTTTGTCAAATGTGGTAAAGTAAAGAAATTTTGCTATATGTTACATCAGATGTAAACAAAAAATGTAAATTACAAAATTGGACTGTTCTAAAATTAATTGCCAATCCATCTAGAAGTGAGAACTAGAAATGTGTCTCCAGGCAACAGACGCTTTACTCAATCAAGGGGCGTAACTCTGCTCTTACTAATTAAAAGCAATCGAAAAAACCCAACTGCGTAATTTCATGTGATGACTAAATTCCTATGAAGTGTAGATAATGTATGTCAATTACTTTCTGAGATATGAACAACACAAGTTTTGTGGGACGGACAGACAGACGTAAATGCCCCCACAAAAAAAACCCCGAATGAATGTAAAATTAATAATACAAACCTCGTCATTCTCTATGTCTGTATAGCTAACTGAAACTCTTTGACAATCTAGTCTGGCAATGAACTGAAAACAATAACAGTAATTCATGTAATACATACATGCTAAAAGCTGTCCAGTCCACTATGATATACTAGCATATCCGAGACGTGACAGTGCTGAAGACAGTACACTATGATATACTAGCATATCCGAGGTGTGACAGTGCTGAAGACAGTACCCTATGATATACTAGCATATCCGAGGCGTGACAGTGCTGAAGACAGTACACTATGATATACTAGCATATCCGAGGTGTGACAGTGCTGAAGACAGTACACTATGATATACTAGCATATCCGAGGTGTGACAGTGCTGAAGACAGTACACTATGAAATACTAGCATATCCGAGGCGTGACAGTGCTGAAGACAGTACACTATGATATACTAGCATATCCGAGGCGTGACAGTGCTGAAGACAGTACATTAGTTAATTAAAACTCAGATGAGAATACCAATATTGTGTACATTATGTTCGTTCATTGGTCAATTCTTTTAAAAACATACTTTCATTGGCTGAATACCTAAAAATTTGTTTACAACTATTTTGAAGGACATAAAAACTGACTATAGTCAGCTGGATGTAAATATCTTACAAACACCTTTGCAATACAACAGAAACTGGGAGACAACCATACAATATTCAACAGTTCCAATAGGCCCTACACTCCCCCCATCTTTATTGATTTTTTTGCATGTAAATAAAACTGACTACGCACGCACAAAATGGACAATAACGGAAATGAAGTTCTATCAAAGGTGATTATTAAGATCCTGAGCACGAACACAGCAAATCAGTCACATCGTCATCAACAAATTTTCCATGTGAACAAACTCATACAGGTCAGGTGATTTACTGACTTGGCAGTTTACTCAACTTATTTCAGATTGGTAACAAAACGAGTTCATACCAATTATATGGTCTTCTCTACTCTATGAGCACACACAAATACAGTAGGTTAAATTCAGACAGGCACTTGGGAACCATCAAGCTATAATTTATGGGCCTGGGGTAGTCAATGACATACTAATCACTCTCAATTATTACCAACTGTGTGACTAAGTAACCAGTGCTTGTGAATTTCATGATTGAAGCCCTCACGATTTTAAATAAAATAATTGTGAGTGAGATACCATAATTATATAGTAAACACAAGAATGTCAGGAGAAGTATTCAATAGAATGGATCTAAACTAAGATGTTCTGTTAACTTAGTTTAGTAAAGTACCCCACCAGATTTTACTTGAAACTAAATTAATGGGGGGGGCTTGAACCTACACCCTCTCATGAGTAGTACAGCACTATATATAGACAGCTAAACCCACTCCACAAAATACTCCCTTCCGCCACTTGAGGCTCAGTCACCATGGGCTGTCAAAACCACTGCAACCAGTGAAATAATTTTAAGCTAAAGCATATAGACCTATGCATTATCTATTATTGCATACACCTACATATCATGGATATCAATGCATGACTATTTTAATGGGTGACATCAGTTCACCTTTAGTTTGCACAACACCCTTGGCAGAACATTTATGTCTTGAAACTGTGGCAGTCGCTGATCTAGCCTTAGCTCAATTTAAAATTAAATAATGAAACTAAATAAATAATTATGATAATACAATACATCACTTTATCATCAAACCGAAGGGGAAAAATGTTCCTATATTTAGGACTGGCGTAAATATCTAAGCGACTTCAGTCTTCACGGACCGACTAGTCCAAACAAATGCGCAATAGAATAAATCCCACTAAATGTAAATGATTGACTACATATAATGACTTTAAAGCATTCTTGAGACCTGTTAAATGAATAAAAGACAAATCAAAACGCGTGTCGTCATCCGATTTTCAGGAAACAGCTGATTTCTGTAAAAAGAAAACAAGGAGATGTCAACAAAAATAGAGCAAAAAAAAACATACCATCGCCTCTAGATCACTCCAGACGGTATTATACGGTATTTCTAGCATATCGACAAACGTCTCGTCCCCATTATAACACACGGACATCAACACGTGATCACTCATATTTGCTTATTTATCTTTACTTCTGCGTCGAAGAAAATTTTGTTTCTGTTTCACTTGTCAGCCATTTTCTGTTGATAATATAGATGACCGATTTACTATGTTTACAACGATCACGTGATCGCCTATAAAGTAGTTCCAAAGTTACTGCAGCATTCGCTGTATAAAATTCCACGAAATTGATATCAAAACAGTTCGTCGAGAAGATATAAGTGATTAAAGATATTAAATTTACACAGTGTTGATATAATAAAATACCAAATCGTATTAAAAAAACAGGCGTATATATACAGGCACCTGACCCACGTGGATCTTGATGTAAATAAACATGACGTCAAATTCTAAATAGTAAATGTCATGTTGATAAAATTAGTAACACTTGCTTACCCGTCAATGTCATATGATAAGATGACTGTCGTCCGTTTTATTACCAAATACTCAGTGGTTTACTGTTCTTTTTTCTGATGACCATTTAATAGAAACAATTAATTTACTATCTCATTTCACCGGATCGATAAAATTATGACAATTAACATTATATAACTATTGGGTGTAACCCACTATGAAACATGGTTCTCACATTTTTCCATCATGGCCATTCATATCTGTACTCATAATTGATTTTCTAAAATCTAGATAAGGAATATTTGTCGGATATAATGGGATATTTACCAGCTAGGTCGGCTAATTTTCAAGCCCGAGTCCAATTTCAGGCTTTTCGATGTCTAGGATTCCTTGATTCCATAAGATTTCAGGTCTTATTTGAAATATAAGAACTATGCCTGTTTATATATCAGCAGATATGGTTGAAACAGCATGTGAACTTTTATTCTGGTCGATGTTTTCCTCGGGGCTGACTATATAAGCCCCTTTATGAAGGACTATATTGCTATGGCAATGGCAAAATATAAACCACACCATTCCGACATGTGGAGTGTGTCAGGATACTGTCATGGATTAGACAGATAACAAGAAAACACAATGTATAGTTTTAAACAAGTTTATCAATTCAACAAAGAGATCATTCATACAATTTCAACATGTATGAACACAGGAGATTGTCACAAGTTCTCTCCCTTTATCTGTTCTAGAGTTATCTCCCTTTATCATGTCTGTAGTGTCCTCCCTTTATCCCTTCCAGAGTTCTCACCTTTAATCCCTTCTATTTTATTTAAACATATTACATATACTATGTAAGTGATAAAGGGAGATAACTCTAGAAGTGATAAAGGGAGAGAATTTGTGACATCTCCTGTGCATATGAATTACGTAAATATTGCAAGGAGAGTGATCCAACATCACTCAATGTGTAGACAAGTGTATAGTAATTATTTCATGATACCAAAACTCACTTAATTTCAATACATCAGAATCATACCTTACTAGAGATACAGTAAAACCTCAACATTAAAACCACCTTGTTAATTAACCATATATTTCGTGGACCAGTTTTTGATTTTTCTTCCATATTTTAACTTAATTGTCGCAACTAAGTCCAACTTGACTCGTTCTCCGATCCATATTATCATAGTATTGTTTTAAATTTTCATGCGTTATATACTAGTGATGCAAACAATAAATAAAGTTTATAAATATAGGACCAATGTCTTTGGCACCAATACTGATCTTGGTATATACTGTATATTGTGTCAATACCATAAATTAGTAGCGTCCAAGAAAATCAATGGTAGTTATTTTTCTACAATATTAAACATTTAACCTAACACATAAGATATTTAATAACGCCAAAAAAGACATTTCTCATGTCAAGACAATATCATTTTAAAATTATCATTTCTTTTTAAATTGCGATAAACTAATATATCTAATTATAATTGCAATGACCACAATTTCAATGAGTATATACATGGGCCTTCCAAATGTGCTTCGATAATTATGTAATTTTGCAGATGAAAATCAATAAAAAGAGGAGGCATCATGGTCACGGGGTAGAGTGCCCGTCTTCTGAATTGAATCAAGTGGAACCCCTGAACACACTGTTTTAACATCTAATTGACAAAGAATGAGAATAAACTAAATTATTGCAGTGTTAAAATGTTCTCCAATACTAGACAGTGCTCAATATTTACTGTACATACTTAAAAAGTCTCATTACAACATAATTAAATAATTAATTCTCACTAGATCAGTGAATTAATAATAAAATGTTTATAAATTTGAATTACAAAGTAAATAAGACGAGCAAGTGAGTTTTCATAGAACTACATCCATCCACCGTCTATACAAGCATCCTTGTTCCATTTGCCTCCGCAGACACCCATCATTTCCACGGTCCTAGGTATAAAACTTGAGATTTCTCTCAATACTCAAACCTCATCTTCATTCACACCTTATTTCAGCCTAACACATAACTATAGATAGCTCCCACATCTACAATATTTACCAACCTTGTTATTAATCATCAGCCATTTTGATAGGCAAAACTGATAAGACCTTACATGAGTAATTTCAAAATATGTGACAATTGAGAATTTAACAAGAGTTTTCCATGGGACAACCACTGTTTCTTCAACAAACTGAGCCAACTGCATAATGAATAAGTTATTTTTATATATCTGATTTTATCATTGTTTACATCAATATGGCCAACAATACAGAACAATGAAGGTGAATATTGTAAACGTGGGAACTGTTGCAACATGTTTTAACAGCTATTTGGATTAGACAGGATACATACAGACATTCTGTATGGTAAATATCATAATCTTATCTCAGAAAATGTCAGATAATTTTATCAGAATAGTAAGATCGGAACTTTGAGATGAATCTCAAGTGTCATAAATCTTGGACTCAAGTCTCGAATATTCATGTTTCACATGAGCTCATTCTCTCCAGTTTTCATCGTGAGCTTGAGTTCACTAGAGTTTTAAAATTTGAGGATTTCAAATAAAACAGGCTTTTCTCTCAATCAACTTTGCACAAATAATTTCCTCCATACACGCGAGTCCTAGTTCTTGTATTGGCATATTTTTGCAAGTCTCGATTCTATTGTAACACTCGAGAAAAGCTCATGTTTCATCATCTATCTCTTCATCATTATCATCGTCACCGTCATCATCGACACCTTCAATACTTATTTGCATGATTTCACCGTCACCCGTTTCCATGGTGTATTTTGTAAATGATGATTCATCTAAACTTTCGTTCAGTATTTGGCTATCGCCCACTTTCTTATTGTGAGTTCTTTTGTGTTTTGATAAATGGTCTGAGCGCATAAATTTCTTTCCACAATCTTCACACTCAAATCTTTTTTCACCTGGAATGAACATGATTTTATACATGAGAAGTTAAAACAAAGCAGTCACATAACACAATTGAGCACTTCCCTGATTTAACCTGTCTTAGTGACGTTGGTTATGATATTAAGTATTTCTCAATGAAATGTTAAATGTCACAGACTGAGCACTTTTACGGGAAGTGTTTTAATGGCTTAATTTTGATTTATAGAGTTCAATGAATTAGAAAATATATACAGTAACCCTCATTTCAAGACCACCTCAATATCAAGAATACAATTTTCAAGTCCATTTTCACCATTTGGCTCGCTATTCAACCTCAATATTAAGACCACCTCAATAAGAAGACCAGTGTTTTAAAGGTCCTAAGTGCAGACTTATTTTTGAGGTTTTACTGTATAGCAAACAGTTCTGTCACTCCCTCATATTACTTACCAGTGTGTGTACGTTTGTGTCTCTGTAATTCGTCTGATCTGGTGAATCTTTTACCACAAAACAACCAGTTACAAGCAAACGGTCTCTCTCCAGTATGCCATCTACAATACAGATATACATCTCTCATACAATCACTAATAAAATTTGCACTTAACACAGATAATATACTCAGTACATTTAAAAACTTTCTACCAACCATACTTCATTCGATTTCATTTAATTACTTTTGAAACTAATTTTTTATGAAAATACTTGTCGATTGTCATGAAATTTAGCATACATGTTGCGTACACATGCAATAATATCATGTCAAGTTCTTGTCTTGTACATCTCACACATTTTATAAAAAGTTGCAATTCAGCAAAATAATGGCTTTTTATAGTGATTCCTGGGAAAGTCAAGAGCAAAATTAGGATGATTTTGACCATCTGAATTGATCAATCAATGCAGAGACGCAGCAGTAGTGCACTCGCCGCCACGAGGCAACAGGATCCTGTCTGGGCAATCGGAGACTGCCTTCACAAATACTCAAGATGATATATGCAAGTAGTGCCATAAGGCTGTACTTTTCACAAGCTAATAGTACAATATAAATGTTATGTAATTTTTGGCCTAAGTTTCTCTTCAGCATCAAGTAACATACAATTATATTTACCTCAGATGCGCTCTTAGATGTGAGGTTTTACCATACATTTTCCCACAACCTTCCATATGACAAATGTGGACCTTTTTCTTGTTATCACCTCTACAAATAAAACACAATATTAAATTCTACAATAAATAAACAATATTAAATTCTACAATAAAAACACAATATTAAATTCTACAATAAAAACACAATATTAAATTCTACATTAAATTCTACAATAAAAACTAATAAAAATAAGTGATCCTTAATTAATTAATTCACTAAACAAGTTCCCTATAAACGTTACCAAATAAACTGTTTTTGTGTGCAAGGTCCGACAGCAGCCATCGCATCATGGCAATAGTTGCAACAACCTCATTTCTTTATTTCGCTCGTGATTCACGGATTTCTTAAACATTTTAACAATGTGACAGAAGCGCAAACAAGTTTATTTCATCCAATAGACAATTCCGACATTTACAATATTTACCTCACTTGTTCTAAATTGTTGGCCATATTGATAGGCAATTTCCTTAAAGTGTATAGGGAATATAATGTAAACGATGATAAACTAACCCAATATAAAAATTAACGTATTCATTATGCTCATGTGGGCATTTGGCTCAGTAAGTTGAAGAAAAAGTGGACGTCAATTATCACATATTTGGAAATTTCTCCTGTAAGGGCTTATCAGTTTTGCCTATCAAAATGACTGATGATTAAGAACAAGGGAGGTAAATATTGTAGATGCGAGAACTATCTATTTGTTGTCACCTCAAATTTACAAAAAAAAATCCCAGACAGGACGTGTAAGCATTATCAAAATGCAGTCAGACCTCGCTCATTCGAATTCATCAAGACCGAACTTTTACATCAAATAATACATGGTTTCGAAAAGCCCATTTTAATTTGACATGCCTTAGAAGGTACATTGGGACCTGATATTTATTTCAGATGATACCAAGTATTCGGATCAAGATTTTTCATATAAACAAGGTCTGACTGAATCTCATTTTTACGTATCTTACTTACTTGTTTTCATTATTCTGACAGTTAGGGCAAGTACACGCGACTCGTCGTACTCTCCTGCCAGCAGGAGTCTCGGGTGTTCCTTGTATTTGAGGGGAACTCAAAGTAGGAATGTTGAGGGGTGTGGAAGGCTGCGAGGCGTTCACAACCTGCCATTTTGTAGGATCGTTTGGATCTTGTTGTATAGGAATTTGTTGACCCTGTGCTGAAAACAAAACATTTGGTGAAATAAAAAACAAAGACGCAACTTCCAGGGTTTGTTTCCACTATTTTGGGAAGATGACCCTTACATTTCACATTGGGATTTTTTGCATGTTATTCTTACTCTTAGAAACTGGTCCGATTATCAACTATGGAAGAAAAATTAAGAACTCATGAAACTGCTTGAAAATACAGTATAACAGGGGTTCCATTCAACACTGGAGTTGACCCTTTGACCCCTGAAATTTCCAAAAGGCCACATTTTGACACAAAGGCTGAAGGGTCATTTTTTTCTAAATTATAGGTATTTTGGTTATGAAATGGTAAAATCCAGTCAAAAATTATCAAAATAACCCCCGAGATTCAGCACCTCGGGTATTAACATACATTTAACTTTTGAGGTGGTCTTTAAAGTTACAGCAAGGTTCTATGGTCTACTGTACCTGTAATGATTTGAGTAGCACCAATACCCTGTGGTATCTGCGGGAGAGTTTGCATTCCTGGCTGGCTCACATTTATAGCAGTCAACTGTTGTGGGCTTCCTTGATTCCCAACTGATCCCAATGTAGTAAAATTTCCTTGTGCGTTCAAAGCCAAAGTACCAAGACCCTGGAGCCCCGAGATCGGTGTGCCGATTATCTGCCCTTGGATTTGCTGTCCATTAAGCATTTGAATACCTTGTAAGTTTTGAAAGTTCTGCAAACTTTGTATTGACTGAATTCCTTGCAGTCCTTGCACTTGTAAGGGCATCTGGCCGTTCTTGACATTACCGAGGTTAATTATTTGATTTGGCGCTGCCACAATTTGTCCTTGATTGCCTAACTGTAAGCCACCAAAATTCTGACCAGCGATTCCTTGTAGCATCTGTGGGGTGAATATGTTTGATAAGTTTGTCGCTGTTGCCAGTTGGGGTGAAGATAGTGTAGGTGTCGAGTTAGTTGTAGTCGTCAAAGAAGCAGAATTCTGTGGAACAGACGCAACAGTGATAACATTCTGGCCGTTATTCACGCTAGTCTGAGATGGAAACACTGTCGCCTGCATATAGTTACCGTTACCAACGGGAATCAACTGCATCTGAGGAATTATATTTGCAGCGGCTGCAGCTGCCGCGATAGTCTGACCTTGCATAGACATATTTTGTAATTGTGCCATTGACATAACTGGTGCAGAAGATGAACTTGCCGATGGAGGGGAAACTACAGATGGTGATTTCTCCACCTTTAGTGCTTTTCCAGCCTGGAATTTTGAAGAGTTTTGACTAATGACCTCAATTAACGGAGGCATCTGGCTCGTTGATGGCTGCACTGACCCCGTTGTTGTTGCCTGAGAAGAAACAACACTATTGCTTGTAGCTTGATTCAAGTCTGGCACTTGCTGAAGTGGCTGCATTTGTACTGGCATGAGAGCAGTTTGGCCATTAGATACTGGAATCTGCACAAAATTAGGAAACTGCTGCATTTGTGGAACAGACTGCAACTGCAATGGCTGAATCATTCCGCCTGGTCTGACAGCACTTATGGCTTGCACGTTACCGAGGTTACCCAAGTTCAACATATTACCACCCATATTCACCATATTTGTCCCCATATTTGCGAATGCCATATTGGCAGGAACTCCGGTTGCTGTAGGGATCTGTGCCCTTATAATCTGCCCATTTGCGGTCATGAAAGGGATCGTTTGAATGGCTTGCTGTTGTTGTTGTTGCTGTTGAGCAAGGTTGACCTGATTTTGAGCGCCTGATGCATCCTGACCGTCAACGTTGATCATTTGTATTTGTGGGACAGCGTTGTAGGTCAAAGTACCATTAGGTCCGGCCTGGGCCACGAATTGAAGTCCACCTTGGGCTTGTTGTAGAATCTGAAAGAAACAAGTTCAAAGTTCATAGCAAGTCCGAATCAGAATGCACAGTATTAGTATTACGGAAAAGTGTAAACAACAATAACCAACATGAGGACTTCACTAGTTTGTATCATTTAAATGAGATATTGATGGAATTCAAAAAGTTTTAACATATTTATTTAACACCGATTGTGAAACATGAAAGCCATATAGCAATTAGGCACTCTTGATGTCTGCTGCCTCCAATACAATCCAGGATCCGGAATTTTAACGGATACTTTCACCTACAGTATTCGCACTCAGCAATCAAAATTTAGTCTTGTAAGTCCGAGAGTAAAAAACATATACATAATGTTAACATACGTTAAACGAGTGCTGGATAATGTTTGTGGCCTATTTTCTGAGAGAGTTTAGAGTAGATCTGGGAATAATTATTATTATTAAGTGTGGCCAAACCCAATAATAACTCCAACATCTACTATATAATTACAATAAAATCTCAACGAAAATGGACCAAAAAGAATATTCTGCACAAATCTGACATTTTGAGCACCAAGTGCAAACCTGTAAAGATCTGTTATTACTTATAATATCCAGCACCCAGTACTTACATCTAATTCAGGTTTGTGAAGTTCTAGGTTCAAACCCACCATGGGATTCAAACCCAATATTGTGATCAGGTTTCGGCTGTATCGCACATTCACTATCAGACTATGCCTCACTTTTTTTATAAATTATCTAAATTAATTATTAACAAGTGTCAAAAAGATCAGCTGAATCAAAACTTGAAAGTTTGGTTACAAATCTGCATTTACATAATAATTTTTCTGTTTCTGTTCCAAACAACAGGATTTCATTTTATTAATTGCACATTAACACTGTTTCATGGAACCGTCCATGAATATCTCGTCACAAAGTCCTGTGACAACCCAAGACAAAAGATAATTTTACAGTCGATTTTTTTCTAACAAATAACGTAAAACATCATTTATCACCGACTAAACAATCTCACCTGACCACCAGCTAATGATATCGCTCCTTGCATTTGATTTTGTTTTGTGGGATCTATCATAGTCGGTAGAACCATCCCCGCAGGGGCGATAACCTCACCGATACCTGCAGCGTTGATGACTCGAACACCCTGTGCACCTTGCTGTCCACTGCCATCTTCGGTGCCTATTTTACTACATGTTTGCGCTAACAATGCCAAAGGACTCTGCTGGACGTCCTGCAACCAAATATAAAATAAATAAACAGTCAATATACCTCGGGAAATCTACTGTTCAGATAATGAGGCGGGGTTATGCACGCGGGCGGCGGCCTCTGTCTATAAATAGCCTGCCTTCAATACAACGACCGAGAACAAAACACTTAAAATCTAAAATAACAAACCTGACTAGCCGATTCATTTGGCATCTTTGAAAGAATGGTCAAAAACTCAGGTTATTCCAACAATATATATGACTCTTTCTACCTTTTAACAACTATAATGCAACAAAATATTCAAATTAGTAATCAGACATTTTGTTTCTGTCTTGTTGACCTCGCCTCTATTGACGTCATACCCTCCCCTTCCGATCAATGAAATTCCTGCCCAAATATCACAAACTAATAAAAAATAGCATCAAATACAACTATTTTGTAAATATACATTCACTAGATGTAGAGTATAGGTCGCTGTAGTAATATTTGGTCTTAATATTTGCAAAAACAATCAAATGAAGATGATTTGTATCGGGACTACTTTTTCCTAAAATAACCAACTTAGCGGATGGTCGTATCGCAGCTGGTGTGGCGTAGTTACGCATGACTGACAACACTGTATTGCTAGCAATGTGCGTCGAGTTATTTGATAATGTGGGTTGTTCTAATTTTGGAAGGTCACGCCGATAATTAGCGGAGGGAGAATTAGGCCACGAGACACGCCCAGTTAGGGAGGCGTACTAAAAGTGAAAGTAGAAATATTCCCACGTGCTATGATAATTTGGAACTATTAACATAAATACGCAGAAAACATACACGTATGCATAGATTATGATTGACTCCCAGATATCTCTGTGAATATATATATTACATAAGCGGAAATTTAAGGCGTGGGCAGAATTTTCGATTTTACAGACATTGATCAATATATCGTTTATTTAATTGGTGTTTAACATGTCTGAATCTACATGTACGAAGATATATTGAGAGAAATTTCCGGATATGTAGCAATATCGTTTGAGCCCGGGCTGACGTCATTCTCATTATATTGGAAAATGCATATAATATTCACAGACAGGTGCAGGTATACAATCAATATCTCCTCATAAAGGTTTGGCACTGAGGCCGTAGTTTACAGGCTAGATCACGTGTCCCAGCAAACACCTGACGTCAATACGACGTTGGCACAACGTTATCTAGATTTTGGTCATGACGTGGCCGACCACAGATTATCCTTCGTTACGACAACGCCGTAAATCGACGTTGCACGAATGTCGTGGTTTTAACGTTGGTTAGACGTTTGATTGTAGGACGTGTCCATTCTCGACAGCTCTCGGGCATTTCCGTACCACTTCGTTACTCGGATAACACATTGACGTAGTTGGCCGCGGATTTCCGAATGGGACGTGTCCACCCCAACGTTAAAGCATAAACAGTAGGACGTGTATATGGTTACCATAATTTTATACAATTTAGTAGTATTGAACCTCTACCATAATAATAAAACTGTGAACTATTGTAGATATTTGTCATAATTCTTTACTGAAAATCGACAACATCGAAACTAAGCAATATACCAGCTCTGAATATTGTAGAAATGGCGGTATAAATTAAAATGCTGTTCCATCAAGTATGCTGATAATATATTAAATGCATTTTACATTTGTGATGAATATTTTGTTTAAATTTGTGCCGCATAGTGCTTGAAAATCAAATAAATGAAGGGCATTGGTGGGAGATTATCGCAAAA
This sequence comes from Mactromeris polynyma, assembly GCA_032209605.1. Taxonomy (NCBI): domain Eukaryota; kingdom Metazoa; phylum Mollusca; class Bivalvia; order Venerida; family Mactridae; genus Mactromeris; species Mactromeris polynyma. The sequence goes on from JASFXZ010000041.1 coordinate 855,176, forward strand.
ATATATGATATTTCAGATGTATTCAAAATTGATCACTAAACGCATATATAATCGTTATTTAGTTGATATTTTCACTATTACATATCATTCAGATTTTTCTCCAAGTTCTCCAAGGTAACTATCACAAATTCAATTGTACAACTATATAAATAATGACGTTTTAATAACACAAATAACGCTTATAACTGTCCCCTTGTAATAGACTGAAGTCAATTGACCCTTCCTCAGATATTTGATTGACAGGCTGATTGGCCAATCAGATAACGGGATTTCGACACACCCCCAGCAGCTCGCTTACCTTAGACAAACCTTAGACAAACAGGAAGAGATTACCGCGTTAAAAAATAAGGTTTAATTGTTTTTGATGATGATAGCATTGTGATTATATTATGTTAATATGTGACAATGGTGAAAAGATGCAGCTACGGGTTTTATCAATCGGACAACAAATATCCGGAGAGACTAGTAAAAATGAAATATTTATTTATATCGGCTTTACTGGGAGGGTGCAGACATTATACATTAATTAAAAGTATAGCCGTAGAAGATGAAGAAACACACTATTACAACTTAAAATATGCTTGTTTTACATACATATGCAAGCAACAACATACTAGTTGTTAAAATTGTTTACACTGATTAGCTAAATTCTTGCTTAATTATGTCATTCGAATCAATAATTATAAAGCGGTGAAGGTTTATTTCGCCCAACTATCCTTATAATCTTCTGGTTCTAATAAGTTGCAATTTATATAAATGTCTGATATGATCAATATATCTGCAGGTTGAATGAACATTATATTATGTTGATAAACTACAACATTTGACTTTTACCAGCATTGAGGCAAGTCAAGGCCTATTTGGATATTTCATTTGCTTAGTGTGGACATTACTTTATAAATTAGTTATAAAGGCCTAATTTGTAAAACTAAAATGCCCAGTATCAATTATAAAATCAATAGTTATTGAGATTAAAAAATAGTATAGCCATAAACATATATGCAGAATTTTTTTTCTAGTTTTGTTAATACTAGTGAAAAAATGTAAATACAGGTGTTTGACTGGTATTGGTTACTCACTGTTGAGTAGGACTATTTCTTTCAAACGTAATGTATAAGAGTTAGAAAAGTTCTGATTTCTTCATTATTTCATTTACTATAGTGTTTAGAGTTTATGATAGGACAGAAATTAGTAATAAATCATATTAAAACCCTAAAAATCACACCTATGTTGAACTAAGTTCTTAAATAATAAACACATTTTAGAACATTCAACACAGATCTCGACCTGAGCAATGGTCTTTCAGTTTAAATCTATAAAAATATTTGACACTTCTGTTCTCAACTGTACTGTATATAATGTGTCAGATGGTGACAGGAAACACTGATTGGATGTATATTGGATTCCAACTGGGGCAGACAAAGAGAAATGCTGATTAGGGGTCTGGACAAGATTAATATCTAGATAGTGCACACAGGGGACAATATTGTTTATTGCGTAATATTATATAATTTGTCCACGCAAAACATGGCCTTGTTTCTTTAAGGCATAATTTCTGGAATTTTCAGAAATATGTGTTGAATGATTTATTGATGATTTGAGAAATAATCCTAATATTGTAATGTCTGTCCACTCTCTAAATTATTTATTAAACATACTTTTTTTTCAATTTCAAAGCAAAATATTTGGACTTTTAACAAATATTTTTGATGTCAGATTATAATAGACATTACAAATTATCATTATATTATCCAAAAGATGTCAATTTTGTGCATTTTTTGTGGCTGTAGTATAAAATATTTCCATTCCAATAAGACGCTATGTTGTTGATTTTTCTTTGATAATTTTTTGGTCTGATAGGCTACAGACGGTTTTGAGTACTAATTTATTATCAGGAAACCAGGCAGGCGTAAAATGCAGAGTCAACGTTTGATCACGAAGATGATTCAACGCAAAATCGCTCGGAAGACACTCCAAAATTACATTACGTTTATTATTGTCAATCGCCATTTTGTAAAGCGCTTGTCTAACATAGTTACAACGAGCACCAGTTGCTAAGGTGGGCGTGGCTACAGTGCGAATGAGGAAGGGTCAATTAAGACATACATGTACATATATGTCGAATTTTATTGAGACATCTACTTACAATAGTCAAGAGAAAGTTCAATTACATGATAAAATCCTCTTAAAACTGGAGAGGTAATTTTGAATAAGAGTTAAATATAATAATTATGATGTATACATGTTTACTAATGGATGCTCAATAGAAATACATGTACACAAACAAGTGAATATTGCAAATACATATGTTATTATAAACTATACTCAAACTGAAAAGAAAGTATGCACTTTTGATTTTTTGATTATTTTAACTCCACAAGATATAAATATGTCAAATTTAAACATACGAATATCGGTCGTTATGGTTTATAGCAACAACGAAAAATCAGTCAAACTATGGATAGTTATTACGTAATAGCCCGAGTTGCGATTTCCAGAGACTCGGAACGCACATTTAAGTAACTGCAAATGACGGACATGAGCAAACTGTTCCATTCCAATAATTTAAAAGGGATTTAAAAGTATTTAAAGGTGAACTTTGACGAAAATGGTTTGGTAAGTTATTCCAAACTTTTGAGGCTGAGAATCTGAAAGAGTTTATACCATACCTCGTTGTTCTTGGCTTGGGTAGCTTAGCTGTATTAGAATACCTAAAGTTATAAGAATGTTGTTTAATATCAACTAAATCATGCAAATAAGTAGGTCCACTTTTATTGAAGATTTAAAAAAATGCTTGGGGTATAATTCTCAAGCGTCTGATTCTAAGGGATGGGAAACCTGACATGGTGAGAAGTGTGTCATAGTCTGAAACAAAATCATCATAGATAAATCGTTATGCTTTCCTGTATTTTTCCATTTTCTTAGTGTTAGTTTCACTGGTAAAATGCCATGTAAGTGGACAATATTTAAAGTTGGATAGTATGAAAGATTGATACATAGTGAATGTACATCGTCTATTTAAAGTATGGCCTAACCTTTTCATTACGTTTAATTGTCTTAATGCTTTTCTACAGATGTTTGTTACGTGCGAATTAAAATGAGCATAAAGTCTAAAGTCACACCAAGCAGAACAACTTCATTTTCACAGTGTAGGTTTACATCATAACAATTAAAACCAATATTAAGGTCGTGGGTCTTCTTTCCAAGAGATATTACCTGGAACTTCTCAGGGTTTGCTTGCATTTTGTTATCATGGAACGAGTTAATTAGACCTATGCTAGCATTTCCAAGAACTGAAACAAGATCTTCATGTGAGGTACTACTGTAAGAAAGAGTGTTATCATCTGCATAGTTACAAAGGTTGGAGTCTGATACAAATTCAAAGATGTCATTGATAAATATGTTAAATGGTTAGGGGCCTCAGATCGACCCCTGAGGAACACCTTCAATATATCATTGAAAGAACTGTGAACATCTCCAGTCTTTAAACATTGTTTTCTACTTGAAAGATAGCTATCAATCAAAGAGACAGACTTGTAATCTAGTCCATAATGTTTCAGTTTTGAAATCAATGGGTTATGATACAAGCAGTCAAAGGCTTTTAAGAGATCCATCAAAATAGCAGCTACATAATGATTTTTATACAGGGAAGCCTCTAGAACTGTATCAACTTTTAACCGCTTATATACTTAAACTACAAACAGGTTTGAAATACAATAAATGTGTGGATAATCTCCAGCATAAAACAATTGTCAACGACAATAACTGAAGTGGTAGAGCATCGGCCTTCAGAACAGGAGGTCATGGATCGAGCCCTGCCAGAGGCAAACACATGGCAATAGATTTACATTTTATTATTTCTTGATGTTTTTGCTGACAGTTCCAAGGCTGTAATTCGCTATATGGTTGTTGTTTCTGTTTGTGTTTTGAATGTGTTTTGTAATTGTATTTCCCTTTCCCCTGTGCAATTATGTCACTTTATATAGCGTTCAGGTTGTTTCCTGCCCAGTTTCGGCCTATTGTGGCCAGCTGTCTTGATTTGTCCTGTGATCTTTGCCATCCATTAATCTCCCTCCACCTTCCTTCACTGTCCACTTTGATTCTCCTAGTTATTCATTGGGGTCTGTCGGGCCATTTCCTGTGCCTCTGTTCCTTTACATGTGTACCCTTTGACCTCCTTAAGAGCCTTATGTTTTGTGGATTGTTGTTTTCCCGGAGGTCTGCCTGGGGAGGCACTGTCTTGTGTATGTGTAGTTACGTATTCTCTCTCTTTTAATATCTGATAACAAAACATTTATATATCATAACCATTTTTGCATTTAGTTTCAGTTACCATCGTCATATGGGATTTGCCCTTAAAGTCAGTGCACATTCGTCTGATGTCAAATTATCATTATTGTACCTTATTGTACACGTTTTTTTAATTTGAAAGAAAATGTGAAAACATGAAAAGTAAGCTTATTCTGGAAAAATAAAATTATTTTATTTTGCAAAACTTTAGGCCCGAGTATTACATTCCATTGTATAATTTATTGAATTGATTAAAATTATTTTAAGAAAATTTTAATTCAGGGGTCAAATTTTCACAACTTTCCTTCAATTGTTTATCACCGAAGACCTAAATATCTTTGTTATCACTAAAACACCACCACGACAGGTCTCTGTCTCTGCTACGTAGGATGCTCAATAATCTGTGTTTTACAGACGCTTTCAACTTACGTATATATATGCACGATAAGCAAATTGAAAGCGCCTGGCTGATGTAGATTGAAAAGCATACAGTTCTTCTAGGCGGTCTCAAGGCCAATGCACGCAACAGGGGGCCAAATTTTATGGCACTTGCTTCGGCTACACTGGTAGTAAACAAGAGCAAATCGACCATAAATTAATGTATTGCATTTAAAGTGCTAACAGAGTAGTAACCTTAAGACCTAATCAGTGGATATCATTTTGTATTAGGAATAGAAAAAGGTAACTCCACAGCCGCCTGGGGGGGCAGGGCCTCCTTGCCCGCCCCATCCCCTCCCCCGTTCGATCCGAGCCAGTTAGTAGATCTGAATTAAAACCAGCCCTTGTCATAACTGCCCAGTGACAGTATTTGACAACTAATAGGATTAATATCACACACTTAACACAGATTTATGAACATAGCAATATTCGCATGTTAACTGCGTAGGGGAAGTAACTCGTACACGAAGTCTATCTCCTATTCGCGGATAGGAACGCATATCTGCTCTTTAGCTATACCGCACGCGGTAAATTTGCACGTGAATTTGTCATTTCCGAAACTAAAATATTTGTGAACTGTTTCATTGACGTTTATCAGTTTTGTTATCACCTATGTATTATATGTGCGAAATAAAAGCTCGGAATGTGAACGGAAGTTTATCATGAATTTGACTATTGATGAAAGAAATTTTAGAATACTGGACATGTAAGTAGATCTATCTGTTGATTTCAATTTAGACCCACCATGCATGAATGATTGTGAAACTGAAATAGACATATGAAGAAAATGTTGATATAACTTCAGTAAACATAGAATCTATAACATTTATGACTTTAATGAAGAACAATTACTGAATAGAATATGAAAATATGTGTAATTTTGTATGTCAAAAGCCCTTGCCCCCCCCCCCCCCCCTCCCAGTTGGCTGTGGAGTGACCTTTCTGTTCCTAATACAGGGTTCGCACCCTGGCCGTATCCGGAAATTCTAGACTGGGGGTCAACCATGAGTCTATTTATCCTTCCCTTAATGGGGGTTGGGGGAATTTCCCCGGACATTTTTGACAATATAGGTATGAAATGGCGGCTTCTGGTGCATTTCAGATTATACAGTTTGAGGACTTATTCATGAGAATTGCACTAGTGTTATCTTGTTAAAAATACAGAACAACCATTTCATACAACTTACAAGTACCAACATTTTAACAAATACCAGGGGACACCACCTCCTGTACCAACCCCTAGTCAGATCTCCCTCGGAAATTTTTTACAATGTAGGTATGAAATTGTGGCTTCTGGTGCATTTCGGGGCGAAGAACGACCAATTCATACTAGTACCAACATTTTAACAAATTTCCAGGGGTCAACCTGTCCTGTATCTATCTATCTTCTTCTTCCAAATAATATGCATTCTGGGCTCACTCTGGAGCATTGTCACATATGAAATTATGTAAATTATTATCTATCTATTCATACTGTCTTGACTCCCCTTATGGGTATTAATGTCAGGGGCGCGTCAGTTTAACTTAGAAAAAGATAAAGATGAAAGAAGACAGTGAGATAGTAGAGGATAAAAATATGATAGAGTTAACAAGAGTGAAACTTTAAAAGTAAAAACAAGTAAAAACAATTTACAACTCATTCATTGGTTTGGGGGGTAGCACAACGATTGCTTGAACCCCTCTAGATTTGGTTTTGTCACTGTTGTGAAAGGAAGGTTGTTCCATATAACACCACTGCTTGGGAAAAAAGAATATTTGAAGTAATTTGATTTTGTGTGAATTAGGTATGTAGGCAAAAGGATGCATGTGGCGGGTCATTCTAGTGGGTGTCTCAAGATATGTTGGTAAAGGAATTGCCACCAACTGGTGTACTATTTTATAGAACACAATTATCTTACAATTGTTTCTTCTCGACTCGAGACTTTGCCAGCCAAGCTCAGGTGACACTGTTGTATGGAGAATAATTGTCACTTACAGCTCTGCGTTAGATCTTTTCTATATTGTTGATATTTTGATGAGTATGTGGGCTCCATACAGATGAAGCATATTCTACCTGAGGTCTTACTATTGTCTTATAAGCTAATTGACGTAAATGTTTATTTTTAGTTTGGATGTTTCTACGGATAAAACCAAGTGATTTATTTGCTTTAGTTATTTAGTAGTAATTTGATTTATATGAACATTTCATGATAAATCATTTGAAGTTATTCAAGTATTTACACCAAGATATTTAGCTGTGTCTACAGTTTCTAAAGTTTTGTCATGGAGTTTATATTAAAAAAATGTTTTTATGTTTACCAGGGCTAGCGCTGACTTTTTTTTTTCTTGAGCCAATTTTGGAACCCGGTCGGTTTCAGTCATTTGCGGGCTATATTACATCGCGCAATTGACAGTTTGAGCAGTTTGTCCCCTCAATCCCAAATATTCTATAGCATAGGACTTTGTTATTTCTAGGTACAGTGGAACCTCCCCAAACCGGACCCTCTAAAAACCGGAATACTCCCCAAACCGGACATTTTTTGCGGTCCCGAGTTTTCTTCTTCTATTTTTATTGTATAAAAACACTCTGAAAACCGGAACCTCTGAACTCCGGAAACCGGACGAAAGTTCAACTTAATTTGGTTCGATTTCTATATAATTTCACCTTCGAAAACCGGAACGACTTTCGACTGCGCGTGTCAAAACTTTCATTACGTTGACAGTGTATTTTTAACAGTTTGACATGTTGATTTACATTGAAATGCGGTGCGCGTTTTTACTACACAGGTGTGAAATTCACATCCTGTTACGGATGTCGGGTCTGATTAATCTCGATGGCAATTACTACTGATTGACTTTTAATCATACATATATGTATTAGCATAAACTTTTACAAGTTTATCGCCATTTACAATTTAGCAATCACTCCTCATTACTGCTAAGTTTTTATTAAGTATATTTTTTCGAATATTCGAATATTGAAACAGGATTCAAATATTCGAAGTTATGAACGAATATTCGAATATTCGTTGACATCCCTAGTTATAATATATCGTATACACTTTGTACAATTTTATGTATGAGGTGTATACTTGTAGAGTCTCTTATAACATATTTTATTCGCACATTGTGCAAATCACATGACTGTTGTACTATATACAAGTACATCGTGCTACATTGTATATATAATATATTTATGTACGTATTTGACAAACAATCGTTAAGTAGATCATTAAATACTTACTAATCACTAGAAGCGAAATTTTAAACAATAGGGCAAACTTCATTGTCAAATCCGATGTCATGACTGGTATGAATTCGACCGGAAATATATTTTATTTGAATCATTAATTGATGTATACATGTTCTTATTGTTTGTCTTCCATGAACGACAAACTTGTTATTACTGTTCTTCTAAAATAGTACATTGTCGTTGTAATTTCGTGATGAAAATAAGAATAAACAAATTATTTTACGATCTCGTGTAAAACATAAACATACAATGTTGTCAAAAAGCAGTAAGTATCACTTTGACGAGTCTTTCTTTTCATAAATAACATTTTATTTCATGTGCATCTCAAAGCAAATAATATGAATTTCTTTAAGTTTGCTTGTACATTTTTAAATTAAAGGCAGTCGTGTTTGTTTAAGCTGTGTTCATTTTCTTGAAATATCATGTGGTTATACCATGTAAAATTTAAAGATGTACAATCATTCAATGAAATAATGACCTGAACCTTAGGTACAAGTATGAAATAGAATCAAAATGAAAAAAAACTCTACAAACTGGAAACCTCTGCGAACCGGATTGTTCAACCGGTCCCGAAGGAGTCCGGTTTAGGGAGGTTCCACTGTAATACATTTTTTAGTGTTTCTTTGAAATTGCTTTTAATAGGCTACAAAGCATTTCTAATAGATCTTGTAGGATGATTCACTGTAGCACTGGTATTTTATTTCTTCTTTATTTTATTATTGTTATTAAAGTTAAAACAAACATCTTATTATCAATTATTCATTATTCAAATTGAAAGATGAAGACAATGTATACTCCCAAACACAAGTCAATCACGTGCAAGAAGCAATACATGTTTAAAACAGTCAGCTGTACATATAAAGTAGGCCACCAATGAAACATAAACTAAACATACAGTGAGGTAAATTATATTTGAATTATGAGACATAAATCATCAGTATATACAGGCAAAAATAATAGTAATCTGAATTTGCTATGATAATATTCATTCCTCGAAAAATTACGGAGCGGGCAGCATTACGGACCGTACAGTACGGATTTTATCGTATATTAGACACGAATATGAAAGTGATTGCATGGATATTCGTGTGAAAATATTATAAACTTATTTCAATCGAAAGTCACCTTTTAAAGTGTAAACAACAGTTTGCAACTTTTGCTGGTCTAATCAATTGTTATTTCGGCGTATCAAACACTGCAAACAGCGAACCAATTTAGTTCCCTGGAGTATTGTTATTACACGCTTCACAGGTCTATTGCCTGTGTCAGGTACGCGGGACGTGATCTGATTGGCTGAAAGTGGTTTTGGTGACAAGCGACATGCTCCGCCTCCGATTGTTTTTGGCAAGCGTGTTAATAATCATGTCAATATACACAAACGTGTCATAGACAGGATATCAATTGGGGCTCTTTTATACATGCGAGTTATACACAGACATTGAGAACCAGCAGTGTCATCGCAAATAAGCGCACCTGAGATGTAATGGTATCTGGCAAATAATTTATATAAGAAAGAGTAATGGTCCTAGTACAGAGCCTTGGGGAACACCTGATGTTACTAGAACTTCAGAGGATTTTTCGCCTTCAAGTATAACACGTTGATTGCGGTTTAAGATACTCTCCTTTAGCATCGGGAGCTTATTCCAATACTTTCATATTCACCCTTTGCTTTTTCTATATTTAGACAGGCAAGTCGACATGTGTTCAGAGCCATTCAGCGAGCCTTAATCCCTCTTTCTAGACTTATTGATTCCATTTGCGAAGTTATTGTTAGATGTACACATTTTTTTCTTCAGATTTGTCAGTTCCAGTAGTTTTGGTCCCTTATAGTGGAGGCATCAGTTGGATTAAACATAGATAAGCTAACTTAACACATTAATGTTTAACTTAAATCAATTATATTTCCTCTTCCCTTTCTTATGAAATGAGGAATGCACAAAATGTCATCCTCAAGTTGGTGTATTCTTGTATAAATTTAAAAACTAACTAAACACATATCTACAAGTAAATGGTTACTTGTATGATTTAAAAAAAACTAACTAGACACATTTCTACATGTTAATGGTTTCTTGTAGAGGTTTAAAACTAACTAAGCACATATCTACAAGTTAATAGTTACTTGTATCAGTTTACAATAAACTGGAGCAGCAATTGAGTATCTTTTCTAATGGTTGTGGCACTGTTGCTTAGTTTTCCTTACTTTGTGCGTGTATACGGAGGGTTCATTTTTGTATACCGATGGTGCACATACATTGTATATTGATGGAGCATTTTTGGGGATGGTACTTGTATACTGATGGTGCATGTTCACAGATGCTGCATGTATACTTACGGTGCATTTATACTGATGGTTCATTTTCTGGTTATTGATCGTCTACAATCAACTGGAGCAGCAAATGAGTATCTTTTCTAATGGTTGTGGCACTGTTGCTTAGTTTTCCTTACTTTGTGCGTGTATACGGAGGGTACATTTTTGTATACCGATGCTGCACGTACATTGTATACTGATTGAGCATTTTTGGGGGTGGTACTTGTATACTGATGGTGTATTTATACTGATGGTTCATTTTCTGGTTATTGATCGTCTACAATCACCTGGAGCAGCAATTGAGTATCTTTTCTAATGGTTGTGGCACTGTTGCTTAGTTTTCCTTACTTTGTGCGTGTATACGGAGGGTTCATTTTTGTATACCGATGGTGCACATACATTGTATACTGATGGAGCATTTTTGCAGATGGTACTTGTTATACTGATGGTGCATGTTCACAGATGCTGCATGTATACTTAAGGTGCATGGTCTGGTTATTGAGTGTCTACAATTAACTGGGGCAGCAATTGAGTGTCTTTTCTAATGGTAGTGGCACTGTTGCTTAGTTTTGCTACCTTTGTCTGCTTACAGGCTCTGGTTAGTAACCCAGTAAGATAACATCGAGTGTGATTAGTATGATTTGCTATGATTATTCTGTTTTTTCAGTGTTGTGTCATATGATGGTGATGAGTGTGGCCAAAATGATGCTAAAGATGTCAATATAAAGAGGAGGTCAAAGAAATTAATATCAGGTGAGATTATAACTTTAGTTATTCTCATAAGCAAGCAAGAGGTGGGTGATAGTGGGCTTGGGAAATACCACTTCATGATTTGGGCTTAGGACATGCCACTTCCTAATTGGGGCTTAGGACATGCCACTTCCTAATTGGGGCTTAGGACATACCACTTCCTAATTGGGGCATAGAACATGCCACTTCCTAATTGAGGCTTAGGACATGCCACTTCCTAATTGGGGCTTAGGACATGCCACTTCCAAATTGGGGCTTAGGTCATGCCACTTCCTAATTGGGGCTTAGGACATGCCACTTCCTAATTGGGGCTTAGGACATGCCACTTCCAAATTGGGGCTTAGGTCATGCCACTTCCTATTGGGGCTTAGGACATGCCACTTCCAAATTTGGGCTTAGGTCATAATGCCACTTCCTAATTTGGGCTTATCGCATGTCACTTCCTAATATTTGCAAATGGTACTTGTTATACTGATGGTGCATGTATTCTTATGGTGCATGGTCTGGTTATTGAGTGTCTACAATTAACTGGGGCAGCAATTGAGTGTCTTTTCTAATGGTAGTGGCACTGTTGCTTAGTTTTGCTACCTTTGTCTGCTTACAAGCTCTGGTTAGTAACCCAGTAAGATAACATCGGGTGTGATTAGTATGATTTGCTATGATTATTCTGTTTTTTCAGTGTTGTGTCATATGATGGTGATGAGTGTGGCCAAGATGATGCTAAAGATGTCAATATAAAGAGGAGGTCAAAGAAATTAAGATCAGGTGAGATTATAACTTTAGATATTCTCATAAGCAAGCGAGAACTGGTTGGTAGCCAGGAAGCATTTGCGGATGTGGGTGATAGTGGGCTTGGGAAATACCACTTCCTGATTTGGGCTTAAAACATGCCACTTCCTGATTTGGGCTTAAAACATGCCACTTCCTAATTGGGGCTTAGGTCATGCCACTTCCTAATTTGGTTCATAATTTGGGCTTAGGACAGGCCACTTCCTAATTGGGGCTTAGGACATACCACTTCCTAATTGAGGTGTAGGACATACCACTTCCTAATTGGGGCTTAGGTCATGCCACTTCCTAATTGGGGCTTAGGACATGCCACTTCCTAATTTGGGCGTAGAACATGCCACTTCCTAATTGAGGCTTCGGACATGCCACTTCCTAATTTGGGCTTAGGACATGCCACTTCCTAATTGGGGCGTAGGAGATGCCACTTCCTAATTTGGGTTTAGAACATGCCACATCTAATTTGGGCCTAGGCCATGCCACTTCCAAATACCAAAATTGAGATTTTTCTTATAAAATGGTCTTGTGCTCTACCAACTTAGCTAACTGGCCATCTGTCGAAGTAACCCCACACCACGACAATTTCAATATATTTTCCAGGTGTTGGTAATTCGATTTAGACATGAGATGTGTTCAGAAGCTATAGTGCCACTATACTCAGATGTATAGTTCCAATCTCACTTCAGAATGAAATGATCAACCTTCAAGGTAATTGAATATTAAGACTTGCTCTGTCTGGGATACCATTGAGTTTTGGTCAAGACATGATCTGTCTAAGATACCATTGAGTTTGGGTCAAGACATGCTCTGTAGGGATACCATTGTAAGTGATATCGTTTCAAGAAAATGCAACATGTGATGTCGCTATTTGTAAGTCGGAAGCAATATTTACTCTGTATGGTCAATTCGTTTTCTTATTGCAATATAGGGCAAATATTGCTTACTGTCAGCACATGGTGACTTCACTTGTGACGTTTTCTGGAAATGACGTCATTTAATGAAGAGGTTGGAAATCATACAGCGGTGCTCATATATAGTTTTTATTCACACTCGCATCTCCAAGAAAATGCACAAAATTATTAGTCGCTCATTTAACATTGTGGTCCATTTTTCCCAATACTCAATTACCACTGTCGGTTGCAGAAGAGAAATTTTAGTTGCGATTTGAGCATTCAGTTTATTTGATTTTGCATGATGAAAATCTATTTCGCTCTCCCATAACCAAATCAGGTTGTCATAATAAGAAAACATTGAAAATATTATTTGCTACACAAACAGAATAACTATGTACCCATGTTTAGTTATTATGAGTAATGTAACTTTGCTGATTATATGATATAAACTAACTTCTGTTCCTTGGATTTGCTACAATGTGTATTTTTTATTCATTACAGGTCGATACTCCACGAGACATAAATGTTGGAGCAAACTTTGTAGGAACCATCTTAGGTTGAGCGCTGCTTAAAATCGTGACATTGTGATACATGCGATACTCTGCAAAGTATTGATTCTTCAAATAGACCAAATTCTCGGTGTGATTGTTCACTCCTGTGATACCTTGCGTACAACAGGTTCTTCTGTTGCAGTGTATTCTATGATTGGACATGTTCTGGGTGACAAGTTTTCTCTAGAGCATCAGACACACAGACACTTGATTTCAACATGTTGTGTTCTAGTGATAAGTGCAAAGACAAGACATGTTTGTAATAGTTATACTCAAATATGTAATATTCCATCATGCAATATGATAGCCTACTAGCATAACTGTGCAAAATGTTTTATGGCAGTAGACAGTAGGTATGACAGGGTACCTTTTTTCCTCGTATCAGTTGAAATTCAAATAGGCACCCTTCTGATTTGCTATAGACACTACGTATGCTATTACCATCATGTATATTGCGTATCATAGTAGCTCAACTCGTCTTAAGGACATGAGAGCTATTGGGGTCATATGGCATCTTTCTGTTAGTCGGTCCATCGTCAACTTCTCCTAAAATGGTCTGTGGAATTCAACCAAATTTCCCAGGAACCATCCACAATTAGTCATTAAACAAAGATCTACAAATGCTGACAGGATAGCAACGCCTTGGCAACGTATATATATTAAGCTGGAAAATAATGTGAGTGTCAATTTTTACAGGTGATTTAAAACAAAACTAGTTCAGTGTTAAAGTTTCTTCATTAATCATGATATAATCTTTGAATATTGAATACCTTGCATACACTTAAGGTACTAGCAATTACTTAGTTTGAGTAATATTATATATTACACATTAAATATTTATGAATACTTTACTATTATATTCGCAGAAACATCGTCAGTATATGTTCAAAAATTGATGGATTTTATGATTATGAATTAGAAATTATCACAGAATGTAAACATTTATTACGATTGCTCGAGTATACATCATATACCAGCTTAATATATATCTTGTCCTGTCGCTACCGTCATTGGTTTATCTCACAGACATAGAATAGTTTTTCGCTTCAAACAACTTTTCCAGAGTTAAATTTGATCAGGAGCATCCTCTGTGGTGGTTGGGATTCAAAATGGTATTAATAATAAAATTGTCAGAGATTGAACCAAACCATAGAGGATGCTTGCAGAAATTCATCGCATAGTTCTTGAAATGAAGTTTGTCAGAAAATAATTTTGTATTGCTTCGTATAATTTCATCATGTAGTTCTGGACAAGTTGCAAATGGAGCAAAAATATTCCCATCTGTGATATGAGGCTGTAGCAGGTTGTTCTAATGCAAAACTGTTGGGCGTGATTTTGTTGTTTCAGAAATGATAGCCTGCAATTTTGTGCAGTTGTGCCCATATTGTGTTGCTTTTATTTTGAAATGTACATCAATGTATTCTTTTTATTTTACTGTATAATCTTGATTTTGTTAATGTTGAACTAGAATTTCACCAGGTAGTTCTGGACAGGTTGCTATAATGCAAAAATGTTGGCCCTAATTTGAGATGCTAGCCCGCAACAGGTAGCGCTCCTGTACAAAGTATTTATACTTATGGAATTTTGGGTGTATTTCTGCGTGCCCCGATTTTTTTTTCGTTTTTTTTTTTTATTCACTCCTGCTTTTGTTCATCAGTGTATTTTACTTTCATCATTCTGTATAAATTGTGATGCTTTTATGATTGCGTTGAAGAATTATTTGTTATTATCTATATAAATTCTGATACAGAACTTTTTACTTTTGTCCTCATAATATTGTGATGCTGTTTTATTCAGTTAGAATCTTTACTTTGTAAATGTCATTTGTTATTATGGTGCGTGTTTTACTTTGTCCTCGATTTCTATACCAATAAAATATTTTTGGCTGTATAAATATCGTCGTTTTTCCTTTGATACAAAACTGACAAGCATGATTGTTTTTACTTTTATCAAAATATACAATTACAGAAACACCAATACATTGCTGTGTTGTTCTCGTTGTTTGCCTTCACAGTACTACTGTCAGTCTGAAAACAGAATATTGGAATCTATACAATAAATTATTACTACTCTGGTTTCTAATTTCACATCTCCAAGATCTAGCTCCCTCTCAAACCTACCCTCCCAGACCTAGCTTCCTAGGCTAAGGAGGGATAGGTTGGGGAGGAGCAGATTATGGGGGTAGGTTTTTTGGGGAAAAATGCCAACACCCGCAAAATGCCAACACCCACTGAATGCCAACACCCGCAAAATGCCAACACCCACAGAATGCCAACATCCACAGAATGCCAACACCCGCAAAATGCCAACACCCACAGAATGCCAACACCCACTGAATGCCAACATCCACAGAATGCCAACACCCGCAAAATGCCAACACCTACAGAATGCCAACACTTGCTGAATGCCAACACCCGCAAAATGCCAACACCCGCAGAATGCCAACACCCGCAGAATGCCAACACCCACAGAATGCCAACACCCGCAAAATGCCAACAGTCGTAAAATGCCAACAGTCGCAAAATGCCAACACCCACACAATGCCAACACCCGCAGAATGCCAACACTTGCTGAATGCCAACACTTGCTGAATGCCAACACCGGCAGAATGCCAACACCCACAGAATGCCAACACCCACAGAATGCCAACACCCGCAGAATGCCAACACCCACTGAATGCCAACACCCGCATAATGCCAACACTTGCTGAATGCTAACACCCGCAAAATGCCAACACCCGCAGAATGCCAACACCCACTGAATGCCAACATCCACAGAATGCCAACACGCGCAGAATGCCAACACCCGCAAAATGCCAACACCCGCAGAATGCCAACACCCGCAGAATGCCAACACCCGCAAAATGCCAACACCTACAGAATGCCAACACCCGCAGAATGCCAACCCCACAGAATGCCAACACCCACAGAATGCCAACACCCGCAAAATGCCAACAGTTGCAAAATGCCAACACCCACAGAATGCCAACACCTGCAGAATGCCAACACCCGCAAAATGCCAACACCCACAGAATACCAACACCCAAAGAATGCCAACACCCGCAGAATGCCAACACATGCAAAATGCCAACACCCACAGAATGCCAACACCCAAAGAATGCCAACACCCACTGAATGCCAACACCCTCAGAATGCCAACACCCGCAGAATGCCAACACCCACAAAATGCCAACACCCGCAGAATGCCAACACCCGCAGAATGCCAACACCCGCAGAATGCCAACACCCTCAGAATGCCAACACCCGCAGAATGCCAACACTTGCTGAATGCTAACACCCGCAAAATGCCAACACCCGCAGATGCCAACACCACAGAATGCCAACACCCACTGAATGCCAACATCCACAGAATGCCAACACCCGCAGAATGCCAACACCCACAGAATGCCAACACCCACAGAATGCCAACACCCGCAAAATGCCAAAATGCCAACACCCAAAGAATGCCAACACCCGCAAAATGCCAACACTCGCAAAATGCCAACACCCACAGAATGCCAACACCCACAGAATGCCAACACCCACTGAATGCCAACACCCTCAGAATGCCAACACCCAAAGAATGCCAACACCCGCAGAATGCCAACACACGCAAAATGCCAACACCTACAGAATGCCAACACCCAAAGAATGCCAACACCCACTGAATGCCAACACCCTCAGAATGCCAACACCCGCAGAATGCCAACACTTGCTGAATGCCAACACCCACAAAATGCCAACACCTACAGAATGCCAACACCCACAGAATGCCAACACCCGTAGAATGCCAACACCCGCAGAATGCCAACACCCACTGAATGCCAACACCCTCAGAATGCCAACACCCGCAGAATGCCAACACTTGCTGAATGCTAACACCCGCAAAATGCCAACACCCGCAGATGCCAACACCACAGAATGCCAACACCCACTGAATGCCAACATCCACAGAATGCCAACACCCGCAGAATGCCAACACCCACAGAATGCCAACACCCACAGAATGCCAACACCTGCAAAATGCCAAAATGCCAACACCCAAAGAATGCCAACACCCGCAAAATGCCAACACTCGCAAAATGCCAACACCTACAGAATGCTAACACCCACAGAATGCCAACACCCACTGAATGCCAACACCCTCAGAATGCCAACACCCGCAGAATGCCAACACTTGCTGAATGCTAACACCCACAAAATGCCAACACCCGCAGAATGCCAACACCTGCAGAATGCCAACACCCGCAGAATGCCAACACCCGCAGAATGCCAACACCCACTGAATGCCAACACCCTCAGAATGCCAACACCCGCAGAATGCCAACACCCGCAGAATGCCAACATCCACAGAATGCCAACACCCGCAGAATGCCAACACCCGCAGAATGCCAACACCCACTGAATGCCAACACCCTCAGAATGCCAACACCCACAGAATGCCAACACCCACAGAATGCCAACACCCGCAGAATGCCAACACCCGCAAAATGCCAAAATGTCAACACCCAAAGAATGCCAACACCCGCAGAATGCCAACACTCGCAAAATGCCAACACCTACAGAATGCCAACACCCACAGAATGCCAACACCCACTGAATGCCAACACCCTCAGAATGCCAACACCCGCAGAATGCCAACACTTGCTGAATGCTAACACCCACAAAATGCCAACACCCGCAGAATGCCAACACCCGCAGAATGCCATCACTTGCTGAATGCTAACACCCACAAAATGCCAACACCCACTGAATGCCAACATCCACAGAATGCCAACACCCGCAAAATGCCAACACCTACAGAATGCCAACACTTGCTGAATGCCAACACCCGCAAAATGCCAACACCCGCAGAATGCCAACACCCGCAGAATGCCAACACCCACAGAATGCCAACACCCGCAAAATGCCAACAGTCGTAAAATGCCAACAGTCGCAAAATGCCAACACCCACACAATGCCAACACCCGCAGAATGCCAACACTTGCTGAATGCCAACACTTGCTGAATGCCAACACCGGCAGAATGCCAACACCCACAGAATGCCAACACCCACAGAATGCCAACACCCGCAGAATGCCAACACCCACTGAATGCCAACACCCGCATAATGCCAACACTTGCTGAATGCTAACACCCGCAAAATGCCAACACCCGCAGAATGCCAACACCCACAGAATGCCAACACCCACTGAATGCCAACATCCACAGAATGCCAACACGCGCAGAATGCCAACACCCGCAAAATGCCAACACCCGCAGAATGCCAACACCCGCAGAATGCCAACACCCGCAAAATGCCAACACCTACAGAATGCCAACACCCGCAGAATGCCAACCCCACAGAATGCCAACACCAACAGAATGCCAACACCCGCAAAATGCCAACAGTTGCAAAATGCCAACACCCACAGAATGCCAACACCTGCAGAATGCCAACACCCGCAAAATGCCAACACCCACAGAATACCAACACCCAAAGAATGCCAACACCCGCAGAATGCCAACACATGCAAAATGCCAACACCTACAGAATGCCAACACCCGCAGAATGCCAACCCCACAGAATGCCAACACCCACAGAATGCCAACACCCGCAAAATGCCAACAGTTGCAAAATGCCAACACCCACAGAATGCCAACACCTGCAGAATGCCAACACCCGCAAAATGCCAACACCCACAGAATACCAACACCCAAAGAATGCCAACACCCGCAGAATGCCAACACATGCAAAATGCCAACACCCACAGAATGCCAACACCCAAAGAATGCCAACACCCACTGAATGCCAACACCCTCAGAATGCCAACACCCGCAGAATGCCAACACCCACTGAATGCCAACATCCACAGAATGCCAACACCCGCAGAATGCCAACACCCACAGAATGCCAACACCCACAGAATGCCAACACCCGCAAAATGCCAAAATGCCAACACCCAAAGAATGCCAACACCCGCAAAATGCCAACACTCGCAAAATGCCAACACCCACAGAATGCCAACACCCACAGAATGCCAACACCCACTGAATGCCAACACCCTCAGAATGCCAACACCCAAAGAATGCCAACACCCGCAGAATGCCAACACACGCAAAATGCCAACACCTACAGAATGCCAACACCCAAAGAATGCCAACACCCACTGAATGCCAACACCCTCAGAATGCCAACACCCGCAGAATGCCAACACTTGCTGAATGCCAACACCCACAAAATGCCAACACCTACAGAATGCCAACACCCACAGAATGCCAACACCCGTAGAATGCCAACACCCGCAGAATGCCAACACCCACTGAATGCCAACACCCTCAGAATGCCAACACCCGCAGAATGCCAACACTTGCTGAATGCTAACACCCGCAAAATGCCAACACCCGCAGATGCCAACACCACAGAATGCCAACACCCACTGAATGCCAACATCCACAGAATGCCAACACCCGCAGAATGCCAACACCCACAGAATGCCAACACCCACAGAATGCCAACACCTGCAAAATGCCAAAATGCCAACACCCAAAGAATGCCAACACCCGCAAAATGCCAACACTCGCAAAATGCCAACACCTACAGAATGCTAACACCCACAGATTGCCAACACCCACTGAATGCCAACACCCTCAGAATGCCAACACCCGCAGAATGCCAACACTTGCTGAATGCTAACACCCACAAAATGCCAACACCCGCAGAATGCCAACACCCGCAAAATGCCAAAATGTCAACACCCAAAGAATGCCAACACCCGCAGAATGCCAACACCTACAGAATGCCAACACCCACAGAATGCCAACACCCACTGAATGCCAACACCCTCAGAATGCCAACACCCGCAGAATGCCAACACTTGCTGAATGCTAACACCCACAAAATGCCAACACCCGCAGAATGCCAACACCCGCAGAATGCCATCACTTGCTGAATGCTAACACCCACAAAATGCCAACACCCACTGAATGCCAACATCCACAGAATGCCAACACCCGCAAAATGCCAACACCTACAGAATGCCAACACTTGCTGAATGCCAACACCCGCAAAATGCCAACACCCGCAGAATGCCAACACCCGCAGAATGCCAACACCCACAGAATGCCAACACCCGCAAAATGCCAACAGTCGTAAAATGCCAACAGTCGCAAAATGCCAACACCCACACAATGCCAACACCCGCAGAATGCCAACACTTGCTGAATGCCAACACTTGCTGAATGCCAACACCGGCAGAATGCCAACACCCACAGAATGCCAACACCCACAGAATGCCAACACCCGCAGAATGCCAACACCCACTGAATGCCAACACCCGCATAATGCCAACACTTGCTGAATGCTAACACCCGCAAAATGCCAACACCCGCAGAATGCCAACACCCACAGAATGCCAACACCCACTGAATGCCAACATCCACAGAATGCCAACACGCGCAGAATGCCAACACCCGCAAAATGCCAACACCCGCAGAATGCCAACACCCGCAGAATGCCAACACCCGCAAAATGCCAACACCTACAGAATGCCAACACCCGCAGAATGCCAACCCCACAGAATGCCAACACCAACAGAATGCCAACACCCGCAAAATGCCAACAGTTGCAAAATGCCAACACCCACAGAATGCCAACACCTGCAGAATGCCAACACCCGCAAAATGCCAACACCCACAGAATACCAACACCCAAAGAATGCCAACACCCGCAGAATGCCAACACATGCAAAATGCCAACACCCACAGAATGCCAACACCCAAAGAATGCCAACACCCACTGAATGCCAACACCCTCAGAATGCCAACACCCGCAGAATGCCAACACCCACAAAATGCCAACACCCGCAGAATGCCAACACCCACAGAATGCCAACACCCGCAGAATGCCAACACCCGCAGAATGCCAACACCCTCAGAATGCCAACACCCGCAGAATGCCAACACTTGCTGAATGCTAACACCCGCAAAATGCCAACACCCGCAGATGCCAACACCACAGAATGCCAACACCCACTGAATGCCAACATCCACAGAATGCCAACACCCGCAGAATGCCAACACCCACAGAATGCCAACACCCACAGAATGCCAACACCCGCAAAATGCCAAAATGCCAACACCCAAAGAATGCCAACACCCGCAAAATGCCAACACTCGCAAAATGCCAACACCCACAGAATGCCAACACCCACAGAATGCCAACACCCACTGAATGCCAACACCCTCAGAATGCCAACACCCAAAGAATGCCAACACCCGCAGAATGCCAACACACGCAAAATGCCAACACCTACAGAATGCCAACACCCAAAGAATGCCAACACCCACTGAATGCCAACACCCTCAGAATGCCAACACCCGCAGAATGCCAACACTTGCTGAATGCCAACACCCACAAAATGCCAACACCTACAGAATGCCAACACCCACAGAATGCCAACACCCGTAGAATGCCAACACCCGCAGAATGCCAACACCCACTGAATGCCAACACCCTCAGAATGCCAACACCCGCAGAATGCCAACACTTGCTGAATGCTAACACCCGCAAAATGCCAACACCCGCAGATGCCAACACCACAGAATGCCAACACCCACTGAATGCCAACATCCACAGAATGCCAACACCCGCAGAATGCCAACACCCACAGAATGCCAACACCCACAGAATGCCAACACCTGCAAAATGCCAAAATGCCAACACCCAAAGAATGCCAACACCCGCAAAATGCCAACACTCGCAAAATGCCAACACCTACAGAATGCTAACACCCACAGAATGCCAACACCCACTGAATGCCAACACCCTCAGAATGCCAACACCCGCAGAATGCCAACACTTGCTGAATGCTAACACCCACAAAATGCCAACACCCGCAGAATGCCAACACCCGCAGAATGCCAACACCCGCAGAATGCCAACACCCGCAGAATGCCAACACCCACTGAATGCCAACACCCTCAGAATGCCAACACCCGCAGAATGCCAACACCCGCAGAATGCCAACACCCACAGAATGCCAACACCCGCAGAATGCCAACACCCGCAGAATGCCAACACCCACTGAATGCCAACACCCTCAGAATGCCAACACCCACAGAATGCCAACACCCACAGAATGCCAACACCCGCAGAATGCCAACACCCGCAAAATGCCAAAATACCAACACCCAAAGAATGCCAACACCCGCAGAATGCCAACACTCGCAAAATGCCAACACCTACAGAATGCCAACACCCACAGAATGCCAACACCCACTGAATGCCAACACCCTCAGAATGCCAACACCCGCAGAATGCCAACACTTGCTGAATGCTAACACCCACAAAATGCCAACACCCGCAGAATGCCAACACCCGCAGAATGCCATCACTTGCTGAATGCTAACACCCACAAAATGCCAACACCCGCAGAATGCCAACACCCACTGAATGCCAACACCCACAGAATGCCAACACCCGCAGAATGCCAACACCCGCAGAATGTCAACACCCACTGAATGCCAACACCCTCAGAATGCCAACACTTGCTGAATGCTAACACCCGCAAAATGCCAACACCCGCAGAATGCCAACACCCACAGAATGCCATCACCCACAGAATGCCAACACCGGCAGAATGCCAACACCCACAGAATGCCATCACCCACAGAATGCCAACACCCACAGAATGCCATCACCCACAGAATGCCAACACCCACAAAATACCAACACCCGCAGAATGCCAACACCCGCAGAATGCCAACACCCGCAGAATGCCAACACCCGCAGAATGCCAACACCCGCAGAATGCCAACACCCACTGAATGCCAACACCCACAGAATGCCAACACCCACAGAATGCCATCACCCACAGAATGCCATCACCCACAGAATGCCAACACCCACAGAATGCCATCACCCACAGAATGCCAACACCCACAGAATGCCAACACCCACAGAATGCCATCACCCACAGAATGCCATCACCCACAGAATGCCAACACCCACAGAATGCCAACACACACAGAATGCCAACACCCACAGAATGCCAACACCCACAGAATGCCAACACCCACAGAATGCCAACACCCACAGAATGCCATCACCCACAGAATGCCAACACCCACAGAATGCCATCACCCACAGAATGCCAACACCCACAGAATGCCAACACCCACAGAATGCCATCACCCACAGAATGCCATCACCCACAGAATGCCAACACCCACAGAATGCCAACACACACAGAATGCCAACACCCACAGAATGCCATCACCCACAGAATGCCAACACCCACAGAATGCCATCACCCACAGAATGCCAACACCCACAGAATGCCAACACCCACAGAATGCCAACACCCACAGAATGCCAACACCCACAGAATGCCAACACCCACAGAATGCCAACACCCACAGAATGCCAACACCCACAGCATGCCATCACCCACAGAATGCCATCACATACAGAATGCCAACACCCACAGAATGCCATCACCCACAGAATGCCAACACCCACAGAATGCCAACACCCACAGAATGCCAACACCCACAGAATGCCATCACCCACAGAATGCCATCACCCACAGAATGCCAACACACGCATGTTGAACAGACTTATTGTAATGAATGAGGATCGTATGATTAAGAAAGTTTTACCATGGATTACAACAAGTTCAATAACAATTAGTCCTATGATATTAAACATGTTATGACAACGCAGGTATTATCTGCTTATTATGACAATAGAACAACCATTAACTTATCACAAGCACATTGTATATTGGACGATCATTATTCTAATATCTGGTCATTGAACGTGCCTAAATTGAGAACATGTCGTATTTTATGAATGAAACAAGATATACCGTATGTAGACTTTGTTAATAAAACTCCGATGAAGATGAACAACAGTTTTGTTTCATTGTGACATTTATCATGATCTTCGTCGGCGTACTTTCTCTCGATTTATTTGATAATAATGTTGAAATAAATATCGTTGACATACTTATACATATTCTATTCTTGCATCCAAGGAAATGAGACTTACCTTTGAAATGCAGAATTCCAGTAAGTAGATCGGAATACTGAATCCAAAGCAACAACTTTACCAGTAATATGACTTCTAACATAAATAAACACTCAGTACGCAGCTTGCTTTTTCACGATACTGGGGTTCATGGCATACTCGAGTCTGAAAACAAGAGTGTCAAACTGTCATAAAACACGCCCGTCCTAAGTCAGAGCACATAAATGGCAATAGAAGATTTTGAAATTATTCATAAACAATGCCCAGTTTATCTACACGACTTAATAAAAATGAAAAAAAAACTAAATAAGTCATTTCATTATTATAATACTGCTTATGTACCACGTGTTAGAACTTTCAGGTATGGTCTTAACTCATTCTGCTATGGCGCTTGGAGACTTTTGAACTCTTTTTTTAGGGAAATTCCAATCAGTTCCAGAGTCTGGTAGCGGCATAGGATAGAATTAGTTGTTCCTGCAGACTTTGTTCTGATTGTTATATCAATTTTAGTATTTGCATCGGTATGATCTTAGTCTAATGATAATAAGTTAACTCAAAATGATTTAACTTTTATTATTTAAATCATATACATGTATTTGTGTATTTTAAGGTATATACGTACTATAAAGCTGTCATAACTGCAAGCTTTTCTTTTTAAACTAAGAATTCTTAACATCTTACACTATATGAGAGCCGCTGTACGATTTCCAACCACATGTGACTCTGAATCAAAATGTTAAATACACTTTATTTCTTTAATTACATGAATTTCCCTCATTATTACGGTTTTTACTGTAATTACTACCATTGATAGAAAAAACAAACCACTTACTTTTTATTAGTCGCGCTTGTTTGCAGTTGTTAATTTTCCGCTTTGCATCTTTTGTCTTCGACCGTTCAATTTTATTCTCTCATTTTCACAAAGAATATATCACACTTCAAAAAACATATATGTTAATTTTTTCTTCTTTAGGAGGCAGTCACCAATTTCAATTGAACGCACAGGCTATTTGGCGGGCGTTAGTCGTTTTGTATACACACAAAATCTCGTTCTATCTGCTATAAGAGTTGATGTTATTTTAACTGGTTTTGGTGTGTATTAAGTGACCACGAACACAAATCGAAGTTTTGCATCAGTGGCGTATCTGTCTGGATGATACCGGACTCGTCGAAATGGGGAAAAAGCAAATACGTTCTGTGTTTTGGTTGCATACATATTTGGTTTGTTGTATACATAATATACTTCACAAAATAAGAAACTTCCGCTAAGTTTGCTTGAACAGGATGAAAACATTGTTATATATGCGTTTAAAGAGTGTTCTATGATGCATCGTTTGGTGCAAAAATGATGGCCAAAGGTTAACAGAAAATGGGGGAAATTTTGACTAAGTGAGGTAGGGGTTAAAAACAAAAATAACACTTAATAACGGGTATGACCATCTCTTGAGTTGACCACTACAGTGCACGGTGGCGCATATAATTGACTAGGGTGTTGATTTCTGCCTGTGGAATATTGTTCCATTCCTGAATGAGCGCTTGACGAAGTTCGTTGACGATAGCAGGCGGTTTGGGACGACGCCTCACTCGTCTGTCCAGATTATCCCAGACGTGCTCGATTGGGTTGAGATCGGGATTGTTTGCGTACACATTCAACAAGCTCTGGCTACTCTCCTGTCACTATCGATGTCCGAGTCCGCCGTATACAGTATACCACTGAGATTCGACTATATAAAAACATGTCAGAATCTTGTATTTATCCTCACATGAACGTGAGAAACAACAAACTACATGCAATTACGTCATCTAGAATTTTATTTTAATTGAAACATTTATTATATCGTCATGGAAAGTACCGTTAGTCAGAATATATTTACAGTGAATTGTTATATAAAGAACTATACATGTTAAGTATGTTGTTGATTTATGTTTCCACAAACTACCATCTGATTTTTGGTAGGCAGACAGGATGGTGTTCAGCATACAAACCAAGAATTATGTGGTAAAAACAACATTTGCAAGAACTATAAGAGCAATAAAAGCATTAATATGGACGGTAGGGTAAATAGAAGCATTAATATGGACGATAGGGTAAATAGAATAATTAATATGGACGGTAGGGTAAATAGAAGCATTAATATGGACGGTAGGGTAAATAGAAGCATTAATATGGGCGGTAGGGTAAATAGAAGCATTAATATGGACGGTAGGGTAAATAGAAGCATTAACATGGACGGTAGGGTAAATAGAAGCATTAATATGGACGGCAGGGTAAATAGAAGCATTAATATGGACGGTAGGGTAAATAGAAGCATTAATATGGACGGTAGGGTAAATAGAAGCATTAACATGGACGATAAGAGCAATAGAAGCATTAAAATGGACGGTAGGGTAAATAGAAGCATTAATATGGACGATAAGAGCAATAGAAGCATTAAAATGGACGGTAGGGTAAATAGAAGCATTAATATGGACGATAAGAGCAATAGAAGCATTAAAATGGACGGTAGGGTAAATAGAAGCATTAATATGGACGGTAGGGTAAATAGAAGCATTAACATGGACGATAAGAGCAATAGAAGCATTAAAATGGACGGTAGGGTAAATAGAAGCATTAATATGGACGATAAGAGCAATAGAAGCATTAAAATGGACGGTAGGGTAAATAGAAGCATTAATATGGACGATAAGAGCAATAGAAGCATTAAAATGGACGGTAGGGTAAATAGAAGCAGTAATAGCAATAAAAAACAGTTGCAGTAGTAAGAACAGTAAGAGCAATGTTATCAATAATATGGACGGTAGGGGCAATTGTAACAATAACAAAAATGGCGTAAAACCAACAGGTAAGTGAATTGGTTAAAAAATAGTTTAACATCTGAGCGTTACCTTCATAACATACTCAATACTGATAGTTATCTTTACTGTGTGATTGAATTTAATGGTTCAACAATGGACAATTATGATCAGTATCTGTGAATCTGGGTATTAAGTACAAAACCAGTGTACAACTCAAGTGCTTTCAGCGCTTTGATTATTTACTTGAGAACAGTCGTAAACCAACATGTGATGAGGTCAACCAATGGCAACGTGTTTTGCAAAATATTGTCCAATAAACATAGTGTTCACAACTAATTTTGAATCCACTATACCATACTCGATCTGATAAAGCTTAATTTGAACAACAAGTAACATGAGCTACAAAGCTTGTGAGCGACCAACAAGGTATCCACTAACAGATACTTACCTGGGCTTATTTATCTCCTGATACTACCCTTTATATACTGAGTGCCTAGCAAGGGAGCTACCAGTACCATTTCTCACGTCTTTGGTATGATACGGTCAGGGATCGAACCAACGACCTCCTAAATTCAAAGCGGACACTCGACCAATTGAGCATTTGAGGTGGTATCTTACCGGTAAGACAACAACAAAGATGTCATTTACATTGTTTTATTCAGATACAGAATTGCATGAAATAAGTTAATAAATGAAAATAAAAGTCAGAGCAAATGAAAACGTCTATAGCACACTGCATATAGATCGCAACACAGTACACCCAAAAAGACCAAACATAATTTCATCTACAAGAAAAAGATTTGAGAAAAATAGGACTTAAACTGAATATATCATCATCTAAGACAGTCAAATTAATTTCTTTCAATCATAATTGCAAGAAATATCCCTTGATAAAATACAATTTCAAGACAACTGTTTGAAGAATTGATCTAAAAAAAGTCACAGATTATGAAAAATTATCAACTAATTTAATTCATTATTTGTCCCTTATTTACATGGGCATGAACTATTCTATTTGTTTACATTTAAAGTTGTGTGTTTACATTTCACACTCCAGTAACCCTTCCCAGTCAATATAGTCCGAGCAAATACCACTCTCGTTTTTATCGGCGTTGTCTTATTTGTTTTCACATGTTGATGAACTTAACAAAGCCAAACTACTCCATACAGTGGTATTTCTTTAATGAATGGTATTTCAAATACAATGTATGTTAATTTTCAATTTCCATGCTTATGTGCGTTCAGCTTTGACATAAACAAATACAGGTTTATTCACTTTAAAACAATAAACTGACTCCTAAAACAACATAATCAATAATACGGAGAGAATATATTTGTAAACAGAAAGTCTCCAGCCAAACAGGCGACAAGATTTTGTTTATCAAATTGTTGGACAAGGCTATAGGAACGGAAACACGGACCGGATGTCTTAAACATTGTTTTTGGAATATTTTGTTCAAATATTTTGAACCGATATTATGCTTTGAGAGACACGGACACAGCTGCAATGAGTAAAACTAACACAGAAATATTTTACTGGCCAAATAACATCATGGCAACCATCAATAATGTTTCATGAAGATAAAAGTGTATGTGCATGTATATCAGGAGACGGATCATAGACACGTCCCAAGGTGCGACCCACTCGTTCTAAGTCCCAAGGTGCGACCTACACGTTCTAAGTCCCAAGGTGCGACCCACACGTTCTAAGTTCCAAGGTGCGACCTACACGTTCTAAGTCCCAAGTTGCGACCCACACGTTCTAAGTCCCAAGGTGCGACCCACTTGTTCTAAGTCCCAAGGTGCGACCCACACGTTCTAAGTCCCAAGGTGCGACCCACTCGTTCTAAGTCCCAAGGTGCGAACCACTTGTTCTAGTTTGTTGTTTATCCAAACAAATCAACATACTTCATGCCTTTAGTTTGACCAGCCTTGGGACTTGGCATAAATATCTGAGTAATCAGGCATTGACAGAAAAATTATGACTTTCATCAGAGACATAAAAAAACGAAAAAGCAGTTTTTATGACTACCAGTTAAGTGATGCTTTACTGTACACAATTCCAAGTACACAAAATATAAAATCCATTACATTGCTTAACAATAACATGATAGTGCGTGTTTTTACATTATGTATAAGCCATTTTATCTCTACTTGACAACGTAAAGAAACTGTGAAGTGTTCAGCCAATGAAAACATGTTTTAGAAAATATTGGCCAATAGAGATAGAGTATACAATAAAAGGTATTTTCAAGTAACTTTGAATCCACTATAATATTGAATGGCACTTGATATAAAACTAATAAGAATCTGACGGCCCCATGAAATGACCTTATTGTGGTACAGCAAAAATGAGAAAATGCCGCAATCCAAAGTCCCTGCGGGGAATGCAAGATGCCATTCTGTTTGAACTCTCTCGGTGTTTGTACAGAACTTAATTTTGATCAAAGCAAAAGCAAAATAAACAAAATAGAGTTTTAAAACAAGGAGTTGTATAAGAGTAAATTTGGATAAAGAAAGTAGTCCGTATCTGCGTTTTTTTGTATATTTTATCAGCAAACAAACTAGCAAAAATAAGCAATGATTGTTTCTCTGCAAACATAGGAAGCAAATTTCAAAACTACATTAAAAATAGAAAAAAAATTACTTGTTATATAATTAATTACATTATATACCAGTTGTCTCCCTTTCTACCAAATTGTGATTTTTTGCGACTGAAGAGTTGTCCCCCCTGTTTGCATCATATGAGTAAAATTTATGGATAAACCAAAATATGACGAGTTTTTTGTGAAGCGGCCAGCCAATGAAAACATGTTTTGAAAAATACTGACCAATAGTCCTTGAGTACACAATTACAATATTCTCAACTAGTTTTGAATAAACTATACTGGTATTAATGTTGTATGGAAATGAACGTATGCAGATGAATTTAGCACAAATATTAGCTATGTTCTAACAACACAAAGAACAAGAGTGCGTACACCGGATTCATTATACACGTTTATGTGGGGGATTATACATCCAAACTATACAGTGCAACCTCTCCGGGGCAACACTCTTTGGGAGACCGCACATTTTGGCTGTTGTGGAGAGGTTGTTGTTCTAGACAGATTAAATTGATAGTAAATTATTACTATAAGATAAAAAGCATACTGTTGTTGAAGAGAGGTTGTTGTTGAAGAGAGGGTAGTCAGACGCAACAACTGCTCCAGAGTTGCCCTCTCTACAGCAATGACCTCTCTTCAACAATAGCAACAATTTTTCCTGTAGATGGAATAGACCATTAATACAACCTCTTCAGAGAAGCAACCTCTCTTCAACAGCCAAATGCCCTTCCTCCCTGGAGAAGGCTACACTGTAGATGGTAATGAACACGTCCGACCGCATTATGGAAAAAATGACTTCTCGTCATCAGTATTCTTGTAACATTATACAAAATAAAACCCAATACACTTGTGTTATCAAATTGATTATTATCATTTAATGTTGTATAGAGTATAAAGATGTACAAAAAACAGTCTGTCCAAGGGGAGACAATATTTGGTATTGAACCCTTTAACAACATCACCAGAACTAGTTCAGTTCTGTTTATACGTTTATGATTTTTGGCACACATGAATTACTACAATTTTTTTTTAAAACAAAATCTCTCTCTCTCAAGCACACACATAATATACTGGTTACATGGCAGACAGACAGACGGACAAATCATGCTATCATTTTTTGTATTTTGTAATTTTGTCTTGAACAGCGTTTCATACAACACCAGGAAACACAGAACTTAACATTATGAATTCATGGTGTCAGAAATACAATAAAATAATACAACTCTCAAGCTGCAAAAAAAAAACCAAAATAAATTTGATCGTATCTGACTTTGATCATAAAATATTGCTTATAAACTTGAAACTTTGAATTGAACTAAACCATACATGAGAATGCAAAATTTCTAAATCCGCTGAAAATTCGGCAAGGGGTCCAGGGGTCTGCCGAAGCTCCCGGCTTTTAAGCATCTTTGACTACTTAAAATTGTCTCAAAAACAGCCCTTGCGAGCTTCAAATCAGTGGAAAATTCTTGATGTAATGTTTTAGAAAATTAAACAAGAAACAATATCAGATGGCAAGTTTAAAAAACAGCATTTTCTATAAAGTGTACGTGTAGCACATAGGCTTTACCCATATATCAGGTTTAAGGTAACTCCTTGTTTCATTCGATACACATCGGATATTTACACTGTGTAGTGTCGAAACTGTTAACGGGTGTATCATTTAAAACTGAATATTTTATAGTGAAAATATGAAAAGAATTGTTACCATAACAACAAGCAATAAAATAAACATACAAGCACAAGAGAAATGAAAGTATGTGATTAGATACCTTAAGCTAAAATGGCAAATTGATTTGTAAGCCATAGAATATACAGATCTCGATATCATTGTACAAAATAATGTCATCATTCTAACATCAGTATATCAATTTTTTTTATTGAAAAGCTGCATAAAAATGTATATATAGTAAGGCACGAGTTACATAAATGTACAACTATCTACAAAATACAAAGTAAAAACATACAAAAAAAACATTACCACCCTTTTAGGGCAGACAATAATACTTTGATACATAGATCTATGTACAATATTTGGCTTATGGCATAACTATCCATGCATACATTAGTTTCTGAAAAATACTAAACGTTGTCATGGTTACAAATGTACTTTTTTTATCAATTTCAAAAACATCATCAAAATGCGCTGCATAAGTGGTAAACTTAGCAGCAAGGAAATGCTTGCATATTTTGGGAATGAAAGAATGGTGTGAAAATATCAGCCAATGAAATTTGCCTCGTACTTTATACATCACTATTAAACAATAGGAACCATTATTTTGACGGTTTGCGATCATTTCTGCTTATGACATAACGGTATCTCCGAGTCGTGAACTGTGTGACAAGCAGATTTAGTCACAAATACAGTAATACATTCACCATCAATTTCATAATTTCTGTTAAATTCATATTTATTGTCATCATTTCATAGTTGTGAATATAGAAAGCACCCTCAGACTTACCCTGTCGAAAAAAAATAATGCATCCATTAAATATATCGTAAATGATGATCCACTGTAAAAAATTCAATATTGTGGAAATCTGGTATGTGTGATCAATATTTTGTATTGTCCAGCAACTAACATCACATACGCCTACATATCTTTGCGAAATACACACAAATAAAAAGCAAATTTACAACTTGCAAATTGAATACAAGAAATATACCGTGGATAGACACAAACACTCTGTGATCAGTGTTCAGCAATGCAGGAAGAAATTCTCATTTTTTATGAAATGTTTTCTGAAAGTAATTTGCTCTTCTGACTGAACAGGGAACCAGTATATACAAGGAACCAGGAACCAGAATATCCAAGTATATACAAGGAACCAGGAACCAATATATGCAGAGTCACAAGAATTAAAAGCAGAAGAAAATCAGCACCTTTAACAGATTTTAACTGCAGACAACAGTTCGATAATGGCTTCCCTCTGCATTCTGTACATTGCTTGTATTTTGTTGGGGAACCAGTAACAAAAAAGGCTTATAAATGCCACAGAATAGTTCATAACAGGGAACCAGACACATAATGATAACAAGTCAAGTTTCTATGGAATCAGACCCACATTAAATGGCTTCAGAATGAACGAAACAAACTTCTCCGCCAATGACAGTCGTCGTCCGAGTTTGGATTATGCTATGTCGGGATGAACTTCGAAGACATCTTCATATCAGATACTCAAAACTAAACAGTAACATACATGTAGATCTTGAAGTTAACATCCGAATTAACTAACTTAAAATAAGTAAACCTAAATACTTTTGTATTTCGAAATTATAGAAGTTATGTCGTCTTGTATAGAGACCTCAAGATTAACTATAGGAACTACAACATCTAGGAGTTTAAATCAGCAATAACCTTGACCTATCATAGTAGCATGACCTTGACCTATAATAGTAGCATGACCTTGACCTATCATAGTAGCATGACCTTGACTTATCATAGGAGCATGACCTTGACCTATCATAGTAGCATGACCTTGACCTATCATAGTAGTATGACCTTGATCTATCATTGCAGAACACTGAACACATCAACAATAAAACGCATCAGCAGTATGCCTACATGCATACATATGTGTGAGTGTTTAGAACAATCTCACAGAACTAAAACACTGCATAGTTTTTGTAGAATTCACTTTGCAACCTATAATGACAAGCAGCTATACTATCAACAAACATAATGCAACTTTTAAGGCACATTTCATAAGATTTTTTTTTTGTAAAACAAATTTTCAATGGTCAACCACAATTTAAATTGTCCAATCAGATCTTTTTCTCCAGCATATCACATGATACAAAGCAACCAATAGTATAACAGAATGGCTACTTGAACAACATGAATATCCTATCAGATCATTCCATTTTTAAACAGAATACAGATATCACAGATCTTTTAATAGCTTAAGTTCACTGTGTAAATATTGTCAATGTAGCAATAGTCAGATAGTGTTCACTGCTTTGTTCACTTTCTTAGACGTTGTTGGCTAGTAATTTCTATACATAGTACAACAAAAGCATTGTTGCAGCTATATTCGTCCATGTCCATAAGTTTGCCTTTCATTAACGAGCTTCCGAACCCGCTAGCGTATCTAGAATGCGAGCTCCATCCACGGCACGACTTCTCTTCCATTCTGTTTCCTTTTCTATCAGATCCGTGCCATAAAACTTTCATTGGCCTAAAAATATACATTAAGTAAGTACTTTACCATTAATAGTCACTATAATTTGTATCGGGGTTTTAAGTCGTATAAACAGCCAAGGTCATGTGACTCTTTCAGCTATTACTAAGTGGGAAAACAACAGGTGCCCGTTCTAGAATTATTTTGGGCACAGGTAGGTATTGAGACGTATGCACTTATTAATGTTTTGTCCCTAGGGGGGTACACCGGATATTAGACAAAAGGCGATTCCTGACATGTGGAAAATTAGACCCCAAACAAAAACAAACTGCCTAATCTCGCAATTAATCCTTGGGTCAAAATGTTAATGCATTATCCTACATGAGACGGGTAGTAAAATGTAATTCCTCCTCTTGTATGCAAGAGTGAATAAGTTGCTACAGGGAACAACTCATACATACAACAATGCCTCTCCACACAGACCTTCAGGAAAACAACAATTCCATAAAACATCAGGCATTTGAGGAGGTGCAATGGTAAACATGCAAGGGAACAGGGGCGCAAGGAATGGTCTGGCAGACCATAGGAAAGAATGCTCGTCATTAACAAGCACGATTGTTACATAATGTAGATCAAATATTTGATTGTTAATTAACTGTAATTAAAACAGCCACTCACCATTTTGGATCCTCTTTCACATTTTGTCCTTCAAAGGAATAAATCGTTGCGCCATGATTGAATGGACCTCCGGCGCCGTTTACCAACTCATTCCAGGAGTTAAACAAGATCTCATTCTGCAATTAGATAAATAAAATGGACTTTATTTAGTTTAAAGGGTATAATTATGGTCTTGCATTTTTGTTAATAAACACTTAGTTGTACACATGAGATCAAATTGGTGGTAAAAACCTAAAGACAGATGTTGGATGAATTGATCACATGAGAATTTGTAGAAAAATGCCTTTCTTTAACAGAGATTGTCAACTAGATGACATTGAAAAATAAGTTTTGGGATGTAGACCTTGGGCTACTTACATCACTGCTTCGAGAGATGCACAATGAGTGTGACTTCAATTCCACTTCAGCTGTAGTTTTTTTGACGCACAATCTCGAGAAAATACGAAGCTTTTAATGTTAATGTTTATTTTTTTTTGCTAATTAAAAATCTTTTTGTTTCTGATGATGGGATGTATGTGACCTTACCTTTGAATTCACGATCGGAACATTTCTATCAATTGGATAATAAACGAGGGAATCCAGATTCTGATCCGATGACGACAGGAAAGCACGGAACGTTCCATTCATTCCGTTTTGTCTTGCTTCACGATGACACAGATAATCCGCTCCTCTTATACCACGAAGTCTTCCGTTATGTGGTGAATTCAAGGCAATCATGTGTAACTGGAAGAGGAAAAGGTCAAAGATCAAATGTCAAGGTCAGGGAATCGTACCAACACATGGGAACCAGTCACTTATATTGGTTCAATACTATTTTATCTCAATATGGTATAAGATGGTGTTTACAATAAATGTGTACTCACCCATGGATTAGGTAGAAAGAGGTTTTCTTTTCTTACAAAGATAAGCAATACCATATATTTTTAAAGTAATACTGTTAAAATCTAACAGCATTTCATGACTTCAGGTACGTTTAATAAAAATTAAAAAAAAGCATATTTTGCCATTTTAACAAGAAACTACTGTCTCGGTCCGAGAAACTACTGAGAAATTTGATCTCGGAGATTCTTAGAGTTAAGTAAAAGTAATGAAATATTACCCTAGGTCGATTCAGTATTACGCCTTCATTCGGAACGTTTATGGTAGGAGCAGTGGAAGTAGGCTGAAAGATTCAAATAATTAGAATGTACAATATATATATAGCAGAGAGTCTAACCGCATCTATGAGCAAGGCCAGATTTTTTTTTTAATTCTTGGATTTCAGAAATTCTATAAAAAAAAGGTATGATTAGTGGACAGAAATGTAAATAAACCTTTAAAATCTTGAAGTCAATAAAAATATATATAAAATACACATTTTCAGTCATTTTATTTAATCTCAGTGGCATTTCCCTAATCCAAGAAATAAAAAAGTCTGGCCTAAGATGGGGAAAAAACCAGGGTAGATTGGACTGTATGTACGATTTAAATTCTATGCATATATTCAATAAATACCAACTAGTCCAACTAACGTCAATTAACTCTTGTTTTAACACTACTTGAGTTTGTGTTAACGATTATTAACATTGACAATTATTGAAGTTAAAGATCTTGAAATACAAACTATTTTCATACGTAATAGCACATGTTTCGTGGTAATTTAGTAAACACCAATCAAAGTCTATTAAATGATGTTTCAATTAACAACCATAATAATATTGCTAGTAAAAATAACCATCTTAATAATGGACTTAAAACAAACAATACATGGAACAGAGGAAATACAGCCTAGTTTGGAGCACAGGAGATTGTCACGAGTTCTCTCCCTTTATCCCTTCTAGAGCTCTATAGAAGGGATAAAGGGAGAGAACTCATGACAATCTCCTGAGGTATGGAGGTATAAACATTTAGCCAATAATCTTACAAATTAAATTGATATTAAGGACATGTTATTGGGAGATTAATAAATCAACTTAGGAATTAAGTAAGAATTTAACAAAACAAACATAAAGACAAACAAATAATAAACAGAAAATACTAATTAGAATGTGTTCGTTAAAAATGCTAATTGCAGTTTACATGAGTTTGTTAAAGCACTAAATAAATAAGTAAAGAAAACCAACGCCCATCAATTAAATTTCAACTAAATTGGTCTAAGATTTAGTAATTGGTCTAAGATTTAGTAATTGGTCTAAGATTTAGTAATAAAGCAGTAATGTGGATTATGTTACGCAGAAGGCAAGTATGAAACTATAACTGAACAATCTGTAAGTTAAAAAATCCTACTGAGACCTTCACTATTGTGTTACAAAATGATCTTCCTTTAGAAGTGGTGATGCAAAACATTATGACACAGCATGACATTATGAAAGCGTTACATGACACTAAATCCTGACCCGACATCATCACATGACTTAGCGACACAAAAATTGCAACTGGCAACATTACCAAGATAATGTCACCGATCCCATAGCAATGACGCATCTTTTAGTTAGATGTTGTGTTAAGTAAACTATGGTAACGTTTGTGTCCCAATGTCCAACACTGCATCACATGACATAGTCAACAGGCAACGTGACATGCAATAAGCTCAATAGAACTCAATAGTAAGTAAATTATCGAGATGCAAAGCTGAAATAATCTGAAATATTGCTTAGCTGAACCACTTAAAGTTTGATCCCCTCTTTAAATCTACTCATGAGGCCAAAATTAAACAATGGTATATTTGGCAGGACCCTATCAAGTACATTTTTGGAGGATAGGTTCAGACAGGTATATGATATTTATTGACCATTTTTTATGGTTAATCAAGTTTCAAATATTAATATACAACTGTAAAAAAAAAATTCCCAGCTCAGACACTTCAAAATTCAATAGATTTATGCCAAACCAACAAAGTTTTAACTATGGCCTAGCATGGTAAATCAGTGTGATTACATATTAAAACTTATTTAAAACCCAAGTTTTTAGTTATAAAGAAATGTAATCCCCTTTAATTTTCATGAAATGAAATATTAACAATTTAATATCGTAAAATAAACATGCATATTATTAAGTACTTCTTCCTCTAAGGTAAGTGTCCTAGAAATGAAATGCAAAAACAAAGCCAAAAGCCAGGTATCTGATAGTTTGTAACAAATGTAACGTTTTCCATGTCAAGTCAATGTTGATTGTCTTTGCACCAATTGTATCAAAATTGTTCAAAGCTTATATGATTCACGCTCGAGGTACGCTTCCTAGGTACACCAGTACTGGTATCTTACGTGAAGGTATGACAGCCACCACAGCATGGTTCGACCATACTATCTCCACCTTAAACTGCTGACAGCCCATGACAATCACAACATATCGGCCATTTCTGGACCTTTCGGAAATAGACTTGGAAGGTATGAGGTATGAATAAAGCTAACATCTCGGTACTAGATTTCCTACACTGTTAACTATACGACATCTGACCAAGGAACCACAATGCAACATTATCTAAATGTTTTATCTGCCTCGTATTTATAAAGTAAGATCTCTGTCATAGTTTCCACGGGGGACTACATACTCTCACTTCAGCAGCCATTTTGGAACTAATTCCCCCCCACATTACTTCAGAGATTTATTTAAAAGAAGCCGAGGTGATCTGATTGAGTCTATGACCCTTCATGCAAGTGCTCCCTTTCCTGACTTCCTTGTATCTATCATTAAACAGTAATCGCTCAACAACAAGAGACAGATGCCAAAGCTCATCTGAATAAATATTGCACATAAAGGGGGACAACTCAAGCAAAATTCATTACAGAGTTATCCCTCCTTTCCGACATTCTTCTTTAGCGCAGATTGAGATATGTGGCAAACAGGAAGGCTCTGGGTCTTAAAGTTATCAAATTGTGTAGACTTTACGGAAAGTTTTTTACCAAAATTTTCAATTTTCTAAGATCAAAAAGGGGGCACAATTCAAGCAAAACCAATCACCGAGTTAACCTTCTTGTCCAACATACTCAACAAATGAAGATAAAGAGGTGTGGCGAGTAAAAGGAACTAGATACAAAAAGAAACATAATGAAGCATACCTTAACTTTTAGGTTAACCAAAGCGACGCTTACGCCAACACAATGACAATCAAATAATGACACAAACTTATCATTTTTTCAAAAAAATCAGAATGCATGAAAAATGATGATGGATTTTCAATTTCGATTTCAACGATAATGAAAGTATGTTTCATGTCATACATTGGGTACATATTATCAGATACTAAGTTTTAAAGCAACATAAAAATCATACGAACAAAAAAAAACGAAACCAAAATATTGAAACCGTTGTTAATGATAAATATGAAATAAATGTAATATAGGTTAGACTATGGAAAGTGGACAGAGGAAATATTTCTGGGAGTGGGGTTGTTGAAAAAAGTGAAATGTAGCATAAATATCGCCAGCCCCAAACACGTTTAACTTCCGCTCGGAATGTAACATGTAAAAAAAAGGTGTAATATGTAAAAAAGGTGTTTGAAAAAAGCAAAAGTAATAAAAGAACATGAAATTAAAAGAAACATGTGTTGGAACATGGAACATGTATCTAATTACCGGATTCTTTGGTATCGCTGCACTATCCTGAAAATATGCAAATTAGTCAAGTCATGTGATACACGTATATGCAAATTACGATAAAGCAGAATATATACGCTGATGTTACATGAAGCATAATGTGTTGTTAAAGCTTCGAACATTCTATAAACTGCGATTGAATATTACGGCACGTTAAAAGTCCATTCTTTAAGAACAATTTGACAGTGAATAGAATTTAGTATCGTAAAAGCAAATCTTGAACACATAACTTGGTTTCCAGAGAATGAGAGCAGACATGGAAGCAAAATTAGTGCATATATCAAGCATTCATATTGAAATCAAACCCTCTTAAAGTCATTTAAGCTTAGAAAAACCATAAAAATCGACCCAAAATATGACATAAAATCTTGCTCATTCATTAAACTGTGAAAAATTGTAATATATAAATCCTACACATAAACATTGAGATTTTTGTTGGCCATTTTGGTTTCCATGGCAACCAGATACAGCGGGCATCACTTTATATTATATGCAGGTTAGATTAATAATTGATTATTGACAACAGACAATTTTTATATAATAATATACTGGACAAAAGTGCTAACCCACCAGACGTATTTCAAATTGTTTCTAAAAACCCACAGGAAACATCTTCGGTAGATTTTGATCGCAGTTAGCTATAAACACTTAAGTTTCAAATGATTGGAACTATGGAAAAAAAATTGATGTGAATCTGTCAAAGGCATGTTCATCACTTTCAGATCACTTTGTCAAACTGAAGCGAAGATTCTCAAAATACTACATGGCGGTTTAGCTTATTTGACCAGTATATTACATTCAGTCCCCACCATACAAATTAATATCCAATACTGAAACACACTCCAAAACCTCAGCATTTGAGCAATTTAACATGTACCATTTCCCGAGTGTGTCATTCTATCAAACAATACAATATTACAGTAACGAAATTTAATATTTTCCCCCGTGACATTAGCAACAGGCAAATACAGGCAAATTCAGTGGATATTTGATAAGAAATAGATGATAGTAAAAAGTGCAGTGTGAATTACCCGTTGTTTGAAAGGTAGGACATAGTTCTGCAAAGATTTTAACGACACATGAATATAACAAACAACAGGAATGCAAGTTGACTCAGCCGCTCGTCTGCGGGTTATAATGTTTCTGATAAACGCAACATTTAACGTCTTAGGTGATGAGGTTGCCAACGACGACAATCAAGCTTTGACAAGAGCTCGACGCTTTTTTCAAAACCGACGAGCTAAAATCAATACAAATCACATTCATGGATCAGCAGAAAACTGCCGTAACTGCTTGGCAACCAAACACGAGCTTCTCTAGTTTGGTGCCAAACCAACATGTAGTCATGGTAACCATTTCAGGAAATGAAACTGAAGTTCAAGGCATAAATCTGTTCATATAATAGTTGTCACATGAAACAGACTTTGCCCTACTTTTTCAGAGCGCAAGCCCATTTCAGAGCGTAAGTTATTCGGTAAAACCACTGGCCCAAAACAGTTTTATATATACTGGTATATAAAATTATTTTGCAACGGTCATAAAGTCACAAGCATGTATCTAAACAATGTGTTAATATCACAGATGGAATTCTACAACAACTAAGCACTTGATCCTTCGAGCCAGCACCCTTTAGGCTAGATGTTACTTTGAAGACTGTAAACCCTTATTTTCATACTTATCTTCATGAGATGATATTTTTACGCATAACAGAATTGTATGAACTTTGAATTTATTCCTGACTGGTCAATTTGATTTAAGAACTATCGTGTTAACGTTAGTATGTGAAGTTAATCAGTATCTGGCTAAACGCCAAGAGATTGTCATGAGTTCTGTCCCTTTATCCCTTCTAGAGTTCTGTCCCTTTATCCCTTCTATAGTATATAATAAAGGGAGAGAATTCACGAAGGGAAAAAGGGAGAGAACTCAAGAAGTGGTAAAGGGAAAGAACTCATGACAATCTCCTGTGAGCTAAACTTCACTTTACATGAGAGGGTTACAGTGATTTGATTCATGCAGAAGTAAATTCATTAATCATATCTACAGCTAATTAAAGGAATGAAGAAGTTAAAGTAAGACACTAATTAACATACATTTATAATTAAGGACATGATTAACAATTAGCAATCAGGTTAAGTTTACAGACAGAAAGCCAAATTGTTACAAATCTCATCAATATATTTCAGGTATGGGCGCTGTATCAGTTTTATTGTACTAGGGCTTTTAGTCATATAAACAGCAAGGTTAATTTCATGACATTTCCAGCTGTCAGGGTGGTGGAAGACCATGTACAGCTGTCAGGGTGGTGGAAGACCATGTACAGCTGTCAGGGTGGTGGAAGACCAAGTACCAGCTGTCAGGGTGGTGGAAGACCAAGTACAGCTGTCAGGGTGGTGGAAGACCATGTACAGCTGTCAGGGTGGTGGAAGACCATGTACAGCTGTCAGGGTGGTGGAAGACCATGTACAGCTGTCAGGGTGGTGGAAGACCAAGTACAGCTGTCAGGGTGGTGGAAGACCAAGTACCAGCTGTCAGGGTGGTGGAAGACCAAGTACAGCTGTCAGGGTGGTGGAAGACAAAGTACAGCTGTCAGGGTGGTGGAAGACCAAGTACAGCTGTCAGGGTGGTGGAAGACCAAGTACAGCTGTCAGGGTGGTGGAAGACAAAGTACAAGGACATTTGAAATAATTTGAATGGAAAACAAGAAAAGATAATTCACAAGTGGGTTTTATGGTGTGTGTATCATAGAAGGTAATCTGTCTTACATGCGAGTGGAGTCCAGTTTACAGAAACTTTAAAGACCTCAGTGACCTTGACCTTCAAAATGTTAGGGACCAATTAAAGTTAAGGGCAACAACAACATGCATTATTGTTATCTTTTAACCCATAAAAGAATGGTATTTGTTTTCTTCATTGTAGGGTTGCAAAATGTCTTCAAAACCAAAAATATGCCCAAGCATTGTTTATGTACAAGCAGTAACTAAGACAGCTTTAGAATATAGCTGGAATATTTACAGGAGGGATTTCTTTCTACCTTAACAAAGAATCAATATGAGGGGGTTTGTGCAAGGAAAGGGGTTTGTCCTACACTCATATAACACACACAAACACTAGCAGTATTCTGGGAGATCAAAACAAGAAAGCGTTTTTTATTTCTTACTAGGAGCAAAAATATCTACCATGTATATCAAACATTTAATTTCTATTTCCAAACCTACAATTTAAAACTGGTACTAAACGAATACACTGGTAGTCATGACAACCGTTCAAAACAAAATGCCACGACAATGATAAACTAGACCTGCCCTAAGGGTTCTTGGTATCTTATACTAGCCTATGGTACACACGGTGATATATTTCATATCATCTCGTTGCTCAAGAACTCACTCTTGCATCTGATTGGTCGGTTCTTATATCAAATGAGATTCATGGGAAAAAAGATTTATATCAAGTCAAAGGTAAGGTAATTAACCCCACAAAAACTGGTAATAAAACTATGTACACTTCATGTTGACAGAGGCATGCATCTACTTTCATTATTTATAGTCCGATTTTATTATCTTGTCAGGAAGCCAGCCAATGAAAATATGTTTTAGAAAATATTGACCAATAGAAGAAGTGTACACAAGAAAGGCATTCTCAACCAATTTTAAATTTTAGCTTTTACTGACAAGAGTATGAAAATTCAAACTCTAGATATTTAGAGAATTTTCATGAAAAGTTAAAAAAGTTTTTTTGAATGTACTCAAATAACAAAAGAAGTTAAATT
Source organism: Mactromeris polynyma (assembly GCA_032209605.1). Taxonomy (NCBI): domain Eukaryota; kingdom Metazoa; phylum Mollusca; class Bivalvia; order Venerida; family Mactridae; genus Mactromeris; species Mactromeris polynyma. The sequence goes on from JASFXZ010000041.1 coordinate 897,976, forward strand.
ACCGTAACTTTGACACCAGATATCTTCAAAATATGCCTCAGAATTAAACTTTTGTGAGGGATTAATTCAAATATTCATTCCAACACACTTAGTGGATATCACTTTTCCGAGGTTAATAAATCTTGATATTGACCTCACTCACATGCAATTATTACATATATCACACACAGATATTCAACAAAAGTGAGTTCCTGCTGTATTAATGAATAATAAAATATACAAGCAGACGACATTTACCTGTGGTGTCTCCGGAAGCAATTCTATTAAATCTGTGCCAAGCTGCAAAGCAAGATACATGGCATAGTGAAAATTATGATGACTAATACCGATCTTAACATCTGCAGAATTATATGAGGGATGCCGTGACAAAACCTGTTTTAGTGAAGTTGGTTATGATGTCGAGTATATACCATTTAGTTTTGACGTAACAAACATTGCGGTTTGTCCGAAGATGTTTTGTAGTCTTACCCGTGATTTATAGAATTAAACGAACGATGAAATATCTATAAGTATAGCAAAATATAACAAAATTTGTTGAGCAGAAGATTGTTTAAGAATTATGTACCTTCTGACACAATGTCATCATTTTGTATCTTACTTTTGCATCTTGTTCTTAATATTGGAATTGCTATAGAAACAAAAGTGAACGTCTGATTTTCAAACTTTTGGTATTTAATGAAAATTGAAAAATATATCTGTTAGACAATGTAAAAACCTGTAAATGGACTTTTTGGTCGCTAGGTTACGTCACGGCACAGCGCGTAATTCAAGTAAATACATTTGAGGTTACGTCACGGCACAGCGCGTAATCCAAGTAAATACATTTGAGGTTACGTCACGGCACAGCGCATAATTCAAGTAAATACATTTGAGGTTATGTCACGGCACAGCGCGTAATTCAAGTAAATACATTTGAGGTTATGTCACGGCACAGCGCGTAATTCAAGTAAATACATTTGAGGTTACGTCACGGCACAGCGCATAATTCAAGTAAATACATTTGAGGTTACGTCACGGCACAGCGCGTAATTCAAGTAAATACATTTGAGGTTACGTCACGGCACAGCGCGTAATCCAAGTAAATACATTTGAGGTTATGTCACGGCACAGCGCGTAATTCAAGTAAATACATTTGAGGTTATGTCACGGCACAGCGCGTAATTCAAGTAAATACATTTGAGGTTATGTCACGGCACAGCGCGTAATTCAAGTAAATACATTTGAGGTTACGTCACGGCACAGCGCGTAATTCAAGTAAATACATTTGAGGTTATGTCACGGCACAGCGCGTAATTCAAGTAAATACATTTGAGGTTACGTCACGGCACAGCGCGTAATTCAAGTAAATACATTTGAGGTTATGTCACGGCACAGCGCGTAATTCAAGTAAATACATTTGAGGTTACGTCACGGCACAGCGCGTAATTCAAGTAAATACATTTGAGGTTACGTCACGGCACAGCGCGTAATTCAAGTAAATACATTTGAGGTTACGTCACGGCACAGCGCGTAATCCAAGTAAATACATTTGAGGTTACGTCATGGCACAGCGCGTAATCCAAGTAAATACATTTGAGGTTACGTCACGGCACAGCGCGTAATCCAAGTAAATACATTTGAGGTTACGTCACGACACAGCGCGTAATCCAAGTAAATACATTTGAGGTTACGTCACGGCACAGCGCGTAATCCAAGTAAATACATTTGAGGTTACGTCACGACACAGCGCGTAATCCAAGTAAATACATTTGAGGTTACGTCACGACACAGCGCGTAATCCAAGTAAATACATTTGAGGTTACGTCACGACACAGCGCGTAATCCAAGTAAATACATTTGAGGTTACGTCACGGCACAGCGCGTAATCCAAGTAAATACATTTGAGGTTACGTCACGGCACAGCGCGTAATCCAAGTAAATACATTTGAGGTTACGTCACGACACAGCGCGTAATCCAAGTAAATACATTTGAGGTTACGTCACGGCACAGCGCGTAATCCAAGTAAATACATTTGAGGTTACGTCACGACACAGCGCGTAATCCAAGTAAATACATTTGAGGTTACGTCACGACACAGCGCGTAATCCAAGTAAATACATTTGAGGTTACGTCACGACACAGCGCGTAATCCAAGTAAATACATTTGAGGTTACGTCACGACACAGCGCGTAATCCAAGTAAATACATTTGAGGTTACGTCACGGCACAGCGCGTAATCCAAGTAAATACATTTGAGGTTACGTCACGACACAGCGCGTAATTCAAGTAAATACATTTGAGGTTACGTCACGGCACAGCGCGTAATTCAAGTAAATACATTTGAGGTTACGTCACGGCACAGCGCGTAATTCAAGTAAATACATTTGAGGTTACGTCACGGCACAGCGCGTAATTCAAGTAAATACATTTGAGGTTATGTCACGGCACAGCGTGTAATTCAAGTAAATACATTTGAGGTTATGTCACGGCACAGCGCGTAATCCAAGTAAATACATTTGAGGTTACGTCACGGCACAGCGCGTAACTCAAGTAAATACATTTGAGGTTATGTCACGTCACAGCGCGTAATTCAAGTAAATACATTTGAGGTTACGTCACGGCACAGCGCGTAATTCAAGTAAATACATTTGAGGTTACGTCACGGCACAGCGCGTAATTCAAGTAAATACATTTGAGGTTACGTCACGGCACAGCGCGTAATTCAAGTAAATACATTTGAGGTTACGTCAAGGCACAGCGCGTAATTCAAGTAAATACATTTGAGGTTACGTCACGGCACAGCGCGTAATTCAAGTAAATACATTTGAGGTTACGTCACGGCACAGCGCGTAATTCAAGTAAATACATTTGAGGTTACGTCACGGCACAGCGCGTAATTCAAGTAAATACATTTGAGGTTACGTCACGGCACAGCGCGTAATTCAAGTAAATACATTTGAGGTTACGTCACGGCACAGCGCGTAATTCAAGTAAATACATTTGAGGTTACGTCACGGCACAGCGCGTAATTCAAGTAAATACATTTGAGGTTACGTCACGGCACAGCGCGTAATTCAAGTAAATACATTTGAGGTTACGTCACGGCACAGCGCGTAACTCAAGTAAATACATTTGAGGTTATGTCACGGCACAGCGCGTAACTCAAGTAAATACATTTGAGGTTACGTCACGGCACAGCGCGTAACTCAAGTAAATACATTTGAGGTTATGTCACGGCACAGCGCGTAACTCAAGTAAATACATTTGAGGTTACGTCACGGCACAGCGTGTAATTCAAGTAAATACATTTGAGGTTATGTCACGGCACAGCGTGTAATTCAAGTAAATACATTTGAGGTTATGTCACGGCACAGCGCGTAATTCAAGTAAATACATTTGAGGTTACGTCACGGCACAGCGTGTAATTCAAGTAAATACATTTGAGGTTATGTCACGGCACAGCGTGTAATTCAAGTAAATACATTTGAGGTTATGTCACGGCACAGCGCATAATTCAAGTAAATACATTTGAGGTTACGTCACGGCACAGCGCGTAATTCAAGTAAATACATTTGAGGTTATGTCACGGCACAGCGCATAATTCAAGTAAATACATTTGAGGTTATGTCACGGCACAGCGCGTAATTCAAGTAAATACATTTGAGGTTATGTCACGGCACAGCGCGTAATCCAAGTAAATACATTTGAGGTTATGTCACGGCACAGCGTGTAATTCAAGTAAATACATTTGAGGTTATGTCACGGCACAGCGCGTAATTCAAGTAAATACATTTGAGGTTATGTCACGGCACAGCGCGTAATTCAAGTAAATACATTTGAGGTTATGTCACGGCACAGCGTGTAATTCAAGTAAATACATTTGAGGTTATGTCACGGCACAGCGCGTAATTCAAGTAAATACATTTGAGGTTACGTCACGGCACAGCGCGTAATTCAAGTAAATACATTTGAGGTTATGTCACGGCACAGCGCGTAATTCAAGTAAATACATTTGAGGTTATGTCATGGCACAGCGCGTAATTCAAGTAAATACATTTGAGGTTATGTCACGGCACAGCGCGTAATTCAAGTAAATACATTTGAGGTTATGTCACGGCACAGCGCGTAATTCAAGTAAATACATTTGAGGTTACGTCACGGCACAGCGCGTAATTCAAGTAAATACATTTGAGGTTATGTCACGGCACAGCGCGTAATTCAAGTAAATACATTTGATCAATGATTTCTGTACACAAATAAGCTATTTGACTGGTAAGCTACATCAATGATATATCCAAAATTTGATAAGCATTATAGGTGGTGTCAAGTGTGTCCTTTTTTCTGGGGTTAATACGAACATAATGGACGTCACTGACAGATGTATGGAATATATATCATATCACCAGAACTGCAAAATGTGGATAACAAAAGCATATACCTACAATGTTGCTATGGCTAATGAGTAGATGAACTTCATTGAGTTTAATTGAAGGGGACAAAATTCAAAATTGAGTGCTGCTGTAGGATTTCCAACCCCTTCTGTACATGATGTCATTTCAAAAAAACGCAACATGTGATGTCACTATGTGCAAGCAGGAAACAATATTTACTCCATATAGTCACTTCGTTTTCATATTGTCAAATTAGCCTACCAATTTCTTGCGGTACTTACTTTTATGGGTCTCCAGCCCTGGGCGATACGAAGGTAGAGAGATTCCGTGTTTGTCACAAAACCCAGCGTTCCAATAGGGATTGTTCTTGCCATACTCTGTAACTCAGACTCGTCTTTGAACTGGACTGGTGCCTATAGAAATACAAATGTCATATAGAACTGGACTGGTGCCTATAGAAATACAAATGTCATATAGAACTGGACTGGTGCCTATAGAAATACAAATGTCATATAGAACTGGACTGGTGCCTATAGAAATACAAATGTCATATAGAACTGGACTGGTGCCTATAGAAATACAAATGTCATATAGAACTGGACTGGTGCCTATAGAAATACAAATGTCATATAGAACTGGACTGGTGCCTATAGAAATACAAATGTCATATAGAACTGGACTGGTGCCTATAGAAATACAAATGTCATATAGAACTGGACTGGTGCCTATAGAAATACAAATGTCATATAGAACTGGACTGGTGCCTATAGAAATACAAATGTCATATAGAACTGAAAAATTGTTGAAAAACTGTGTTAAACAGTATGAAAATAAAACAAATAACAACATATGAAAACAAGAGACCCTGTTGAAGAGGGCCTGATGCTTTACTGGCTATATTGTGCATATGGATGTCAGAAATTTTAAGGAAGGTTCATGAAAGGATGCAACAGAGCAAGTTTGATGCAAATCTAATCATTGGTTCATGAGAAGAAGTCGTTTAAAGGTTGTTCTATTTTTAGCTCTGGCCGCCATATTGTGCAATCAACCGGAATGGTTTGAACGATCTTGAGACTCGGTCATGCCAGGATGCTAAAGAGCAAGTTTGACACAGATCTGTTGAATTTAACTTAGCGGGCTTCTACAAAATGCATCAAGGAAGATGTACTTGTAAGTGTGACACATACCCCACCCCCTGAACTTCCGTCCCCTTGTCCTGTTCGGCCTTGCGGTCCTGGTGGTCCAGGCAAGCCTCTCTCACCACCGCCAACACCAGTTGGACCTGGTGGACCCATAGGTCCACGCTCACCCACACCATCACGACCGGGTAGACCCTTACTGCCAGGGTAGCCTGGGGGTCCTCGTGGGCCCTGAAATAGATGTATTTAAAATTGCATTATAATAGTAGATCCTAAGTCTTTCATTCAAACTGGAATTCAGAACTGTCCCCTAACTCCAAGCAGAAAGTGCAAACAAGAAATTAGGGCTCTGAATAACTGTGGGCATGAACATATTTCTTCACCGGAATCTGGTTGTTGCAACATAACTTAAATCATACAGAAAGATATACGAAGAGCCAACAAGCAATTGAGCATTTTGAAAAAACTTCGCAACATTATGACACAATGACCTGAAACGATGAAAGTACATAGATAGATTTGTAATGACTTTTTCCGCTAATTCGATTCAGTTGCCTAGGTGATTTGATAGCTTTAGACACTCGATACTTCACAAACCCCTAGGGGCCTTATTCACAAACATTTTAAGACAGAAACATTTGCAAAAATTATATTAAGCAGCTTTTCGTTTTCATTAAATCTAAACAAATGAGATTTTGCCTGAATAATTGTTGTTACCCATTGTACACTCTTGCAAAGTCTCATAAAATCTATACTCATATAAAACCCCACAGTTAGGCTTCCTTCAAGGACTTACGTAGAGATACAAGAAAAGGACACGATATCCTTTCATGACTTTATTTTACTATAGATAGTACGATATAGATCATTACTTTTTCATTTAAAATTACTTTCAAAATGCAATAAAATGACGCTCAACAAATATTTCACAGGACTAAAACTGTGCGTTTTTGGACTATAGTTATGTGGCAATTTGAGAGGCATACATCAGTGGTTCCCGTTTTCAAAACACAAAAAAGACTGAAAGCCGGGAACCAGCTAAAAAAACTTCCACAGAAGTTCTCACAACGAAGTCATCCCAAAATTCACCCAATGAAGTACTACGAGTATCATAAATGATTCAAGACAACGAAATGTTGAACAATTGACGTGCTAAAGTGGTTTGTGAACTAATAAGCTGTTTTCATCAAGTTCAAAGGGTTTAATTAAATGTACTGAATCTATATTGATATAACATTGTGGGAGCAAAAAGAACATTTAACAATTTAAAAACTGAGTGTCAGTCTTATTATGTTAGTGAATAAGGACCCAACAAATATTAAACATACTACAAATGGTAAGAAAGTCAAACTACGCTACCTGTTCACCCTGAGGTCCTGATGGACCCGTAAGTTCCAATTTATTTTCCTCCGTTAGTTCTATTCTAGCAGAAGAGGAACCAGGCAGACCCGGGGGCCCACGCTCCCCTCTCTCTCCCTTACCTCCCTGAAAATCAATAAAATATCTCAATACATATGAGTGTAGCCATGACAAAACCTGTATTAGTGACATTGGTTATGACGTTAAGTATTTTACAAACTAAGTTTTGATGTCACAAACTAAGCGCTTTGTCCGAAGATGTTTTGTTTAAAAAACGTAATGCGGCTTTTATGATATAAGAAACAACAAATCCTTGATGAATAACAACAATACACGTTGTCAACATGTTTCCACAAACACGGTTCATACAGAACTTCCCGAAAAAATTTTTTTATCATTGTTTCTTACTTTTTGTCCTTTTTTCTATTCGCAGCAGAAGAATTCAAGGGCAATTTACCAAACATTTTTTTCAAAATTCAAGAACTTATTAAGGAGTTTTTGTCCACTACAAATCCAAGTAGTTTTCAAGGAGTTGGCATTAAATTCAAGGACTTTGCGAACCTTGACAAACACGAAAGAATATACTTACATCTCTTCCTGTGTCGCCCTGGAAACGAAATAGAAATAATCATTAAATCACACGGTAATGTTGCATGGTTATTTCATGAATGACATTATTAATCATAGGAACTCTTCATTTCATTACTGTCTGTTTTCTTTCTTTAAAAAAATGTTGGAGGAGGAATTTTTATTTAATGGAAAGTTAAAATAAACGTCATTAACACGTTACAGAGGCAAACATATTCTTTATTTCTCAAACATATTTTCATAAAATTAATCAATAATGAAATAAATGGTGTAGAGTTTAATCAAGTGTTGAATAAGAATAAACACATAGATGACTGTAACACGCTTTTGATAGTTGGTACTACAAAATGATTCTAGTTCAAATAGATGCATTTTTAATGGCGTTAAATATACTTCGTGTATCAACAAGTAATTTTTCTGTCTACATTTCTAATACCAAAACTCAACTCCATCATTATATAAATACAGTAAAACCTCAATAATGCGACCACCCTTCAGACCCTTGATAATTGGTCTTAATTTCGAGGTTGAATAAAAAGCAAAACGGTGAAAATGGACTTCAAAATTGTATGCATTATTTTGAGGTGGTCGTATTATTGAGGTGATCTTTAAGTGAGGTTTTACTGTATTGCAGATAGTGCACTTCCAAGGGAGACAATCACGTCAATAAGCCAGAAATTTGTCAATAATTTCTAGATATGGAATCAAGCCTAAGAAATCTTTGTAAAATGAATAAAATCAGACAAGTATAGCAGAGGTCAATCAATACTAACCTGATCCCCTTTAGTTCCAGCCCCTCCAGTAGAAATAAGGGCTGGAGCAGGGGTACCTGGTTCACCCTTCCTTCCTGGGACTCCATATCCTCTCTCTCCCTTTCTCCCTGTGAATCCTCGGAAACCTCTAGGTCCCTAAACGATAAAACATCAATCGCAGCAAATTAATACTTGAATACAATATTAAATTCTACCATCACAACAAAATGCAGTGTCAGGAATGAGGTCCGCCACATGCAAATGCTCGCGAATTTTGCGCATTAAAGACATTCGCGAAAAAAGTAGGCCAGGGAAAAGTAGGACATGTAAGATAAGAACGTCACATGACTTTATTTTATTTAACCCAATGATGAACACTAAATTTGCTTTCAATCAACAGGTATTTTCATATTAAAAGGAGTTTTAAAACACACTATAATGACATTTAAAAGACATATCACAAGTATAAAAATGTGCGTTTTTAAATGTACCGAGTACTGATATAAGGTGGACAAGAACTGTCACAGTAATGTAGCTGAATGATATGATTAATGAGAGAAATATAAAACATGCGATAATGTGAAAATAAAAATGCTTACAGGGAAGCCTGGGTATCCAATTTCACCTTGTTTACCAGGAGGACCACGAGGTCCGGGGGGCCCAGAGGCTCCGGATTCACCTGAATCGCCCTGTAAAAATACGACAGAAAAAATGTGAGAACATGCCAAATCAGCAGTTTATACCATTCCATCATGGCAAAATTTCATCAACAACGCATAAACCCTCGTGTATATCAGCATCGTTTGAACAACATTACTTTTTTACAAAGCTACCACAGTAAGCCAAACGTGCCAAGATGGATTATGTTCCTTCTTACCAAAGAGCTGTAATTAAGACCCGCAAAAATGTTCAACTTTAATACTGTATAAAACATACTCGAAAGTTACGATAGTGTTATAATTTCAAACAATTTGAAACAATTTAAAAAACACTTGAAAGTTGTAAAAGTGTTATTATTTCAAACAATTTAAAAAAAACTGAATAATTGTGTCTATAGAACACAATGTCCCCACTTTTGGGCTTTTCCAGCGTTACTGTTTGGAAATCAATCTTTTAAGTTAAAAAAGGGCCATAACTCATCGAAACATTGGTGGATTGTAACCGGCATTGAACTTGATACTGTATTTTTTATCATATGCTTATGTGCCCAGTATGTATTGAATCCATCCAACCTTTTAAGAGTTACTGATGAGAAAATACCTTCATGCACCATTGCAAGAATGATGGCACAATTAATTAGCACATTTACCTTTTCTGCAATAAGAGAAGAAGGCCCTGTTATAACATTGCTAGGGCCAGGTGGTCCTTGGGGTCCAACACCCCCTGTGTCTCCCTTGTCACCCCTGGGGCCCTAAAATAAAGAGAAAAGCCTTAATAATTATGATAGCTATATTTTTATCCAACAGAATACACACAATACTTACATCAAACAATAAGATCCTAAGTACAACACATGATAGTAAATAGATTTAATATTATAGAGATGATAGTAAATAGATTTAATATTATAGAGATGATAGTCAATAGATTTAATATTATAGAGATGATAGTAAATAGATTTAATATTATAGAGATGATAGTAAATAGATTTAATATTATAGAGATGATAGTAAATAGATTTAATATTATAGAGATGATAGTAAATATATTTAATATTATAGAGATGATAGTAAATAGATTTAATATTATAGAGATGATAGTAAATAGATTTAATATTATAGAGGTGATAGTAAATAGATTTAATATTATAGAGATGATAGTAAATAGATTTAATATTATAGAGATGATAGTCAATAGATTTAATATTATAGAGATGATAGTCAATATATTTAATATTATAGAGATGATAGTAAATAGATTTAATATTATAGAGATGATAGTCAATAGATTTAATATTATAGAGATGATAGTAAATAGATTTAATATTATAGAGATGATAGTCAATAGATTTAATATTATAGAGATGATAGTCAATAGATTTAATATTACATGTATAGAGATGATAGTCAATAGATTTAATATTATAGAGATGATAGTAAATAGATTTAATATTATAGAGATGATAGTCAATAGATTTAATATTATAGAGATGATAGTCAATAGATTTAATATTATAGAGATGATAGTAAATAGATTTAATATTATAGAGATGATAGTCAATAGATTTAATATTATAGAGATGATAGTAAATAGATTTAATATTATAGAGATGATAGTCAATAGATTTAATATTATAGAGATGATAGTCAATAGATTTAATATTATAGAGATGATAGTAAATAGATTTAATATTATAGAGATGATAGTCAATAGATTTAATATTATAGAGATGATAGTAAATAGATTTAATATTATAGAGATGATAGTAAATAGATTTAATATTATAGAGATGATAGTAAATAGATTTAATATCATAGAGATGATAGTCAATAGATTTAATATTATAGAGATGATAGTAAATAGATTTAATATTACATGTATAGAGATGATAGTCAATAGATTTAATATTATAGAGATGATAGTAAATAGATTTAATATTATAGAGATGATAGTCAATAGATTTAATATTATAGAGATGATAGTAAATAGATTTAATATTATAGAGATGATAGTAAATAGATTTAATATTATAGAGATGATAGTAAATAGATTTAATATTATAGAGATGAGAGTAAATAGATTTAATATTATAGAGATGATAGTAAATAGATTTAATATTATAGAGATGAGAGTAAATAGATTTAATATTATAGAGATGAGAGTAAATAGATTTAATATTATAGAGATGATAGTAAATAGATTTAATATTATAGAGAAGTTCATATGCACATAGTTCATATTAATTGCGAAAATGAATGACTAAGTCGGTTGGAAAAATATGTATACAGTCAAACTTTGTTCATTCGAATTCATCGGGTCTGCCATTTTATTTTGAATAATTCATGGTTTCAAATAGCCCATTTCAATTCGACGTGTCTAAGAAGATACATCGGGATCTGATATTTGTCAAAGGTTGTCGAATAAAAGAGGTTTGATTGTACTCTTACCATAATGCCAATTGGTCCAGGCTCACCAGCCGGTCCTTGTATACCTTCACGACCCACCGGACCTGAATCCCCAGTCATTCCCATGGGTCCCACAGGTCCAACAGGTCCAGCTTCTCCACTCAACCCCATCTCTCCGGGCTCACCCTTCATTCCAGGAGTACCGGGCACTGTAACTATACCTTCAGCATCGAGCCCGGAGCCATCAAAACCAATGTCGACAGTTGATGAAGATCCATGTGATCCCTGGAGTCCTGGCGGTCCAGGAGGGCCTGGCGGTCCGGGTTGTCCTTCCGGTCCAACGATAGACTGTCCATCACGTCCTGCTGGACCAGGCATACCGTCATTACCTTTACCACCCTGATATATGAAGATATATTATACATATAAATATTACGTGACCGTGGTTACTACGTTGAGAAGTTCCCAATGTGTGTTAATGTCACAAACTAAGCGTTTTCTTGGAAGCGCTTCAGCAGCTTAATAAAAGGTACTGTAAATCTAGAAATGTTCACGACGGCAATCTTTCATAATTTTTCCATCCATAGACTATTTCTTGACTAGAAATGTTTGCGTTTCTAATGACCCTTTGAAAATTGCTTTTATTAAATAGCCAAATATTTTTATTATCATTATTATACAATGGATAAGGAGATTACTTGTTTCTCGGATTCGATGGGTGAAAAGTGGATTCAACTAATTTCTAGCTCACAAAAATAGTTGATTCACCGCTAATCCTTCATACGACGTCTTCAAGTCTCCCTTACGTACGAAGGTAAGTTGAAATCAGATGTGAATTGAACGCATTTGTATGAGCCAACTAGAAGCTAGAAACTTTCGCGATTTAATTGTTAGTTACGATTTCGCGACAACTAAAGTATGCAGAATGACTATCCTTGCAAACTTCACTAACTTAAACTAGAAATCATTTCTAGGTTAACAGTATTATTCAAAAAGTAATTAAAATTTCTGTCCAATTTCATGAATAAATAGCATACTAGGGTGCCCCATCATCATAAGCATGCAAAAACAAAGTTACAATTTCCCACCCGAACTCATTACCGACACTTACCTTCATTCCATGGTTACCGGGGATACCAGATTCACCAGGTGCACCTTGTAGTCCATTCAGACCCGGGGGTCCTCTCTCTCCCGGCCTACCTTGTATTCCTGGCTCGCCACTGTCTCCCTGAAATGTAGCATGGTTCTTCCATCTGAGACAAATTCACAAAATTTCAACCGTCAACTATGTGTAATGTGTTTGTTACCTTGACACAGATTGGTTAACCTTTCGATAAGGGGTAAATTACCTGCCGATTTCAAGTGGATTTTGGTAAATATATATTTTTTCAATTTATTGTCTTTTTTTTCAACTTTTCATAACTTTATTTTTTTTCTGTTCACACAAAGCACATATATAGGAGGAACATAATTGAAATAGTTTCTGGCAAAATTCAAGCTTTTCCCCCAAATTTCAAGTACTTTTTCAGATATTTTACGGTTTTAGCTATTTTTAAGGAGTTTTCAAGACTCACATCAGATTCAAGGCCTTTTCAAGGTCAGTGTCTCAGTGATCATTTCGCAGACGTAATAACACATTGCAGGTTTCACTCTCAATTTATACATCACAACTTCAGACAGATGACCTTACTAGTGCTAATTGGATTCCAATCAGAAATAACTTTTTCCCAAACTTCTCAAGTTTCAGGACAAATAACTATACAAGTTATGCAATAATGTGGACAATAATGACGCACAAAACAACGTTAATCTACAACAACAAACCTACATTTTTTTCAAAACTGAAGAGCTGCAAAAATCAATAAAGCATTGACCTTGACCTTCGACAAAGATCAATCTACGAGAACAACCCTGACAGCTTTACAAAACCGTCAAAGCTTAAAACAAAGAAAAGATAGACCCATCACCTGATCCCCTTTAATGCCCATTTCTCCTGTCAAACCCATAGCACCTTTTTCTCCTCTCACGCCTGGTACTCCTGCAGCACCAGTGAGACCAGTAGGTCCTGGAGATCCAGGGAGTCCCCTCGGACCCTGTGGGCCTTCTGGCCCCTCAATGCCAGCTCCAGAAAGATCGCCATCATCTGAGACCTAAAATAAATTTTAAATTCACTATGAAACTTTATTACCATTATTCTCTGAGATAAAATCTATGCAGTGAAACCTCAATAATAAAACCACCTCGGGTTCCATAGAATGTTGGACTTAGTTGTGAGGTGGTCTGAATATCAAGTTACAATATGGTAGAAAATATAAGAAGCCTAATTCACAAACATTATAAGCCCGACTTCGAATTAAAAATGTTAAATTTCCTTTTTACTCCCATGTTGTTATAACAATATACATTTTAATAAAACTTGGCAACAGTGTACAGAGGGAAACAGAGCAATTATTCAGGCTGAAGTTCATTCATTTAGATTTCATGAAAACACAGACCCAGATCTGCCCCTATTAGGGGTCATGGACAGTATTTTATCACCTCCAATGCTCGATACAGATTGGTTTCAATGACCCGCAACACAGACCCAGATCTGCCCCTATTAGGGGTCATGGACAGTATTTTATCACCTCCAATGCTCGATACAGATTGGTTTCAATGACCCGCAACACAGACCCAGATCTGACCCTATTAGGGGTCATAGACAGTATGTTCTCACCTCTATCGCATGACCTACGGGTCCTGGTGGACCAGGGGGTCCAGGTCGTCCATCACGTCCATTGCTCCCTGGCAAGCCGTCCCTTCCTGGCTGACCTTCAAGTCCCTCAGGCCCAGCTGGCCCCTGAAGTCCAGGAAGTCCTTGTCCACCAGCTTCTCCCTATAAAATTGTTCACATAGTTTAAAACTTAACATAAGTAAATAACCCATCTATCAGCATTGTGCAGAATTTATTCATTGTAATAATAATAAGTCACCTGACAGGAAGCCATAGCCATATTATGGTAGTTCTAATAGATTTAAAGATCAACAGAAATAGTCACTTTTAGAAACCCCCTAAAAAAACCAGTGATTCTTTTTGTTGTTCTAATCTCTTCATATACCAGTAGAAAGAGCTAAACCATCATTCTTTATGTTGAGAATCTTCACTACATTACACGTGATCTGATACAATGGAGCATGATTGTGACCAGTTTACAATACTTACCCTTGATCCTTTTGGTCCAGCAGGTCCTGATAGTCCATTCTCTCCAGCTGGTCCAGGCATACCCTGTAATACAGATAATTGCATTAAACAACTACGTCATTTCAAAGGGACCAATTAACAACCTCGTTAGTGATTGCGGTTCATTAAGCCAAGACTAATCAACCCACTAGCAGACAAAAACAGGTTGTTTTAACACAACATGATTTATCCAAACAGTCAATGTACCAGGTATTTAAATTGGATTAAAAAATACTGTCGATTCAAAATCAGATGAGAATATTTGTATTGTGTTCAATATGTCCATTGGTCCATAATTTGCAAAACATGTTTTCATTGGCTGACAGCCTCAAAATTGGTTTACAACCATTCTAAACAGACCATAGATTCCATTTGGTCATAAAACCTGATATACAAGAATAAATGTAAACAAGTTTCAGAGAATAACTTGGAACCAATTAAAAATAAATTAAAAATTAATTAAAAATAAATTACTAACAATAAATAGGTCAAGTATGTATCCAATGAAAAGAGCAGATTTTACAAATACGCAGGGAGGGGGGAAGCAAAACCAGCCTATCTGCATATAAGTAAAGAAACTGATAAGAGTTGTTTCGCTGTCACCAGTAGAATTGTCTTTTATCTCTACTGTTGTTGGTCAACGTGTTACACTGATATTCAAAGCATGCTACAAATTAAGTGATGGGCAACTCTATTAGATTTGACAGTGGATTAATCGACATAATCGGATAAAGCAACCAATGCGATTAATCGACATAATCTGACAATCGTTTATGTCGGAGATTCAGAAGACTTCCTTTCAGCAAGCAAAATACTTTTTGCTTTTACAACATACAAATGAGTCTACATAACTTTATTTTAACTAGTAAACTTTAATAATTGAAAATCAACGTCAATCAAAACTTGAATCTTTTACATTTTACAATTTTCAAGATATTCATATTACAAGTAAAGTTTCAAGTTTTAACTGAATATTTTCTGATTCAACTTGCAAACCATGAAGTGGCTGATGGCAACAGCAAAACTCAAGCAGACAATTAGTTGATTGCCATCAATCGTTGGCCCATAATTACTATAAATATGTTTTTACTATAAGTCCAGACAGTATGGGGAATGTTTGGAAGGTGACCAATCTCTACAGTTTAATATTTCAGGTAAAACCCATTAAAAAGTCCAAGAGGGCCATCATGGCCTGATATCGCTCACCTGAGTACACGGCCAATTTGGCTGTACCAGACTCATGTGCCAATAAAATGGTTGAGGTTTAACTTCTAAACTGATGTTGGCATGATTTTTTTACAGTTTAGCTATGACTACTTTAAAATGCGATCCTGATTTTCAAGGTAGTCATTTGGTCTTGCGTGACATGTTATTCCATCTGTTAAACAATTGTGGCAGGTTATTTCATAACTAGAGACTGCTACAAACCAAATATCAAAGTTGTAGGCTGTATAGTTCTGGACAAGAAGATTTTCAAACATTCACTTTAAAATCTTTTTTTAGCTCCTGTGACCTACTTATTCAGCAGACCAGAATAATATATATAACGTTGTAGAAGGATCAGCTAAGGATCATTCCTGTGAAGTTTGGTCAAAATCTGCACAGTGGTTGAGGATATGTTGTTTATTGAAAATGTTTGTTCACAGCAGACAACTAACAATCCTACCAGCTTACAATGAGCACTTTAGGCTCGAGTGAGCTCAACAAAATCAAACAGATCACATATAACAACATTTAACCGCTTACCCACTTCCTTTATGCATAAATGCAAAAGTATTCATAAATAAAGAATACATATAATATACAGTGTGAAACCTCAATAATAAGACCACTCTTGGGACCCTTGAAAACTGTTCTTAATATTGAGGTCGTCTCAATATGTGAGGTTGAGTATAGCACAACACAGTAAAATGGGTTCTTAATTTTGAGGTGGTCTTATTCTTGAGGTGGTCTTTAGATGAGGTTTTACTGTACATATACTATATATGAGTTAGAAGGGGAGAGAACTTGTGACAATCTGCAGTGCATAATTCAAGATAATTTAACTGTGACTTTTTACTATCTTTCCCGGAAATAAATTTCCCTCAGTTTTGTGTTAAATTGTGATGTAGCTAAAGGAATCTTTTTATTCATGCTACATTACTAAACAAAACATGCTTAGACTCTTAGTTTCTTCATTGTTCACAACTCTAGCAAGACACTACTAACAATATTTCAACAGGATACATTTATACGACTCAAGGGAGGCAACTCTCCAAAACTTGTCTCAGGCAAAACACCACTAGAAAAACTTCCAACATAATACACTCGAAATACAGCCCTGCGTTCATTTACAGCTAACAGTTGCAAATGTTTTGTATTGTATCCCTTGCCCACCGTATCACATTGACTGCACAAGGGAACCAAATTGCAAAACTTGAACCGCTGAAAATACTTTCACTGAACGCAGGGCAGACATTGTCACCAGCATCTAAACCCCACCAGTCCTTTACCGTAAAGACAGACATTTTCGCATGTTTAATGTCTGCTTAAGTCAAAACTTAATTTTACAAGGTACTCCCAAGACAAATATTTGCACCGACCAAAACGATTTTCATTTGAGGCTTTGGAAACCAGTGGAAGTAAGATTATCTATATAATATATTTTAAAGTGGCATATAGGGCTTAGGTGAGTTCAATAACTAGACCACTCCATGAAAAATACATATATACCATAGCCATCCTTAAACAGTATACAGGTAAACAGAACATTTGTGAATACTTACTGCGGGTCCAGTTGGCCCTGACAGACCAGGAACACCGGGGTCACCACGGAGGTCTTCTACATTCCCCTCAAACACACCGGGTCTACCTGGAAAATGATCACAGTATATAAAACTTCAAGATGAATTAAAAACAAAGTCTATGAACAACTAGAAATATGATCTTAGAAAACTACAGACCTGTGAACTATTTTTGAAACTTGACGCAACAATAAATGTGTCATATACAAACTTTGATGTATATTGAATGAAAAGACTTTTAAAGAAACACATTTACCTTGTAATCCTTGTGGTCCCATGGGTCCGGTATCACCCTGTGGACCTCTAGCTCCGGGTTCACCAGAAATTCCTCTCGGCCCAGCAACACCGGGCTCACCTGCTTCCCCTTTTGTACCTGGCAGCCCTTGCTCTCCCGGTTCTCCTTGACCACCGAATCCTCCATCAATATCACCCGATCCTTCAAACAAGTCATCATCGCCGATCAAAGGTATGTTAGTGGGTCGGGCAGGTCCACTAGGACCAGGAGGACCAGGCGGTCCAGGGGGTCCCGCTTGACCAGACTTACCCGGGAGTCCAGGATCGCCCGGCATTCCGGGTATTCCCGATTCGCCTCGTAAGGAATCTCCCTGTAACATATATATATAAATAACAAGATACCGCAAACACTCAAACAATCCAGACACAATCACAATACAGTAAAGTCCCTGAAAATCAGACCCTGTCCGGACATGGTGAAAAGTCAGGTTTCCTGAGTTTCGGTTTTGAGGGAGTTTACTGTATTAACCTTTTTAGTTAGACTGATATGAACATGTAAAAGCAAATGAAACTTATAATTACAAGAGCTTAGACACAAATCCACCCAACTGCATCGGGACATACATTGGTGAACAGCGCTAACGAACCATTACGAGTTCAAATAGATCATTATAAGCTACTGGATATAACTTCACTTATTTACAGACAGTTTAAGACTGAAACTCAGACTTAGACTTTAATAAGATGCCACAAACACTCAAACATTTATTTTACACTGTATTGTCTCCTGACCTACTTTGTGAGATTGCATAGGTAGGTAGGAAAAGGTTTGAATCATCACTAAGTAATTCACTAATAGCTAATCATCTTCTTAGTAACTATAATTTTCTTGATCCATTTTGATTTTTAGTGTGCAGCATTGTGGTAGAGGCAAAGTGACGGCAAGAAAACCTTTTTTTTATCTTTGGCCTAAAAAAGGGCGTAAATTTAAGTAAACAAACCCTTGGTCCTTGCAGTCCTGGTGGACCAGGGACTCCATCTCGGCCATCAGTCCCTGGAAGACCTGGTGTACCAACATCCCCTTTCTGGCCCTTTTCTGTTTCTGGAATTGGTGGGAGTTCTGGACTGATTCCCGGCACCCCTGGTGGTCCTTGTGGACCCATTATAGAAAGACCGGGTGGCCCCTTAAACATTGTAAAGATTAAAGTAAGCATTGAAACTGAAACAAAACGAACCAGCAAAATAATATCATCTCATGAACCTCTTTCCAAATGAGTCAGTAACCTTGACTACTTCAAGCTTTAGGGGTCATCAAGCTTTAGGGGTCAGTAACCTTGACTACTTCAAGCTTTAGGGGTCATCAAGCTTTAGGGGTCAGTAACCTTGACTACTTCAAGCTTTAGGGGTCATCAAAGCACCGAAGAAAACTACAGAAAGATAAATGGGTTATTGCGCGTAACAGTAATAATAATTACCCGTTATAATGTTTATTTCGGTATTTACAAAATGTACTAACAAATTAACAAGACAATAAACAATACCAATGTTTAATTTTCATCATGTTTACATCATTAAAACATATGAATTGATGCATCATATATTATCTGGGTTTCCGTTTTTACGAAACGACTTTGTGTGTTTTTTTGGATAGTTTTCGCAAATCAAGGTTGATGCTTAAAAAAACCAAAAACAGTACTGCCTTGTAGAAAATAATATGTGGGTGTTATAACCACTCTTCATCTATAAATCTAAATCTATAAATATTTATACACACCTGTTCTCCCTTTTGACCTATCCCTCCAGTGGGACCTGCTGGCCCCATAAGACCAGGAAAACCCCTATCACCAAGTGAACCCTTATCACCAGGTAAACCGGACATTCCCTGGGTCCCAGGTAAACCCATTTCACCTCTCTCTCCTTTGTCCCCTAAATCAAATAAAAAACAGCAAAATAACAAAATAGTTCTGTACTGATATATTTTATTCCAATCATAATCAGCTATACATGTATATGACAATCAGTGAAAACCCTGAACAAAAATCATCGGTTCTTTGTTTTAAAATAAGATTCTGTTTCACCTTTTCAACAGTTTGATAGTTATATATAGTGGTCAGTTGAGCTAACCAGTATTCATAGAAATAATTGTCAACCAGTTCTAACTTGCCCTTCTGAGAGAGGTTGACAACTTCTCCACATGAATCAGAGGTAGAGGACAAATGACTGTAGCCAAATGTCGCGGAGGGGCATGACCTGCCCAGCCCTGGAATCAAACCCAGACCTCCTGGGTGCTAGACCAGAGCTCTAATCATGCTTACGAGATGGACAAGCACAGTAGCAACAATAATATTTATCCTTTCTAGAGTTCTCTCCCTTAATCCCTTCTTGAGTTCTCTCACTATATCCATTCAAGAATTCTTTCCCTTTATCCCCCATCAGAGTTCTTTCCCTTTATCATTTCTAGAGTTCTCTCCCTTAATCCCTCCTAGAGTTCTTTCACTATATCCATTCAAGAATTCTTTCCCTTTATCCCCCATCAGAGTTCTTTCCCTTTATCATTTCTATAGTTCTCTCCCTTAATCCCTCCTAGAGTTCTTTCACTATATCCATTCAAGAATTCTTTCCCTTTATCCCCCATCAGAGTTCTTTCCCTTTATCCTTTCTAGAGTTCTCTCCCTTTATCCCGTCTATAGTATATGTACATATAAAAGGGAAAGAACTCCTGACAATGTCCTGACAATAAGACCACCATTGGCTCTGACAGTTATGTACCCTTCAAAGCAATGTAAGAAAAACAAGCTTTTCAAAAATGTAATAAAACAATTTTTACCTTTAGCTCCAAGAATAGGCTCGATACTGGGAGGGGGTCGAAATGGGGGTGGTGGGCATTCACCCTTCTCTCCCTTTATACCCTGATCCCCTTTACCCCCCTTAGGTCCTGGATATGTTGCTGGCGGCTGAAGATTAAATAAAAATGTTTTAAGGGCATAGAGAGAGGTAGGTCAGTATATTTTAATGAAAATTAATTGAAATAAAAAAATAAATAGATTTAACCGATCAACCAGATATGAGTCATGGTCGTGTATACAATGTACCAGTATTACAAGGTGTATTTGACCAGGTGGTTCTGTTTTTATTCTGGAGTATTCCATTATTGCAAGTAATGCAAATTCAGTGAAAGAAAGAATATTTTCATCTGCAAGAATTCCTTACTAAAAAATATGTAAAAATGTTTTCTTGCATAAAATGTTTTCTTGCAACTTTAAAGGGAAGGATAGGGATCCAGGGGTCGAGCATAACTTTTAAGGTATTGTAATAAAAGAGGCCAGATTTCCCACTTACGTCTTCACCGGAACCGTCTAGGTCAAGCAGTGGTCCAGCACCATCACCATCACCATCACCATCACCGGAACTATCACCTGACACCATTATCACCTCCTGTTTATCATATATGTTCATAATTAAATCATTTGTGAAGTCAGACACGGGTACTACACTGACTATAGAGTTCTTTTTATAGACAGTGTATTTCCCTATGACTGTCAGTTTATCACCAGATTTGTAAGACAATATCAGTTAAACATTTGATTTTGTTCCTATTTAAACAAGATCTGATTTTTCGGCACAGCCGTACCAACATGGTTTTGCTATTGGCATATCAGTTTTGGGTACACCAATCAAATCATACGTTAACCACCAAGGCAATTTCTCTTCAACCGAACACCGTTTGTATCTTTGATGCGGATTGGTTGACCTTTCGATAAAGGGTACGTTACCTTACTGAAATCCACTGAATTTCGTTGAATTTACCAAATTCCATTTTAGATCTGGAGAGACCATCTCGGCATT
This sequence comes from Mactromeris polynyma, assembly GCA_032209605.1. NCBI lineage: Eukaryota > Metazoa > Mollusca > Bivalvia > Venerida > Mactridae > Mactromeris > Mactromeris polynyma. Next base: position 919,333 of record JASFXZ010000041.1, read on the forward strand.
TTTTATGTTGCACAACAAATCTTAACCTTCAAATTGCGCCGACCATCTTTTTTCAAGATATTTCTTGTTCTTGTATTATGTTCAGATGATTAACCCAGAACATCAATCATCCATGCTTTGTTTTAAAACAAGATAATTTGTGTTTTCATCGACCATATTCAACAGTTCAATAATTGAACATGGCGGTCAGTTGTCCTGGAATTAATTATCAACCAGTACTAACTTGCCTTCTGAAAGCAGCCGACAACTTCTCCACATGAATCAGAGATAGAGGACAGACGACCATAGCCAAATGTCACATAAGGACATGACCTGCCCAGCCTGGGAATAGAACCAGGATCTTCCAGGTGACGGCCAAGCAAATTAATCACTGACCTAACTGGTCAAGCTTAAAACGTAAAAACTTCAAAAAACATACTTACTGGGCAACGGGCACTATCGGGCTTATCCACATTCATATGGATTTTAAGTTCTTGTAAACCTCCCTGAAAAGTGAGACATAACAAACTACAAATAGTATTGATGCTTATCAACCAGAAATGTTATCAATATAGATTTAGTGATACATTCATCACAGAACCCAGGACCTTTTATATGGAGAACTATTTTGGTTGACAAATGTGATTTTGCAATTTCTTTTTGGATATAAATCCATATACCAAAAATCATTATTTCCAAAACCCCACAACTTGTTTTTCGTCTTTTTTTTTTAAAAACAATTTTTACGTTTTACCCTACTGTAGAGAAAAGTTACATACTGGATTATGGAAATGCATTTTATTTAAGTTATGTGCATTGCCGAACAATATAGGTAGTACAGATAGAAAGAGCCAGGAAAGACAGTTCCAACGATACCAAGTACTCAAATCACCAAAAATTGAGTTACAGGGTTCTAGAAAAGTGACGATGAGACATTATCTATAAGCGTATAACTACATACCATAAATTGTTTGGATTTATCCATCCCCTCTCCACCCAGATAAAGTGTAGATCCTCTCTCGAATGTTATTCTCTGCCTCAATGATCCGGTTGTGGTCTCAATTAATTCACAGTCGTTGTATAATTGAACTTCAGTACCTCGGACTTTAATCCCTAAAACTGTCCACTCATTTAATATATTAGGTATGTAAAAAATTGCTAAAACTTCAGACCGCCTTTTGTCCATCGAATCCGATGTATAAAATATTGTAACTGCTGTTTTCTCTTTTCCATTTTTAAATGTTTTTGCTAATTGTACGCCAAACTGATTCAAACCGTTTGTATCGAGCACGGCAAACAGAGAAGCTTCAGAAGTAGTCAATTTAAATGAAGCCGTAATCGAGAAATCAAGGTACAAGGAATCCTGCGGGAAGTAGGACGATGTAGGTACCCCGGGTATTACAGACTTGGAGTTAACTTCGAAGGCGGGAAAACCATCAAGGCCTTTTGTATAATCAACGTTAGTATCGTCAGGCATTCCGATGATTTTTAAGAGGTCCACAAGATCTTCTTTGTCTGAAATAAGAGAGAATAATGCAATAATTTTGCCTTCATACAATTTTAGCCTAGTTTCTAATAAATTTTTGTCAGAATTCTTATCACATAGAAAACAAGCTGTGATTTTCAAGAAAAATATATCAACAAAACAAATATGAAAAAAAATTCTGGTTAGACATACCCACACCATATGTACAGTGCACGTAAAACATCCATAAAGTACGTAATTTAAGATAACCAAATATCAAAGGGAGGTAAATCAATTTGATGAAAGAATCACCATTCTTCATTCTGGATTACTTCCCTTTGATATATAAATTCACTGTCACATGCACAGCTGAATCTTTCTATCGGTACATTATATATAAATTACTTATACATTGAAGTTAATTGATTCACATCGGTGAAATAGAAAAAACATTGACAGTTAGGCAGAATACTTGCCTTCAGCTATGAGTTTATTTTGCAATCAAATTACATGTATATAACAAGACGTACAAAACACGTAAGTGCAAAAAACATGCTTGTCTGATAAGTTAGTTCACAATATAGAAGTAATTCTAATAATTGCCAATTACATACAAAGTCAAGACTAAAATCTCACTATCAACATACAAAGATCTCAATATTTTCATACAAAGTCAAGACTAAGATCTCAATATTTTCATACAAAGTCGAGACTAAGATCTCAATATTTTCATACAAAGTCAAGACTGAAATCTCATTATTTACATAAAAATCAAGTCATAATTCTCAATATTTTCATACAAAGTCAAGACTAAGATCTCAATATTTTCATACAAAGTCAAGACTGAAATCTCATTATTTACATACAAAGTCAAGAAATTTAGTGGTAAAAGGACATTAAGCTAGGTAGTGGTTGAATGGATGAAGTTGATACAAATGAGTATTCTATAATATATCAACTGAAAACTTGACTAAAATGAATATTCATTATTATATAAACTGAAAACTTGATACTAATGCATATAATGCATATTCAATAACACTGAAACTGAAACAGTGACCCAAATTAATATTCAATCATCTGGAAACTTTAAAGTCAATTAAAATGAATATTCATTAATATGGAAACAGAGATGTTGATTGAAATGAATATTCATTAATATGAAAACAGAGAAGTCAATTAAAATGAATATTCATTAATATGGAAACAGAGAAGCTGATTGAAATGAATATCCAATGATATGGAAGCTAAAAAGTTCATTCAAATAAATATTCAATAATATGAAAACATAAAATTCAGCAACTTAGAATTAAAATTTAAAGAATGTTTGATTATCTCCCTTTGATAAAACATCACATTCAACAAAAAGCATGACTTCAGATCTTGTATAGTTTTTTTTCAAAAACACATGCTGATAGGGTAGTGCTAGAGGAATGCTACATAAAACTTTGCTATTAAGAAGCCATCAACCACTGTTTCCCTAAATCCTGAATGACATAATGTTGTGAACATAGTCAAGTCAGACAGTGCATACAAACATGAAAAAAGATCGAGCGCTCATCCTAACATGCATTGTACAAAAACACCAGATAATGAAATTCATTCATAGATTTTGATACATAAAGTAGGTCAAAGCCACCCGTCTTTTGTCACAGCATAATATCCAGCTGATATCAGGCGAAAAACTGACTCACCAATCTTTTCTGCTGATCTAGACAAGTGCTATGGGGATAATCTAGCTGAATATCAAAGAAATCCAGTTCAAACTTTGAGTCATATTTATTTATAATTCTGAGTCTTAAAAGCAATAAATGCTAGGTTACAACACGATAAAAATAACCCCAACCTCAGCACATTTGATTTCGTTTAAGTTTTTCTCTGAGTCAACAAAATAATGACAATACAACACATTGTTCGTCCATTTTTTACGAGCTTCATTCATAACAACCTTTTCAGTTATGAGAAGGTTTGAGGCAAACCCGTTGTAAATGCATCTTTAACAAAATGCAGTAAGTAATACAGATGTGCACCATATACTTAAAATGTGAACAGAATTTAGTTATACCGACTTCTGTTTTATGCTTCTGAGAAGTCATACAAGGCTTATGAAAACTTGTACCGTACCAGTCATAGCAGTATCAGATTTAGGCTTTCGAACACTTGTACAGTAACAGTCATAGCAGTAACAGATTTAGGCTTTCAAACACTTGTACCGTACCAGTCATAGCAGTATCAGATTTAGGCTTTTGAACACTTGTACAGTAACAGTCATAGCAATACCAGATTTAGGCTTTTGAACACTTGTACAGTAACAGTCATAGCAGTAACAGATTTAGGCTTTCGAACACTTGTACAGTAACAGTCATAGCAGTATCAGATTTAGGCTTTCGAACACTTGTACAGTAACAGTCATAGCAGTAACAGATTTAGGCTTTTGAATACTTGTGCCAGAAACAATCAGTCTCAGATGGAACTCAAAGTGATATTTCATATAATCAGACGATACTTACAGGCAAAACAATTCAGAGCCAAATTTATGGCCTGAACTTTTTACTTATTTTCTTTCCCAGATAAATTATGGTGATGACAAGCTATGCTCAGCAAATAGGGGGGGGGGGGTTAATTTATGACAATTTCGACTACTATGATGCATTAATCAAAATTCTTTTAGACTGAATCAACATCATAATTGTCATCACGACATTTGAAGAATTCTGCAACCAGTCTCTTGTTGAATTTAGCCGAGCACAGTCTGTTTTATCTTCCAAGAGAAGAGGAGCAACTTTATGAACCCAAAGTAAACACAGACAACCCAAAGTATAAACAATTAAAATAAAGTATCAAAGGATTTGTTGTCTTTCAGGTGAGCTTTCCTCCAGTTTCAGCATATATGATACAATGAAGTCATGGATTTAATGATTTCGCTGGTTAATTACACATGCGTAAATATTTGTTTAAAAACCAGATAAAAGGCCACCCACTCATGGGAAGTTTTTAAGGTCAACAGCAGCAACAAATTGCACCATGATTCATGAAAATGTGGCAAACATTGTGCATTTCCTAACTCTCCCTAATAATAATGCTGTTGTTATGACTTGATTTTTATCACGTTCAAAACCAACAAAAGCATTCAGATCATTTCTTCTGAATTCATTCCATCTGTTAAACTATTTAGAATCAGTCTCGCTTTGTGCAAGACCATTCGGTATTAAGCATGACATTTTCTGCTGATGGTATCAACGACAACGGAAGGAAGAACGTGGCTAGAATTCCAAAAATAATTCAATTTCAACTGACACTGTTTTCAGCAAGATAATATCTTATTTAATGAAACTGTACCAAGAAAACTATGTCAGTGCATGTACTGTATTTAACCCTCACTTTATCTTCATTTGCAGAAATTAATTCTAATCAGATACATATCAGTTAAATAAGACGCAAGAAACGCACAGCTATGAGCATGTAAGTCTGCACAATGCGTCATTGTGAATCAGATGTTTATCACAGGAGAGAGATGCTAGCTTTTTAGATGTTCGGTAGAGCAACTAGTTCTATGGCAATTTTGGACAGTTGCATCACCTTAATATGAAAACTACTTTTTTTCCGGAAGTAGAGCAAGAATAACTGGTGAGTAAATAGGTTTAAAATAGTTCAACATTCTGAGTACCCAGAAAGTATACATGGGCCAACTTTACTCACCTGAGTACCCAGAAAGTATACATGGGCCAACTTTGCTCACCTGAGTACCCAGAAAGTATACATGGGCCAACTTTGCTCACCTGAGTACCCAGTAAGTATCACATTATACAAATGCAAATCTGAGACTGAGTCAGTTTCTTCTTCACATACCAAGATTATTGTAAATATACCGCTCTTCCATTTCTTCACAATTTTCTTTTCATCGGGTTTAACGCCATTTTCAACAATTTGCAATTATATATTATAGCAAATTTCATTACCAGTATAAATTGTATGATAATCAAATATATCTATAAATATGTTAAAAGTAAATGAGCTTTTGACCATTAAAAATTAATAAGTAATTATTAAGATTTGTGACTTCAATTTTCCAGACAACTAAATCAGTTAAGTGTGGGAAAACAGCCTGCGGCCATACAGATGGTCCTTACTGTACTACGGTACAGGCTCTCACATCAAACCATCAAGATTGTGATAATAAACTGCATTACAAATTCAAGTTATTTGAATTAAAATACAAACGAGAGGGTGAAGTGGGGCCAACTTTGCTCACCTGAGTACCCAGCAAGTATACACAACTTTGCTCACCTGAGTACCCAGAAAGTATACACAACTTTGCTCACCTGAGTACCCAGAAAGTATACACAACTTTGCTCACCTGAGTACCCAGAAAGTATACACAACTTTGCTCACCTGAGTACCCAGAAAGTATACACAACTTTGCTCACCTGAGTACCCAGAAAGTATACACAACTTTGCTCACCCGAGTACCCAGAATATATACACAACTTTGCTCACCTGAGTACTCAGAAAGTATACACAACTTTGCTCACCTGAGTACCCAGAAAGTATACACAACTTTGCTCACCTGAGTACCCAGAATATATACACAACTTTGCTCACCTGAGTACCCAGAAAGTATACACAACTTTGCTCACCTGAGTACCCAGAATGTATACACAACTTTGCTCACCTGAGTACCCAGAAAGTATACACAACTTTGCTCACCTGAGTACCCAGAAAGTATACACAACTTTGCTCACCTGAGTACCCAGAAAGTATACACAACTTTGCTCACCTGAGTACCCAGAAAGTATACACAACTTTGCTCACCTGAGTACCCAGAAAGTATACACAACTTTGCTCACCTGAGTACCCAGAAAGTATACACAACTTTGCTCACCTGAGTACTCAGAAAGTATACACAACTTTGCTCACCTGAGTACTCAGAAAGTACACACAACTTTGCTCACCTGAGTACCCAGAAAGTATACACAACTTTGCTCACGTGAGTACCCAGAAAGTATACACAACTTTGCTCATGTGAGTACCCAGAAAGTATACACAACTTTGCTCACCTGAGTACCCAGAAAGTATACACAACTTTGCTCACCTGAGTACCCAGAAAGTATACACAACTTTGCTCACCTGAGTACCCAGAAAGTATACACAACTTTGCTCACCTGAGTACCCAGAAAGTATACACAACTTTGCTCACCTGAGTACCCAGAAAATATACACAACTTTGCTCACCCGAGTACCCAGAAAGTATACACAACTTTGCTCACCTGAGTACCCAGAAAGTATACACAACTTTGCTCACCTGAGTACCCAGAAAGTATACACAACTTTGCTCACCTGAGTACCCATGTGACCTAGAACTATTGTTGACTTGAATTTTATATACAAAACATTTGGATGAAATTTCATGTCGTTGGGGTTGAAAATGTAGTCTGTATAGTCTCCACAAGGATATTCTATGATTTGACCTTTTGAACTACTTTTTGACCCCAAATGACCCAATACTGAATTTGAACAAGACTTTGTTAAGGCAAATATTCTGAGCAGGTGTCACCAAGATTGGGCAAAAACACTGTGACCTCTAGAGTGTCCACAAACAAATTGTCAACAGAATCTGATGACTGGACAATGGACGATGGACATTTAACAGAATCTGATGACTGGACAATGGACGATGGACATTTAACAGAATCTGATGACTGGACAATGGATGATGAACATCTAACAATGCTATCTGATGACTGGACAATGGACGATGGACATCTAACAGAATCTGATGACTGGACAATGGACGATGGACATCTAACAGAATCTGATGACTGGACAATGGATGATGGACATCTAACAGAATCTGATGACTGGACAATGGACGATGGACATCTAACAGAATCTGATGACTGGACAATGGACGATGGACATCTAACAGAATCTGATGACTGGACAATTGACGATGGACATCTAACAGAATCTGATGACTGGACAATGGACGATGGACATCTAACAATGCTATCTGATGACTGGACAATGGACGATGGACATCTAACAATGCTATCTGATGACTGGACAATGGATGATGGACATCTAACAATGCTAACAACTCACCATGAGCGGTTTTAGCTACTTACGGAGCGCTACAGTCAAACAAATGCTGGTCATTTTCACTAAAACATTTAAATGCTTGATGCAAAATGTTAATTTAATCATTCCGTTCATTATAGTCACCTTTCTAAATTATCAGCAAATACACAAACAATCAAAGTATAACATCAGTACGCCTAACAATGGTGGTTTACTTTTGAAGCTGGCTAATTTCAAGAATCTTTTTACTGCAAAGAATTGATGAATTATTCTTGACAACCGCTTATACGAGTAATCGTCAAAAACTGCTTAGCTAGTTTCACAACTTCAGGTAATAAAGTCGTTCATAGATTCAGGAAAATTGTACAGTTTTCAGTAACCGCCAACTAACTTGAAACTCATTTTTGCACTGAATTAAACCAAAATATGAACCGTGAATCTCGTCAGATGTGATATACTTTTATTTATGTGAAGTGGGAGTCTAGAAATGTGCACAGCCTGAATTGTTGACAATGTAACAAATGTCTTCATGGAACGAACAACAAGGGATGCCATTTTTAGAGCAGAGAGTTTCTCGGCGGGAAAGATTAGAATAACTTCATTTAGATGTGAAACTTAAATATAATTCATACAAATGTACAGATCAAGTTACAAATTTAACCTCATCCATCTATCATAAGCAACTAATTCATGTCACTTACAGAAAATTTGGGAATAATTCAAGTTATGCGTAAAAACACTAAATGAACTTCGGTAATTTACATTAAGGTAAGTAGTACATTCTACTAATTGGAAACATTATAATTTAGACAACACTAAGAATCCCTCTGATTCTCTCTGAAACACTGGTTTACATTCTTCATAGGGAGAGATCACAATGGTATCAATCTTCAGTGATGGAGGGGCAAAAATGGTAAAAGTCTTCAATAAGGGAGGAGCCTTGATGGTGGCACTCTTCAGTGATGGAGGGGCAAAAATGGTAAAAGTCTTCAGTGAGGGAGCGGCCATGATGGTAGCACTCTTTAGTGATGGAGGGGCAAAAATGGTAAAAGTCAGTGAGGGAGGAGCCTTGATGGTGGCACTCTTCCGTGAGGGAGGTGCCTTGGTGGTAGCACTCTTCAGTGAGGGAGGGGCCATGATGGTAGCACTCTTTAGTGATGGAGGGGCAAAAATGGTGAAAGTCTTCAGTGAGGGAGGTGCCTTGATGGTTTCACTCTTCAGTGAGGGAGGAGCCTTGATGGTATCACTCTTCAGTGAGGGAGGTGCCTTGAAGGTAGCACTCTTCAGTGAGGGAGGGGCCATGATGGTAGCATTCTTTAGTGATGGAGGGGCAAAAATGGTGAAAGTCTTCAGTGAGGGAGGAGCCTTGATGGTTTCACTTTTCAGTGAGGGAGGTGCCTTGATGGTAGCACTCTTCAGTGAGGGAGGGGCCATGATGGTAGCACTCTTTAGTGATGGAGGGGCAAAAATGGTGAAAGTCTTCAGTGAGGGAGGAGCCTTGATGGTAGCACTCTTCAGTGATGGAGGGGCCATGATGGTAGCATTCTTTAGTGATGGAGGGGCATAAATTGTAAAAGTCTTCAGTGAGGGAGGAGCCTTGATGGTAGCACTCTTCAGTGATGGAGGGGCCATGATGGTAGCACTCTTTAGTGATGGAGGGGCAAAAATGGTGAAAGTCTTCAGTGAGGGAGGTGCCTTGATGGTTTCACTCTTCAGTGAGGGAGGAGCCTTGATGGTATCACTCTTCAGTGAGGGAGGTGCCTTGAAGGTAGCACTCTTTAGTGAGGGAGGGGCCATGATGGTAGCATTCTTTAGTGATGGAGGGGCAAAAATGGTGAAAGTCTTCAGTGAGGGAGGAGCCTTGATGGTTTCACTTTTCAGTGAGGGAGGTGCCTTGATGGTAGCACTCTTCAGTGAGGGAGGGGCCATGATGGTAGCACTCTTTAGTGATGGAGGGGCAAAAATGGTGAAAGTCTTCAGTGAGGGAGGAGCCTTGATGGTAGCACTCTTCAGTGATGGAGGGGCCATGATGGTAGCATTCTTTAGTGATGGAGGGGCATAAATTGTAAAAGTCTTCAGTGAGGGAGGAGCCTTGATGGTAGCACTCTTCAGTGATGGAGGAGCAAAAATGGTGAAAGTCTTCAGTGAGGGAGGAGCCTTGATGTTAGCACTCTTCCGTGAGGGAGGGACCATTAATATTGGTTTCCTTGAATTGGGCATGGAATATTTTTTTAAGTCTTTTAATGTTTTTATGTACAAAATGTTTTAAGAATCCAATATTTATTCACTTATACATTAAAAAGAAATAGATAAATCTTACACGCCTAACATCCATGGACTGCAATATGTACAAGATTTCATTGATCTACACAGAATGTAATAAATCAGAGCAGAACATTTTCATTGCTTACCTCCCCAATAATTTACAGCTTCTACTTGGTAGTAAACACACACATCATTAAATATGGGCCTCCAAATAATATACTTTAGTCAATTAAAATTACGTTAAGCCAAAATTGATCAGGTGTCACATTAACGTCAAAGTACTTTGTTTCGTTAAGGTAGACATAATCCTTAATTAAGATAATGGAACCAATAAATCAAAGTGAAACAGAACTAAAATAACACATTTTACCAAACACCTAATGTTAAGGTGACATCAGGTGTTAAAATCTCTGAGAGTCTGATTGGGCTTTGTCTTATATTTTTCGGTGCAGCCGTACTACCATGGTTTGCCATTTGCATATCAGTGTTGTGTAAACCAATCAAATCTTACGTTAACCACCAAGGCAATTTCTCTTCAACCGAACAACGTTTGTAACCTTGACGCGGATTGGTTAACCTTTAGATAAAGGGTACATTACCTTACTGAATTTCGGTGAATTTACCGAAATCTATTTTCAGTCTGGAGTGACCAGCAATCATAACATCTCGGCATTTTTTATGTTGCATAACAAATCTTAACCTTCAAATGCGCCGACCATCTTTTTCAAGATATTTCTTGTTTGCTTATGGGTTGGCCAAATCCTTATCAACGTTAAACATGAATGAACAATCAGACAAGACAGTGGATTTTCGGCACAACTCAAGAAATTAATGCGGTCAGAGAAAAAAAACACAGTACAGGTGGTTTATGACTCAAGGTGAAAAGAGCACTTAGTTTTTGTCAATTTATCAGGATTAAATGGATTAAATTCATCACAGTATTGATTTAGAGATAAGGGGTCCTCAATTTTACTTCATTTACATCTACAATTCATTCACAAAAATGAAATAAATGATTATCACACCTCAACTTAGATGGCTCTGTGATGAATTTATATTTTCCCAACGCAAATGAAAAATAATCAGGAAGAAATCTAGAACAGGAGTGTACAGAGGTTTGAAATACGAGTGTACTTGATAAATGCGAAATATCAGTGCTTTATCTTCATCAGACAATCTTGCGATGTGAATGGGCTCGGGACAGTGAACAAAAAATTGAAACTGAATGAAAAGTCAACGCTACTTTGTAAAAAATGAACAATTTATGAGTCGAATTAAATCAAATTAGCTCCTTGGAGTTAAGCCTGCCTGGATAGGGAAGATAAATACATGATATTTATGGCAGCACATGTAATAGAAACAAAAAATATCACGAAAAAGAATGTTCAGCGCAATTAGAAGGTTAATATTTGTTGTGCAACATAAAAAAATGCCGAGATGTTACGCTCAGATCCAAAATGGATTTCGGTAAATTCACCGAAATTCAGTGGATTTTGGTAAGGTAACATACCCCTTATCGAAAGGTTAACCAATCCGCGTTATAAACGTTGATCGGGTGAAGAGAAATTGCCTTAGTGGTTAATGTAAGATTTGATACTGGTAGTGAAGAAACAGTTAGCTTGTAAGCAATTAATAATGGAAAGTGGGTGGAGGGGGGGGGGGGGGGGGGGTGCTCCAGTTTCTAAACAGAGTGATGAATTATGTAATAAACCTGCAAGAGGCAGCCATCATCATAAAAGGCAAGCACTGATACATCTCATGGTTAACTGTAACTAGATCTCAATATCTACCTGTCAACCTATTTATCATGTATTTAAATCTAACACGAAAGAATTCCAACCATCCCCATTACTGGAGGAAAGAATGCGGCGTTCATATATACTGTGCTTATGGTAATATGTATCTTAATAAAAATGTGCTTCGATGCAAAGCAATGAACGTTATGTCATTATGTATAGCCCACATTAGACCAGACTATTAACTCTAGCATTAACAATGAATGTATGCCATGCAGCATAGATCGTCGGCACTAGATCATGACAACTTAATATAACCAGTCTCATAAAACTGGTTAATTAACTGCCTTGAATATAGATGCACACATCCAAAGTCTGGTGCATTAAGTAGTGGAAACTGCATCTATAGTTGCATAGTTTTGCGCAAAACTCTCGATATCACTAAGTCAGATCTGCATGATGCATCTTTCTTTGTGTAGATCATTACCATGACAACGGGGCAGAGAATGCTTCCATGTTTCTAGGAAAGTTTGCGGACAACGGCCATACTGTGTCTGCTGACCAGTATGACATCAATAAGAAAGATACTGCATAAGTTGTAGAGTTTGCAATGTAGAAATGTTTGTCGATTTTGCGAATTCAAAATGTCATGAAATTATCGGTCAGCTATAAGGGTGGAAGAAGACACCAGGCCTGGGTAGAAGCACCGACCCTCTGTAAGCTAGCTGGATGGCCTGGCCTCGTAAAGTCTAAATCCCTGGTAGGCCTTGTAAAGTCTAAATCCCTGGTAGGATTTGAACCTACATCGTAGAGGGGCAAGCGATTTAATGTCAGCAGCAACCATTATAAACCACTCCACCATGGAGACACCAGAATTACTGATAAATCTAACAAAAAAATGTAGGTTGTGAATAACGCATCCAATGTCGACTTCCAGATCCTGACAAACAAGACAACATTAACTCTAAGGTCTCCGTTCTCCAGTCCCCTGCACTAACATACTAACATATTTCTATGACCCAAAATTTCACAAGCTATGAATGTCACAGCGAAAAAAAAATCTAGACATTTGGTAATGCATTGGTATGATAATCACAGTTGCTTGTCAAGAACTGTGTCGAAACATTTCCCAGTAATTCATACATATAACATCATATCCAGACATAAATAATGTGATGCTGAAATAACAATTCCTGCAGACATTTACAAGCATTTAAATTCGTCTGAAATGTGTAAAAATAGAATTCCAAAAACATGACCCGGAGATATTTGTCTCAAACTTTGTCTCTCAAATAATTCTTAGCACAGATTTTTAGTGTGTATTTCCTGACGAGGGGAACAGTATAAACAAGTAAAACAGAACACAAATACATGCACTAGCGGATCCAGGGGGGACGCCAGGTGCACGCCCCCCCTCCATAAAATTCTTTAACTATACATGTATGTCTGCGAGTATAAATACGAAAAATATACAGAGTATACAGAGATCTTTATTTATTAAGATTATCAAATATGCGACTCTTGACTTATTGTAGCATTATATTGTATAATGATGAGGCTTATAAATATGCCATGTAATATTATCGTAATTATAACAAAACCAAAAGCCCAAGTCCCGGAACCGCCCCTGATCTGGGCTACAAATACCAGAAATTCCAAAACTTGAATTTATGTATTTTTTCCTAATCAAGGCATGCCATTTAAGTCATTTTTTATAATATAAATACTCATATATATCAACTATACATTAAGATATCAGATATTTGACGACTATTTTCACTGAATAATGTGACTTTTTGGTTGTCAAGATATTTGTGATAACAAAAAACTGCTGAAACTGACAATGAAATCAATATAAAATAATGGCATGCATATACTTTAACAGAAATTATAAATGTACTTTACTATTATTAATAACAATACATGCATTATTTGCACAACTACAGACAGACACTGCTAGTTGCGATTAAAGGTAGATATGTCTTGATTTTTTTGTCAAAATATGCTTCGTCATAAATATTGCAACAATTGATGATAAATGCCTTCGTATAGGTGTACTCCACAACTCTGCATTGTCACTTCTATTACATTTTTCCAAAACCTCTCAATAACGGAGTTCGATACGTGTATGTTCTCTCCCGACCGACCCACCAAGTTAGGGTTAGCGTACGACATACCTGTAACGGACTCTCGTTTTGCAGTTCTAGCAAATTTTTAAATAAAGTTATGATATCGAGTTGTAGAGTATTTCTGTCTGAAAGCATTACAATGCAAATTTCTCAAAATTATTATTTATTTTGACAAAGAAATAAGACTATCTACCTGTAAAGTGAATTTTGTAAGACATACATGTAATTCTAATCAAGTTCGTATCATCAGGTTTTATGCCATTTTCCAACAATTTTTCTGTCCTATACGGCGACCAGGAACCAAACCCAGATCTGCTTGGTGACAGTCTAGCTCTCTTACCAACTGAGCTAGCCTGGTGAGCTTTTTAGATTGAGTAACAACTCTTCAAAGGAATTAATTCATCTGAATAGTACATATACCATTCTGGGTAAAGTAAGAAGGTACTCTTCAAATGTGAGGTCATTATTGTCAATGTCACAGAGTGAACTCTTCAATTATGGTGTTATAAAAGTTACACATATAATTATCAAAATAATTATATAAATAATCTTCATAATTATGAAGTCACAATAGATACAGTCACATTACTCTTAACAAAATGAAATGAGTGCTCTTCAATTGAAGTCCATAAAGTTACTCATAATTTATCAGAACAGTAGATTTGGAGCTCTTCAATTGAAGTAAAGAAAGCTAACACTGATAAGAGTCTGCCCTATGTGATCTTTAAAAAAACACTTATACTGGAAGCAAAAAAGTGATCAACATATTTTGCATATTCATTGCAGAGTACAAAGTATTTAACAAGTCACTCGAAGAAAAACAAAAGAACAGAAAATATTATCAACCGAGAAATTTCAGCTGAATAAGCAATTTATTGACATGGTAGAATAAAGAAATATATTCATTCAGCAGATTTGGGCCACAAAAAACCTACTGCAAAACACACTTACAGACAGACAGTGCATTCTAACGTAATTTGAAAGAACAGTTGGGGGGCATACAGAAGTGTACAAAGCCTCAGGTTTTGTGCCACATAATGGATAAAACAAACCTTACACTTAACCAAAAACTGTAACCCTTCCCTGATAATCACTATTCATTGGGCAATATAACCATGCTGGAGCATAAATCTTATCTGTTTCATTTCTGATTATATTTGTTTAGCAATTATTATAAGACTGTTTAAGATAAGACACAGAAAGTGTTCATTCATCAAAGTCCTTTTTTTTGGTGGTTATTTTTTTTGGAATGGGATTTTAAGTCACATAAACAGCCAGGGTGATGTAGAGACTATTCCAGCTATCAGGATGGAGGGAGACCCCAGGGTGATGTAGAGACTATTCCAGCTATCAGGATGGAGGGAGACCCCAGGGTGATGTAGAGACTATTCCAGCTATCAGGATGGAGGGAGACCCCAGGGTGATGTAGAGACTATTCCAGCTATCAGGATGGAGGGAGACCCCAGGGTGATGTAGAGACTATTCCAGCTATCAGGATGGAGGGAGACCCCAGGGTGATGTAGAGACTATTCCAGCTATCAGGATGGAGGGAGACCCCAGGGTGATGTAGAGACTATTCCAGCTATCAGGATGGAGGGAGACCCCAGGGTGATGTAGAGACTATTCCAGCTATCAGGATGGAGGGAGACCCCAGGGTGATGTAGAGACTATTCCAGCTATCAGGATGGAGGGAGACCCCAGGGTGATGTAGAGACTATTCCAGCTATCAGGATGGAGGGAGACCCCAGGTGGACACCTGGTTACAACCACCAACCTTCCGTAATCCAGCTGGATTGCTAACAAGTTCTACATCCCAAGAGGTACTTGAACCCACAGCAGTGGGGGGGGGGGTGCATGGTTTGAGGTCATTGACCATAACTATTTGACCACCAAGGCCCAAATCCAATCAGCCAACTACAGCTAGGTTCCGTGTGGTAAATATGTTGGTGTGAAAGACTAACATTAATCAAACCAAAACAAGATGTCAGGGTTATTGCAAAAATTATTGTCATAAAAATCAGCGTTTTATCAAACACTGTCAGAACCTTATCAATGCATCAAAGTGCTAAGAGCCCTGACTTACAGTGATTTTGACAAATGTGTAGATAAAATGAGAAAAAATGCAGAGTTTGTTCTCTGAAGCAGAGAATGCATTGACAAATTGCTTCTGCCATCAAGAAGATTAATGTTCACCTAACACAAATATATCAGGATTCATTCAAATGAAAAAGTGATGAAAAGAATCCAAGTTGATATCAAAACCATTGAAAAGTTCTCTGGATAAAAAAATCGAGGTAAATGTTGGTTTTCTGAGTAAATTTTAGCATGAGGCTTATCATAGATGAACAAAGTACATGCATTACAACAACACATCTTAAAGTAACAGTTTTATATATATAATGTTATAAATGTACATTGAAACTTGTTTACATACACTAAAACCTCACCTAAGGGCCACCTCAATAATAAGACCACCTCAATAATAAGACCACCATGAAATTAAGAACACAATTTTCAAGTCCATTTTCACTGTTTTGCTTTTTACTCAACCTTACTATTAAGACCACCTCAATAAGAAGACCAGTTTTCAAGGGTCCAAAAGGTGGTCTTATTAATGAGGTTTTACTGTATTTTATAAGGGATGCTAATTTGTCAGCATTTCTGAAGAAGGTAATACAGCCAAACCTCACCTATAAGACCACCTAAACTTAATATAAGATAGAAGACACAAACCAAGATGTATAGAACCTCAATAATAAGACCATTATGCGTAAGATTATTTTAGGGGGGGGGTGGCCAACAGGTTCCCATGGCAACACAATATAATCCCAGTACGAATAAAATGTCAACCAAATATCGTAATACAGCAAATTCTGAAGTAAATTCCAAAAAACCTTTATACAGAATACAAAATATATTTGAAAACCTAACTTCAGTAATACTATATAAAATTATCATTTGAGATCTTAAGTACGTAAGGTATTATTGCATTCTATGATATGGCATTCCATAATAAGCAATTTATGGGTGGCGTTCCCAAATTCTGGTGTTCCAAATTTTTGCAGTACATATTTACGATGTCAAGGTATTTTGGTAGGCATCTAATCCGTAACAGTTATAAAAAGATACTTTGTCATAACAGACTGACACACTAAAGTATTCACGACAGATTTAAGTAAATTAATCTATGGAACAATTTCTGTCACTTCTTCCAAACAGGTCCATAATTTGAATCAGCATTTTCAAGTGCAGACTTTAAATTCAGCTCAACAAAAAGACATACAGGAAGTGCATAATGTAATCTGAAAATGTAGGAAATAAGTAAATGCTGTAAATATTAGACAGCTATGGTACCTTGTTTCGGCCATCACCATTTCAACTTTCAGTAAAACGCAAAAACGTAATGCTCTTAAGCAAACTGACAACTTTTCTAGACGAGAAACCTCCGTAAAAGTTGAAAAGAAGTCATGTTGATTACTGCATGAATATCCCCTTCCCTCTGCTACAGTATAATGATATAAAATTCTAATTTATCAGGATTTCATCGTATTATATTCACACGACAAACTGCACAAGTTTAAGTCTTATGCTGGCGATAATCGAGTTAAAGTTGACGGCAGAAACAAGCTTCCATAGCAAACAAAAAGGAAAAACTGGTTTGGAGAACAAGGGAGACAATCCAGCACTGTCTACGTCATCAACTAACACATGCTGTAAAATTTAAAATATGAGATAAACATCATTAGAACATGCCAAGTATTAAACAACAAAAAAGGGAGACAACCCATGCCAGACAGACGTAACTAAGGGGAACCACTCATGTTCATACCAGGACACGTATCGATGCTTTCATCTGAACCATCACTACAATCTTCAATGCCGTTACATTTATCGTCTTCTACAATGCAGGCCGATCCATCAGCGCAGAGTTCTTGCCCCTCGATACATACTAGTCGAGCTAAAGAAATATTCATACAAAGTTTGATGATTTCATATATCTTAGAACAATAAATACGGCAAGGAAATATTGAAGAATTTAATTGACATGTCAGTTCTATTTTTAGAAAGGAAGGTTCTATTTCCTTATATAGGGGTATTTGTTTAATTTGCATATGTCCATAGACACGCAGGTACTTTCTGTCATCCTAAGAGTTCCCTCCCTTTATCCCTTGTAACAGTTCTCTCCCTTTATCCCTTGTAACAATTCTCTCCCTTTATCCCTAAAACTGACATATCAAGAAAATGTTATAATACAGGTATCTTACATCAATTCTTGTAATATATGCACACACAGACATTATCTTTTCTACAATTTAGACATTATATGAAAATCGTTGTCATGGATACCAGTTTTTCTTTACAATGAAAATATGTGGCACAATTTGTAAAACAAATCCTGAAATGAACGAATCAATTGATGATAAGATATTGTAATCTGGTTTCTATGGTGACATAACTTTGCCATCTGTTAACTACAGAAATAACTAGATAATTATGTGGTTATCACGTTAAAGAAACTAGTTAACTACATAATTATAATGATAACTATGTAGTTAATTACAAGGAAGTTAAGTATTGTGATAAATATTCATAATTATGTAGTCAACAGGTGGCAGAAGCATAGCGCCAGGGATTTCATTTATATATAAAATTATGGTGAAATACAATTACGTGAAATCATAATGATCATTATTATCATAGTGGTAGGATTTTATCAAGATAACGTTGCTATGATACAATATCACTGTGTTATCATATTAACAAATAATTTTATTTACGAAATAAGATATTATCGTTACATCAGGGGTTCCATTTGACCCTTGAGTTGACCCTTTGACCCCTGGATTTTCCAAAAGGCCACATTTTGACCTTAAGGATTCTGGCTGAAGGGTCAATTTTTCTCTAAATTATAGGTATTTTTGCTATACAATGGTAAAATACCGTAAAAACTTATCAAAATGACCCTCGAGATTCAGCACTTTGTGGAATCCCTGTAATATGACATTATTGTGACATGGTACAATGGAAATATGATGTGGTAAAGAAAAGGATAATAAACGATATCAACTAAACAGTAATACACAAAACAAGAAGCAAAATGCTGAAAAATAATACAAAATGAAATACAGTGGAACGAAACATTTTTAGTAAGGGAAAACAGAAATAGAAACTACATCTACGTATCAAAGGAAAACATACATGGAACAAAACAGAGACGAAGTAATATAACACAAAGTACGCCAGAGCCGTCCATAAATAAATGTTAGTTTAACATAATCCTGCGGCATTCTATGGATGAACTACAGGTCATGAACAGAAGAATTATTAGTACAGATGTGGGTACCATTCCATGGTATAGATGCGGGTACCATTCCATGGTATAGATGCGGGTACCATTCCATGGTATAGATGCGGGTACCATTCCATGGAATAGATGCGGGTACCATTCCATGGTATAGATGTGGGTACTTATCGTTAAATAAATGATATTTAAACACGATCATTTGGTGAGCTATAATTGAACATTCTATTGACTGCTGTACTTGGCACGGACTGACCACAAGGCTCGAAGATGGTTTCATTCATTCGGACCGTTCAATATATGAATCCATCTCAATCTCCTGTTCCTTTACCAATAAAGTCCTTAGTCTAACCAAACCATTATAAACCCGTAATAATCTCGGGCCACGAGGTGATCTACCTTTGACCACTACATCTACCTCATATTGGCCACAGTTGTTCCAAATTTGAGGACAAGCAGATTCATGCAGCGAGCTCTGAGCTTCATAGCTTGATTTTACATTGTACTGATTCTCAGCATATTGGTATTACTCTAGACAGGTCAGTGACTGTATTACTGTAATCAAAGTTAGTATTCATTTGATATGTGTTCAAACATGCTTCATGTTTGATAGTGTCCATCAATCATTATTGTGTTCAAACATGCTTATTGTCTGAAAGTGTCCACCAATCATAATTGTGTTCAAACATGCTTATTATCTGATAGTGTCCACCAATCATTATTGTGTTCAAACATGCTTATTATCTGATAGTGTCCACCAATCATAATTATGTTCAAACATGCATCTTGTCTGATAGTGTTCATCAATCATTATTGTGTTCAAACATGCTTCATGTCTGATAGTGTTCATCAATCATTATTGTGTTCAAACATGCTTCATGTCTGATAGTGTGCACCCATCATTATTGTGTTCAAACATGCTTCTTGTCTGATAGTGTTCATCAACCATTATTATGTTTAAACATGCTTCTTGTCTGATAGTGTTCATCAATCATTATTGTGTTCAAACATGCTTCTTGTCTGATAGTGTTCATCAACCATTATCATGTTTAAACATGCTTCTTGTCTGATAGTGTTCATCAACCATTATTGTGTTCAAACATGCTTCTTGTCTGATAGTGTTCATCAACCATTATTATGTTTAAACATGCTTCTTGTCTGATAGTGTTCATCAACCATTATTGTGTTCAAACATGCTTCATGTCTGATAGTGTGCACCCATCATTATTGTGTTCAAACATGCTTCTTGTCTGATAGTGTTCATCAACCATTATTATGTTTAAACATGCTTCATGTCTGAAAGTGTGCACCAATCATTATTGTGTTCAAACATGCTTCTTGTCTGATAGTGTTCATCAACCATTATTATGTTTAAACATGCTTCATGTCTGATAGTGTGCACCCATCATTATTGTGTTCAAACATGCTTCTTGTCTGATAGTGTTCATCAACCATTATTATGTTTAAACATGCTTCATGTCTGAAAGTGACCACCAATCATAAGTGTGTTCAAACATGCACAATGTTTGAGGTACAAAAGAAAAACTTTCAAATGTCCACAATGCCCCCTCAACCTTCTATCATAATCAATAGAAGACAGTTATAAGACTGAGATAGTGAAGATACAAGGTTAATCAAGGTCATTCCGTACGAGCTACATTCAGTTTTTCATCGTCCCATGCCAAAAATTTGAATCCTTACGAGCACACTCCTCATCAGAGCCATCATTACAGTCGGGGTAGTTATCACACATGTTCGACCGTCCAACGCACCCACTTCCATCCCGACATTCAAACTCATCTGGGCCACATTTTCCTGAATGTTCAGACAAGTGAATGTATGCAATGAATTCAGAATTTGAATATCTTGAATGTACTGAAACCCCTGTATAGTATGTCCCATTAGTGCTGGTTAGCAGTAAGTCATTGTTTTAATTAATGAATTAAAAATGCTTTACTGACGTAAGAATATCTACCCTGACTTCCAATACTGTGTGTAAGAAACCTCAAGCACAGAATGTTATCATGTAGATATTTTCTTGCCAAATTTTAACATCAGACATTCAACAAAACAAAACAAATATCATGAAAAAATAAACATCAATTGAGTGGCTCATTCTCAAACAATAAGCAACTGAAATAAAGAAAAAACTTTGTCAACAATACAAAAAATAGTGTAAATAAAAAATAACAGAAATAACACATGTTGATGGAGATAATAAACAATTTTGCACACAAGTACAAGTACATATGTTATGTAAAATGGAATCTGATTGGCTGCTGACTATATAATGTAAGTCAATGATTGGATAATCTAACTGTGTGGGAGGAGCTGAGAAGCAATGACCAATCAAAAATGATGTTACACAAAAATGATGGACAATGTAATTATAGTAATATGTTATTATCACATTTGTACAATAAGCAAAACCCTATTTAAAGTGTCAAAATAAAGTTATAACAATCACAAAGTATAATTGTGGATGTCATTTAGCAAAGATATTTACCAGAGAAGAAACAAAGTAATCTGTCTTAACTCAAAATTGTCATTTGCACATAAAATTTCCGATTTAATTGCTTCAATGTGTAAATATTTTTGCTATTTAATCTACCATCTTAAACATTCTACAAACAAAATACAAAACACAAGTTTTATACTGCAAAGCACTTTCTGAATTATAAATATTTAAATTTTAACATGGCACAGTTAAAATGTAAAGAGTTTTCATTAATAGCATCATTAACTATTGCAGATTTGTCTGCTTTCAACACTAAGGGGGGTAACTCCACCAAAGAAATATATCCGCATATTACGAATAATACAAATTGTCAGTTTAACAACAGCCACATTAAGGAAAGCAGTGTGGATTAAAGTCGCATTTTCTTTGACACATCTTTTCCGAAGCTATTGGAACACGGTTCTCGCCACAGCTTTCGAATACCCACAGCCGGATGAATTACCGTCTTATTGATGGTAACAAGAATCTGGGCCAAATTGGTGTGATAATTTCTGTACTTCCCTTTATACAATTTTACCTAACTTTCATTTTCAAACCAGTTTTTTAGTTTATTGAACTTTAATTTTAAGTCTATATATTTCTACCATACGCATATGCGTATGAGCACATGGCCCTAGGCTACGCTCGGCAAGGTCTCCTCAAGGGGGTCATGCTTAAAAAATCATAGATTGGCATCGCAACAAAATCAGCATTTTTATTTTTAACCACAATTTTAGAATGTAATTATTCTTTAATTTAATACCACCGAAGAGGGTAAAAAGGAATAACTTATCTCAAAAGATGTACGGATTGTTCAATAATGAGCTCATTCATTGTTCGTTCTTTGTTTACATGGGCACAAAATATTCAGTTTGTTTATCCTTCACACATCAATAACCCTTTTTGGTCTATATGGTCCGTGGAAAGACGGCTACTATTTGTTATTACTGTCGTCTTATTTGTTTACAAATGTTGATGAAGCTGACAAAGCCACAAACTACTTCATCCATTGGTATTTCTTTCATGAACGGAATTTTAAATATGTTAATTTACAATTTCACTGCTCCTGCTCATTCAACTTTGACATCAAAATACGAGTTTATTCATTTTAAGTTCCATGTGTATTTGTTTTGATTATTTTTTACTGTTCGCTTGCATTAATGATCATCGATTTATGTTAATATACACATCGAGAGCCGTGTGATAGCGGGTAACATGCTGCATGTACATACAGAATGAATTTACATTTTCGCCAGGTCATCAAAATTTTTAAAGATCACCTGTTTTGATCATAACGAGGCTGAAAATTAATATAAACATTTTCTATATTTTTAGTTAAAAATAATTTACTTGTAAATGAAATATTTTAACCATCGAAAAATATTAAATGAGGTTAAACACATGGAAATGGTGTCTCGTCTTATGACATCAAACTATTACATTGCCGTATCTTGCCTTTGATCAACCTTGAATGAACTAAAAGGCGTGCATTTCTGAAAGATGAAATCTTACACTGATTTTGAAAGACAGTATTTTCTTCTCTTATTGTAGAAAATATACAATTCATGAAATACAGTGAAATGCAACCACCATTACCCATAAAAAGGACCTTAGGTGCAATCTATCCATTCAACTTTCTTTTTTTTCGTAAAATTTACAAAATGCAAACAGGGTTAGACAGTCAACTGAAATCGTCATCATGAAAAAGAAAATTTAATAGTGCGATATAGATGACAATTTTTTATATAATTTTTGTATAAAAAATGTCGATAAAAAAAAATTTATGGATGGAAATTTAAGTGGTAAACTAAAACTAGCTATCAATTGAATGAAACCAAAAGATCAAGGACGACATGCCATAGAGAAATTATAAGGAAATACAAATGCAAAATACAATGGGATATTGCAATACGAAGCCGATCTATATACTACAATATCAAATGAACGTACCTCTTTACTGATATTTTATCGTTTTTTTTTTTTTGGAATTTTTTTTTTTCAACTTTCTGGTTTTCTTTAATAAAAGTGGTCAAGTCCAAAAAACGTACCGTCATATCCTAGGTTAATGAAGCAATATATTGTGGTGCATATTGCAGTATATTGCTGAAGTATTGCAATATATTGTGGTGCATATTGCAGTATATTACTGAAGTATTGCAATACATTGTGGTGCATATTGCAGTACATTGCTGAAGTATTGCAATACATTGTGGTGCATATTGCAGTACATTGCTGAAGTATTGCAATACATTGTGGTGCATATTGCAGTACATTGCTGAAGTATTGCAATACATTGTGGTGCATATTGCAGTACATTGCTGAAGTATTGCAATACATTGTGGTGCATATTGCAGTACATTGCTGAAGTATTGCAATACATTGTGGTGCATATTGCAGTACATTGCTGAAGTATTGCAATACATTGTGGTGCATATTGCAGTACATTGCTGAAGTATTGCAATACATTGTGGTGCAATATATCAAAATACGTTTCAGTCGTATCATGAAACCCTAAAGAAATAAAAAATTCAAAGAAAAAAAATCAAAGAAAAAAATATTTTAACGCAAGATTTTAAGAACAAGGGCGGAATAGCGCAGAATCAAACTTATATGAGCACTGCTATTGGATTTACAACCTCGTCTGTAAGTGACGTCATTTCAAGAAAACGCAACATATGTGATGTCACTATTTACTAAGTTTTCATATTGCCATATGGGGCAAATATTGCTTACTGTCAGTACATAGTGATGTCACATGTGACCTTTTCTGAAAATGACATTACTTAAAGAAGAGGTTGGAAGTCTTACAGCGGCGCTCATATATTCTTGCACAGCTGAGGACTGACTGAGTCTTGTGGAAATATGTCGGGACAAGAACGACAAAATGAAACGTCCAACTATGTGACAATGAGTTTGTGTTTCCAAATAAAAATCCAAGCTTTCAGAAAAACGTTCATAATGCATAAAGATTTCTGGGGGTTTCAGTACAATTGTATCAATAAATCATGCAATATACAAACAAGGTAGGCCAATTTGCAGACTGCAAATGGCTGAATATGACTGTATATTTGTCTAGACGGAATAAATTACCTTTGGGTATACATTATCATTTAAACAGGTGTCTCTAATTCCCCATTGATAACATTTACAACACAGTGTCCCCATTCAACATTATAACCCAACAGCATATTAACCCATTTGCTATTTAAGAGACATACAACATTACAGATATGGATAGGTAAACTGCTAGTCCGAAGTTTAACTTAATCATATTGTTTGTAACTAAACCGAGTTACCTCCCTTTGATAAAAAACTTTGCATATCAAAAATGCGGATTGCACACTTAATTGTGATGTATTTTTTCCAATTCTTCGAATGATATTCATTTATACACAGAATATACAAACAAAAAAGTCTTTTACACATTATTCGATTTTTACAGTACATGTAATTAACGCTAATGCCAAATAAGGACTTGATGATAGACCAGTTACTTAAACTGCAGCTTAAAGTACTCAGTAGGGATTGTCACAAAAGTAATGAGCAGTGCAAATTTCTATTTTCTTATTCGTAGATTTCACTATACAATCTTTCGAATATTGGAACAATTCCCAAAATGCAATAAATGACATTACCCAGCTTGCAAGGATGAAAATTTCATGATAAATAAGTCTGCAATGTGCGCAAATCATTCAAAACGATGTATCATCGCTACTGAAATCATAAAGTATTCACCAAAACAAATATCTCAAAACAGCACAATCTTGGCATATTTCAGATATTCTTGGATAAACAATGTTTTCATTTCTAAGAAAAATAAAAAAAATATGCCAGACGAATTCACATATTTCTTAGATTTTCTAAGAATTGAACGACACTATTTGACAGCTTGAAACTAATTTATTTTGCTGTAACCCCACGCAGTTTAAAGTCAGCAAGATCGGACTGTCTGAGATCAATCTTAGTCAAAGGAAACATAAACAACATATGTTATGTATAAATGTACCCGATAACAATCAAAAGGTTCATTTAAGAGAACATTCCTCATCATTAGGACCCATGTGACTTAATTCCGGAAATTTTCATAAAACACATCTAAAACAATTTCAGTTTTATTTTAAAGAGATGATAATAAGGTCACATACAGAGACGTTTACAACGCACATTGCATACAATTCTGTAATACTATTATATTTTCTAGGTACGTAGATTGTAAATGAAGTTGTTTTTTTACAAAAGGGAGTAGGCTTAGCTTAATGTCAGTCTAGCCAGAAATTAGGGATAGGAAGTTGGTATTAAGTTTATTGCTTTATTCTTGAAAAAAAACAGTAGGATTCTTTCTTAACTCCCAGCAACTAGGCCCCGCCTCCTTATTTCTAACCACGCCCCTAATTTATGTGGTAATGACCGAATTACAAATGCTGCATTAGAGATTGCTTTTAGTAAGAGCAGATGTCTCCCTATTTTGTGGCCTTTAAGCAACAAGCAGAAAACATAACACACAAAAAAGGCCCCTAATTCTTCTAAGTCCGTTAAACCAGCAAAAGTTGATTATAATCTGTATGAGCGCCGCTGTACGATTTCCAACATCTTCTTTGAGTGACGTCATTTCCAGAAAAAGTCACATGTGACGTCACCATGTACTGACAGTAAGCAATGTTTTCACCGTATGTCAATATGAAACCAAGTGACCATTATGGAGTAGATATTGTTTCCTGCTTGCAATTAGTGACATCACATGTAGCGTTTTGTTAAAATGACGTCACTTACAGAAGAGGTTGTAAATCCCATAGCAGTGCTCATATATACAACTAAGGTTAAACTGCTGTTGATTCTTCCAACCGAGTTTGACTGAAATCCAAACAGCAGCTTAGGAAAAATGGCTTCGACAAACTATTTTCTTCAATTCAATTAAAAGAGTAATAACTACACTAAAAATAAAATAAACCGATAGCATGTAGTAACACTGATTAAGTCTTTTCATCAAGTTTGGTTGAAATCCACCCAGCACAGAACCAGTAGTAGTGTTAACAAACAAAATGACAGACAGGATGAATCCAATATGTCACCAGAGTATGGGGACACACCCTTAAATGAGAAACAGGAGATGTACCCAGTACTAGTAAGTTTGATTGGAACCTGTTGAATAATTATAAAGTTGTAGCCTAAACAGAACTAGATGTTTCTTTTTAAATAAAAACATATATCTTCCCGATGGCAGTTTGTCAGTAATTGTAATACTGATACAGGATGTTAGAATAAAATATTGTGCAAACAAGAAATATAGTCTTTGATCAGTTCACCATGCACTGTATATGTACAAAATCAGTCTGACAGACAGCTTTTATTGAATTGGTAAATTACGCAGGGTGGCAGTTTAAACGTAGTTTATCAATCAGGGGTACAAATGTGACTTTGTACAAAAAGGGAATATAAATTTTCACGTGATTTTACACTGAGTGTAAGATTTACATAAAGAACTTAACAATCCAAGCATTGAATACATTCAAATAATCAACGTTTTTAAGGACAAGACTGTTATCTTTTTCATTCATAAAAGCTATCATGTTGTCACCAGTGGGGGGCTGATACAAGACCTTAATTGCAAGCACCTGTTTCATTGACCCGAGAGAAAACATAGACGTCAGGTAGATCTGTCGAGATTTCGTATTTTTTATAATGATTTTCAGAAGAACATGATATTACAGAAAATCAGGAAAATGACTCATTAGAACAAAATAAATACATTTCGCGAACTTAAGAAAATTTCTGTAATTTAAGAGAGCAATATTTATATTGGAATAGATGGGATAGACCGATATGTCATGCTAATCACTTTAACATACTTTTTTCTATAAAAAGAGAAAAAAAACTAATTCAATTCATGACATTGATTTAAACACAGAAGACAGCGGCGTTGCAAATTTTCTTTGATGTTTTTGGATAATAAAGTATTCAGCTGTTGAGAGATCTATTTCTTTAATTGATTTTCACTGTAATAATATCACACCACTTAGTGTTTTATTGCACAATCATCAAAACATAGGATGATTCCATATCAATCAATTATATATGAATAGATTTATATAACTAATCATTAACAGTACTGTTTGTTAATTAATCATGATCATTTCCATTATTTATTGATCGTTATCATTCAACTATTTTTCGTAAATCATTTCTGTTCTTTTATTAATAAAAAAAATTCTTAAGTTAATTAATCAATATAATTTCAAGTGTTAATAAATCAATATCATTTCTGTTTTTTTTTAATTAATCAAAATAATTTCTGGTATTAATTAATCAAAATAATTTCTGGTATTAATTAATCAAAATAAATTCTGGTGTGTTAAATAATTGCTGATTTTAGTTGATCAATATCATTTCTGTTTAAATCAATGATTATCATGTGTTTTAATTGATTGTTTATATGATTAAGTATAACAGATTATTTTAGCAAAGGTCATTTAAGACTAAAAATCATTTTCAAAGTGGGAAAGGATCATTAATGCATTGATATACAGTAAAATCAAAACTTTTCGTGAGGGATTAATTTTTGTTATTTTATGGGAGGTCGTTATTTTTGCAAAAATAAATGCTTACTTAATATTTAGTTAATATTACAGTAACTCTGAATGTAGATTCTCGCTAACAATTAACTGTTCCGAACAATCTGATAACTTTAAGTCAGGAAATCTTGGTCTTGCCATGGACATATAAAACATGGATTCGATACAGACTGATATTGGTGAAAGGATAATGAGAAATATTTTACAAACAATCCTTATAGCACGTGCTCGGTAAGTATTGTGAATTTCCACCCATTTATCAATCTGCGATAATCAGCAATCTCCGTTCAATTCCATCTGTTCCTGACTCTGTTGATTATCACTTAAATGTCCGTGTAATTCCCGATTGATCTGAGTAATTCTTAATTGTCTCAATATAGTATTTCAAAAATGTATTAATTAAGACTTAAGAAATCTTTTAATATGACAATTACGGTGGATCAAAATGACAACTTCTTTCGATCCAGAAGCAAAAAATGGCAAACATCGCAAAATTTTATAGTGGGTTTGATCGCAGAAGAAAATCTCGCCAGTTGCAAGAGTTCAAACAAATCTAAGCACACTTCCAATCCATGGTTTATATGTCCGTGGTCTCGCCAAAATATCGGATTAAACAGTAGTATGTAGAAAACGTAATGTTAGACAAATAGAAATAACCCAAAATATGACATGAAATAAATGACAAATATAACAGCCCGGAGATCCAGGCCTCTAATAGCAAATTTAATGTTTAAAGGAATTACAAAACTTATATCCAGTTTTGCAGCAACCACATGAGGGCCTCATACTGTGACTTCATTTGATGTTTAAATTGAAGAAATAAGCTATCAACACACTTATGTTTTATATTATATAATTTCCTTAACTTCTCCAAGGTCAACAACCTGTCTGTATACCCGCTGAGAAAGCCGGGCAAGTAGATTAACGAAAGGGATACAAGACACAGTGAACTGAAAGTTGAAGTATGAGTCTAGGATTTAATATACTGCTTCTCAGCTGCGTAAGCTGGCAATACTTTGACACTCATATCTCCAATTCAAACTCAATTCTCAGATTTATACTGAAATCTTCGACTCACCCTCAAATCTAAGAATTACACACTCAAATCTCAGACTTACACTAAATCTCAGATTCATACTCAAATCTCAGATTCACACTCAAATCTGAGATTTACACCCAAAAATAAGATTCACATTAACGTCTCTGTAAATTGTTTTTATTTTTGAAACCTAGCAATATTTCAACACTCGGAGGCAAGAGTCCGTCTCCGTTATGTGTTTTTATTTTTGAAACCTAGCGACATTTCAGCACTCGGAGGCAAGAGTCCGTCTCCGTTATGTGTTTTTATTTTTGAAACCTAGTAATATTTCAGCACTCGGAGGCAAGAGTCCGTCTCCGTTATGTGTTTTTATTTTTGAAACCTAGCAATATTTCAGCACTCGGAGGCAAGAGTCTGCCTCTGTTTGCCTCGCAGTAGCTGTCATCATATTTCCAATGAAAAGCTTATCTGCACAATTCTGGTGGCCTCCGTGTCATTTTATGAAATAATTCAAAGCAATGGAATGCAATAAAAATGAAAACTTAAACATATGTAGTATGTAAAGTAACGAATAACAAATCTGACAGATTCATCAGCAAATCCAGACGATTAAAATTTCCTTAACATGCATTCTACATCAGCGTAACGTAATCTATACATCTTTCTCTGTAAGTTACAGGATATTTCAAATTTAGTGCTTGCGCAAACATATAAATCAACAAAAACCTCAGATGTCTTGTATGATTTTATGATTATTTTCAATATAATATGTCTCCTAACTGGTTAAGAGACCTTGACCTTTGTTCAAGTTGCCAAGGCAGTGACCTTCACCTTTGTTCAAGTTGCCAGGCAATGACCTTGACCTTTGTTCAAGTTGCCAAGACAGTGACCTTGACCTAAATAAAGAACTAGATATGGTTAGTTATGTGTTTAGAAAATTAGCATAGCTATGACCAGGCATTTATTTAAATTTATAATCATAAAATTAATAGTACATAAAATTGTACTTTAATTTTCATTATAGTGTCGCTTCAAACGCAAAAACAGCGAAGCGCACTTTCTAATTTATCATTCATATTCAAATTATGAAACCAAACTGGTTTCAAAGATTGTAAAGATCAAATTGTAAGATTTACGAAGAATTGCCAATAAACGCACATCGGAGTAAAAACGAAAATTTAAGTTTTTGAGAGTTAGATGTACTATAAAAAGCATCGATCCCCCCGACCAAAGTAATTGCATATTTAAAATAATTATATACAGTGCAGATACCTTACATAGATATGCAATAATTAAAAATTTTATTAGAAAGATCAAAATGATAAATGTATTTCAGTTGCGCTCATATCTAAATATCATTTTGCAAATACCGAAATATATTGTATTGTTGTATTATCTGGTCGTAACTTTTTACTTTATGTACAGTGCACTTGCACTTTTGAATCATCCTTTAACATTTTCTCATTTTAACTGTGAAAACAATTATAAACCTCACCTTTTTTTGCTGAGGAATTAAAACAGTTTATAATTAAGACTGAACAAATTATCTAGATCAAATCAGGAGCAATTTTCAAGAATTGAGCTGAACTTCTTAGTTTTAATCTTTTTCTTCATAACTCTGAGATTTGAATTTACAGTCTTAAAAAATAAGCAAAATGTTCCTTCACGTCAATTATATGATGATCAAAAATTGCTTTGAATCACCCAAAACTGGCACGATTTGAGGACACAACATATTTACAGTCAGACCTCATTTATTCGACAACCTTCTATCCAAAAGCTTGGTATAATTTGAAATAAATATCAGGTCCGAATGTATTTTCTTAGTCGAGTCAATTGAAATTGGCTATTCTAAACCATGTACTACTCGAACAAAAATTCGGTCCCAATGAATTCGAATGACTAAGGTCTGACTGCATGTTCGTATCAAAGTTCACTAAGCACGTTGCCTCCAAGTAAACTCCAGTCACCTTAATTTACTGCACTAAATATATCAAGCAATCAGATGACAGGTTGCATTTCTTGGAGGAAAGTAACATTACATAAAATGGTAAAGTACAGGGGTATTGAGATGTGAAAACCAAACCCATTTTTACAAACAGATGACTATCATTTAGGGGACACAAACCCCTGTTTTACAACACCAAACTAAACCATCGATTCATAATGACTCACCAACCCCAATACTGTATCGTTACAATCTATACAACAGAAACCTCTCAGTCGGTTACTCACCTGAAAATAGACAAAATACATAAAATTAATGTCAATATATAATTTATAATGTTAGCAACATCATGAAGTTAAACAATACAAACACTAACATCCTACTATACAATTTTATTTACTTGAGAACCATTGTAAACATACTGTGAGGTTGTCAGCCAATGAAAACATGTCTTACAAAATATTGACCAATAGAAACAGTGTATACAACAGTGGTCAGCCAATGAAAACATGTCTTACAAAATATTGACCAATAGAAACAGTGTATACAACAGTGGTGTACAGAGTTCAATAAAGCAGTGCAATCTTTGGGAGATATCAAACAATCACTTTATGTTATGGCCTTAAAAAATTAGGGGTCGAACATGCAGCAGTCTGTATGACAATGTGGCGGGATCCGGTCAGTGCCACAATGAATGTTGTGTGTCATGCTTTGATGTGATGATCGGTAAATGACATTTCGTGCTACAGATGCAAAACATGACAGTGCGATAACGCCACATTTGTGTATTCAATTGTCGTTCGTCGAATTGAGTGTTGTGAATCATATCGAGTGTCACGTTCAAATGTGTTGGTACCATTTATTGTGGCACTAACTGGATTCCATACAATGTACCCATATATACAGTGCCACAGAACAGAACATACAATGACTGTATTAAGTGACATTTTATGTAGAATAATTCCTCAGTTAACTAATATAAGTATGTGGTCCAGTCTGACATAGACAGCAAATCAGATAAATAAAAATTCGACCCCTAAAAAACATCAGGAAACCGCTGTCAAGATTACCGTAGCGATACAGCTTCACTCCGTAGCGATACAGCTTCACTTGTCTTCATAACATAATACAAGCTAGCAGCTTCATTCAAAATACGGTCAGTTTCCCTACAGAATTAGGTGACAGGTATCATGATAAATAACCTTATATGGCATTTCACTGATACAACTTTGCCAGGGTGTACTTTTCCTCTGACACAACAAATTTTAAAACGATAGTTCCGACACTTAATACAGACTCTAGTTTTACCGATAACGCTAAATACAATAACTGTAAAAGATTGAGTTACACAATGTGAATATATCATTTGTCATCCAAATTGTAGTGAACTTTGACACTCCCAAAACTGAAGAACACACAAATCTCTATAGAATATTCATCATCTCCGAGTATCAACTAATATTCATGATAAATCATCCAAACAAAAAAACGTCCTGAACGAAAAAAAGTCTTGAACATTAACGTCTCAAACAAAAACATCTGGAACAAAAAAGTCTCGAGCAAAAAATTATCTCGATAAAAATTATTATTTTTTGGATAAGGAGATTGAAGAGTAAATAAAAGACGTATTAAATTGGTGCACCATACTGAACCATACTTTGTGTATCGTTTTCTGAAATCGGACAAAAAAATAATTCAAATAAATTTTGTAGCAAAATGCAGTATAATTTGTGCAGATTGCATACGATATACAGTGACAAAATTTTCCATGCATATGCACAATAGCCAGACTATAATTTATGCACTTGAATACCTGTCTACTGATAAATAACTTAATCTAAAGCATCTATGATTTCAATTTCGCTCCAACAAATGCCTATGCACCCTGCTCCGAATTCAAACAGCAGCCAAGATATTTTTCGAACCACAAAAACCGCAACTTCTTCATTTGAATGCAAGAAATTCTATATCTCCTCTTCATACAATACAAACAGCACTTCCGACCTTAAGCGATCTCCATTTTTGCTCAACAAATATCAAAATATACTTTTGCAATTTAATTATGATATTTGACTACCCAACCAATCTACACAGGAGTTTTCTATATGATATAATTTCTTATAAAAAGACATCATATAATACCCCCCCCCCAAAATGTCTGGTTCATTTTAATGGAGAACACAGTATCACACACCCTTTGCAAAATATATCAAAAAAGCAAAAATATATTCCAATGTCAAACTAACGATGACATGGATAATTTCACGGGAATTAATCTAGCAAAGTCAGATAAACTTTTCCATATTACATAAGTACAAGTGTGGGGTATATACCAAATTATAGACTGTAAGACCGTGTAATATTATGCAGGTATGCGATAAAACAGTTTACGTTCCGAGACCGCCTCGCTGGTTTTATTTGCAAACTTTAAGACATCTTTTCTATTCTATCACTTTAAAGGCCCATTCATCAACACCAGTGTTTATTACGTCTGTTTATGAATATTGAAGACTGCTCACTACGCATGAAAGTTGTATTTTTTTTATAGATTTCTTTCACGGGATGACTTAAACTGATGTTTGCAGTGTCAAACAACAGCAAAAATACATTAAGTATACCAACAAAGTATTCATCTATCAAAATGTATATTACACAATATTTTTTAAATTGACACATTAAGCATTAAACTGAGAGGAACATAAAACTTGCAATCACTGAAGTGTTAAATACTTCTGATAATTAAGGTAAAACAGTAATACCTCAATAATACAACCACCCTTGTGGTTTAGGGGTCCGTGAAATGTGGTTTATGGGTCGGTGAAATGTGGTTTAGGGGTCCGTGAAATGTGGTTTATGGGTCCGTGAAATGTGGTTAAGGGGTCCGTGAAATGTGGTTTAGGGGTTCGTAAATGTGGTTAAGGGGTCCGTGAAATGTGGTTTAGGGGTCCGCAAAATGTGGTTCAGGGGTCCGTAAAATGTGGTTCAGGGGTCCGTGAAATGTAGTTCAGGGGTCCGTGAAAGAGAGAGAACTATAATATAGAATGGACAAAGGGAGAGAACTCGTGACAATCTTCTGTGAATTCTCCAATATTAACATAACTTTCTTAAATCACTTAAGAAGCTCAATTTAAAACAGCAGTTAAAATATTCAATCATTTATTCAATAGCCAAACTTAACGATGATTTTGTACAGGTAGGAATGATGTAGTAACTGTCAACATGACAACAGTACGGATGATGGAGTAGTAAGTGAGGTATGAAACTCAAAATACTTAAACCATTAAAAATACTAATTTACATACGTTAAAATATTTGTACAGATTTACAATAGACACTATATTTTGATAATGATCTGTATAGCGTGATTGATTTTAAATACAAACATACCATTTCAAAATGATTTTTTTCACTATTTAAGATTTCACTTAACAGATTTAAACTACAAGACTGGGCATAATATTACCTCCTAAACTGAAGAGTGACAATGAGTATAATTGCTGAAAAATAAAAAGTTCAGTTTCTTTTATATGAAGCAAAGCAAGTAATGCTTACAGGATCTCAAAAATGTTTATAGAGCAAGGTTTCACACAAAATCCTCAATATATCAAATAGCAGACTCTCTAAACTTATAAGCAAGGTTTATGTCTTAACTTATAATGAAGAAACACAACATACATACCAGTATGTACACTTAAAACTTAATGTCAAGTGGCATCACCAACTTCTGTCATGTAAATTTTAAGCTCAGACAAATTATTAGCAAACTTTGCGTGTGGTAGGTAAAAATAAAAAAATCACAGAATTTCTCCATCAGACTGCAAAATTAAATAATTTTCATATCTCACTCAAATATTTAACCAGGAATATCCGCAAGCAGATGCAAGCCAAGAGAAAATCTCATTTATAATATTTTTCTGTCCGATTATCAAAACATCCCAGACGTTGCAAACCCTACTGACAGTTTCCTTTCAAACGAAAATATAACCCAGTGTATCGTTAATTAAGATGCATACATTTCTGCAAGTTGTTAAGGTAGGCACTCCATCTTGAAACAACATCGATAAATCTTCAAGTCAATGGATAGACGTTTGTCAACAATTGCCAAAAACATGTCAACCACTAAATCAACAACAGATGGCTTTGAATTTAAAGCTTAAATTAACAAAACCTTTTGAAATTTATTGGTGAAACCCAGAAGGGTTCAAACTCACGACCCATATGACATCAGCGCTTAGCGATGAATAACTATGACCATTATACCCATTGCGCCACCATGCAACCCCAGAAAAAAGGGTTGTTCAAATGACACCGATACATTTAAGTAGCTAAATATTATCATAAAAAAACTTTGTAAGCCGTCTCCATCCTTACTGCATCAAAAATGCAGAACTCCAAATGTTTGGCCTTCATCCAGATTTTGTTTTAGTTTTTATCAACAAAAATACAGGACATTTACCACCAAGAAATATTGATTGTCAAAAAAATCTACATACAAAACTTCACAATGTACGATTGGAAGACAACTAACACATTCTTTTTTAAATGTGGCCTTATGCTAAAATACCGAAGTTAGAGAAGAACAGGTTTTGGTTATTTATTGAGATCACAGCAAGATCACCATTCGGTTTAAATCCCATTATCACAAGTAACTGCCAAAGTTGTGTCCACTCAGAGAATGATTTATGTTGCTTTCTGTTGGTAAAAGTTATTTATTTCACATCATTTGGGAACTGATTACAACTAGCTTACAATTTATGTGTTCACTCTTGATGACTGCTCCTTGGATAACTCAACCGGAGAGCTGAGATGCACCAAATTCACAGATTGCAGAGTTCGCAGTTCAACCAGGTTGCCAAGAACTATCTCGAAAAAAGATGGTCGGCGCAATTTGAAGGTTAAGATTGGTTGTGCAACTTTAAAAAATTGTTAAAAATGCGGGTCACTCCAGATTCAAAAGGGATTTTGGTAAATTCACCAAAATTCAGTGGATTTCGGTAAGGTAACATACCCCTTATCGAAAAGTTGACCAATCCGCGTCAATGTTACAAACGTTATTTTGTTGTAGAGAAGTTGATTTAGTGGTCAACATAAGATTTGATTGGTTTACACAACACTGATATGCAAATAGCAAAACCATGTTAGTACAACTGCGCCAAAAAAAGTATCACAAAAAGTGCGGCACTGTTACAGAACCATTGTGTTCAGGTGTATTGTGAATCGAAATTGCATATAATCATTTCAATGCAGAAATATCACAAATAATATTATGCAATTTTGTGATATAAAACAGATGTTGTATAATTATTTATACCATTACACTAATAATCATTACCTGTATAATCCAATTAGTCACAAACGCTAAGAGATTGCCAATTAAAAAAGCGAAGCATGATCATGAACATGATTTTTTTTTACCGAACGTTAATGGTTAATTGAATAATATCGGAACAGATGCGTTTGTTTGACGTTCAATTATCAGTTTTTGGTTCTGGCAAAGAATTATAATTGTTTCTAAGAAATGCACTTACCTGTGATGTTTTAAGGTAATTTTGTCCAGGATTATTTAAACATGGGTGAAATGTAGTACTTAGAGACAGTCTCAGGTATTTTCATTGCTATTCTTTGAAGTAACAAACCTGATACTCGCTTTGTATCAAAGTCAAGTAAAAACACCTTATCCCGTATCACGGGGCTTTATCAGCACTTCATGACATACTGGACACTATAAAGGTCAGAAAACAACAAGATAAGACAAACACCAACAAGAGAAGAGAACAACAACAAGATAAGACAAACACCAACAAGAGAAGAGAACTACAACAAGATAAGACAAACACCAACAAGAGAAGAGAACAACAACAAGATAAGACAAACACCAACAAGATAAGACAACATGAGATAATAGAAGGTAACATACATTAATTAAACACGTATACTTAATCATGTAAAACTACTCAGTTAACAACATACAATGTTACTATGTAGACATTCCACCACACTATTTACCACTAGGTCTAATGGATAATGTTTACTTGATTTATCGGCTGGTCATTTCATGTTCAGCAAAATACGCTTGGAAGAAAATGAGATAACAGTGCACACTATGGGAGTTTGAACAGAAAGATGAACCATCTCATGCACACTCACTGACACTTAGTGTTCTTTTACAATCATCTAATCAAATCACACCATTAATGTGTCAGTAATTAAAAACCTTTTAGACAAGGGAGATAACACACTGTACAATAAACATTTTGATACACTTATAAATGCTACATAATGTCCCTCCTCTCCCCGTATCAACGCAATCAACGTGTAAATGGTATATAACATAGTGTTTGCACATTCTGGCAAGTTAACTCCGTAAAAGCACTGGTCGGATCGCATTCTTAATAGTCTGAATTTATGGAACACTTCTTTGTAATAATCATTAAGTCACAATTACGTTTCTATATAATTTGTTAAAATCATGGACCGATTTTATTCATTTCTTTTCATCCAAACAACAAATAAACACTTAGACATTTCGGCAAGCATCCTGGAATTTATATAAGCATGAAATTACAATAACTAGTCCCAGACTGGTAGGTAACCACGAAGATTGAGTCTTAAGCAAACAATATGTGACGATAGTTAAATAAAACAGTCAACAACAAGTTAAGACAAACACCAACAAGATAACACCAACAAAATTAGACGATGACAACAACAACATAAGACAAACAAGATAAAACAACACCAAATTGATATGACAACAACAACAAGATAATACAAACACCAACAAGATAACACCAACAAGATAACAACAACAACAAGATAACAACAACAACAACAACAACAACAACAAACACCATCAAGATAACACCAACAAGATAACAACAACAAGATAACACCAACAAGATAACAACAACAAGATTAGACGATGACAACAACAACATAAGACAAACAAGATAAGACAACACCAAAAATATAAGATAACAACAATAACAACAACAACAACAATAAAAACAACAACAACATAAAACAACAACAGACATGAGATAATGAACAGTCACATTCATTAATTAATATTTCAGATTATAGTTCACCAAACACAAGCCTGGAGCCAATCCAGCTTAACTGGAACAGTTAGAAGATGGCATCCTTGACACAAGTATAACAGGATACGAACACTTCGTTCTGGTTCAAACATCGGCAACTAACTCATTGACATTCTTATAGTGGAATATTTATGTACGATTTAATGTCATCCGAATTTCTGATAAGAATTGGTAAGAACTTCATTTTTCATCCAAGCATCGATGATAGCGAGTTCATCGAAGTGCTCTTGGTGCGACCTCCGCAGAGACGTGCTTCCTACACCTATATACCTGGAATTGTCACTACATGACCCTGGCTGCTTATCTGACTTCAAGCCCCGTTCCAGAAATAAGTATCTGTTTAAAATTCATGTGTGCAAAATATAAACAGCATTTGGATGTATCATTAATTCCGTGCAAGTCAGACGATGGTATGACATTTAACAGTGACCGAGTGTACATCATTTGTATTCTCATGATGCGCATAACTTGCATACCTACATAATACTTGAAGTACAGACGGACCTCTTTTATTGCACAACCTTCTATACGAAAACTTGGTATAATCCGAAATAAGTATCAGACTCCGATGTATCTTCTTATACATGTCGAATTGAAATGGGCTATTCGAAAACATATATTATTGGAAATAAAATTTTGGACCCGATAAATTCGAATGAACGCCACATACTCCTATTTCAGGTTGACAGTCACTCCACTTAGGGTATCGATAAGCATAATAGGGGCTTATTATAAAACTCCCTTCGATATGGACCTTCAGTCGGACCTAGTTCATTCGAAATTATCGGGTCCAACATTTTAATTCGAATAATACATGTTTTCAAATAGCCCATTTCAATTCGACATGTATAAGAAGATACATCGGGACCTGACATTTATTTCGGATGATACCGAGTATTCGAGTATAAACGAGTTCCGACTGTTTTTTCCATTACTTTTGCGCTAGTCCTCATTGAGCACTCATACGTTTCATTTGAAATGATTCCCAGTTTTAATACAGGTACATCAATTATTTACATCATGTTTAGAATATCATTCAATTCAGCAAAGTACAATGTCAATGTCGAGGGATGCAAAGAAAACGCCGCCGAGACGTTCATCCAAGCGATGAATATCATTGAAGAAATATTTTCACAAATTTCGCTGTTGAAACACAACCTCATCATTTTCTTCCCATGAATGGAAACTTTCAATGACAACAATTTATCAATTGAATGATTACATGCAGTGAGTGAAATCAACCATTGAATACAGCTATATAATTTGGATTTGTACCCAGCGTAAATTTCCCATCAAACTCCATTGCTGCAGTATCACGCAAAATCTAAATTCTTGATATAAATCCAAATTTTTATAAAAAATGTATGAAATATTAATACATATTTAATTCAGATTTTGAATGGCTATTAATCGACAGTTGCATTTTATGCGGTATTAAGAGGGAAAGAATAAAACTTTGGTAAGCATTAGTTAACTTATACAGAATTGTCATGTTTTGACAGGTTTTGAGTCCGAAATTCCTTTAAGGGTTTAAAGGGTTTAAAGGAATTGAATACCAAACAAAAATCAATGGAATTTTTACGAGCAAGATTTAAACTTTATAATTTCACTATATACCGTCATCTATATAATAATTATTGCATTTGAATAAACCATTCTAAACTGTCAATTATATGCACTTAAATAAAATACAGTGTCATTAAATTAAATAAAAACTTTTTGATTTCTATTAGGTAGCTTTGATGTTAAAAGCATAGCAACATAATTGGTATATTTATGTTTCATCAGAAACCTGTTAGGCCACACAAACTCGATATTTATACATTATCAGGTGATTAGATTCTGACCAATCAAATTCCAGTACATTTAAAACTCTTCCGATCATGTGATCCAAATATCTGACAAGATTAAGTCTGTGTTCATTCATAAAATATCAAAGTGGAGAACAAAAAAATGTACATTGTGCAATAGGATGTGAAAAGGTGGTACGATACTACCAATACTACCGAGAGGTTTCATGTGAATTGCGTCATCAAATTTTACAATACCGTGTGTCCTGATATGGTCTGATACGACATTAAAAGATTAGTAAAAAATGATCGATGACAAAGTAAATAAAGGACGGTATAATACGATAACCAAATACATCCACAAAACCACAAGCATGGAAACCTAAACTACCACAAACGACCGTCAAATGAAGTGTCACCCTTATTACTGAATTCTTCTGTGCAGATATTCTTTTACAGATATAATTGATTTCATAGTTAAAACCTTCACAGTCTGTGATGGTAATCTCTATTAATATTATGAAAGAATTGCATCATGGGAATTTGACTATGTGAAAGTTGCATCATGGGAATTTTTTTTTTGGAAATTGTAAAGGTCACTCAGTGCAGCAATTTCATGTAACATCAATTCTCATTGGTCAATATTTTGTAAAACATGTTTTCATTGGTTGGACACCTCACAGTTTGTTTATATGAGTTCTTAAGTAAAAAAATGAACTATACCTAGATCAGCATAAGTGAAAGTTGATATTTGTTTATGCAAGCCTCCTACTGTAGTCAACATTTTATTGGTGTGTCTGAATCCATCATTCTTTCCCATGGCAGGTTTTTTATATGTATTATTTGAAATATTCAAAACAAGATCATAGTTTGACAAGCATCAATGAACCATGTTTCTGGTGTTTGTTTTTTATTTTTTCGGTATCTGTTATAGAGTATGAAAATGTTAAGGTTTGTACTTGAAAAACAACAAAAATTATAACATAATTCAAAGCACTGAGAGTGCATGTTAATACAACATTCACCGTACTGTTTCCATGACAACATTAAGGTTTCTGTATTCAAGTACAAATCTGTTAGTTGAAGTGTTTATAAAATAAACAACAAGCACTTTGTTGTGAAGAAGTGGATTTATCACTAAAATCAGGTTTTATATGAATTGAACCACACAAAAAACTATTCCATAGTACCTAATTTCAAACAACAATAATATTCATTATGCTCAGATGATGATGATAATTTTAATATGCAAGAATTTTTACCATACCCATGAATACTGTCTATCTAGCAAATTTTATTCATGAGTAATTGTGGTAAACCTCATCTATCAAATACACCGACAAGAAGCTACTGTAAGTTAACACTCACTTATTGAGCCATCAAGTCGGTTAATATTTGGTCGGTTGTCTTTGTAACCCCTGAGAAAAGAATATACAATTAATTCATTGGCTTATAATATCTAATAATCAAGCACATCTTTGAATTAAGCTGATTAATGTACGGGAAGAGTTGGTACATGATGTGGGGAAGTTTTAAAATTTCGGTTCCCCGAATCGTGACAAAGATTGCTTTTTTCATGACTATCAAACTATAAAATTGTCTATTGTTTTTATACAGTAATATCATTATAACAAAATATATACAATGTTTAAATCATTCAAACTTAGCGTCAATAAATGTAATTGTCTCTTCATTCTTTTTCTGTTTTCCAAACCGAATAGCATACATATATTGACATCTGTCTTCACTCACAAAAAATTCAGAAAATTATAAGTTAATCATGTTTTTTTATTAAATTTTGTTGATAGATGTGAATGAAAATAATTTTTCTTGTACTATCTTGATATAACATTGAGATGGTACATCAACGTGTAAATGTAAACAGTATAAATAACAAACTGAAGAAAGCCTGTTTTTATTAATCATAACAATTTCTGAAAATAATCTTTTCCATCTGAAAACGGCCAGATTCACAAAATTGACAGATCACCAATTATGCCTGATATAAGCGAATTAAAAACATACAATTTTTGTTTATTTTAAAAATATCGTTTAAAAATAATAATACACTGCAGTAAAACATTGAGTAATTAAAATGGCGACTCAACAAAAAAGGGAGGTAACTAATGACTGAAGTGACAATGCTTATACCAAGATGGGACCAGAACACAATGGAACCAATTATTTATCTAAATGATTTATAATCAGATAGAAGTGTCCAATCACAGTCATATGAAAATTATTTTCAAAACATTACAAAATACAGTAAGACTTTCTTTTATACGTGAAACAAACTTCCCCGTTCTTGCTTAGTATTAAGCTCCCCAGTTTTCTTTTCGTTTAAATGCCAATTCAAAATTTAACAAAGTATGTCTTAATTAGGGGCTTTAGTTCTATGTCTGACCAGTCAAGTATTTTCCAGACTGTGCTAAACCAACTGGTTAACAACTCAACATAGCCAGACAGAAAAAAGTTCAAAAACACCTGTCAAAGTGCTCACTTCACACAAAAGGTGCGAATAAATGACCACAACAAATGTCCGCTTAATTCCCAAACAAAAAGCATGGAATAGGATACCCCTATTATACACCATTAGTATCCAATCAAAATGGCAGCTGAATATTCATTTAAGGTTGAAAAGGTCAACACCTAGACTGGTTAATCCATTTAACTGTCGGTCAGGTGACTAAATGCGTAAAACAGAGTGACAGTCTGTTTGTTTAGGCCATGATACCATCAACTGCCCACGAATAATGCAGATAATATTTCATAAACTGACTACAATTGATGAATAAAGCAAATGAGAAAATGCCAAAATTGTTGTAAGAATATTTGGAGACTGTGTTGTTACACGATCTGTCAGTGAAATTGACACAGGGTTGGGCAGCATGGCAGATATAAGACATGGGGAAATTGCGAAAAAAGTATGAACATAATTTGGTATTTTTAAATAATTCAACTTACCCAGCAATTTTTGGAAGAACAGTATGGAGGGACTAATGTATATGGTAATATCAATCATTACCCTTTAAAATTTTTACCTGATGTGAAAATTCTAATAATGCGCAAAGTGTATTTGATTTTCAGAGTCTTCCTGGTCATTATAAGTGACATTCTCCATGGATATATACATTGAGTTTTTGAAGTTATGTTGAAGAGTTTTCTCCTTTTAATTATGTCTCACTCTATTTTTCAACAATTGTTCAGTAATACATGAAGGTCAATTGATCTAAGCAGTCTTCCTGGAAGTAATCAACGACCGATACCAGCTTACCCTTCCATAAGCAGTTGACAACGTCCCCCACATGAATCGGACGTGGAGGACAAACGACTGTAGCCAAAGGTCACCGAAGGACATGAACTGCTAAGCCCGGGAAATAAACCCGGACCTGTCGGGTGACCTCTAACCAATAGGAGTTTTCTAATTAAAAGAACAGATATTACAAAGTCAAGCAGGAAATGCCACCTACAATTAGTGAACAGCCATCACAAAATCGCAACGAGACATGAACTTATATACATACAATATGTATACAGATGCAAGGCACAAGATGTCAACTCAACAACAAATGTTGGCTGAAAATAGGTGTACCACCTTTGAAAGGTCAGTGGCAAGAAACACCTCCACATAGTGGACAATGCCAGTGAGAAATTGAAGAAATGTTCTTGAACAGTTCCTGATAGAAGTTCTTGAACAGTTCTTGATAAAAGTTCTTGAATAGTTCTTGATAAACGTTCTTGAACAGTTCTTGATAAAAGTTCTTGAATAGTTCTTGATAAAAGTTCTTGAACAGTTCTTGATAAAAGTTCTTGAATAGTTCTTGATAAAAGTTCTTGAATAGTTCTTGATAAAAGTTCTTGAACAGTTCTTGATAAAAGTTCTTG
Organism: Mactromeris polynyma; assembly: GCA_032209605.1. Lineage (NCBI taxonomy): Eukaryota > Metazoa > Mollusca > Bivalvia > Venerida > Mactridae > Mactromeris > Mactromeris polynyma. The sequence goes on from JASFXZ010000041.1 coordinate 963,115, forward strand.
AATAGTTTGTGAGCAACAAATGTCTGTTCATGAATTACATGTTCAAGAACTCTCTTGTGAGAAATTCAAGAAATGGTCTCAAACAGTTCTTGATGAAAGTTCTTGAATAGTTAGTGAAGTAAAATTTCAAGAACTACATGTAGTTCAAGATTATAGCACACTTACATTCAAGGTAACATGAAGTAGTTGGTCAAACAATTGGTTAAATTTTCCAATTCCCTAAACCACTAATGAAAATCATCTAAAAGGAGGCCTCTGGGACAATCAGTGTGAACAGACAGGATACACAATTAACAGATGTGATGAGAAGAGAATTAGGAAAACATCTAAGGAGAACAGAACAACTAATTCTCGGTGAAACAGAAGCCTGGATTATCTTCTTATTGCTCAATTAAACCAATGAATCGGGATTATAAATTAAAACTATGTCTCTGAGCAGTGCGATGCAATTACAAAGAATAAATTGGCTACAGGTACTTTGATAATCTGGATGCAAGGAAAAAATATATTAGCCTCATTACCGAAAAACAAGAAGTAGTCCTGTTTAATCTAATGCAGCATTTAATTAAAACATTGCTTATTTCCCAGATAGCTGGCAAAAAAGTGGAGTTTGCATAAATCGCTGTGAGAAAGCAGCACGAAATCTCCGGTATGAATGGAAATAGAAATCCCACAGCAAGAAACCCATTAGAATTAAGATAGTGCTTGTAAACAGCACGGAACTTAATGAGTAAATTTAATAATTTATTTTCACTTATCTGTTTCAATTTCATTGAGAAAATCTAAAAGTGAAATATAATTATATTTCGTATGAGTATAACTCAGAACCTAATTATATTTTTCTACAATGAAATTGCTTTTAAATGATAACATGGCTTATGTCGTAAATATTCGTACTTATATATGTCACAGAAAGGCTGAACTTAAGCCTGTCATTACCGCTTCGACACAACAGCTTAATGAAGCATGCTGTGAGAATGACTTCGTAACGAGCTTTTCCCCGTAATTTGACATTTCTTAAAAGATCCGGAACTGAATAAAAAAACGGAATACAGTCAACATGTATTTGCATTACTTCCCAAAATTTAATTGCAACAAGGAAAATATTGGGACAAAAAATCTATATTTAATTATTACACCCCGTATCTTCTTCAAAACAACAAGTAGCAGAATGAATTAGGAGATATATGATACCACATGCCCAAGTAGTGAAGTATATTTCCAAATTTGGAACCAGACAATACTTAAAAGGTAGGTCAAAATGTACAAGAAAATACAGCATTAAGCACTGTGCAGAAAGATATGCCCAAATGGTGCCAGGAACAGGAAATAGTTGCAAGTTCCTGCAGTAAAACTGTTGACATTTCAAATTGAAAGGTGTTAGTTACGTTATTGAACAGAGATGTCAAGTTTGCGTAAAATGACACGTATTGAAGCACAATCAGTAAACAAACAGAATGATTATTTAGACAACGTTATGTTTTGGCCTCTTGTTTCAACATTCATTTCAGAACTGATGGTAGCGCAAGTCCAGGCTCTGGGATAAAACAAAGGTAAGCTGCTTCTTGAAGTAAGCAGAGCAACTACAGTCTTGCATCTAAACTCTCATTCTTTTACTTGAAATTGCATTCTTAAATAGAAACTGTGTTTCCTTGTGAACATGTTGCTATTACATTGTATAAGCCATGCGTCGGTTCCGTGTGATTTGAAAACAAACAGTTTGTTTCTTGATCTTAACAATGTGTTACATAAGCGGTTTAGTTTTTATATTTTTTTCTGAAACGTTCGTATCACCTGTTTCATGACTATAAACTGTCTGATTGATTCTTCAAGTGTTTATTGCTATTGCATGTGAATGTACTGGTGAAACAGCCATGGCATTGTCTGGTAGAGTCTGAAGTTGACTGCACTAAACTGCGGCACTCCGTTAAACTCCTGCACATTGGAAACCAAGACTCACACTGTCGGTTCCCTTTTACATTCGATATCGTAGACATTGAACCACCATGAAAAGCCATGGCAGAACATTTGGAACATGGGAACCAGGGCAAGGAATGTGTGAATATACTCAAGATTTCTCGGAAAAGAATGCAAGGCGCATAGCCTTAAGCTGATCAACGGCTGATAATGCTGCCTGCATTGTATTTTAGTTCAATGATACTACACAGATAAGCACTAAAAGTCAGCCCAATCGTGAGTTTCGTTACTTTTTCCTCAACTGTTCTTGTAATATCCAGGTAATTATATTAGATACCAATAGAAAACAGCAGCCAAGACCATAGGCAACCATCAAATTATGTGTACACAATATCTATTGGTCAATATTTTGTAAAACAGATTTTCATTGGCCGATTACCTCAAAATTGTTTTAGAATCATTCTCAAGTAAAAGTAGAATATTAGCACATGGTTGATACAGTAATATAAAGGTTGTATGAACTGATAACATTGTTGGGGAGAACAAACAAACACCACCGCCATCTGTAGCTCAGATGGAAGTATTACAATGCCACTGGGTCCTTCTGCTTCATCAGCACGATTAAAATCCCATGACTTCTGAGGAATATAGGTCAGTGGTTTGACTCACACTTCCGTAGACAATTTCCATTGACAGACGAGAAAAAGGAAATGAAGATGGCTGACTACCAGAGTAAATAACAATTAAGCAACAATTAAGCGATGATTTTTCAGATTACGTTTGAGTGCTTTCTCATTGTTTAAAAGACTACTTCCTTTGTGAAATTAAGTCAGGATAATGCCGATGTTTACAGGAAACAGATGTAATAGAATTGGATAATATTTATACAAGTCATAAACAATAAAATCTGTGAAACATTGTCTATTCTTAGTTTTTGTTCAATTCATAGATAAGAGGAATGGGGCGTTAACGCAGTAATTATATATATACAATAACTTTCACTTAAATAATTAGAAAATATCCTCGTAAAATGATAGTCAAGTTTAATATTTCACTTGAAAGTGAATGAGTTTAAGGTTTCATCAGTAATGGGTTGGTGCAAAAGTATCACAATCATATCTTGGTTAAAGAAGAAGTTACAGAATTTTTGCAGCAACCCTTCTTTTACCTAGATAGTCTGTTGGCATTTGTTTTGAAAATAAATTGATACTGTTGTTAAATAGAGGTTGTTGAAGGAGAGGGCCACTTTGGAGAGGATGCTTAGTGTAAACATCTGTACCAAATTTTACCCAAGAAAACCGGGCGGGTACATTTTTTTATAATGTCCGGACAGGGTTCATGTTCAAGGAGTTAACTGTACAACAGATGAATACAATAAATCCTCAATGGTGCAATACATTATAAAGAGCATCATCATAATTATGTAGCAAAGAATTATAGTGTATACAAAATATGCACATTATCGGTACATTTATATGATAAAACAAGAAATTTAATGTCATATAATAATTGATCATAAGTTTTAGCACTGTGTTCACCCAGTGTGTTGTATTAACATCACAATGCATTCACTTTAATGGGGTAATAATGACATATATTACAATTCTGACTCAAATTACCAAGTACGATCATATCATCAATCGAACAATTAAGAAGAAAATGAGACTTATATGAGCAAATTCTAGAATTTCTATTTGTTACACTGAACAATGCCGACTTTACGAGGTACCACCATGATAAATATTCAGGGCTTATATTCTGGCTGCCTTATTCTGGCTGCCCAAAGGGGCTGAATATGGGCCCCTTTCCCAAAGCCAAGTAAGCTTTTCAACAATCACAAGAAGAATTCCTAATTGAAATCAAATTGACTTTGATAGCCAACATGGAGAGGTTTGCAATAATATGTTAAACCTGACAAAAGCACATTCATTCTTTCAAAACCCCTCTGTATTATTGTATTGTCATCTAGTAGTGAAAATTCTTAAAATCCAAACTGGAGGTTTAGATATTTCGACCAATAGATATCAACGAACATGAGTGGCTGTTATCAAAGACAAGACAATGGGAGGGATAAATCTTTGTCTCCCTTTGTCATGTTCAAGGCGTGTTCAAGGCGTGTTCAAGGCGTATGTACGATACTGTTATATGTAACTGTTTTTCTTTGTATTTCTTTAAAAATGACATCATCTTACACCAAAGCAGTCACAAGATACATTAATCATGCAAGACTAACTCCAAGAAACAGAAGCTGTAAAGTCAAAGAGTAATTCTAAGCAAATTAAACACATTATAGCCTTTAATATGACTCTAAAATCCCCATTTATTGCAGGGCGGCACCACCCTAAGGTTAAAAGTCTCACCACGCCCAATCAGTAACGACAGTAGCTCCCTAAATGCCCCCTACACACCCTGTTAACTCCCTTCTATGTATCAATTATTATATTACTTTCCATAATTGCCTCTAATGTCTTTGCGTAAGTAACATATAACACTTGAAATATTATAAACAATATCCTTACAACACATTTATTATCAAATTAATTAGGGAACATGGTGAAAAAATCGGCATTACGTGGTCGTAAACAGATGTGAAGTTAATTGGGTAACTCCTGTTTTTCTAAATTACCTCCCTTTTTCAATTTATTTTATTATTTTAATTTATCAAAACTTTACAGGAGATAATTATAAACAGAAACATTAAAGCTCAAATGCACCTGAACAATCCGCGTCTAATTTGCATAATCTGATAAAAAGACATAAAAATAGAACTCATAACTTCACAAATCAGATTTCTGATTAACATCAAGGTATGTAACCCGATAACTGGGCATATTTTCATCCTGAGAATTTTCAGCAAAAACCATCAGAAATAGCACAATTTTAAATCCTCTTTAATGAAACAGACCAAATTGTGCACATTTATTTGTTCTCTCAAAAAGTACTCATCGCAATGTCAGACATACCTGAGCGAAAACAGCAACACCACACAACAAATAATCAATGTTATCCAGGTCCCGATCTTCCAAAGCATTTCAATTTGTGATGTATCTCAACTCAAATATTGTCTCAAATCATTCAGATTATTCTCATCTGAAACTGGACTCAAAATCGGTCGTAAAACAGGAACAAGTTAGTTGAGATTGTTCTCAGAAAAATTTAAGGAGATCAAAAATGATATTTGTCTCAAACTCGGACACTGAATTGAGCAAAATCTCAAAATTGAGCTGAGATTTCAGTTCGAGATGCTTCACTAGATCGGGGTCAGAACTTAAAGCAGAAACCTTACTAAAATGCTTCGAATCTACATTACCTGGAATGGACATAACAATTCCAATTACATTATATGGACAGGACACACATGTTAGAATAGAGAGAAGTCATTGGCCCCAGGTGCAGTTGTTTGCAATAGCAAATCACGTGCACCTTTGCGTCTATGAGAGCCAAACTGGAAGACATGGTTATCTTCAAAGAATGTCTAATGAAAGCGTTTCATTGGTTGCAAGTGATTTTGGCTAACAGGTTCTCCGTTAACGAGCATTGCCAAACATTTCAGAACGTTTGCAAAAAGGTTTGCATTACTGAAAACACGGCTGTCTCATACTCTGGCTGAGAGATGGATGGATATGTTTCATACTTTTCTCTCAGTATATGACCAATGGGAAGCTGATACTGGCTAGCCATTCATACAACCAGTTTTACCAATCACTGCTTCAATGACAGAACGACACATGAATCTGAGGGCACTGACCCATTAAGCAAATTGACCTTTAAGCTAAAATTGCAAGAACATAAAAAACGGTAGCGAAACAGCACAGAATGTCGTATAACTTCACACGCTAACTAATTTCAAACCAAAACCTGCTTTAAACATTTAATGCATGAAAGTTAAGACCTGTAATAAAAGCATTTATTTTATTTGTCGCAACTGTTTCATGCTTGGTATGTACAGCCGCACACTCCCTAACAACATTAATTTCATCATAAATTAGAAGTATTACAACCCACCTCGGAGGTTAGTAGGATGGCTATTATTCATCATTACATTTAAGGGAGAATATATAATTTGTGCAGCTTATGCGAGACAGGACAAATAAACGCAGCAGTCAATGTGTTTTTGTTGTTGATACAGTGCACCCTCGCAAGAGCTACAGCCTTAAGGAGAAGCCAATTTTGACTGTTGTGTAGTCTTAGAGATAGTTGCTCTGGAGACGTTCTTTCATTGTGAAAATCTTAAAGATAGATAGTCTAGATTTTTGTCAAAATATGCTTAATCGTAATGATTTGGAAAATGTGTCATAATTTGCCTTCATACAGATGTACTCTACAACACTGCACTGTCACTTTTCTTACTTGTTTCCCAAAACCACAGAAACATACAGAGGAGTCTGATCCAGACCCTAGCCTAGAAAATGGCCGTCTCGGACTTATGTTTTACAGTTCCAGGAATCTTTTAATAAAAGTTATGAGACATTATGTTTTACAGTAAGACTGTATGAAGGTATTAATATGCAATTTTTTAAAACTATTACTAAGCATATTTTGATTTAAAAATAAGACCATCTACATTTAAGACGAGACAAGAAGAGGACTTTCAATTTTCTAAAGCCCAGTATGTTGAAGCTGAACCAACTTTAACAAATAACGATAACAATTAATGATAAGACTATCTTAATTTTAAGATGAGACAAAATATTTAAAAACAAGAAATATCTTAAAAAAGATGGTCAGTGCAATTTGAAGGTTAAGATTTGTTGTGCAACATAAAAAATTGTAAAGATCTTAAATATGGATTTCGGTAAATTAGGTTACAAACGATGTTCGTAGAAGAGAAATTGCCTTGGTGATTAACATAAGATTTGATTGGTTTACACAACACTGATATGCAAATAGCAAAACCATGGTAGTATGACTGTGCCGAAATAAGAGGACATTCAATTTTCTAAACTGAAGCAAACTTTTACACATTAAAAATATGGTAAATTGTCAGCTACATATTGTGTATCCAGGCTGGTGGCAATTAAAGAGTTGAATTACATCAGTCAGTCTAATCTATCAAGCTAACCATTGTGAGATCTGTCACAAGGGAATTTCTGCCTGTAATGGACAAGATTTATATGGTGTGGTGTAAGTTATGTGCGAATCATGCAACTTGTCGTAACAGAATGTATAAGGTGGGCATTTATAAACATACATCTAGCTAAGAAGAGAACTACAAGAATGAGGTTAGGTATGTAGAATTTACCGAAAGAAATAACTGATATCAAACTATAACAAATGAAAATCTTTAATTGTTTAATAGAGATACAGTAAAATCTCACTTAAAGACCACCTCAATAATAAGACCACCTCAAAATTAACAACATACTTCACTGTTTTGCTCTTTATTCAACCTCAATATTATGACCACCTCAATATAAATACCAGTTTTAACGATCGGTTGGTCTTATTATAGAGAAGGCATATATACGAAGCTTGTTCGTAAATTAGTGAGACACTCACTTTTTCAAAGTTTTTGCATCGGATTTTGTTCAAATTTGGTACAAATGAGCAGAAACCCTCAAAAGTCAAACAAACACAAAGAATTAATAGTGATGATGACATAGCTGTATAAAAAAAATGCTGTCTCAAATTATTTCCGTAAAAGCCTCATATTTCACGGGTTGACCACAAATTTCAAGTTGTCAGTTAATGTCGAGAATGATTTCATGAAAAATAATGAAACCACAACACAGGATTGTGTCATCTATACGTCTGCATTATGTGGTGCACTCGCTCAAATTATACGAGCAATTTGCAATTTTCGTAATAAATTATGCTGTACAACTTCATTGTAATGTTAATAATCCCTCTTAAATAACCATTACTTTATGCCAAGTCTGGCTTCAGTACAATATATCATGACACACACTAGATATATAACTAAATTATCATGAACAGAATAAGCAGATGAGAATGCAGCCATTTCTCCCATACCAAACAATCAATTGGTTTTTAAACCTTCATTTTTCTTTGCATTGACCCCCCTTGAACAACAACCAAAAGTCTTTGGTCCAATGGCTGCCATTCTAAGCAGGGCATCACACAAAGAGTAACACTGACTGGACATTTGTACTTACATCTCTTGAACATGATACAGGACTGAGAATGCAACATTTTAATATCAGCTGAACTTTTCACAGAGGATGTCCAGAGAGCATGTGTATAATTATGTTGTAACGTAGATTTGCATCAATCAATCAAAAACGATCCTCGGTGGAATTCCGGGAATCTGCAGCGAACTCTCGTGCTTGATGATTGCGGAGGTTTGAAAAATTCAAGGAGTGAGTCGAATTAATATATTGTTCCCACCAGTAATATATCCAAACAATTCATGGGTATCATAAGTCAACATAAACTGGTCCCTAAACAGATTTTCTGCCATCAGAATGATTACGTAGTGGAAATATTAAGATCCTCCAGACACTACCTGCATTGAGCAACATTACATGACCATATGTTTTATCTCATTGATATAATGAATCAGAGAAAGCAAGACCAAAGGTAAGAGTGCACCAAACTTGATAGATCCCAAACACGTAGTTGACACGTATTGCAATCAGTTCTTATCTCCGACAAAACCTCCTCGAGCACTCCTACGCACCGGTACCCACACACACTGGCTGCCATTACAAATTACCCATGAACAATTCCTGGAAATCTTGCCCAAAGAAAACATCATGCAAACAGAGATAATCTTCCCTCAATTCTCAGAAGAATTGATAAAAACAACTAAGTTCAATTAGGATTTAACCCACCGGTCTCAAGACAGTTTCGGAGAGTTCCGTAAACAAAGCAATTTATTAAGTTTATCTATGAACCAACAGAAGCTTGCAAAATAGGATTGTGTTATTTTACTAATCTCAAATATAAAATGTTTCCAATCCCCTATGATGAATATAGCGTTAAGATAAATATTGCCGTGGAAACATGTCCACCTTTCTGTGTTTTTTTCTCAGAACGGCTTAGGAGATGCCAAAGAATCGCCAAAACAATAATATTTATGAGAATAGACTTATTTTACCTTCATTGCAATCAATGTGAAGAGCATCAAGTTTTTATTTGCATTCCAAATGGTACATTCATTACTTATATCAATAACAGATTTTTAATTTATCTGCAATCACAGCAATATAAGTGGTTGGAGTTCTCACTTGTTTCCAGTCGTAAATGATTTGTTTGTGCATCAGACTTTATTGGTCCATACTCAAACAGGAGTGTTATCTTTAATACATTAACATTATCATTTTGATTATACCATTTCCGAGGCTAACCTTAAACATTGTTTGTTTGGCATAACCCTACTCAAGTAAAATTTACGTGGGGAGGTTGGTAATTAGTTTATCATTTATTATTTCTATTATCGGAGTAGTGTGAACTATAAATACGCTGCTCAAAAAATGTATCCCTCTCAGACCCCTCAAACACTTTTTGATTAGGGGCCATTTTCGTGGGTAGGTAGGATCAAATAATATTTTAATTATGGCCTCAGCAGTTTTTGTAAGAAATTCTACAAAAGTCCAAATTAGATTTTTCATGTTTTACCAGTTGTGCATTACACTTAAAACATGCTAAAATCCTTAGTTTAACGGTACTAATTACTTATACAGTGCCTGAAAACAATTACATTCCTCACTGTTGAAATAAATTTCCACATTTCCCACAGATTTTGAATAATAATTATAACAGAATAGCTAATTAAGACAATTAAATAGCAATTAAAAAATACACAAATCCCCACACTGAAGTTTGCACTAGTAATTTTGTTTGTTTCCATTGGGTATAACACCCCCGTGCAACATGTTTTCAGTATAAATATACTGTGGTCAGTGGACCTAACCAGTTTTCCTGGAATTAATTATCAACCAGTACTAACTTTCCCCTTCTGCAAGCAACTGACAACTTCCCTCACGTGAATCATAGAGGGAAGGATAACAATTGTAACCAAATGTCTGAGGATATGACCCGTGGCCAAGCCCAGGGATCGAACCCGGACCTCCTGGGTGACAGCGGGCGTTGCCCTACAAGCCGACGGAACCAGGCAGGTTTAAGTTTATTACTGATTACACTTTAAGTAAATAATAGAAGTCCATTTCCAAGACTCACACAGGAAATTTGCAATCTGTTTTACAAGAAACAGAAGCTGAAATTGAAGATGATACCATCGCAAACATTCTGAGAAAAGTATAATATTCATCACACAATTATCTGGATGATAACAGACAAGGCTTAAAACAACAACAACAACAAAAATTGGTTTTCAACTAAATAAATCAAACAAAAAAATGGACTAACAAAAAAATTGCAGGTAATTAGGTAATTATTTTTTCCCCATTTTTTTTGGATGGTTTGTTAACAAAATGGTTTGTTACATAACTCACCTTGTGGGATAGATTAACAGAATTACAGATAGGGTTTAACTATTACTTTGAAAGCATGGAATCAAAGCGTATGAAATAAACCCACAATTCACTGGATTATCAAGCATCACTAACAGGTTTACATACTTGGAATGCTCCTAAATTATGTCTGTGTAACAATTGCTCATTTATCAAACTTTGTAGAAGCTCACATAGTATACTGTTCTTTCCTCCAGAAAAAAAACGGTAATATCAGTGTAAACCTGATGACTCATTTAACATTGTGAAACAAGCATTTTTAGTTTATATGAAACACACTCAATGACTGCTTCCTGAGAGCTAACTAACTAGTATTTGCACCGGTTTCAGAAACTGTGAAGTTCTCAGTTCAATCTCACCCAGGGTCAGATTCAAACCCATGACCCAGGGATCCGGGATTATAACTATTATAACCAAATACTTACACTCGGCACTCAAATACACAATTTACCCAGTTATTGAAAATTCGAAATAATTTTACATTTTTATACATTTTTTATACGTTTTCCACATTCAAATTTCCACCATCCGACTGAAATAAAAGTAAATTTTGTGATTTGAGTGCAAGTATCCGTTAAAATCCCGGGCTCTTGAGCCAGTTTGAATCGGGCTCAGAGTACCAAACTAAATAGCAAATGTACTGAGGTTGAACAAGTTAAAATTCTGGAAATTTCCTGAAATATTTGAAGATTTAAGTAGCAACTAATTACATGCGAACTATTGAAGAGCATCTCCTGTAGAATCTAGAAAAAAAAGAGCAAAAAAACATGCTGACAGAAAGTTCTGATAATTTCAAGAAGTTATTTCAGTAATTTAGATTCGATAGATAAAAAAGTTGTAAAATTTCACCAACTATCAACCGCAGATCTAACCACATATTGTGACTGCGTATCTAGATTGGCTTCAATCCACAGACAGAATTTTTTTTCGAAGTAAAAAAAAAATTGTGAAAAAAAATCTACAAATCATTTTTTGCTGAAGGAACGGTTTCATTGTAAGAGATAAATGCAACATCTATGTATAAAGGAAGAATAGAGGTTGATCGGAAGGTCGGGGGTTTGAAGTTCGCCTAGGACGAGGTTGACCCAATTACTTCACAAATCCTTAAAATAGGGACAAGCATTAGTAAGAAACCTTAGAGAAGTATAGTCAATGAGAGTGATCAATATAAGTTGTACATGTAATAGCTTTTTTCACAATTGCTGTTAAACAAATCATTTTAAACAAAGAATCAAAACTGAATTTACATCAGGCATCTCCTATGCCAGGATACAACGTGGTCCCCAATAAAAATATTTCTACAAGATACAAAATTTTTTATCATAACAAAACATTGTTGGACCTAGACAATAAAACCTGACACGATTTTACGATTCACACCTGTTACCTTTACACACAATGACATTAACGATGTCTCCCCGCTGTCTCGCCGACATTCAGAATGACCTTGACCTACATATGTACAAACTAACACATCAATCTCGAGATCACTTACCTGAAAATAGACAAACAAAAAACATGTAAGATTATTAATATCAATTACAACACATGTGTATGCTCAATTATAATACAATTAAATATGCATCAAATATTTGTGGGGTCAAAATGGCTTCCAGGGCGGTATCTCCTATGTCCTCGTAACTGTTCATGCTACTAGAAGCAATAAAGGGAGAGAACTCTAGAAGCAATAAAGGGAGTGAACTCTGGAAGCAATAAAGGGAGAGAACTCTGGAAGCAATAAAGGGAGAGAACTCTAGAAGCAATAAAGGGAGTGAACTCTGGAAGCAATAAAGGGAGAGTACTCTAGAAGCAATAAAGGGAGAGAACTCTAGAAGCAATAAAGGGAGAGAACTCATGACAGTCTCCTGTGCTTCTTACTTGACTTCTTCATTGATTTTCAGGTGACAAAATTACAAGAAGGGGACGTGTTATAGTGTCTCAGAGAAACATGGTTTCAACAAATTTGTTTTACATCCAAAGTGAATACAAAATACGCGACGATTGGGTGAACATACCAGTACTCGATAGGTGCAAGATATTGTGATATCTCACCCAGACAGAAATTGAATTGATCTTTCAGTTTAAATGCATAAAACTCATGCAGTCATCAGCATGCAACATCATGGCAATATCAACCAAATCTAGTTTGTTGTATACTCCATGCCATTAAAACGCAACTAAAAATGTCCGCATCATCATGGTGACATTATAAAGCAATAATTATATTTCAATTCTCAAACATTATTTCCTAAACTTAATCAGTTATTAAATATGCATACTAGGGCCACAGTTTGATTTCATTTTGATGAATTATTTACTTATTTGTAATAATAAAACGCGTTTCAACACTTGGAACAAAATGAAGACTAAAGTGATGTAGTTGTGTTTTTAATGGCGTGGTATATAAGGACACATATAAACGTAGCCGTAAAATTAACATAAATACTCTAAATACGGCTACACTGCATTTTGATATAAATAAAACACCACAGGACGGAAAAAGAAAAGAGTTTATCAATTCAAATATCACTTTTCCCACCAAGTAAAAGGTGCAAATGCATCATCTTTAGAATAACATAACAAAAGGCGAAAGACAAAATATATATGTTCATCGTCATCCAGGCGATGCTGAAAAATAAACTTCTCCAAAATTTTTTTATTTGCATCAAGCGATTTTTTTCAGTAGACACCAAAAAGAAATATTCACAGATTTAAAAACATTTTTGCCCAACTACCGATCCAGTTTCACAACACAGAGTCGTAGACACAGAAAATAAATAAATTTTAACTGTGGCCTATAGTCATTGAAGAATATGTGCAACGTGGATGTTTAGTCTTGTCGGCAAATATAACACACAGGAGTTTTTAAGACTTAAAGCAATTGCGTCATTGCCTGAATTAAAGTACAAACCGGTACTCATATTACGACATAGAGTAGAGGGGCGGGGTAAAGTTGGAATTTGAATTCTTACAACTTGAAACAAACGCTTCCTGCCTAACCCTGTTTTACTGATTCACACTTACGTCACTGGTTTTAACGATCCGAATTTAACTGTGTTGATAACAGAACTTGAACATATAAACGTATCAAATACACTCAATAATGTTTTATCTAACAGAATATCATTTGAATTAAAAATGTACAAAATATCTTATCATTTTAATAGCCAAACAAATATTTTCCAGCTTGAGGCAATTTTGAACACCCCTCATATTTTTAACTCCACCTGGAAGGTTCAACATTCAAGATATTAGAAATTACAGTAAATTCTTACATGCATTTACATGATACAGGAAAATCGAGGGTTTGGTTAAAAAAACACGAGTGACTCTTGGAACATGTTAACAACATTCTTTTTATAGAAATTATTTATCTTTCGTTTCCAAAACTTTCAACCTTTGTAATAAGAAATGGAAACAAGAAATGATTGTTTACAGCCTACAACATACTGCTGCTATGTTAGCTAGATAATATACAGATATATAATACTTGGTATCATCTGAAATAAATGTCAGGTCCTGATGTATCTTAGGCATGTCGAATTGAAATGTTTTATTCGAAACCATGTATTATGCAAAATAAAATTTCGGACTGTAGTATACATGAATTAGAAGATTAATCGGGACCTGATATTTATCTCGGATGATACCGAGTCATCGGAAGATTGATGAATAAACGAGGACGGACTGTATTTTAGTGATAAAATTCCTCATTCCTTCTCAGCAACATAACAAATACGATAAAAATGAAAGTAAGAAATATGAGAATGAAAAAACATATTTTTTATTCCCGATCCAACTCGGTGGGCCCATTACAAAACTATTATTTACTTTCTTCTGATCATAAAACGATTCAAAAGTGACAAATGAGTTATAATAAAAATGTGCAAACAAGTTGCAAAAATTGAGACCGGTATTAAACTCGGATTGGTTTGTATTTTATTCAAAAAATGTCAATGGGTATAATAAGGATAAGTAGATTGAAGCAGATGGGGAGGGTAATGTGGGCCACTTGCAATAAATGTAAGTATGGCTTCTCATTAACATGCTACTGTATAAAAAACGTCAAAGATCTCGAGCCACCTGCCTTCCAAATGTGAAGTATATCAGAGGTGGAACTTCAAACTACGTACCAAGTGTAACATAATGAATCATTTTATTTGTTTGTTTGTTACATATAGTTTTATATATTGTCTATGGAAGCACAAACAACATCACAGCGTTACAGGAGGCTTTTTAATCTGCCAAAGGTCTCAACCACAAGATTTTGACTAGTGAGTCTTCAGAAAACGATCTTTATTAACGTCTAACTAAAAGTCGTAAAACATAAACAAAGGAACTGATTATTATTACAAAGGGGCAACAACTTGTACAAAAACCAAGCCTAGAATAAGCTCGAAAATCCCCGACTTCTCTGAGCCTATGATTGCATGGCACAGCCCTTCAACTGCACATCGTTCCACCTTAAAGGTGCTCTCATACCACTCTCTCCCTACAAAGGGCTCTGACACCCATAAGGCTGCAGTCACAGTGTCCCCTGCAGGGAACCTGATGCACTCTTACATACTATAAAACCCAGGCTACTACAGAAACCAACCTGGAGTTTCCGTTTTATGCAATCCTTTCTATAATAAATTCTTGCATAACAGGCAGCATTTTTCTAGAATTGCAAGGAATGCTTTCATGATGTCATCATCATATCAGCTGCTTTGTAACAAAATGAACACATTGCTATCTAACTGTTGTTACTAATACATTGACAATATACAGCTGTGCTCTCCAGACAGCCAGAGGAATGTTAAAATACAGAGTATGATTCCAATGTAAAATATAGCAACAAAACTATCATAATGTGTCATGTATGTGAACCAAGAGGTGTCATGTATGTGAACCAAGAGGTGTCATGTATGTGAACCAAGATGTGTCATATATGTGAACCAAGACGTGTCATGTATGTGAACCAAGACGTGTCATGTATGTGAACCAAGACTTTGAAATATTAAATTCATCTCATTCCATTGAAACTTCAAGGAGATACAAGACACACTTTTCAAGTCGAGGACAATATTTTCAATGACAAGTTAACATGCGTCCCCAGCAATGCCATTGTTTCCCCCCACGCTTTTAACAAACAATTTGCCGCTTTAAGTCTACTGACCCATAACTCAACTTACAGCGAGACTGAGATTTTTGTATCATGATTTTTAGCTGTTCAGTAGAATAAGTTGTTTTCACAAGTTGCATCGCGTTAATACGAAAAAATACTTTTTTCTGGAAGTGGCGCAAGAATAACAAGTAAGTGAATTGATTAAAATATAGTTCAACATCTAAGCGTAACCTGCATAACATACTCAATACTCGTAGTAATCTTTACTGCCAATTAAATTCAATGGTTCAAGAACTGAAATGATGATTCCTACTTTCTATGACTCTGGAAGTGTTGAATACAAAACCAGTGTTTAACACCGAACAACTTCAGTGCTTTCAGTGCTTTGATCGTCTCAATGAGCTCCTTGCTGTCAAAATGCTTACTTGCTGATGAGATGGGGGTTTGACGAATTAACATTTTTTGTAGAATTAACAAAATGGCCGTCCCAAATTGAACAAACCAAAGAAACAAACAATGATAGATACCATTCGAATAAAACTCCTCCAAACATCCGAAACTGATGCATGACAATTCAGTGTTTCAGTTTCCCATTGACCTTTTCCCATACAAACATGTCATTGACAAACAAACATGCAAAAAGATGTACAATTTGAACCTAAACAACATTTTTTGAAATCTGAGAAAGACAGCCACTTTCGATTCTCAAGTGTTTCAGTTACAAAAATACCGCTCCTAATGTGGGAAACTTTGAGCTTTTAAACCGATCGTTCAGAGTAGTTCTGCAGTAAATGTACAAGATTGAACATACCACAGTACAGCAATGAATCAATGAAATCTGATACAGCAATTCACCAAACAGAACCTAATTTTAGTTGTCTTTCATTTATTGGTTGTAAACAAACTGTGAGGTTGTCAGCCAATGAAAACATGTTTTACAAACTATTGACCAATAGAAACAGTGTGCACAACAACAGTATTCTCAACTAATTTTGAATCAAAAGTTAGTATTAATTCCTTGACCAAAATCTCAACACAAATCATGACCCTGGGGTTGTCCTCCACCCTAAGAACAGGAATAGTCACTACATGACCCTGGCTTTAAGTCTCACTACAAAAGGCGACTTGCTTCCATGGGGTTATATATGGAGGTAAATGTAAGACTCTGCAGTCATTGTATATGAATAGGATAAAAAGGGAGGGTATAAAACATATCCAACAATTTTGTAATAAATCTCTAAGGTTACGGAAGTCTCCTCTATATACCCCCAGAGAACCATGAAATAACAATGTAACAGTTGAATGAAATGTAAAATTTATGTTCCCCAAATTACATCACCGTTGTTATCAGATGACCCAGACCAGACAGGTGAAAATGAGAATACATGTAGACGGTATATAAATCATAAAATGAGATGAATCCAGGGATAAGCGCCAGAATATTCCATCTCCTTTATAAAATGATATAGAGATAGCCGGTTCTGGCACCAACACCTCACTATCATGTATATGAAAAGAATCTAATATACAGAGTTTTAAGAGCCAGACTGCTGTAACCCAGATTTGGTGCTGAAGCTGATACATGGATCTTGCACCAAACGCTGTACATAGGGACGATGGCCTCTCACAAAACTTCCAACGACGTCTACATAGGAAGAGAATAAAAATAAAAGCATCCATAAAATAAAACAAAACTCAACGATAAAATATTCCTGTCTGTGCTTTAATCATTAGACTGGATCAAGTCACAAAGGGCCATAATTCAGGCTTAACAGTAGAAAACGTAATTGGAGAATATCTAGGCATATTAACTTCAAGTAGTCGATTAAAGTAGCAGCTTTATCCTTAATTGCTGTTCCGTTTTTTGACCTAGTTCAGTTTTATCAGCAAAAAAAAAAGTTGTATGGCATAGAAATGTTATTAATTACATCGCTCAGATAAAAACTTCTTCTATAAGACACAATTAGTGCAAGTTTTATTGACTAATATCATACTTGAAATTCAGTGATATCACTGTGGGGAAGCCGCTACAAAGCAATTATTCACAGTAGGGAAACCGCTACAAGGCATACAAACCACATACGGCACTGCGTGGTCATGATTTTTTATATGTTTACTAATGAAATAAAATGAGCTTGAGATTTCAGGATGTTTAACGACATAAGTCACAGGAATATAGGTTTCTCGGTCACAAAGTACAAACGTTGGCCCAGAGAAAAAAATAGAAGAAATTATGAAGTAATTTCTGCACATCGGTGAAGTATGAGGTACTTAGATTCACTTTTATCGACTCATATTTTTGTCCGAGTTTCCCATACATGAAATTGGTTAAATTTAACTTCATTAATTTCACCTATTTATTTGGATATCAGCAAAATTGACAAACTCAACATAGTTGAGAATAACCATTAATGTGTTAACAATTTCTATTGGCCAATTCTTTCCAAAACATGTTTTCATTGGTTTGTTTTTTCTCGGGCAAAAAGAAAATAATTATCAATTGAAACTTTTGTCTGTGTATCAGACAATCTTAATACTACCATATTTTCCCACCAATACCATCCCATCTTCTAAATTAAATGCCGATTGACAATATACAGTACATTCACACATATAAAATGCTATATTCATGTTCATTCACATTTTGTTTCATTATATATGCATGACTGCTTAAAGCAGTAAGTCAATGGTGTCTGCTTTAGATGCAACAAATTGCATGATCGCTATTTATATCATATACACCGCGGTAAAGTTTTGAAACACGCTGTGTCACAGTACATTAACCTCGTCAATCTTTGCTGCCGTCAATTTCATTTAAAGTATTAAAGTACTCTTTTTTTTTCCCAAACTGTCTGACGTACTTTGACAAATATTGCTTACATCATTATAAGAGCATGGCTTTCATCTGAATGCGTTTCATGATACGAAACTCAAATATGATTTGGATAAAAGAAATTAATCAGTAAAATCATTTATCCAGTAAAACTTGCATACGTTTCTGAAAGCACAGATGACATTTATGAGTACCCCAACATTTATTACATCTCCAATCCCAGGATTGTTTTAACCCTAGTGCCAGCATTCTTTATCATAAATTTAGTTTTTCTTCATTGCCAGGAATTTGATTCAATTTCATGATATCACTGAGTACACCCATGTGTGCGCGCGATGGAATTTAATCACAGACACATGGAATACTACCATTTGTTGATAAAATTGGTTAATGTATGCATGACTCCGCCTACACATTGAAATTCTGTAATATATGCAAGACTCCGCCCACATATCATTGAAAAACTTTCACAGTCCTGGTAAGCATTTTATTTTTCTTAAAGAAATCATGATCCAACTTCCTATAGCTAGAATGGTAATACTCTCAACCAATTCAGCAATTTTAGCAATATAGAAAACTTTAACCTTTAATACAATCCTAAAGAACAGTATCACATGACAAGAAATATTTTATATCAAAAAGGTCGTTTTCAAATAATGACCCCTGATAGTCATCAGAGTTTGTCTATCAGTCGTCGTGATCAAAACCAGCTTACCAGCTTGGCAAGCCCACATGGAGAACACCAAATAGCTGAACATGATTGCAATCTAACAACTTGTCTCACACATCACAATGTCTAGCCACAAACTCACAATTAATTCAGCTTCATGACTTGTGAATATTAACAGTCCATATTTGACTTAATGACCCATCAGACTGTTTAATTCTTCTTTTACACCTAGGGTAGCCAATCTTAAGTATGAAACATAAAAATATCATTTTACGCCTACTGCATACTAATAAAGAAACAATTTCTGAAATTTGTGAGGAGGAAATTCCATACATAATTTGTACATCATTTGAAGCAAAAAACAATCCAGAATTGTAGATTGTTCAAATAAATGATTAACCCAAAAGTGGTCTGATTGGCTTAATTCAATTGACCAGTTGCCAGTAACGAGATCACCAGTACAGAGATCGCTTCACCTCATTATTTGTCTAAGATTGTTTATCTAAGATTATGCAACTGCCATGTGTGATAACTTAATTGCATTTACTACTAAAATATAATTATATAACAGCTGGCTAATGGAAGGTTGGTGGTTCTACCAGGTGCCCCCCTAGCGTCTTCCCCCACCCCAATAGCTGGAAATAGTCACTTACATATGACCCCGGATACTTATGTGACTTTAAACCCCTTTACCAAATAAAACTACCAACAATTTGTGACGTATCAAGATAAAATTGTTGACATTTCTGGATGCAGACTCTTAAGTCAATTGTGAGACATTATTTAGACTATTAGTAAAATTTAGGAAACATTATTTGTATGACAAACAAAAATAAAATGCAAAAAACGTTATACGCCTACCACAGTTCATAAATGGTACAATTGTCAGCATGAGTTATGCTCTTAAAATAACATTTCTGACTCATTACAAAAATATGAACATAAAAGACAATTTAAAAACAACAATTTAAAAAAAAAAAATTGACATGAACGTCGACCCAACAAATCCCTACTTGGTGGCAATGTTACAAGATGTGGTAATAAAGTCCTACAACCTTTCTCAAGTACATAAACTCAGACTCTAGTTCCCTTTTGTTCGTTGGGAGACCACTAGACGAAATCAGGAATTCGCTAAAAATGGATTTTTTACCCGCGGTACAAACAACATTTTATTTTAAATCCATTGAAGTTTACGTCAGACGTTAAAACCTGTCTTTGTCTTCCTTGCGATTTGAGCACAATGATAATGGTATAATTGTTGTTAAAGTACCACAGGGTTAGAGTGCGAACCCCAATCTGGAGTATATCTATTCAGGTACTCAGGAAATAACTCGATCCTACACTGAAACAAACAAATGCCCTGTTGAATGCCTCAATATTTTTATATGACATCATTCCTATGTCATCATTATCACTTTGATAATTTCACTGTGAGTTTAGCAGATCATAATTCATCGTTATTCTGCGCTAAACCACTGGAAAGCAGGAAATAAGATGGTTACTATATAAAATACAAAATAGTTTGCGGTTCTGTTTTATCTAAACTTCACATAATAAAATAGTTTGTGTCAGATTGAAAAACACAATAACAAATCAAAGTTTTTTTATGAAGTAGACAAGAGTTGATTAAAACAGCAATAAATGTTTAACGACTGGGTCGTAATTAAAGGTCAATTCATACATTTAAATGAAAACTCCGTGTCAGTCTACATTCAACCACATTATTTGAGTTTTAATGACATTCTTAAACATTAATACAGTAATAAGAAATGACCTCACACGTAACCGAGCAAAAACATCTTTTGTTTATTAGTTAACTTGTTTGACATTCATTGACTTTTAACCTCGGATAAATGCCATTCAGATACGACAAAACCCAACCATATAATCAGTTCCCTCATTAGGACACAATGATAGGTTTGACCTTTTACAGCCTGTTTAAATCTATTGTCATACCCTAGGGTGCTCCGCAAAGAGGTGTTTCCAGTCAGCCCCTATGATGTCATTAATCTCTAACTGCTAATATCGGGAATTTAACAGTATGGTGTCTAGGGTAAAGGAGCTTAAAAGGTGCCAATGCCATCTGACCAGTTAAAGAGAGAACTGTTACGGTGTTTACTAATGTGTCGATTTCTTACCTCCTCACAAGGAGATCTCTCCAACCTGACAGACAGTTACATGTTTTTCAACAATTCAACTTGTAAAAGTAAACCTTGCAAATAAAATGTGTGATACAAAGCCCCATGCAATAGCACCATCTGCTTGACACGTTTAACACATTTAATATTTATAGAGTTATGGCCCTTGAATTAGCCTGACTAAAGCCAAATCTTTCAACATTTCTTCAGTTACACATGGCAGTCAGTTGACGTAACTAGTTCTACCGCGAGTAGCCGACAACTTTTCCTCATAAATCAAAGGTGGAGACCGAAGGACATAAACTGACCAGCACGGGAATTTAACCCAGACATCCCAGGTCACAGCCCAGTGCTCTACCAAGTGTTGTTGCTCAATTTTATTAAGACATTATAGTTCACAAGTACAATAAGCACAAAGAGGTAGATAAATATGATTGTATACAATAAAACAACATGGTGCTGATATATAAGTAAGACATAAAAGTTTTGAGATCTCATGACCCGGGATAATCTATCAATGTAACAATTCAATCATTTCAAGTCCTTATCCTTAGTATAGTCAATCAGATATAATATAATATTGATAAAAAGGATAAAATATCAAAAGAAATACTTTCAATGTCACAGTAACCTTCCGTGACCTTGTAATACTTTGAAACACCTGAACTATAATGTAGGGTAATGCATATACATTACCACATAAGTAAAAAAAAAATTCAGGGATCATTAGGAAAAAAAAAGTTCTGTGATTTCATTAATGTGATTTAATACATTTTAAAATACTTAGTGGTATCACTCCTGCATCATTTAAATAATTTAGGTTTCTAATACCTAAACCTCATCAAAGGCCGGATTTGACCTTGCAACATTTAGATCAGAAGCCAGGCACAATACCCCTTCGCTTTGATGTATACATGTATACCATGTGATGATTTACGCCACTTCCAACAGCCTCGTTCTTGTGCTAGCTCTTGAGTGACGTGGTTGAGTGTCCTCCTTACATGGGAGAGGTCCCAGGTTCAATCCCAGGTGGGGGCATGTTGGTTTTTCCTCTGTGGATTCCCATAACCATACAAACAGGTAGCCAAGAATTTAGAAACCATGATGCCAATGTTTAGCTTAAAGTAATCTTCTACACGAATCTTATTTTCGCTCAATTAATGGTATATCAATTTTAATAAGCAAAAAATGAAGAAAGTGCAATTAAATACTAAATTCTGCAGTGTTTGCAATTAGACACTACCGCTGCAGCAGATAGAGCACAACGTATCACTAAAAATACAATTAACCAGTCTATCTACAGCGCAGCAGGTGTTAACAGTCCGCAATGTAAAATCATGCACCAGTCTTAAATTAGCTATCATTAACATTTAAACCTCCTGGATGAATTTAGATATGTCTGACCTTGGAAACAGGTTTGAAAAATAAAAAATGAAATTCTTGTACAGCCAACTGACAAGTATACATTTGTTTCTGTGTAGTATGATTGCTTCAGCAGTAGCTCGTACATAATATCCGAGGAGACGTACATAATATCCGAGGAGACGTACATAATATCCGAGGAGACGAGCTGGGTCAGGGATCTAGCTTGCATGCTGTCCAGAAACATTTTGAGAACGATCCATCCTTATTGTGTAGAAACATTTATAGAAATTGTTGCTAAGCGATGAAATATTTGAAGAATGTTGCAATGAGAGTAAACGTTATGAAAATGCTACCACATGCAGTAAAAGAAATGGACAAAACCAATCATTAACGTTTTACCGTATATTTGAGGCACCAGTCATTATATTTAGCCGTTATTGTATCTGGACGAATCTTTCATCTCCGCAAGTATACAACACCATACAGTGTTTGCAGAATAATTACACACGAGATACGCAATCTGTTTTAACATTCCTGTCGCTAATAAAAGTGCAATGCAGCAGTTTATCTTACAACAAAAGATAAGCCGGCCATAAAAACCTGTAACAAATTCCTACCGCTGCGATGAAATACAGCAATCCGAAGGGCATTTATAAGGAGTTTTACGGTGCATCCATTTCTATTTGAAAGCAACAAAAGTGTAGAGGAATACGCAAGCAGACACATTTGTTATCACTTTGTTTACTGTAAAAGTTAATATTTTTTAAGGCGACTTAATTTCGCGAATTTCTGTTTTTCAATTTTGTTGTTTTTTCAGCGAGTTTTTATTTTCACAAATTCCTTGCTGAGATGTTTGGACATAGCGATGAACACATATTTTAGCGAGATTTTGAATTTCGCCAGGTTTTCAACTCGCGAATTAACGCGGAAATAAAAATCACTTTTACGGTAATACATGGTATGCTCTATGTCAGATAACAGATTTGTACATAATGAGTAAACATTACTTTAATTGCTAATTTGAGGCCATTAAAACCAGCAGCAGTTGTATGTTTGCATGTCTGTGCACTCAAATACGAAGTTACACTAATCAAGATTGGCTCCAACAATAACTACGATTAACTTTCCCTATAAACCATTGGGCATCCCCACGGCCACACCGGACTTCAGACGGGAGACCGCCCCTGACTTGGGAGGGAGATTTGACACGCCGAATTTGACCAAAAAAAATTTGTCTGCTTAATAAAGCAAATTCTTACGTAGTGCAATGTTGTTGAAGAGAGGTTGTTGCTCTATAGAGGTCTAATTGATATGGAAATATTTGCTACAGTTAATTATTAAAATATTGTTGAAGAGAGGTTGTTGCTCTAGAGAGGGCCACTCAAGAGACTGGTTGCAAATTATTGCAAAATGGCTCTTGTCCCAGTTAAACCAGACTCTCCGTAAGATGGCTTTTGTTTATTTGTGCCAATGTTACCAGGACCTCTTTGAAGTGGTTCTTGTTTTACGATATTGTATCCAGGCTCTCATTAAACTGCCTAAGGTTTTGATGTCCCTGTGTCCCTCTCATTTGGAACGCCCTGGTTGTAAGAACAGCAGACATGCTTAAACACATCATACCAACAGTACAGACAAAACCATACTCAAGTATTTACATACAAAGAAACCTATCAGCAGCTGCCTCCGAGAAAACATCCCATCAAAGTCATTTTATTTATATGAAATAATTTTATACTCATATTTATCAAACACTGTCTTTTTTCCAAAGCATAGTCGTAAACATTATCACAAAATCTACTCTTCAATCGGATAATTGCTGGCCTAGAATACAATCACAGAGCAAAGCTAGTCGAGTTATCTCGAGTTATCTCATCTGGGGCCATTCAAGATCGAAACAATAACAAGACAAATTAAATGGTCCTTCAGGAGAATAGCAGCACGGATTTTGCCCTAATTATATTCCAATTTAATGCTAAATCCAACTATAGTGGAAGCAATTTAAAATGGTAATTCAATTAAAAGACAGTCTGATAATAATAAACAATATGGGTTTGTACCAAGAATTCACATCACAAAAAATTATACAATTACTGAGTGCATACAACTGATGGGAGATTTTCAAGTTAGGTACAAGCAGACATTGAATGCAAACTGCTCTTTTATTATACAACATGTCAAAGGAATTCTCCCCACTTATTCACTAATTGTATTCTGTATAATGTCTGACAGGGTACACATAAGAACTTCCTATGGTGAAATCTTTCAAGTTTGACAATACCAGCATCATAACTTACAATGCGAGGGGTCATTGCAAGACTATACTAACTCCTATATAAATACATAGGATAGTCTTATGCTGAACCCTCGAATGTGTCAATGACAAGCAGCTTTAAAGGTTCTCTCAGAATTTACTCAGTAATAATTTTGAGAAAGTAGCATGCTGAAACTGTCACGTTAATGCCTTCATACAGACAAACTCTAAATCATTGCATTATAAGTTGTCTTTTCAGTTTCCTGGAACGTCAAAACACAACAAGTCTGATACAGGTATATCCTATGCTTTTGCTTACTCAGTGTGTGTCCCTGTATTTGAGTGCATTGAGGAATCTGTGTTTTTTTGTTTGGTTTTCTTATCCCCTCCCTTTGTGTGACTCTGGTGTCCCCTCCCTTTGTGTGACTCTGGTGTCCCCTCCCTTTGTGTGACTCTGGTGTCCCCTCCTTTTGTGTGACTCTGGTGTCCCCTCCCTTTGTGTGACTCTGGTGTCCCCTCCTTTTGTGTGACTCTGGTGTCCCCTCCCTTTGTGTGACTCTGGTGTCCCCTCCCTTTGTGTGACTCTGGTGTCCCCTCCTTTTGTGTGACTCTGGTGTCCCCTCCCTTTGTGTGACTCTGGTGTCCCCTCCCTTTGTGTGACTCTGGTGTCCCCTCCCTTTGTGTGACTCTGATGTCCCCTCCCTTTGTGTGACTCTGATGTCCCCTCCCTTTGTGTGACTCTGGTGTCCCCTCCCTTTGTGTGACTCTGATGTCCCCTCTCCACAGGTGCCTTCTTCATTTTATTTGTCTAGATCTGTACGGGGAAATTCTGATATATGAATGTTACTTTCTCTGCTTGGCATTTTTTTCACCTTTATGTACCCGTAAATCATTCATTGTACAAAACGTTTAATACACGAACTTCAACAAACTAAATAACCGAACTGCAGCACAATAAAACAATAGCAAATCAGTTAAAATGTCAATAAAAACCGGGTTTTCATTAGTGGGAAATAAACCTGCAATTACAATACTTCATCTTGACAGTGTTATGCAAGTATTGATGCATATTGTACTCCGTTAATTACCGTAATAAGTCCTGGCAATTCAAACATACTTCATAGGTATTCTGTCTTACTGACTTAGATACGGATTTTTTTGCTCTTCAGTGGAGAAGGTAGAGACGCTATGCTATTATTACAATGATGATTTTATAATTAGAAAAATTATGTATTTGTTATCATCAGCAAAAATAATGGAGAAGGCGGCATACTGAGACTCCGGGGAGAAGTCACAGTGACTTCATGTAATGTTGTATGGTACGGTATATCCATCATAAATGTAAGGTTTCTTGTAATGTAAGCAAACACTGATAATTTACTGTAGACTTGTATACTACAAGTTGATTAATACATGTAAGAAGAAAGTATGTATGCTGGTAGACAGACAGTTACATTTCTACAAAAAAGTAGATAGTAATAACAGATTGATATTACATGTACAGTCAGATCTCGTTAATTCAACAACCGTCGATCAGAATACTTGGTATCATCCAAAATAAATATCAGGTCCCGATGTGCCTTTTTATGCATGTCGAATGGATTCGAAACCCTGTGTTATTCAAAATAAAATTTCAGACCTGATGAATTAAGATGAACGAGGTCTGACACTGTATATATGAATGTGAGGCTTGTAAGTCTGCCTTTCAGGGCGGGACATTTCTCAGGGAACTTTTCTGGCCCTTAACCCAACCCACATCAGACAGCAGCTGAAAGTGTGTGAATTTATTTGACTCAACAAACATCCTAGTTGCTCATAATATTTTTATCTTGCAAAAGGAATGACATCGTAATACGGATTGAAGGCGATTTAACTTTGTATAATTACCTGGATATACTGGTAGTTATGTTATGAAGATGTAAGCGAAATAATTGAATATGATATCAAAAACTGAAAAGAAAAGCTGGAGGGGAAACTGCAAAGTTGATGTTTTGTGAAATAAAACTTCTAATAGGAGACGTCTTTTGGCTAACAAAATTCATCACTTTTGAAAAATCGGTGTATAGGATATCTTATCAAAAGCTTTGTGCGAAAGTGTCATAACCGCATCTTTACAAGAATCGAAGTTACAATTGTTTGCACTACACTGTCGACGCTATGTGATAGAATTTCCAGCAAAAATATTATATTCTCTTTGCCAAAATCTCAACTCTGGTCACACGAATTAAATCATCACCGAAATACCACAAAAAGATAACTAAATAATTTCCCTCCATCAAAAATTGTCTGCATTTCGGATCAAATTATTGAACATACATCATTGTGTAAGTTGCATTTACATAAAGGGGAAAAGCTTCGTGTAATTCAATGCACAACCTTTGAACGAATAATGTTTACTTTAAGATATATATACAAATCATGACTGTAGGCAACTTTTCATGGTACTCAGCTAAACATTTTTTAGGCTCAGGATTTTTGATACAGACGAAAATGTTCCGGCAGCCACTAAAGCAACTGTCTCACAGATAGCTGTGAAAATAAATGTGCAAAACAAGCGAGTCGAAAACTCCAAATATTACAGAAGTTTACCAAAATAAACCATATAAAAATATAGTACTATATCACAGGACAAAATAGCTTACTCTGGCGATAGCCATTAAAAAAAACAAAAAGTCATTTTTTTCTTTTGCCTGATTTTTACAACAACATATTGCATTCATTCTAACTTTGAAACTCCGATCTTTGATACTGATTTGTGAAGATAAGTTAACATACAGCAGTAATACATTTTTCATTAAAATAATCTATAATACCGAAATACATTGTATTCTTTTCTATATTAATATAAGACTGCTGCTTTGACAGTATGATGACAAACTTTTCTAAAATTACACAAGACTGCTGCTTTAACAGTTTGATGACAAACCTTTCTAAAATTACACAAGACAGCTGCTTTAACAGTTTGATGACAAACCTTTCTAAAATTACACAAGACAGCTGCTTAAACAGTTTGATGACAAACCTTTCTAAAATTACACAAGACAGCTGCTTAAACAGTTTGATGACAAACTTTTCTAAAATTATACAAGACAGCTGCTTTAACAGTTTGACGACATTCTGCGATTAGTATTGTTTTCTAAACTTACATGAGACAGGTGCTTTAACAGTTTAATGTCAATCTCTGAATCTAAATCAGTAGTCTGGATACTGATACATCTCAATAACTCAGTGTGAAATTTCGTACACTGTGCACACTACCTTAAATTAAATATCAATTTCACTGCATCACATTAAATGTAGTATCAATGACTGGTCGGCAATCCTACTCCTTTACCAAAACTGTTCACCGCATGTCTACCATGAAATTTCGTTTATCAACAAAATTGCACTTTAAATGTGCAAGTAATATCCTCGTTTTGAACACAAATATCAAACAATTTCTAAATTTAAATAAAATATTATGTTAAATCAACTCATTTTTGTCAATATCAGACACAAATTCAAAGTTTTCATACCTTACCAATAAGTTAAAAAGAATATAAATAAGTGTTAAGCATGGCGATTATGTAAATCAGTGAGCAATTAGTTTGCCTTAACGTGTCTGCTGCCCATTACTTCCAAACTACATCAAATACTTCATAGTGAAGCCTTAAAGAAAATATTCCATTGTCAGAATATTCTGACACACATATATCAACTGTTTATACCACATTTTTACTAGCAACTATTGAAACCAATATATCAACATATGGACTGCATTTAGGGAACATATGCTCATGAATTGCATACCAGTATTATGTGAATATCTTCATAAACAGTGCATTGTGGGACATATTAACAGCCATTGCATTCTGGGAAAAATCATTGATACTTTTTACTGCAAATTAATAAGGTTCGTATGTTTTGTCTACACTTATTTCTTGCGGTAGCACCCAAGACTTCAAAAAA
Organism: Mactromeris polynyma; assembly: GCA_032209605.1. Classification (NCBI taxonomy): domain Eukaryota; kingdom Metazoa; phylum Mollusca; class Bivalvia; order Venerida; family Mactridae; genus Mactromeris; species Mactromeris polynyma. The sequence goes on from JASFXZ010000041.1 coordinate 991,779, forward strand.
TGATCATTCATATTGCATCTGGTTTGTGGCCACACATGAAAAACATTTTTTCATAGAATTTTCCTCCGCCATCTGACAGATGTTGGGAAAAGTTTCCACCTGAGATATTAAATAGTTTTACAGTGCCTAGCAATGCCTTATCATACATGTTAGAAGCTGCTTAATAAACTCACAAATCACATATTTACCATTCTACCATATTATCACAAGATAGGGATACAACATCATGACTGTTACCAGTTACAGTGATACTCCTCCTCAATGCCTTTCCTATAGCACAATAACCTTCTTGCATATTTCACCTTATCTTGTCATAGGAGTGCCAAACAACAATACCAGGCATAGTAACTTGTAATATCGGTCTGACAAGCTATCATGAGTTTCATGTCATTCTTTCACCTGTTTAATTGAATGTGTAAACAAAAACAATTGAGGCTTTGTTACTACGGTGATAAGAGATTCTATTAAGGCTCCTAGTTTTAGATTTTGGCTCCATTGCAAAGCAACCCAAGTATTTTATGTTACAATAAAATCATAGACAGACTAGGAAGCCTTGAGTAAGGTATCTTTGGAATTTTGAGCATAGAATTTAAGGCACCAAGGTGTCAGGGGTATGTGTAGGATATTGTAGACTGGAAGGGAGTTACCTCAAGCTCAAGTCTAACATGAAAATGTTGCAATAGGGGCAGTCAATCAACCTTTAATGATTCCTTGTAGGAGAGGAACTTAAAGTAACTATTGCCAATTTCTTGATTGGCAAGGGAGTTAACTCATGCCGACATTTGGAGAGGGAGCATTGAAGTCATGCTGACTTCCTGAATGATGGAGGATCTTTTTTTTTTGCCGTTCCTTTGGTACAAACCAAGTTAATGTCACTGACTTCTTAAATGAAAATAAAGCTATCCCTAGTAAAGGCGAGAGAATAAGTTGCTACAGGGAGTGCACATACATAAGACAGTGCCTCCCCACACAGACCTCCAGGAAAACAACAATCCGTAAAACATAAGGCACTTGAGGAGGCTCAAGGAAATGGCCTGGCTGGCGTATGGAATAACTACGAGAATCAAAGAGGACAGACAGTGAAGGGGGGGAATATAAGGAGTATAGAAGATAGCACTCTGCAGCTGCACACTGATGTTAAAATCATTAACAGACGCCATCAGATATCATGCAAACGTATTTCATGAAATTGCAGAAAATGCAAGCTGGGTAATTTCATCTAGAATGCGCCTTGATGGAAAGTGTCTCAATGACAAGCTTAGCAAAAAACACAACTTGATCTAAACTGCATTTTACAGCAACATACCAGCAGTGTTTTGTTATCTATGATGATTATAATATAAAAATTGCTGTGTAAGGCCATGCGTTATTTCTTTACTAGTTTTCCTCTCTTCTAGATTCTTACCCTACTGTACAGAATAGAGTCAGGCCATATCATCACAAAGTGACAAATTGGAAACAAATTGTATGAACTTGATTAATAAATTTTACTTGAGTATTATTCGGATACTTCATTAAATTTGGATAAAATATGTAAATGACCAATTGGAGAGTGAACATTGATTACTGTGCGAAATACAGGGGCATGTGCAATAACAGCTTTTTAGGCGAAAAAGGACTCCGCAAGGCTTGTACATAGTGTTAATACAGGGGCATGTGCAATAACAGCTTTTTAGGCGAAAAAGGACTCCGCAAGGCTTGTACATAGTGTTAATACAGGGGCATGTGCAATAACAGCTTTTTAGGCGAAAAAGGACTCCGCAAGGCTTGTACATAGTGTTAATACAGGGGCATGTGCAATAACAGCTTTTTAGGCGAAAAAGGACTCCGCAAGGCTTGTACATAGTGTTAATACAGGGGCATGTGCAATAATAGCTTCTAGGCGAAAAAGGACTCCGCAAGGCTTGTACATAGTGTTAATACAGGGGCATGTGCAATAACAGCTTTCAGGCAAATAAAGGACTCAGCAAGGCTTGTACATAGTGTTAATACAGGGGCATGTGCAATAACAGCTTTCAGGCAAATAAAGGACTCCGCAAGGCTTGTACATAGTGTTAATACAGGGGCATATGCAATAACAGCTTTCAGGCAAATAAAGGACTCAGCAAGGCTTGTACATAGTGTTAATACAGGGGCATGTGCAATAACAGCTTTCAGGCAAATAAAGGACTCAGCAAGGCTTGTACATAGTGTTAATACAGGGGCATGTGCAATAACAGCTTTCAGGCAAATAAAGGACTCAGCAAGGCTTGTACATAGTGTTAATACAGGGGCATGTGCAATAACAGCTTTTAGGCGAAAAAGGACTCCACAAGGCTTGTACATATATAGTTTTATTTCAGGGAATTGTGCAATAGGCTACATAGGGGAGAAAACACTCTCGGCCGGTGTATATAGCTAATTTAAATGTGATTTAGTGTGATTTTTCCAAACTTCAATCAATTGTAACAATCATTTCAAATAAAACTTTTTCCTCCGCCTGTCTGACGGGGTCATCGTCCCGCGGACGTGAACATTAATAGCAACACTTGGCTGCAATGCGCCATTTCGCTGCTATTAATGGCCAACGGTCAGACATAAAGCTTAATTCTATTGATTGATATATCGTTACTAAATTCACATTATTATTATACAGTCGACTCTCGTTAGGGCGAACTCGCTTAAGACGAATTTTTCGTTACGTCGAAGTCTTTCAAAAGTCCAGATTTTATCCCTTCTTTGTCTATATGAATTTCTGTCGGTTAACAGAGAATTCAGTATACACCAAATGGTATTCATATTAATTTGTCGATGTCTGCAAATTTCAAATGTTTATCATGCATGTGTCTACACTTTCATTTATAACATAAAATCATCGCTTCTAGATTTTAAAATTCATTTGTATCTAAAAATTGTTTATCCTGAATGTTCCAGATAAAATAAATTCAATTGCATTTAAACATGCATGTTTTAACTAGAAAATGCAAAATATATCTATACGGTTGTTATAAATAAAATATGTATCCCATAAAATGGCTCATAAATGGTTTTCATGTAAAACTTATCTCTTGTCTACAGTTTAAAGACTTCTAAAACTAATGAGAATGAACTGAACAACTTTCACAACAACTAAACAGCGGCTGCTTAAAATTTCCTTTGATATAAATCTTTAAAATTTTAAAATGAGGCAGGCTTAAAAATGAGTCGTTAAGAACTTTTTTATTAATATAAGTATACATAATATTGTTTGCTTTCATTAGTAAGCTCTCTCAAAAGAATTCTTGCCGAGTCAAGCACTTTTCAGACGCTTCATCTTGAACAATGATTTACTTTATATAGCTCTTAGGGAACATTTGACGGGGTCGAGGTAAAAGAGGTGCCTACAGCAAGGACTATTAAATATGAATAAACTCAGACTCAGCTTTTACATTTACAACACTTCTTTCACTTTCGGCTAATAATTCATGAGCAGTAAGGTGAGTTTATCAATCTAACATACAAAAGATTTCAGGTGTTTTTTAATCAGTTCCACATTACAGTTAGTCATAGAATGCTAAACTAGACACATTCAACAAAAAATACTTTACAGTCAGCTAAACATTTTTTCAAGATTAGTATATTTGCCAATGACCTCATGTTTTAAAAAAAACCTGAAGATAATTTATAGTTTCGCAATTTGACAGCGTATCTCTCGTATGTTACTTTGAAATTTCGGTCTGTGACTCAGTTAATGATGTCATTTCCTATTTCAAACCTAGATGACAGGTTGTGCAATATTAATTGAAATCATGATGACTGTCAAGATATGGAAACATAAATGTCTAAGCGGACTTGCGCCATGTTGCACCTTCAGCTCATAGTATCGCAATGTAAACAACAGGTAAACCACAACCTTCTGAATAAACAGACTGAAGAATAACATCGGATTAATATGCTTTGAAACTAGAAATTGATCTTAGAAAAAAGGGGAAAAAACAGACAGTTGTAAGTCAAATAAAACGTCAAACAAATCTTAAGGAAAAAACAACCATACAACTAAGAAATGATAGCAATGTATAAACATTGGGAGTTGTATCAATAGAAGTAGGTGGTTCTGTTTGCATTGAATCTGAATCGAAAAAAATGTATCAGCGAAAAAACAACTTACCGAGATAATTATGATTAGTACGGGTTATTTTAGAAAAAATCTGACAGCAAATTCCTGCAAGGTGTTCGGAGAATTTATTATATGTTCATACAGCCCAACATCCTTGTGACTCAAAATGACCAAAATTAAAATAACACACAAAGGCAAGGCAGAAGCTGATCAGTGTCTACATCAAACATCTTGTTTCCGACCCTGTTTAACCCTTCTCGGCAAAACTCATGCTGGTAGGTATATTTTCATTTTCTGGTCATACTAGTGTTAACTGTCCTTGCACTGCTAAAACAAAATTCCCACTCGGACCCCTTATGCGGCCAACCAAGCGGCTGGATTTCACCTCATTAATTATTCATGAGTACGATATTTTTACAGTCAGTTTGCCCGGGGTATCATATATGTTATGCATAGCCTGGGTACCGAGGATGGCCTAAAAGAGCTCCCACAAGTACTCTCAGGACGTACTGACAATATCAGACCGGAAGAAGTTGACAAAATGAACAATAACAAAACCAGAAGATCAATAAAAATTCAATATAGTCCGCTTATAATCCAAACAGTAAAAGTTCAATATAGTCCGCTTATAATCCAAACACTGAAAGTTGTTTTAACCAAGTTGATACTTAAAGTAGACAAATAGTTCAAGTATCGGAGATAATGCCGTACAAGTAACTATAGTATACTTAAAACGGCATCTTCTAAACTGAAATACCACAAAAATTGATTTATGGATTTTGATTTCCTTTCAAAACCTTTGAAATACTGAGAGTCCAAAGACTAACAGCTTTGATTTTTGCCATTTTACAAACTACTATGCGTACGAATAGGAACTTTTTGAGTCTAGTTTAAGTTGAACCTATTTCTTGTACACCGAGGATGAAAAAAGTTATTGCAACTTGGAGTTGGACCTCGTTTTTCAACCTTAGCTTAATGTCCAAGTACTCGGTATCATCCATAAATACCAGCTCCCAATCTATTGTCTTAGGCACGCCAAATTGAAATCGGCTATTCGAAACCATGTATTATTCAAAATAAAATTTCGGACCCGATGAACTCAATCGAACAATTACGGTCAGACTGTACTTGTATATGTCACTTTCCATAACTGTTGCCCGGGGTGCAAACCAATACTCACGCCCAATTCAAGGATTTTGAAGATAGTCATTCACATCTCGCCCAACATTGGATTCAAACCCACCACCTTTGCACCTTGAGTCAGTCGCTCCACCCCTCGACCACTTAGCCAAATTCTGAGTTTGATGCACTGGTATGACTAATTATTTTACCATCAAGTTGTTCTGCTTTCAATGGATGTGGTTATAAATGAAGTGCATTTCATATTGTAAAGTGAACCATAACGTAACAGGATCCCGTTTCTCGTGAATAAAAGCATGTTATACGAGATATCTACACGAAATGTTGCAAATAGAAACCCTTGAACCGATGCGATATTTTACTCAACGACCTCGCTTAAACCAATTCCATCAGCCAAGTTGATAGCTTTGTGCCAGCACAGTAACACTGACTCAGGCATAACTTGGAAACAATCAATACTGGCTCCCAGGAGAGCAGGAGCCAAATATTGGTATGGGAGCTCTCATTTACAACATAAGTACCATTTTTCTAATAAAGAGCAAAATTCCAAACGAAATGCAGGTGTCAGACGAAAGATTTCGATTTATCTAGTAAATAATGGCAAAAATGTGTTTGAAAAGGCGCTTACATCAGTTGCCAGGAACGTAAGTGAAACCTTGGACACATGTCAGAATGTTTTGCTATTATATAATGCATTCCTGTCACAGGTAATTTGAAATACTTTGTTTCACATTGTCTAATTAGTCTCCTGAAGGGAGATCGTTTCATGTACAAACTAAAAAGCCAGTTACTTTCTAGTTTTCCGTGGTAACACATTGTGTCAGGTATAATTGTAACTCTTTCCTGGACATTTTTATCTGTATATCTCTTAATTAAAGGAATTTCGTAGACACATCTTTACATAACTTTTATGATTACAAAATTGCTTTACTTGCTAACACTCTGATAAACCACAAAGTGCACCCAATATCCCCAAACTCTTGCCATGAAGTTGTTGCCCTCTCGCTAAGACAATAGTAAGATTTACTTAAAATTCCAGACATTTTTATTTTAACACAGTTGATTTAAGTTGTTACTAAAATATTATTCCAACTTATGTAGAAATGACCTACAAACTTGACCTTGGTAACATATTAAGGTCAAGGACATTTACTACAATGGCATGGTGGCAAGAACAACAAGATGCGAACTGTCCATGATTGCCAGAATCAGCTGATGACCTTGAACCTTTATTAAGTACAAGGTCTAGAGACTGTACATGATTGCAAGAATCAGCTGATGACCTTGAACCTTTATTAAGTACAAGGTCTAGAGACTGTACATGATTGCACATAGGACCTTTGCTTCAGATGTTAACCTGGCCACTGTAAACAAACCAACTGAAAACAAGATAAATAACAATGCTGCCCACTTAATACAGTCTGATTAGGTATCTTATTTCCATCTAGCCCTTTAATTCAGTTGTTCTTAGGAGCAAAATCATTTAAACTGTCATTTAAATAGAAAATACAGGCCTTGTAATATATCAGTATGTACAATTTTGTGAGGTGATTAGCCAATGAGAACACCTTTTAGAAAAAATTGACCAATCAACACAGAGAACACAATCATGATATTCCGGAAGCCACGGAAGGTCTTATAGAAGAGGTTACTGAAACCCACAGAGATGATCTTTGCCTCAGTTTGACTGTTAGCTCAAAACGTAAACGCAGATTTGTCCTATTAAATGAAGGCGTACATTCTACCTGTCATATGTACAATTAACAGCAAGATTGGTAAACGGTGGTGAATTATGCCCATAGGGTGTTGTGAGAATGATGGACGGAGATTATTAAAAATTTGTTACACTACTATTTGACATATTTAGTGACAGGTAGCGTAAGTTACAGTAATGAAGATGTAAAGGGGTTGTCACGGTAACCTGGAAGATTTTGTTGTTATTTAGATTTTAATGGCAAAACATGTCTTTATTAAGTAGAAAATAAACTTGCATTGGGTTTATACACATTTATATAAGTCGAGACAACAATGACAGCGTTAGACGTTTTTTATACAACAACATAGGACCTACCTCATTAATACTGTTACGCTTTTGAAGCAGAGTAAATTTTGAAAAGCAGATTGGAAGTAAAATGCTTCAAAGCTGGAATGAATATGCATCGTCATGGTTTCTCCACTACCTAGCAACCAAACTGACGGGAACCTAAGACAATACTACAGTGTACAACCTCTCCTGGGGGCGTTAGTCTCGAACATAAATTAGTATGCAAAACAGTGAAAAGAGACTTGAAAATTGTGTTCTTAATTTCGAGGTGGTCTTATTATTGAGGTTGTCTTGAATTATTGATCATATGATTGAGGTGGTCTTATTATTGAGGTTGTCTTGAATTATTGATCATATGATTGAGGTGGTCTTTAGGTGAGGTTTTACTGTACACTTAAAACTTCAGTAATTTCTTCATCTATAACTATTTACAAGTACTGTTTTTATAAAACACTATAAGGACCAATTACTTAATGAGCAGACAATTATGAGAACGCAGTAAAATAAGCAGTGTTTTAGCAGCTTAATTATCACTTTACGAGAGATAATGAGGCCACTTGACGTCCAGTGTTCACAAACATTATACTGCGTAAATAAATATCAGTTTACGCCACAATTTATCCTCGAGTGTCAATGGCTTCTCTGACATCGCCAGACCGGAGAAACCTTACAATGTACATAAAGTCGAGAGAGCGAACATACCAACGGTACTGACAGCTGAGGGAAACCGTACCATGTACATACAGACGGGCGTGAACATACCGACTAATCTGACAAATTAAGTACTGTAAGTAAATAAATGTACGTTACCTCAAGACAGACTAAATGATAATATTTATCAATGTCATATTTGCCACTATTTTAAACAGAATAAGGCAACTTGTTTCAACAAATTGACCAGATGCTTCCAAAAAGAGTAAACATTTTATGAATGATGTTATTGTTTTAACCAAATATTGGTGTTAAGATCCTCTCCTTAACTCAATTTTACAAAAGAATGAAGAAGTCGATTCATCTCGTCCGAAAAGTTATTTCGAAAAATACATGCTTTTCGAAGAGCCCATTTCAATTTGATGTGCATAAGAAGATACATTCGGACCTGATATTTATTTCGGATGATACCAAGTGCTCGGATAGAAGGTTGTCGAATAAACGAGGTCCGACTGTAGTGGCGTATGTCTGAGATTTTTTATTATAGATCATGTACCAAAGAACAAGAGACAACTTCGCTCAGGCACCTTATAGGACAAGTTAATGAATCTCCTTGGCTACCAAAATTTAAAAGTAGGTATCGTTTTTGAATCTACTAGTTTGTATCAATAAGGTATCAATATCGTTTCTATCGATGACATCTTGGCCATGGAGTCACAAGTATTTTTTTATCTGTCTTGTTAAGATAAGTATAATAAGGTTATTAACGATTAACTTTAGTTCAGAGTCTATCGTTATGATTAACACTTTAACAATGTATAACTTATTAAACTAGATTTATGGACGACTCAAGCATGAATAGCTTCTGTCAAGATCTCATCAAAATCCGAAATAATTTGAAATATTTTTGGATTTTAACAATTCCAATCACAGCCATTTATTCTGGTGTATAGAAAGCGAGCAATTTGTACTGTCATAGGATAATCACAGATAGATTTGTCCCAAATATGGCATTAACATTTTCCCCGTTTATGACAATACCTGCTTTCACATTCATTGACCTGTTACTAACGATTGAAAAATTGGTTGATTTACGTCTTGATTTAAATGTGAAAGCTTACAGACAGTTTATATGACCTTTGACCTAGATTTATACTATCTGATAGAAATTAATAGATCCATGAAAATTGTCAGAAATCATCGTGGTTGACAGAGTCATTGAAACATGACAATTGAGCGTTGAAAACAAATGAATTTAGCAGATAAAATGTGAAGTACTAGGCTTAAGTAAATGAAGAACTTAAGTGGGTGGGGGTAATCAGAAAAGGTCAGAAGTTGTATTACATGATTTTCAATGAGGCATCATGGTCTAGAGGTAGAGCGACAGGTTCCGACAAATGCGACTGCGTTTAAACAACAGTCCCTCGCTGCCTTCGTCGGCATCTCTTACTGGTCTGCAGCAACATTGTGTGTTGTCCCCGAAACACATCCTAAGTCATTTGTCCTCCATCTTGGATTCATTTGAGAAGTTGCCAGTTGTAAGGACGGGTTTAGTACTGGTCAGTAACCAAGGGAACACTGGGTGATCAAATGACCGAAGAACATGATTGAAATACTGCAGAAAAACCGCATACCTAAACTTCAACATAACGGAATGCCGAGACATCTACAACGTCAGACTGTTTCATGACATTGTATCTACATGTCTTCACATGATGATGTACAGAAACAAAAACAAAACATAAACAGATTTGCATATCAGTGTTTTGCCATGTGACAGACAAATCTTATGTAACTTGTTACATTATGTAGCATTCATGGAGCATCAGTTGACATCTAGCTTTATCTTCTGTCTTGTTTTCTATGTAACGCAGTCTTAATCACAGTTCAAGCCCGTTGTTATAACTACAGTAAAACCAAGCTTCAAGGAGGATAGTCTCATTTTCTTTCAAAAGGTAAAAAAGTAATACTTTTTAGAAAATTGCATGTTAATGCCTTCATACAGGCATTCTGTAAAACACTGCATTGTAACTGCTCTTGGTTTGATTTGTAATAATTATTTATAAGACAAACTTTCTTCAGAACCCATGGTGCTCTTATAACAGGTTTCACAGTGCTCAGGTATCAATGGAATTGCAAGGCATAACTGATGCTGTGATATCTTGTCTTATATTGAGAAACTGAAGACATTTTGATTGAGGCTGTTTGCAGAAGTGAAGCTTCATGCTTGCGATCAAAATGTCTTAAGGAGGGGCCTCAGTGATCAAACGTTTAATGTTGCCGACTTCAAATCACTTCTCCTCACTGCTGCAAGTTCAAATCTCAATTGGGATATCTACTGAGTCAGGAAGCAAGCGGAACGTTGGTGGTTCCACCCAGGCTAGCAGGGGAACCAGGGCGTTCCTCCACCCTGATAGCAGCAATATCGCTACACGACCCTAGCTATAGTCATGTGACTTAAAGACCCATTACAAAATGTCTTAAATAATGACAAGGAAACATTCTCGCCAGGGACCAGAACCTACACACATTTTGACACAGACTTACACCACCATTTATTGAAGTGTATGGTTGCAGGACTGCAGTCAAAATGTCTTAAATAATGACAGGAAAGGTGATCCCAATAAACCCAAATGAATGTCAATTAACCCTAACAGACTGACACAACTTGAAATGCATGGTTTATCTTCACAGCTACAATTGACAAAAAATCTATACAATTGTCAAGTGTTGAAATTCTGATTGACTTAAACACTGCTAATCTCCTCGGACCAAATGTAAATCTAGGCAATTGACACTGACGATGATTATCAAAACCGCAGGTAGAGACAAGGAATCTCAACAATTGTTCACAATTAGACCACCATGTATTCAAATAGTGACTTTGTATTGGAGATATATACACTAAAACCCTGATACATATAGTAAGGCCATCATTGGTTGAAGAAAGTCCGTCCTAATTGAGAGGTGCTCTGATTATTGAGTTAAAATGAGGCAGAAAATTTGAAAACCAGTTCCTGTCTTATTCATGAGATAGGCTTAATGTTGAGGTAGTCTGCACAGTGAAATCTCTTTGTTAGGATCACCTTCAAAGAATGAACAATCACAGTTTTACAGCAAGGTGGCCCCTAAAATGGAGTTATTATATTTGACCGTAACAAAACTGAGAACAGACTTACGTAGGACTTTACATGATACTTCGTCATGTTCGTACAATATGTACGCTATATTTCATTTCAATCAACAGGTATTTTCATGTTAAAATGCAATAAAATGATGCTTTACAAACATTTCACAGGACTAAAACTGGGCATGTTTTAATGTACAGTCTATATACAATTTTACTGCAGTTCCATTGAACAAAATGTTTATTAGACATTTAATGACAAATCCGTACAAGTTATGCAGCAAACGCTGGTAACGGCTTCTTTATTGCAACTACAGGATATTGTTATGAGTTCTCTCCCTTTATTCCTCCTAAAGTACTCTCCCTTTATTCCTTCCAGATTACTCTCCCTTTATCCCTTTCAGATTTCTCTCCCTTTATCCCTTCTATAGTATATGTACTATAAATATACACATAAACTATAGAAGGGATAGATAATGGGAGGATAAAGGGATCCAACTCTAGAAGGATAAAGGGAGAGAACTCAAGAAGGGATAAAGGGAGAGAACTTGTGACAATCTCCTGTGATCGCGACTGAGGTAGATCAGTTTTGCTCCATACAGTTTATATACTCTTTGTGTGGTCTTGAATTTATACTTAGCTTATCAAATACTGAATGAAATAAGGCAAACATAATTCATCTGCAATGCAATGATTTAAACTTCAATAGTATAAAACATAAATGATTGCGCCTGCAAATAGATATTGTTTGCCTAATATTTCATTCAGAATATAATATAAATTTACCACAAAATTAATGATTTTCACGGTAATTTAGGTAAATCACGTAACGATCAAACGAGACACGGACTAGAACAGTATAATATGCCGTCATCATGTGATATAGTCCATGAATTCAATAGATGCTTTATAAATTGTCATGCATGTTAAAGTGTGCAATGTCTAGTCTGAACATGCCGTGAATTATGTATACATCCCAGTGCGAAAGTTTGAATTCAAAGTATGTGTGTAACTGTATTACAAAACAACTGAAAAACGAAATAAAAATCTAAAATAATGTCACTAAAGCAACAGATGCCCTAGTCTGGAATCCGTTGCCGAAGAAAGTCAGACGGACAGACATACAGACAAGAGAGAGTCTACCTTCACACAACTGCTCTATAGATGCTATGATGAAATATCTACATGCGCGGATCCAGCATTTTTAGTCAGGGGGTGGGGGGGGGGGTACAGCGCCTGATAAAGCAGCAGATCTTTGTCAGCCATATTGGAGTCCCCTAGATTTTGGGACCCCTTCTTGATCTAGTATAAGAACATCCCTATTTCGCCAAAAATCTCAAAGGAGGGTGTCTGGAAACCCCGGGGGCCCCCGTCTGGATCCGCGGATGATCTCCAAAATATATATAAGGTACACAACACATAGGGACAGTGTAATACACACCTGATGATGTTCCAATCTCCAAAAATGTAGCTGAAAAAAGTGAACTAGAAATTGTACAAATCACTCACAAGACGGGGACTTTAATAGCAGCCCCTTATTCTCTTACGCTATGGATATGGATGGCTCAACTGGAACAATGTGAACCAGGAATATCACATGACAATTAATTCAAGTGTCACGTACCCCTACTCAAAGGGCCAGCCATTTCTGACTTACGAGACATCTATTTTCTGTGCACATATACTTCAAGCGTCCTGTCCTTTAATGCCAGGCACCATGCAGGCAGGTAGGTGCACGGTATCCATTATTGAACTAGCTGACGGCTCACAAACCCTTCATATCAGAACGGGACCCTTACCTGGATTTGAACCTTCACCTTCTTCTCCAAAGGTGGATGCCTTAACCACTCGTCCACACTGAGGACATTTAAGTGAAAGATTAAGGTGGAAGAGGACGTGAAAATAAACTCGACAGAAAACTGACAGAAATACCGCCAGTATGTAACAATACCAACATACGGTAGTCCTCAAACACTGTTAACTGATACTGATTAATTGGATTAAGACAGAAATTTAAACTACAAAATCTGCCATTTGAATTAATTACATCAAAATTAATCGTGAACTGTCATGCAAGGTTTCTGTGCCATTATGAACGATACTATTTAATTACAATGCTTGACATTTTCAATTATCCAACATTTTAGTTCCCATTAGTACAAGTTTAGTTGATTCAAAGGTGAAAGGTGCCAGCTTCAATTGTTAACAATGGGGAAGTTACAATTCGAAACCTCAAATTTTGAATTTTCCCCAAAAATTCAGACAAACCCTTATTGTGAAAGGATGAGGCAGCAATTTCGACCTGACCCTAAATTAGTCAATACGGACCTGTCACTCTCTGTAAGTGCTTCAAAACCTTGTTTTAACATGGAAGTCCTACTTGACCTATATTTTATTATTCAATGCTGATGTGCCCAAAAAGAATTGAATCCATCCATCTTTTCAGGAGTTGTTGATTGGAAACCAAATATTCGAACAGAAAGACAGACAGGGGTATGCCCCTTTGCAATGGCGAGGGGGGGGGTCAATGCAATTTGATTATACACTTTGAAATATTTAAGATAGAGATATGATCTGGGCTTAGAATGGATTAATAAATATTTGTAAAATCGCAACAAGCTCAAATTGATCACACAGGGTGTACAGTGTTCCCAAGTGTGAGGACCTATTGTTTGTAAACGTTGACGGATTTAACATTTTTTCACACAGAAAACTATCAAACAAGTGACTGTTGTCCTTTTTGAAAAGAGCAACACAGTCGTATTGACCTGAAGGGAAGTATCCACAACACAAACTTCAACCAATTTAACCCCGACCCCCGACCGAGGTCACTTCACAAATTTTCAATATATACTTAAATTCAAGTTTAAATGCTCGATGAACACAAAGAGTGATAAAATGACAATTAAAACCGTTGGTCCTCTAATAACCAAAAACTTTATTGCCTCTCGAATGACAACGAAATGTTTGTAAACTTGAAAACGTCCAATTTATACAGCAAACTAATCAAACCATACGGCAAACAGCCCTTAGAACTAGATAGGTAACATTCCGACAGGCAAACGTCGTAAAAGGCAAATACGGATAAGACACCTAAGTACGCAGATTAAAGTATAGGGAAGTAACGTAAATTGTTTACATTGGACGCGAGCAAATGGACTGAGTGGTCTTATGTCCCGATTAGACTGGTCACTCCAAATCGCTAAAATGTCTCGCTGACCGGTTAAACAAATTTGAAATATATGTAATGATAATCGTTGTATCATTCAAACATGGTGTGGATTAAAGAATCTGCGAATGTAAACCAAATAGTTTGAAATCAAGATAACCATCGAATAATATCTAGTGTACACATTAGATTATCAATTTCCATACAGAGGTATTTGTATAATAGTTATTTGTAAAATGTCCAACAGTCAATACGTAAAGCTTAACGACAAATATCATTTAAATAAAAGAAAACCGTTATCCGTGACATTTCAACACTAGCTAAGGACGTTTAAATTAAGTAATAATTGTACACAAAAAAGTGTGTGAAGTAATTACAGAGTTGATTGTGGTATAAAAAATACAGTCGGACCTCGTTTATTCAACACCCTTCTATCCGAATACTTGGTATCGTCAACTTTGCTACAGAAGCAATTAGAAAACTTGCACCCCATACCCAAGATATTAATGGAATCTTGAAAGCCAAACATGCCTCAGTTGTTTCATTTATGTGCAAAAAATGTCTTTTCCACTCTTGACCAAATGACACATTAAGGCAAAGGAAGAGGTATAGAAAATCAATGTTACAAATAACATCCTGTACAAAGTGTTATCCCAAAGTAAAACTCCAAGCTGACTCAGAGCAGAGCTACTCGTTAGTAGGGATATGGTGAATGCCTCACCTTTTCCGTTTAATTTGAATCAGAATTAAATAATCCGGTTCAGTGTCATTTTTCCAACAATCTTTCAGTTGACCTAACCAGTTTTCCTGGAAGTAATTAACAACATGACCTACTCAGCCTAGAAATTGAACCCCGATCCCCTTCAAAGTGACCGCCAAGCCAACCAAACTAACCAGTAACCCAGCTGGCTGACACAGAGCAGACCCAGTAGGGATTCATTCAGTCTCACCATTCCACCATGGCCACCATTCATTCACTGCATTCTACAGTTCTACATTTAAGCTGTCAAGAGAACATAATATAACCAGTATTTTTTATTTTATTCATGCAATGTCATTTTGTATCCAAAAACAGAACAATAACTGGAAAACTGGGAGATCAGATGATACTGTGCCATTCAATACGCTCAGTATCGCCTCAAACACAATAGAAGAGCTTGTACTTTAGTCAGACTGGCATTATTCATAGTTTCGACCTATGAATCAAAAGACTAATCATGTTTACATCAGGCCCTTTATTATTTCAATAGTATTTCAAATACAACGTTTGTATGTACATTTCATATTGATTACCATGATAACAAAGGGCTCATTTCATTAAGGCTAATGAGTTTATTCAAAACCATGCCTTGTATAGACACAGCCGGTCAAAATGAATAACTTTGGTTGTATAGTTTTGTGATCAGGGTCTTGGTATAGATTTCAAAAGGAGGCTCGACCCCTGTGACCCGACCGCCCCTAGTAACTGAGAGTACTTAGCCCTACAGTACAGTTGATTGACTTCAAAAAGCCTCATTAGACTAATTGAAAGAACCTTTGATCTTTGTAAGTCAACACTCTGCAATGACTGACAGGTTGAAATGAATCAAAGCATTAACTAAACATGTACAGAAATCAGGTATATGATTGCAAAAACCTGTAGCTAAGTAGGTCATCAGTTAAGTTTGAACATATTTATATTACATGATTGTGAAAAATTCTTACAATTTATACTAATCACACTTGACGACTGTTTCCTGGGTTACTACCCCGAGTACTTGCACCGTATCCATGCAGGGCTTCAGGGCCCTCCCTATACTTTGGGGGGAGGGGATCAAAACATTTAGTATGGGCTTGAACTAATAACCTTTAGATCAGGAGTTTAAGAAGGCTGAAGCTGACCCCTCAACCTCTATGCCGCTGAGGTTGTCACTAAAAGCATTACCATGAACCCCTACCAACAACTCTAAAGGCGGGTGGACTTTGTGTATATAAAATTGTTTCTAACACCAGTTTAGAATGCGAAACGTGTCATGGAAAATAATCTGCACAGAAAAGCCGAAAATATTTTAGCCTGGACCAATTTTGATGAGTCAGCAGGGTATCGTACAGATGATTTTGTTTTAAAGACATCGTCTAACTTAATGTTCAACTATTTACAACTAAAATTTGTCTACTGCTCATGGGGGCAGAAATAAGGAACAGTGTCAATGAGTCGGTCAGGCACCATGCAGAATATTATATTTCAAAGACATCAAATTACATAGTATTCAAATATATTCCACTTAAGGGGCAAACAGGGGCAGCTACCACGTTTGTTCAGGTCACTTATCTAAAGTGGGTATTGATGAACCTTAATTTTATACCACAAAAGATTAAGTGGATCGCTGCATGCCATCGAACACAGCACACCTGTGTCGGAAAGTAGCATCCATTACATCCGAGTAATGAGAAATCAGGAGAAGAAAACCACCGATTGTTTTACTGGCTGGGCGATTGTTTTACTGGCTGGGCGTATCTGGTAGCTGGAGAAATTTTCAAGATCCCTTGTGATAAAGTAATCATTCTTTAATTGATTTAAACAATCTGTACATAAGAATGCCGACAGATGACTGAACAATTAGTCATGAACTGTGGGTAAAATAAATACCGATTTAATTTGTAACAATCAAAGGACTGTAGTGACTTAGTCATGATTCACACATAATTTCCTATACTTAACTTATTTAAACAGGCATATTGGTGTACATACAGCAAATTGATGCTTATTAAAAAATTCTAAGTGTCTATTTTCCCTGTAGGGGGGAACGCAATAACAATTCCAGAATACTTTTAATATAGTTGACAAGTATTACATTAAATCGGGGACATAAAATAAAGAGCATTTAAAACACATGTCAAATTAATTATATTTTTTCAAGTATTGGTTCACATTTATCACTTTTTAAGCTATCGTGACGAATAAAATGTTTTGAATGTTTGTATCATGTACATTCATGTAGGCATTTCATTCATGTAAGTATAATCGTTATAAAATCAGGAATTGACACGACAGGGTATTTACTTAAAGTCAAATATTATAAACTTTACGTAATCACGAACCAGCAGTTAACATAATGAGGTCAAGTACCAAATATTCAGGGTAGATGCCCCAAAGATTGCGTAAAAGTATACCATTGCCACGCCCCACTGAAAAAGTAGGCATTAAGAACATTAATTCATAAACAAACGACTGAGAGGGGTAAAAAAAAACACATTTATTTTTATTAAAATCATATGTGTTGAAATTAGTAATATAGCCAGTACTAGGCGCCAAATCATTGAAGTTTCCCAAAGTCATGTGACAGTCATGTGATTCCAGTCAATAATTCTACAGTTTCTTCAAACATTCAAGGAAACTGAATCTGGTCAGATTACAATTACAATTTTTCTCCATTGATAGAAGAATCGGAAGTTTTACACCAGCAAAATCTCATAACTACAAGAAACTTCAAAGTTCTCGCCATCATACTGGCTACATTGCAACTTCAGATAACGATGAAGATGATGGTGATGATGGTGACAATGATGATGTTTGATGATGGTGACAACCACGGTGATGGTGGTGTTGATTATGATGATGATAATGACAGTGATGTTGATAATGGTGATGATAATGATGATGGTGATGTTGATAATGGTGATGATAATGATGCTGGTAATAATATTCTGAGCAAGACCAAACCCTTTTCAAGTGATATACCAGTAAAACTAGATTCATTATCAGAAGAAAATGATCACGAGATGCAAAACCATTGAGAAATGATTAATGTTGCTGCGGTAAGAATTGAACACGGTGCACGAGACACACCTGTCTGCACAAGTCATAAATGTAGCAGTATAATACTTGATATTAGATAAATAACTTAATGCTAAGGATTAATGGTAAGTTCTCGGTAACTGGCACAACAAATTGTCTACTTGATATCAGAAACATGCTGTAAGTTTCTCTTCTGACAAATAATTGTTTCGGAGTATTAGTCTCACGGTTCTGCGTGCATTATTTGCTCTGTGTGATACTTTACATAGCAAGACGAAAGTAATACCACTCAAATCCATTCAATTAAGCTTCAATTAAATCTGCAGAAATCACTT
The DNA here is from genome assembly GCA_032209605.1 of Mactromeris polynyma. Classification (NCBI taxonomy): domain Eukaryota; kingdom Metazoa; phylum Mollusca; class Bivalvia; order Venerida; family Mactridae; genus Mactromeris; species Mactromeris polynyma. The sequence continues at coordinate 1,010,098 of JASFXZ010000041.1, forward strand.
AATTGAATTGAGTAGAGATAATGTAAAATGATGTTTTATGACATATAATGTCTGCACACTTAAGACATACGCTGTGTATAAAACATAAATATAGTAACAACAGAATTAAATAAGCCAATAAATTATCCTTAAATACAATGTACAACTTCTGTTAATTCAAAATTAATTGAGAATTATACTGTTATTGTGTACATGATGTCTATTGGTCGATATTATGTAAAACATGTTTTCATTGGTCGATATTATGTAAAACATGTTTTCATTGGTCGATATTATGTAAAACATGTTTTCATTGGCTGACCACCTCACATTTTGTTTACAACTGCTCTCAATTAAATCAAAGCCGGACTATAATAATGTCATACAAGGGTAACAATATTAAGGGAGTCAGGCGGAATCAGGTCACGTAACAATGAGGTGCACTGAAGCACCTGCCTCGGTCGAATCTTCGGCAGCGTATTAATAGTTGAAACTTGAATGACCATAAAAAATAATAAATAATTGCCAACCCGCCTGAATTTTGCTGTGTAGGATTACGCCAAGCAAACAATTTTTTACCGATAACCTAATTAAGTAAAATATATGAGTTCAAACTCTGCAACAGTCAGGCTGGAACAAATAAGCACGCAGCTGGGCTGATATAGAGACTGAATTGGGTTCAAATAAATTAGTTCGAACTAGAAATTTAATCGAAATTCACATTAACTGTAGAGAATTTTAAATGTGAGTTTATTTACACGTTATTTTTATCACTTGATGACAAACTTATCTCTACAATGTTATATTAAGCTGTGATTTGATGTAATAAAGCAATAAAAATGGAAGATTACACTTGATAAGTTGCGCAAGAATCTTGTAAAATTTCAGAACCCGTTAGATAACTTACAATCCAACGATAACACTGCACTTCATATACTTAAGAAAACAAAACTATATCAAAGCAAATCTTGAAAAGTACTAGAATATCAAATACTTCTACGCAATAATTGCCGCAAAAAATAGAAACAAACATGCAAAGATATTAGCAATAAACATTCCACCAGTATCTTTAATGAACATTTAAACGATCAGGTGAAACAATTTGAAAATACGTCTAAATAAATTTTGTGCATTAAATTAGTCATGACACTAAAATTGTACCTCGAGGCATATTTGAGAGAGGGGTTCATTGTCATATATAGGTTAATAAGTTTAACTATTAGTAGTACTGATAAAAAAATTATATTGATATGTTACAGATCCTATATAAGACAGATCTGACAGTGTCCAGTGATCCAATTAGAACTTCATTACAACCAATTAATGTTCAATCTACAATATCACGACAGATCAATTTGGAATAAATCCAAACACGATGGGGGTAAAAACCAACCAGGTGGCAATTAGTATTTATTTCCCATTCATTCATTATTTCATTCATAATTACTGCACGTAAATTCATAACTGAAAACAAATGCTTAAAGGTAGACAGTCGTGATTTGTTTGTCAAAATATGCTTCGTCATCAATATGAGCAATTCTGTGGTAAATGGGAGTATAGAGATGTACTCTACAATTCAGCTTCCAAAAACCACAAATACATGAGTCTGAGACGAGTATTTCCTGGCCTACGTGCCGACTGAGCGCTTGCATAGAAAATACCTGTATTGGACAAGGGTTTCGCAGTTCTAGGAAACTTTTAAGAAAAAATACGACTTTTTATATTTTGATCAAAATCAGATTACCTACCTTTAACAAGGGGCATAAATTATAGGTATAACAATGATTAAATGCATTTTGAATGCACTTTGTACTTGTTTATTGCGCTATACATTTTATAGCATACATATTCTAATCAATGCACCTGGAGGCATAGTAATTAACATAAGAGAACTTTAAGCGATTATCTCAGGTATGATACACAATGAGAAACCAGCTTCATACAAATGTGGAACCCATTACCATCAAATGCATGTACGTGTCTTCAAGTGAAGGAGGAACTAAAATATAAATGTGTGTCACTGAACGAATTCCAACCTCTTCTTTAAGTGATGTCACTATGTACTGACAGTAAGCAATATTTGCCCCTTATGGCAATATGAAAATGAAGTGACCATATGGAGTGAATATTGTTTCCTGCTTGCAAATATTGACATCACATGTTGCGTTTTCTTGAAATGCGGTCACTTACAGAAGAAGTTGGAAAACCAATAGCACCATACACATCACATTGCTATAAACATAGTTAAGGGTCTTCATACGGCCCTGCAACCCCTTATTACGGTGCTGTTCCAACTTTAAGTTAACGGGCACCATCCACATCACACTGCTACACAGTTAAGGGTCTTCCAAAATGGATCACTTAAAGCTTGGTGTTTTTTTAGACGACAACTCGGAAGACACAGTCATCGGAAAGGCATGACACTGGTGGGAGGGGGCAAGTAAAAAAACAAATACTTAACATTGCCCCCTCATACTTGACACAACAGTACTAGTATTGTCATCTCGGGCGTGATCTTGTGCTCAATGAAACCGTAAGCTGAATGAAATTTGACCACTTGTGTTTAATTGTTTCTATATCCAATTAAAGAACATTCCCGATAATAGGGCACTTGTCGAGACCTTAATCTGACCCTATATCAGGCGTCAAACAATAAACAATTCATTCTTACATGTACAAATCACAGCATATTTATCTCTTTACATCCGACTGGTTGATTTAACTGGATTGGTATAAATATTGGGTTTTCTCTTCAATCCTGCAGGTACAAACAACAACAACAACAACATACCATTAACATAGTGCTCGAATCGCAATGGAAGAAAAAATTATCGTCCAACTGAACTTCAATAGATTTAAAAAAAAAAATTTGTACCAGTGGTTTTTATCAATTCATGATTTCATCTATTGAGTACAATATGATACAACTTTATCAATTAAAAATCAAAGGACTGACAGTCCTGGGAGGCGCTTCCAAGGCAAGACTGCATGTTTTCCATACTATCATATAAGAAATTAATACGCGACTATTCGAGTAAACTCATTTGCCAATGACACAATCGATGTATCCCTGACAAATCAAATGTACAATTTTCTTGAGATGATGAATATCGCGGTACTTTGAGTAGACCATCCGGTTGATGATGACAGCAATGAGACGCTAAAGCGCCTCGAAAACTTTTGGGAGACGCCAAGTTCAGTTGTTGTTGATGTAAGCGTGTTGCTCTGCAGAGGTTCATCTAATTATAAATTCTTACGACAGGAAAAAATTATGTTGTTTAAGAGAGGTTGTTACTGAAGAGAGGACCGCCCGGGAGAGACCGCCCAGCAGAAACAAATACTGTCGGAACTCGTTCATTTGAATTCAGCGGGCCCGGAATTTTAATTTTAATAATACATGGTTTCGAATAGCCCATTTCAATTCCGACTTGCCTGAGATACATAGGGACATGATATTAATTTCAGAGTATTCGGATAAAAAGTTGTCGAATAAATGAGGTCGGTCTACCATGATTGGTAGATAAACACATTTTTACAACCGTTTTACACAAGTGTAATAATGCATGACACATAAATCACTAAATATTACTGTAAAACAGTTTTAATACAGTTTTTTGAACTCATTATATTCACAGACGGGATATCAAATGTTGTCGCTACAAATCATCTAGACACCAAGGGTATCATACTGTGCCATCGAAGCTGCACATGCAGACAGCCATCAAACACAAGCAAGAATGATAACGCATTTAGTCGACAATTTCTTATTTATCTAAAGAGGCAATTTATCCTTTAATATAATGCAATATATTTCCACAGTTATTTACTGAGATAAATCCCAGCAAATTAGTAAAAAAAGAATATGATTCATTTCTTCAGTTTGCATAGATGTCACTAGATTTAATTGTTTGGGCTTCATTCAAAGTACCAGACACATAAAATGTTCATTATCCACAAATGTAGCCCACTTGAACTTGAATTTGCTTTTTCAATATCTATACACACTGTCAGATTGATTAAATTAATTCAAATTTAAAGTGTACAGATTTATGACCAAGCAAATTCACTCAGTCAAGATATATAACCTGCAAATAAAGCTAATACACTGTGAACAGATAAACCAATGTTTGCACCAGTACCATCCTAACTTTAATAACCAGTCTGTCCCAGAAGCATCTCAATCTTGATAACCAGTCTGTCCCAGAAACATCCTAATTTTGATAACCAGTCTATCCCAGGAACATCTCAATTTTGATTACCAGTCTGTCCCAGGAACATCTCAATTTTGATAACCAGTCTATCCCAGGAGCATCTCATTCTTGATAAACAGTCTATCCCAGGAACATCTCAATTTTGACAACCAGTCTATCCCAGGAGAATCTCATCTCAATTTTGATAACCAGCCTGTCCCAGGAGCATCTCTACAGCCCTTTTCTCAGTGGTAAGCAATTCAGCCTATAGCCTCATAAACATTCAACTAAGGAAGTCAGTCAATCCAGAAAATAACTTGATGCATAGATCATGACTACAAAAGACACTGAAATGATGTAACTCAAAGCATAAAACATCGTAATCCTTATCAGCAATGATTGTGGCAAGCATAGTTGTGATGCTATCCAGACAAAATACAACACAAATGTATTTAGCTTGAAAACATTGCTAGCAGATGATAAATAGCCATGTTTACAAATCACCGGTCTTTTATCTACCAGACAATTAAAATAAATGTAACAAATTAAATTGTCATTTAAAATCCATCTCATTTAGCCTTTGTAAAGAAAGAATGCTGATGTACAATAGCAAAGTGAATGTACTATACAAACGCAGCCAAAATTTGCATTATCTATATTTAGTCCACCTGGTTACCTCAGTCGGAAGACCGCTCGACTGCTAATCTAGAGGTTGTGTGTTTGAAACCCGGGTGAGGCGAATGTTCTTCTGTGACAATCTGACTGAAGATAATGCATCCAAATCATTGGTCCTTCATCTCTGAACTCTGATTGATGTGTGGGAGTTGTCAGTTGCTTGTTGAGGGACAGGATAGTACTGGTTGGTAACCCAGGAGCAGGTTAGTACTGGTTGGTAACCCAGGAGCTCTGATTAGTTCAACTGACCGCCGTATATAACTGTAATACTGTTGACAAATGGCGTCAAACCCAAACAAACAAATGATTCTGTATCTACTCATGCCAGGAAGTTGATTCATTTTCCAATAACATTCAAACATTTCCTTATATATTTACATAATTGTCAAACAATTTGAATACTAATTAACATACAATTTGCATACTAATTATCGAGCCATCTAAATCAAAGGTTGCCTACCTCTCAATGTATACCTGTGACATGTAGAATTCACTACTACCGGATTACTATACTGGTCAAATGAGATAACCTACAATTATGTATATTGATAATCTAAACTACAGTAAAACCTCAATAATAAGACCACCATTAGGACCCTTGAAAACTGGTCTTATTATAGAAGTGGTCTTAATACTAAGGTTGAATAAAGAACAAAACTGTGAAATGCACTTGAAAATTGTGTTCTTAATATTGAGGTGGTCTTAATATTGAGGTTGTCTTATTAAGTGAGGTTTCACTGTACATTATAACAAAGTAAAAGGTTTACATCAACTGTTCCATAGTTCAATTCATTGGAGTCATAAATGTTATAGACCACTGCCATCAAAATCACAAGACATTGTATCCTGAGTAGCTATTTAGAATCTGTTTGAAATATTACTGGTGGGTTAGCACATGTTACAGTACATTCATCTAACACTTGCAGACATTTTGTAGGGGGAGACAACTCTGTAGAGTGGCATCAGACTCTTGAGCATTCTGTTTTGGTTAGCAATTGGACCGAACATTAACTGACCAACGGTCACTCAAACCAGTGAACATTTATACTCCAGAAAAATAAACTATTGGGGAGATTTGACGTTATCTCATATAAGTGTCTGTCGGAGCTTATAAACATTAGATAAAATGTTACAATATGGCCATAACATCTGTAATTCTAAATTTTATCTGAATGAAGGCTATTCATTGTGTGTATATTTATCACCATAAAACCTGAGGTTTTCACTCATGAAAGTCACTTAATACGGAAAACAGAGTTACATTTTTCAATGCTTTCTTGTACGGAAACAGGATTTTTTTTGTAATTTTATCACAGCTCTGAATCATAGCTCATACCATCAGATGAATCAGAAAACAAGGAGAGGGGTCTTTTATCTAATCCTACATCAGTAGATGTGAATTATTTGTAATATTATCCCCCACTCACAACTTTGGAAGCCAAAATGGTCGACTTTTACAAATAATTGGCAATGTCACTGACCTTTCGAGTACATGACACTTCAATTTTTTGTGGACAAACGTTTGTGAAATGGTTAATTCATTCACAACACATGGTACTTATCATTGTGTTCCCTAAATGCAGTCATCTTGATTTTTTATTTGATATTTCAGAAAATATTTCAGAAAATATTTCATCAATTCTAAGCCCCGTTGGAATGGGCTACAGTATACTCTCCAATAAACGAGCCTTCATAAACCAATACCATATCTTTGCTAAAAACAATATAAGCAAACTTTAGCCATGCTTAAAGAGACACTAGCAATCATGTTAATTTTCATTTACTTATTATCAATCCCACAAGTGAAAATGAGACACTGATATCGCATACAGGAACATGTTTCGTGTACAGTTCAAGCGCATGAAAGAACAGAACATGTTTCGTGTACAGTTCAAGCGCATGAAAGAACAGAACATGTTTCGTGTACAGTTCAAGCGCATGAAAGAACAGAACATGTTTCGTGTACAGTTCAAGCGCATGAAAGAACAGAACATGTTTTGTGTACAGTTCAAGCGCATGAAAGAACAGAACATGTTTCGTGTACAGTTCAAGCGCATGAAAGAACAGAACATGTTTCGTGTACAGTTCAAGCGCATGAAAGAACAGAACATGTTTGTCAAAGATTGATTCCTGAACAGTTCATGAGCAATTCCCAGACAGTCTGTCCTAAACAAGTCCTTAAAATCACAATTACTTAATGAAAAGTTTCATTAACTTTATTTTTAAGAATTAATCAAAAAATAAATCTCATTTGCACTTCAATGCATTTAAAGAATATTTCATCAATTGTGGAAATGAAGTCCTAATGAAATATTCATAAACTGTACCCGGGTATTTTTCATGCACATAATTCTAATACGAAACTGTTTTTCACAAACATTTCTCATAACCCACGAACTAAAGGATTACAGGGTCGCTAATGAATCATTAACAAGACTAAGTGATAGCTCTGTGATGTTGAAATATTTTTTTTTTTTTCATTCATTTTTTGCACGTACAACTACAAAACAAAAAAATTACTGCATAAAAAATGCGGACAAATATTCCATAAGTCCCGACAAACAACGTGCAGACTACAGCAACAACAACTGCTGCACAAGTTCCCAACCACATTTGCAGTAATTCACAGTAATCATATAATAATCTGAAAATCTCTATGTAGAAAGGGAATGAAAATTATAAGTGCTTTCGGCAAAATTTCTGCCAATTTTGCGTTTATCTCTAAAATACCTTACATGCCACGATGCCGTGCCTCTTACTTAAAATCCGAGAGGGGAGACAATAACGCTATAAATCAGATACTCCTTTATTGTGGTAACTAATGGTTACATCGCGGCAAACAAATCATAATGGTGCAATTTCTGCAACTACATCCAAATTCCTGACTGTGCAGGCCTAATTTATTAACCAGGTAAAAAATAGCTCATAGATTTATATCATTTCATGAATGCATGCAGAACCCATTACTTAATTACAAAAAACGCTGCATTCTGATTGGTTAATTCAAATGCCGCACTAGAAACCTAGCAATAGATATCAATTTCATGGCTGACAAAAGTTAAATGAAACGCTTGAGATTCAAGACAGAAATATTATCCACAGACAACCATTGCTATCTTTATTAAGACTCCGGGTATTACATACGTAATATTAATATGCAGTTTAGACTATCAGAGCAAAATCTATCATTAATAAAATTTCTTACTGTAACTTTTTGATATCGGCGCATCTTTAACTGTATTTCCGAGGTTTAGTACAAAAACAATGTATCTGTTTTCATACCAAAACTGAGTTAAAATAGTTTTGCACCGAATTTCTATTGAAGTACTTGCTGACAAGCTGAGATTATTTATGAATAAATTAACGAGATAATTATAAAGTCCAATTTCTGGTTGAGCCCAAACATAATACAATAAGGCGACAATTGAGGGGGGGGGGGTAAGCCACAAATGTAGAACAAGCAATGTTGTATACTAAAATTTTCGGTTTTGTCAAAATCTGTTATAATATACGCAACTGCCAGTATTACTTGCCAACAAGGCATTTGATTTCCCTACATTTAGCGTTAATGGTGGCCATCTTGGACGCCATCTTGGATTACCAGGACCACAATACGTGTCAACAATTTGTGCCAGCAATTCCATATACTACATACTGAGACACATAATATGGCGTGTTCATTTTTTTGGCCATCTTCTCCATAAGCCAATAAAGGGCCATAACCAGCTCGACTGATAATTTGCAACATGCCAGTATTTCACGAGGGTGTGAGCGTAATATATGCTTTTGCAAGGTGCTTATATAGAGGCCCACATGGAAGATTGGGTTGTCCCAAACGTGCAACCTCTTGAAATAAAGTCTTTATTATTATTATTGTTGTTATTAGAAGCTAATGGACACCACCACAACCCTTATTCTGTCATAATTTCCTTGACAAAATATGGTATAAATTCTCACCCAAAACAAGTGGCCACCATATATCAAGAGATTATATAGCAATACATACTTTATAAAGTAGTTTGACATTTAAACTCTGGTATTAAGGCTGAATATAGAATGATGACACTTCCAATGAGGCCTGCCACATGATTATGTGTTTAAATTGAGGTCAGCCTTTACATTTACAGTGAACACCCTCGGCATTCTGATTCATCCAGGAATGAAAATAGCGCAAAACATCAGCAATGAATGAGCAATGGATGCGCGTGGGCTGTTAAAAATGTTCTATAGCTTGTCTGTCTTCAGCAGATTACAGCATATTAGATTCCAACCAAAGAATGTTGTTAATGTTGTATGCTTTTTAGGGAGGGTCTAAAATATATCTGCTCAGACGAATGGATTTGAAATGAAGTTTTTTTAATTGCGTAATTAAATCACTGAAAGGAATTAATCTAAAGACTCACAAAACAAAATATACTAGTATGAACATACTGGAATGTGGGAGGTGCAGCAGTCAAGGGGTAGTACGTCTTACTCCTGATCCTAAGGTCATGAGTTCAAGCCTCGCGTTCAGTGGGGTTTGATCCCAAACTTCAAAAAATCCCTAAATTTGGCGCGAGTACAGTCATGGAGAGTGATAAGTAAAGTTGTAAGAACTTGTTTCACAATCGATGTAAAATAAAAGTTTTAAACACACTGCAATAATTTATGTTTATTTTATCAAATGCCTATCACTGTCAACATCGTTAACTGGCTGTTACATCTTAACAAACATGTCAAAACAGGGCAAATAAACATCTGACAACTTTGCCCAAAGCACTAACTAATATTCTCAATGAATGAGTGACCCATACCCTACTAAGCGGATAGCATTTGTAAGGTCATTATCCAATTTATTTACCCAGCAAACATCTTAACATCAGAGATACAAAGAAGATGTAATCACTAATTATTCGCTATATCATACACAAGTAATGATCACACATAAAACACCAATATTGCTTGTCATTAATGGGATGTAAATATTTTAGTGTAAGGCTAATAAGCCAAACTGATGTATCGTGTTAAGTAAACAATTGCTTGTATTGGGTAACCATTATAGGCTGGCCATGTGCTTCGGTAATTAGATGTTTATATATTACCCAGGCTGTCTGGACTGTGTTCCTCTAGCTGAAGAATATCAGCAAGTCAAACAGTTTGCCCAAGGGTTAAACCAACTTCTCCTGTCAGAAACTGCTTGGCAGTACAGGGAAATAGCTGGTCAATTATAAACCAACATGGGGAACTTATCTAGCCTTAGGTGGCTGGCCATAATGATGTACACTGTCATTTTATGATGGGTAGAAGCCAATTTTGACATTTGAAAAGTGTTAACCTAATTGAAATAGACTTTCTATAGTCATAAAACAAACATGCTATTAATAAAAATGTACATACACTAAGAGGGTGGGATGGTGGGGTATTTGGGGTAGCCATGAAACTATGGGGGTCAAGTAATAAACTGTGAAACTACGGCCATTTGTTTACCCATTTTATATACATAGTTATGACCATAAGACAGAATCTTGGCAGTACAGTTTATTACCAAAGTCTATTCATATATCTGATAGGGATTATGAGAGAACAAAACACACCTAGAGGTTTCAATTAAATCCCAATTACTGAGGGTACGTTTGAGACTTTGCATATGCTAATATACATGAGCTAGTGAAACAGTATCATGAGCACATGTATTACAGTTGCTAAAATTATACTAGATATAAATCGTTAGATAGCCTGTTAAGTGTGTGAGTTAACTTTGATAAAAGACAATGCGTCTTGAATGACATTGTAGAGTTCAATTGTTTAAAAATATACAACCATTTACCAGTATGTCTAAATAACCGTTAATTGTTTTGGATCGACAGTGGGAGGTACACGACAATCCCCAGTGCACTAAAGATATTAATATCATTTAACGACATTTCAAAATCGCTTAAAAACTATGATAACATTTTGAACAAACAAACAACAATTTGGTTATACAGTCGAACCTCGTTCATTCGAATTCATCACGTCTGAAAGTTTATTTCAATTGATAAATGGTTGCGAATAGCTCATTTCAATTTGACATACATGTGAAGATACATCGGGACCTGATATTTATTTCGGATGATACAAAGTATTCAGATACATGGTTGTCAAATAAACGAGGTCCGACTGTGTATTGTGAAAGCCATACAGTCAACAGAATGCTGAAGACAGAATACAAAATACAAATTTTGTTCTAAAATTTAAAATCAGGCCATCCTTAAAACACTGTTTGTTTGTATGTACCCCTAACAACCAATTTATTTTCAAAATCGGCCCCCACCTACCAACTTTACAAAGAGCAAACAAAGACGTTTTTCAGATGTGGCCTTACGCATAAAAAACACAAGAGTTGTAGACAATTCTCAGTACAGTCAAACCTCGATAATATGTCCCCACCCTTGGGACCCTTGAAAACTGGCCTTAATACTGAGGTGGTCTGAATAATGAGGTTAAATAAAGAGCATAACCGTGAAAATGGACTCGAAAATTGTGTTCCTAATTTTGAGATGGTCTTATTATTGAGGTACCGGTATTCTTTAAGTGAGATTTTACTGTGTGTAAAGTTAATTGCTATGAATGAATAATTTATATGTAACAAAAAAACCAATTATCATTATGCAACAGCTGCTCGTATATAAAAAGCAAACAATGAGAGCTTAATTAGAGCTGTCACACAAATATGCAATTAAACTGTAAAGAACTGCAGAGACATTCAATTAGAATAGTTAATTGTTATATTGTTTTAAAAGTTCAAACATATTTATTTTCCATAGATTATGAAACAAGTGGTTACAGCAAATATTAATCACAATGCATCCTGGGTCACTTATACCAGTACTCACGCCTATTCAGGGATTGTGAAGCTCTCGATTAAAACCTTCCATGGGGCGGGATTCAAACTTGTGACCTTTGACTCAGGAGTCTGGCCATCTACCCCTCCACCACAACCCCTACCTTAATTGTTTTAATGGACAAGTGTGTAGGTGGGAGGAGATTATATCAGCAAGTTATACAAGTAATTGGACTAGTTTTTTAATATAAATAAATCTGTCATAATATAAGTGCAAGATTATACCAAACTATTTATATAAACTACCAATGAGAGAAAAACCTCCAACTTTGTAAATTTTTGGCTAAATTGAACCTTTGGATTTATTGAGAAGTGTTACATTCAAATTGGGAAAAATATTATTTTTTTGGCATTGGGAATACAGTTGAATAACTGGAATATAAGAACAGCTGAAAAAAATCATAATTGTCAACACATGTGTCCTTGTAATACAAGAGTAGCTACTTTGCTTACAAAATATTTGAAGGAGATACGCACTTGAGAAAAATATGCCAGAAAATGCCACCAAATAGTTATCTCAAGTTTATAACTCTAACCCATAACAAGTATACTTTCCCTTTCACATTTAGAATCAAATATTTACTATAAGGTCAGTTGAAAGCTACTTTTAGTTTGTAACAACTGCGAAGTGATTTTATTCATTTTGAGATAAATAGTTTTAGGCAGCCTAGGGGATTCTCAAACCTTAACTGTTAAGGAATCATAAATGCAGGTCTTTTCATTTTTCGTTATTTTCCTTCCACTTGGTTTATAAGCCAACGACAACCAAGGAGCAATAACTCCAGCAATATATTACCTTATTCAACAACACAAACTGGTTCCTTTGACGTAACAACAGTGAATATTTTCATTATAATGAAGCATTTTTCTTTTAATAATTTAAAACCTTTTCATTCTCATATTCAGCAACTTAAGAGTGATTGAATATGTGCACAATATAAGGGAGATCATGGAACTCCACCGTTCCATCAAGGCAGGACAATGAATAAGCACCGCCTATATCATTAGGACGTATACGTAATTTCATAATATATACGAAATCAAAATATGGAAATATTTTAGGTTTAAAGTTTCTGTAATATATTCGGTAACTGACTCACCTCGGGGGCACATTATATTCATTAAGCCTAAAGCGTTATCAGACACTTTGATCGCAACTGGACTCAAAAGAAACGTCTATCGATGGAATGCGTAAAAAGAAAGTTTAAATTAGCTTTGGATTCAGGGCCAGTAACCTTAGAACACGATATATAAAGTCGTTATACCAATTCCAGCATAACCGGTGTCACGTATCCATTGCCTACAAAATATGGCCACTAACAAAGATCGGTATAATTGTCATTATTCATAGTAAATTTAACAAAACTGTCCATTAGTGAAGCAACAATTGCTACTATGAAAAAGAAATCTTCGGTCAAATTATACTAAAATTAACCATACCTGTCCTGTATCAGTAGAATCATAATTACAAAAGTTATAAATCATAAGTTGATTGTCAGTGACTTCGAAGTCATTGGTATTAAGTTATAATTAACTTAAAAGAAAACGTAGGTTTTCGTCAATTTCTTGTTGTATAACAGCTCATATCATGGGTAACGAACACTCGAGTTTCAATCAAATACACCACCCCAAAGTGAACTGTGCAGATTAGCACAAAATGACGAAAGATGCTATCAAAGAGGCATTATCGCATACAGTTACATAAAAAATGCAAAATAAAAAGAAAGACGACCATCTCACTGTAGGAGTACTTCAATGAAGAGGGAAAATCAGTTTTTGCCCCAAAAAAAACTAAACCTATTTGGTACAGTTTGAGTTCAAATGTGAAGACACATTGAGATATACTTGTCGTCAAAACAGCGTTACCAGTCAAAACTATTTCACAAAGATACTGGATACATTGTCCGTTGATTGTGATAGCATTAAACTACCGTATATCATTTCAGATTAATGGAAATATCGAAGAAGTCAACGTAAAATAAAAAAAACTTGATGTGAATCTATCAAAATGAGGTCAAGATCGTATTAAATCACTTTGTCATAATGTGTACTTTCTCAGAATGCAAATACGCAGGTTATAACTTTTTTGACCAGTATATGAAACAGGAAATTGTCGAATAAAAAAACACGCTAAAAGTTTAGCGGTTTATTAAATCGGACATGACTGGAATGCACTTTTGAATTACAATCCTTATTATGTATTGGTAAAAATGGCCATGCAACCGTCCACAGTGTTACGAAGGCATTACTTCACGTTACAAAATATTATCTCCTTCAAACTGAATGACTACGTTATTACTGAGGACAAGTAGGATAGGTGTAACTTATCATACAGCTAATACCTCGAGTTAATCCAATTACAAAATGTATATACTAAACAGGTAAGCTTATAACATACAAAACAACATATATAAATATTTTCTATGCAAAATATGGAAAAAAATAATAATTTGATAAAATACGACTATTTATGTACAGGTGAAAAGCAAGTCAGTTAAATAGCCATGTACAAGGTAAAATAATGACATAATACGGGGAAAGTGTAATTTATGCATAAGTGACGTCGGTTTTTATATTTTGAGTAGACAGTCAAATTGGTATTTTTTCTGAAGTTACATGATATTAAACTTAAAAGTGATGTCAGCAAGTTCATTTCATAATTTTTTATACATAAATATTGTGAGACAATATCTTGGTTGATATTATTTCTCATGAGGTCTATAAATTTTCATAATGACCTTACTAACGGGCAATAATTGTACATGTATTAATATATTCTAAGTCATTCAATATCTTATGTATATATTCTATGTCATTATCTCAATTAATATCACTTCCCATGAGAACAATAAATCCTAATATTGACCTTACAAAATGTTTTAATTGTTTCTAACAGCTATACTTAAATTTAATGTTTTTAAGTCATTCAATTATCAAAATTAATAATCTTACTCCGACTTGTTTTCAAATAGAAAAAAAAATCATTTCCTAACTTTCTTACGACCCGAAAGAAAAACTCTCAAAAAATTACATATGCAAATAATTGCTAGCAACATCTGTAGGAATAAATTTCTTGTAACCTGAATATGACGTAGGACCGAGTTATACAGACTAAACCATATAATAACCCCTTAGGAGCACTACGATCTTCAACGAGACGATCCTGAAAAAAATGTGTGTTTGGCATAAGCCTATCACTGTATCAGGTTTTTTCCCAGTTGTTTTTAAAGCCGTTATTCGGCTATATTCCTAATGCCAAAAAGTATATATTTTTCCCAATTTGAATGTAAAAATTCCCAATAAATCTGATTTGGTTCAATTTAGCCTAAAACTGACAAAGTTAAAGACTTTTCTCTCACAGACAGTTTATATAAATACATGTAGCAATTGTCCATTAATTAATCACTACATCCTTTA
This sequence comes from Mactromeris polynyma, assembly GCA_032209605.1. Classification (NCBI taxonomy): domain Eukaryota; kingdom Metazoa; phylum Mollusca; class Bivalvia; order Venerida; family Mactridae; genus Mactromeris; species Mactromeris polynyma. The sequence continues at coordinate 1,025,221 of JASFXZ010000041.1, forward strand.
CTTTCATTCTTAATATTTGGCTTTAATTGTTGGTCGTTTTTCCATATTTCTAGGTTTAATGCGCAAAAATTCCCAATTTGAAGGGTATGGGTCTTCTTCCCAAAAGAACTAAAATATTTAACCCTGCCTATGTTCTACTGAAAATGGTCCCTACTCTGACATATTTTTAGGGGTCTGTGTGGGAAAATGTCTTTGGGTCGCATATGAATGATAATGGGACTTTAATGACCATAAAAAATGACATATAAAGATTGGTTACCGAACGACCTTACCCACCTTAATTTTTGCTGGGTAGCGTCATGTCAAACAAACAATTTTTCGAGGATTGCCCCATTTAAAGGTAGCAATTTTTCAAACGGAAATATGTCGAGTTAATTAATCATGTCACACTTGTGTATCGGGGAAACATGGTACAACCACATAGCATTAAAACCTCCAGCCAAGATAATATATAGGATTTGGAAATGACACAACAAAAAACTTATGCACATTATCGCCACAGGGGCACGAAGTTTATATTCAAATACATGCACACAGTAAAAACCGACTTAAAAGTACACAGTCAGCACAAAATATATAGATAAGAAATTTGCCTCCAAACTGGAGAGCTCAGCTTGCGTGTCGTACATATGCATGAGATTAAACTTGAGGAAGCTGTATGTATTTAAATCGGGGGGAAATTTACGTCAAATTATCGTCAAATCACAGAATCAGCCCGTGTTTAGCCAGGGTCCTATAGTCACTGCATTTGAACTATAAATTATATTTTATCAAGTCAATCATACGTTTAATTGATATAAAACTGGTTTTAACCATATATGTATCTACAAAAATTAAAAATTCTGTTAAGCATTTAATGTTTTATGTACCTACTGGTATGGTACACAGATTTCATTCAATTAACGACAGGATGGTGAAGATTTTAGCCCAACGATCTGTGTGTGTAGTCTGCCATTTACATATAATTCACATTTACACATACGCTGAATTACTTATCGTTGGGACAGCAATTTTGAACACATAAACACACTTATACGGATTTAATCTGAAAACACATATACGATTTATGCATGTTTAGACTGCGTACGTGGGATTCTTAAATGTGCGGTTTTACTTTTAGTATTTATTTTATATCAATTTTATTCATTTTTATGGTTGGTTTATTTGTACCAATACAAAAAAATACCAAGGGTACTTAAAAAGATTGGGGGAGTGTGACGACAGATCACTTCAATAAATTTGATATTTCACTATTATAAACATATACACATTCAACAAGTTTACAAGGTACCCCCCCCCCACATACACACACACAAAAAAAATCAAAACGTTGACGTAGGTCTTTCTTTTTTCCCAATAAAACCGATACAATATAAAACTATGCAATAAGCAAGAAATCTGACGGAAGATTTTACTATCTTACCAATTGTCGACGAAGAAAGAAAAAATGGAACGGAGATTAAATCTTTTTTTGCTCAAGTTACAGACTGGTACAAGTTACTCAATACTATTAACATATTAATTAAAAAGTATAAAATTCAGGTAAACTTATTAATTGGAGGTAGTTTAACTCTCAATATATTAATTAACCAGAATATCACTTCAGTGGTAATCATATTAATTGTTGTCGAGTCAGTATTGGGAGTGAATTTACTTTAAAAAGCAAAATTGGATAAAAAATGGTAGAAATGCACTTCATTTGTATAAAAAGTGGACATTAATGCAAAAAGAAGCAAAATTATTATTTAATGTGGAAAACACTGCGCAATCAATTAAAAACAATAATATTTTCAGCCAAAAAAACGAAGAAATAAAAAATGTGGTAAAAGCAGAAAAACTGCCATCAAATGAGTAAAATTGCACAATCAGCAAATTTTCGAAAGTTCAATGACTGACGCAGTATTCCGATGAATTGAAGTACTGATCGCAACGTCACAAAATAAATGTGAATAACATGCCCATGATGTTTGTTATCTGCGGCAAAGTTTTTTGTCAAACAAAAAATCTATCAATCGATAATGTGAATAAACAGATAAAATGTACGGATTGTATATAAGCAAATACATTTATAGATGATTTTTTTTACCTGTATCTCCCCTCCTCTGAGAAAGTGACGACCCCAAAAGACCCAAAAATAGTAAAGCGACACAAATAAGGGACCTGAAATGAATTAAATAATAATTAAGTCGCAATGAAATTAATTAACGTATGATAAATGTTCGCTTGTCATAAAACAGTTTTTTCACAGCAGACGATGCAATTTTCGCGACAATTTTAAACAACATGTGTTATGTATACACTTAAACCACCTGTTCAATTAATGGTAATAAAATAACATACGAGAAATAAATAATTCTTATAAAATGCACCAGACGATTTTATAAGTAACATTAATACCTTGTTCCCATTATGAAAGTTTAATCCAGACCTCTATAAACAAGAAATGTCTAACATCACATGTAAGAAGGTTTAAATCACTACAGACACAACAAAATCCAAACATTCGACTGTGACTGCTTTTGAACTACACTGTGTAGGTACCACTGTGGTGGGAATTACACCTCTGTACGCGCTACGCGAAATTTTGTCTGTCACGGGTCGGCGAGCACTTTAGAATGTCGGTCGAGTAACGTCTGGTATACAGCCGAGTAAGAGATAAGTTAAATAAACACAGATTGCGTGGTTTTTTAAAAACAAAATCAGGAACAAATATGAGAAGATCAGCATTAATGTACGGACATTTCTGACTGTAGAAATGACGTATGTATTAGGACATCGCGCGTGCGTGCGTAGCGAAACTAAAGGAGATATTTCCTTGCCGCGTATTAGAGGATACTTCTGTTTCGTGTGACTTTTTTTCCACATGGATGTAAGTAGTCAAAGTAAACACGGTTTGTTGTTCGACGTAAGAAATGAATGGTGGTTTAAGCATATATTCATGGAATTCATTCTTTCTCGTATTACGTAACAGCTATACGATACGCGGTGCATATACAGGTAGTGTATTTGTCTGGGCAATTCCAACGCATGCACGACCGAAAAGTACACGTTGTAAAAGAAAATCGTCGTATGATCGAATCATTTAATGATTCATACTTTCGAGCAAAATTTGAACGTTTTCAATTCTTCCAGAATATACGAACGATGTATTAGAAATAAAATACCTACAAGTCGAACAGTTTGAAATAAGCATTAGTAATAGCTCTACTCGTGCAGGCGCCCAATTCATTTGCGACTTTTGGCGGGAAACAAGATGTCACAGAAATGATCCTAATCACCTTCCGGGACACAAGAATCGTATACATATGCAAAGACCTAAATACCATTATTGGTATTTAGGTCTTTGACATATGGATTAAAAATAATTATCAATAATCTTACATGCAGTATTAATGAATGGGTTTATGCACACCGACATAAAAACTGAGCATTATTCTTGACTTTTTTCTTGATTCTTGACTTAATCTTGGTGAAATTATTTTAAAATATCCCGAAGGTTCAAGAATATATTAAATGTAGAAATAAACGTTAGGTTGCTTAAATAAAGACAGGGGCGTATATTCCTATAGACCGTGTAGGCGGCCGTGGTCTACTATTATTTTTCGAAAAATCGAAATAATAAAATGGCCAAAACTGCAATAAGATATTTAATGTACGTTTTTGATGTTATTGTAAGCATATTTACCGGAACGAAACATACACCAAAAACGTATCTCTGACGATCTAGATACATTTTTTCCGAAGGACTCCCCTTAAACTAGGCCTACACCAATTTCAGCCAAGCTACGCCACTGACAGGTACTTCAATAGTGGGCAAATGGTATTTTCCGTGTATCAGAATTATAAAGTGTTTTCCTCACCTGAGAATAGATTTTCAAAGCATGATCTTTTAAATATTTATTCACAAATAATATGTTCCTGGTTAGAACCGTAAAATTTACTCCACTACGTCAGAAACTTGCGCTTCCATTCCAGCTGAGATTTACAATAAAAGATGGCAACCTTAGATACCACCAGTCACATCTGCATGGCCATCTTAGATACCACCAGTCACATCTGCATGGCCATCTTAGATACCACCAGTCACATCTGCATGGCCATCTTAGATACCACCAGTCACATCTGCATGGCCATCTTAGATACCACCAGTCACATCTGCATGGCCATCTTAGATACCACCAGTCACATCTGCATGGCCATCTTAGATACCACCAGTCACATCTGCATGGCCATCTTAGATACCACCAGTCACATCTGCATGGCCATCTTAGATACCACCAGTCACATCTGCATGGCCATCTTAGATACCACCAGTCACATCTGCATGGCCATCTTAGATACCACCAGTCACATCTGCATGGCCATCTTAGATACCACCAGTCACATCTGCATGGCCATCTTAGATACCACCAGTCACATCTGCATGGCCATCTTAGATACCACCAGTCACATCTGCATGGCCATCTTAGATACCACCAGTCACATCTGCATGGCCATCTTAGATTCCACCAGTCACATCTGCATGGCCATCTTAGATTCCACCAGTCACATCTGCATGGCCATCTTAGATACCACCAGTCACATCTGCATGGCCATCTTAGATACCACCAGTCACATCTGCATGGCAATCTTAGATACCACCAGTCACATCTGCATGGCCAGCTTTGATTACGTCTTGTATTGGATAAATTCATTCAGACCACATGCATATAATATACATGTATATCTAACGCCGTCTGACAAAAGATGCGTCGATTTCCGGTGCAGAGTTCACTCCCCTTACACATACTCTCGAGAAGTGTGAATGAGTTACTTCCCTTGAGTATATATACGCGCGCGCTTATGGCGTTTGTTTCTGCGACTGAGAAGATCGGTAATGGCGTTAAATCTAACGAAACACATTCTTAATTTTCTTAAAATGTATAATATGTATACAAAGCTTAAGACAGATAATACAATACGTTACACGTGCGCTACGTGCATTAAACATAAATGGATGAGTAAGTCCGTGGCACGACTAGCTCAGTTAATTGCGAGTGGATAATAGAAACGAACACAGATATTCAATGTCCGCACATGTATTATATCCTGATGACGATATTCATAAGCATATGTGACAATGTAGATAAAGCTATCAGGATGTGACTACACGAAGAGATGAATACGGTAAGATGGGAATACACCATGAAACATGTCCAGTCCTGAAAATACAAAATTACACATACTTACAATATGAACAAATAACAATGAAAGAATGAACCAGTACATGTATACAGATGTAGTTAAACACATAGCAAGTTAAATAATACTTTATGTTCATAGCAAGTTAAATAATACTTTAGGTTCATAGCAAGTTAAATAATACTTTAGGTTCATAGCAAGTTAGATAATACTTAAGGTTCATAGCAAGTTAAATAATACTTTAGGTTCACAGCAAGTTAAATAATACTTTATGTTCATAGCAAGTTAAATAATACTTTATGTTCATAGCAAGTTAAATAATACTTTATGTTCATAGCAAGTTAAATAATACTTTATGTTCATAGCAAGTTAAATAATACTTTATGTTCATAGCAAGTTAAATAATACTTTAGGTTCATAGCAAGTTAAATAATACTTTATGTTCATAGCAAGTTAAATAATACTTTAGGTTCATAGCAAGTTAAATAATACTTTATGTTCATAGCAAGTTAGATAATACTTTAAGTTCATAGCAAGTTAGATAATACTTCATGTTCATAGCAAGTTAAATAATACTTTAAGTTCACAGCAAGTTAAATAATACTTTAAGTTCATAGCAAGTTAAATAATACTTTAAGTTCATAGCAAGTTAAATAATACTTTATGTTCACAGCAAGTTAGATAATACTTTAAGTTCATAGCAAGTTAAATAATACTTTATGTTCACAGCAAGTTAGATAATACTTTAAGTTCATAGCAAGTTAGATAATACTTTATGTTCATAGCAAGTTAAATAATACTTTATGTTCATAGCAAGTTAAATAATACTTCATGTTCATAGCAAGTTAAATAATACTTTAAGTTCACAGCAAGTTAAATAATACTTTAAGTTCATAGCAAGTTAAATAATACTTTATGTTCATAGCAAGTTAAATAATACTTTAAGTTCATAGCAAGTTAAATAATACTTTAAGTTCATAGCAAGTTAAATAATACTTTATGTTCATAGCAAGTTAAATAATACTTTATGTTCATAGCAAGTTAAATAATACTTTATGTTCATAGCAAGTTAAATAATACTTTATGTTCATAGCAAGTTAAATAATACTTTAGGTTCATAGCAAGTTAAATACTACATTAGGTGACGTTTGTCTGTGTTGTATCTAGTGACCATTATAGAATATTACTGAAACAATAGGACTACCTTAAAACACAATTACACATAGAACCTACCGATTGTGGATCCAACTGTACACGACGGTCACTCCACACAGCTAGCACTATCACGTGGGTGTTATGGTATTACTGTAATATTAATTAACAGATGCATAGCGTAATGATAAGGTGATTACTTCGAATTTCTGCATATAAATAAACATGCGGCCATTTAGAATGTCAAACACTCTGCACGGCACATGGCGGGCGTTCATAATAAACTATCAACTAGCAATGCACGACTCATCTGCAATCCGACCACAGAAAGTATTGCAACAATACGTACATTTTGATAAGTGTACAAAGTATTAAAGAATTAAAGCGTACTGTTAAATAAAGTTAAGAAAACTCGGGTAAGACACACAGGTCTTCTCTGGATAGCCCTAGCAGTGGAATGGTCAAACATAGAGTTTAGGTCATGTGACATCAATTAACGGATAATAATCTCTGAAGCGCGGGAAGAGAATATGCGCCAAGGGGAATAACTGTGACAGATGTTAGAAAGGGATAGACAGCAACAAAAGTATATGTTACAGACCACTAAATCAGATGGAAAAATATGACCCTGTTACAAATACATGGGTGGTAAAAAGATAATCTTGCAGTATTAACGATTTATCAGATAAAAAATAGTACAAATACCATAATAATGTACCCAACTTTATGCCTATATATCCTACAGTGTTTGAACTTTTTTATATTAACATCTAACCTAGTAAAACCACGTGGCGATCCAAATTGAATGCTTCAACGCATTCAATTTATAGTTGTATCGTCCAACGGACGTCCAACGAAGTGCTGTACATGTATCATGAATAAATAATGAATGTATTCGACATAATTGTTGCAGGTTAGTTGTTTAAGTTACATTTATTACCCTAAATATATATATGTGCGTGTATCATTTATTTTCATAATGAACTTTATTCATTTAGTTAATCAATGATATTGTGTTTTCTACGTGTAGCAACTTATTCTCACGTGTTTAATGAATGATGTTCTGACTTACGTTAATTACGTTTATGTTTATGCAAACGGCATTCAATTCGACAAAATTGCTTCAGTCAATCTATCCAGAAGGCCTAAGACCTACGACCGTAGTTTCATGTAATGATATTGCACATCGCAACCGGCTTTGAGCTACCCGTGACAAACATATTATTTTGCGCAAGAGACTAACTACTTATAGAAGTACGGATGTACCGAATGACGTCACGGGCATCTTGCACGGACTGCACGTGAAACATGTGTTGTGTCAATTATCTCGCTACATCAAGTACACAGACACGTTGTCAATGTTTTAAACTTTAGTATTGAGATTTAATTTTATTGAATTGACGGTTTATGTTTGTTGTGTTACCTTATATACGGGGATTTATTATTGTGCGTGTCTGTTGAACTTCGGGTAAGAAAATCTCTCCGCTAGAAATAATATAGCAAAATTGTATCGAGTTTTAGAACTATATATTTATATGAAATATTAACGTTTCAATCTTTATTATCATAAAATCAAGCAAGGTGACCTATCTTTTTTAGCTCGTCTGTTTTTTAGCTTCCTCGTCGTCCTTCGTCCGTCGTATTTCTGGTTAAGTTTTTTTGTTTAAGCCCACTTTTTCTCAGTAACTATTCAAGGTAGAGCTTTGAAACATAATATACTTGTGTGACAGCATAATAGCAACTACCAGGACAAGTTTCATAACTATTGACTGCATTTTGTGAAAGTTATGCACCTTTTTAAGTTAGAATTTTGGTTATTTTGTTTGTTGAAGTACAAGGTCACCGTTAAAGGTTCCAATGTCAAAGTTGAAGGTTCCGAGAAGTTCAAGGTCACATTTATAGGTTCCGTGACATTCAAGGTCACTGTTAAAGGTTCCAAGGTCAGGGTCAATGAAAGATGCACCACTCGAGGTACTGTGAAGTTCAATGTCACAGTTATAGCTTCCGTGACGTTCAAGGTCACTATTAAAGGTTCAAAGGTCACAGTTGTAGGTTCCGTGACGTTCAATGTCACAGTTATAGGTTCAAAGGTCACAGTTGTAGGTTCCGCGAAGTTCAATGTCACAGTTATATGTTCCGTTACGTTCAATGTCACAGTTAAAGGTTCCAAGGTCACAGTTATAGGTTCCGCAAAGTTCACGATCACAGTTATATGTAATATACAATCATGTAATTCTGGTACCTATATTAAAATATCTATTTTTTGTACTTTCAGGGTATAAACTTTACGAGACACGTAAACCTGTGAACTGTGGAATTCTATGAACTCTGTAATTCTATGAACCGTGTAACGTATTATGTAAAAAAGTGTGAGGATATTTGCACAACGTTCGGTCATACAGGCAAACAAGTCGTGTACTGTTGGTATTGAGGATCAAATGTTCTGATGTGAACTGAATATCATTCATGCACGTTTTGGGTAAGATTTGTACTGTGCGGACTAACACGTGAGGAGAGGAATTCTTTTTTGAATATTAGGACAGTTTTGTACATGTGTGTAATGTTTAAAGATTAGGACTTTTTGTGTAAATACGTGCAATGTTTGAATATTAGGACAATTTTCGAGTGAAAATGGGTAAACATTGTGACTGTAATTATTTATTTTGAATTATGTGATTCCATTGGTGCTAATGGTCAGACAGACAGATTGATATTGTCATACAGTCAACAGACACGTGAGTACACATATATTGATAGATAAACATAAACTCCAGTTACAATTTATGCATAATACATATATATGTTTTTAGTGCAACTTGCAATTGTAATGTTATTTTGTCATAGTTGCAGTAACTGCAGTTTGTGTTAATTATAAAAGGATAACTTGTATTTCATTGTATATTCAGTCGACCCTCGATTATTCGACATTCTATCCGAAAACTTTGTATTATCCTAAATAAAACTAAGTCCCGATTTATCTTATTATATTCGTCGAATGGAAATGGGTAATTCGAAACCATGTATTATTCCGGATTATTTCCGGACCTGATTAATTCGAATGAACGAGGTCCCACTGTATATTGTTAGAACATTAGAGAGTTGTCTTTTGCATAATCATACTAACATCACATTTAGTTGGTGGCGGTATTCAGTTACCTATTTCCCATATTTCTTGTCTGTAAACTTATCTTTCAAGATACAGTTCTTGGGGGCGTTTTATCAAGATGTCGTAGCTACGACATGTCTTATCTTAACTCCAGAACTTACGACAAATAAATAAGACATCGTCAGACCGTTTTATCAACGGTGTCGTAACTCCAGTGTCGTAGCTGGTTGGCAGTTGGAACTTTGTGTAGAATACTTTCCATAAAACAGTAATTGGCTTGTGTAATTATGTATTATATGACAATTCCTGAACTCATTTCCTTTTCTACAATATATGTATGACCATAGCAGTCTGTGTATTCATTTTCATATTCTTCCAACTGATTTAAAAAATCTGAAAATTGATCCAAAAGTTGTCTGCTGGTCTAGAGATAAAATTCAATGTTGATGTGTTCCAAGAAGCTAATTGTCTGTTTTATTTGTTGATAGAGACTTTAATTCTGATCTAAACCCAGTCCATGACAATTAAATGTTACTAGGTGCAAATGTTGGGGACAATATGTAAGATGTTTGGACAATGTTTGAGAATATACATAGAAATGATACAAGAAACACAAATGCTGGTTCATCCTTTTTTTATTAAATATTCACAGGTCTTCATTTCATCACTAAATTATATATCATGTACACTTTGTTATCAGTTACCTTCAATAAAAAGATAGTGGAGAGAATTTCAATAAGCTTTAGCTTCCAATTCTATCCACTTGTCTATTACATGCACTTTATTATCCTGTATTTATTGCATATTACATGACAATTTAGACAAATAAATATGTTTAAACTAATAAAAAGATAATTGTAGGGGTTGAATGTTTATTTAAAAAAATGTGATTGTCATTTTACTACATGATTTCATATTTTCTTTTTTATCTAGAACTCACAATAACACATAGTCCCTGATTTTATCTAAATGATTCCATTTACAAGCACAAAACTAGCATAAACAATCTCTATAATATTTAATGATACTGTTTAAAATTAACATTACATGTAATTGTAATAGAGCGTTAATATGCATATATCCAAGAAATGCAAATCCATTTATTTTCAGTACAATTTCATAACATTCCAGGCCATATAAGTGTGTTATCAAATAAGTTGAGATAAAAATTTGTTAATGTAAGTTGAATCACCTTAAACAGCAATTTGAATTTGAATGTCACAAATTCAATAACTGACACTATAGTCATATTTACTCATGTGTTGGTATGATGACAGATTTGCTGATTATTTCCTATTGATTTGTCTCTATTTTCCTTGTGTGGAAGCTCCTTTATTTTATATCATATGTGTTCCTGTGTCTATTGCAATTAACCAACAGGTCATATATGTACATACCTGAAAATAATTAATATACACAAATTTAATATTTATTTTTATTTACTTACATTCTATTAATTAAATTCATTTATTCATATCAAGCAGTACATTATTCAATAGAAATATCAACTTTTACCATAATCTGGCTAAATGAATATATTTTAAGTAATTTATCTATGTTTAGTTATAAAGTGAACTGTCATCCAAGAATTTTATTTCATATAATCAATGCTAAATTTTATTTATAAGAACTATTGCATTCAAGTAATATTTACCATATATCCTGTTTAGACAAACATCTAATTGAGTGTTTGATCCTATTTCATGGTATGACATTGCGCCATTATATTATGCATACAAGTATGCTCTGTCTGGGTGTAAATCTGCAATGAAGAAGTGTGTTGTAAATTAATTTCATCATTTTAATGACACAATGAACATTGCAATAATGTAATACACAGATAAACATCATGTGAGTGCTGGTGCACCTCATTGATGATTGAAATCTAAAACCAAAATACAACTTGTTTATATATTGTGCATTAATTCCAGTATATCCGAGTATCATGATAGTAGGTGTTGTTGTAACATAAAATGAGTAATAGTAGGCATGTCTAAATTAGAGCCTCCAACACAGATCCCTTGAGTGCATATAATAAAATAATGGTAAGAGGAGGATCTAAAACACAAAGTTCTAAACATTAGGGCTGGGACCAAATACCTAAATATAAGTATAACATATTATGGGTATGGGACCGTCAAGGGAATATAGCAATAGAACAAATATGCCATACAGTGACTGCATACTATTAATAAATAATTGAAAATAAGTCTTCTTTTCAGCAACAGTAACGGATAAGCCAGATACAAGTGGGTGGGGTAATGTTTACTTTTTACTAACTATAAGTAACACGTTACAGATATTCCTCACACAACTCAGAAAATGAAATCAATAGATGCATTTATTTTATGACTGACGTAAGTGCTTTATAAACGAACAAGTTAATGAAATAATACGTAAACTTGGCGCTTTCTCGGCATGTCAATGAAGTCAATGAAGGAGTATTCTCCCTTGAAATAATGACAGTTATTGAAAGTAAAATGCATAAATTCAATATGTCATGACAAAGTGTGGGACGTGATATTGATCTATATCTATGAAAAGAGAGAAAAAACAAAGCGATTACCTGACATGGATCCAGCGAAGGCATTTCAGTTGTTTTTCTTAAATTGTGTTTACATTTAGCACATGTAAGCGATTCCCTCTCGTTAATTTTCGTACCCGTCATTAACACTTCGTCCCAAAAGTATTCGAATTATGCTTTATTTGTTGAAAATGCTTAAAATGTCGTTGAAGCGGGCTCGCATGGCGGCCATTTTTGTTTGAGTTACGACACGCTAAGACAGCCTCGGACCTGTCTTAAAAGTTACGACAAAAATAGGCAAAGTTACGACATCTTAGCTACGACAAACGTTGATAAAACGCCCTTGTCGTAGATTCGGCGTCTTACGACAGACTTACGACAAAAAACGTCGTAAGACACGTTGATAAAACGCCCCCCTGGTGTTTGAAGATTATGATATTTGTGCACATCTGTGCTATGTTTGAAGATTGAGATATTTGTGCACATCTGTGCTATGTTTGAATATTATGCTATGTTTGAAGATTGAGATATTTGTGCACATCTGTGCTATGTTTGAAGATTAAGATATTTGTGCACATCTGTGCTATGTTCGAAGATTGAGATATTTGTGCACATCGGTGTTATGTTTGAAGATTAAGATATGTGTGCACATCTGTGCTATGTTTGAAGATTGAGATATTTGTGCACATCTGTGCTATGTTTGAAGATTATGATATCTGTGCACATCTGTGATATGTTTGAAGATTAAGATATTTGTGCACATCGGTGCTATGTTTGAAGATTAAGATAGTTGTGCACATCTGTGCTATGTTTGAAGATTGAGATAAGTGTGCACATCTGTGCTATGTTTGAAGATTGAGATATGTGTGCACATCTGTGCTATGTTTGAAGATTGAGATAGTTGTGCACATCTGTGCTATGTTTGAAGATTGAGATATTTGTGCACATCTGTGCTTTGTTTGAAGATTGGGATGTTTGTGCACATCTGTGCTATGTTTGAAGAAAGATATATTTGTGCACATATGTGCTATGTTTGAAGATTTAGATAGTTGTGCAATATGCGCTATGTTTAGGACACACAATTATATAAATAATATAATATAGGATTCACATAACGTAATAAGATGTATACATGTATATGATATAATATAAAATATTTAAAAAAACTCAAAATATAAGTTCAAAGGTACATCATATAACAATATACGGACATAACATAAATATGTTTACACAGCATGTAAAGAACTTGGTTTGAACATAAAAATAATACTTCTGAATATGAGTAACGTACTGTTGGGACAGAGTATTTACTTAGCGTGGATATATAATCATATCTCAATCTCATGAAAGGACACTGAAAAAATAAATTACAATAAAGTTATTTGTCGTCTGTCATTTTCGCGTGACAAACGAACAAACCGGACCCCCTTTGAACCGGATACAATTGAAACCAGTGAAAATGTCCGGCTTAAAGTGATTTCGCCAGTTCGTGTTTGCGTTCCTCAGAGGTCAATTTTCACTTATAGGGAACTGGACACGATTTCAGGCAAGTACTTATGTTATTTAAAATAATGGAGTTATTCAAGTATTAAATTTTATCATTTTCAATGTAAATGCGTTATTATAAGTACATGTCACGAAAATTGTCTTGTTTGTAAGTGTGCATTGCAGAGTTGTTGTGCACAGCAGAGATAAATGATGGTGATATAAATGCAATATTGTCAAATGTGTGTCTGGCAAGTCTATACGTAAAATATTTGAACGGCCTTCATCTAGTGTTGTTGCTACATCGGCTAAGATTCTTTACAATATCACGGACCTATATACATATATATATAGGTCCGTGATAATATGAACAATTACAATGAAATACCGATTTAAAAAACCTTGTTTTATCATGTGGCGCATGGACATGATTTAGAAATCTGTTGAAAATTATTACATTATTCCAGGATTTCCTGTCTAAGAATGTAAACTATAGGGCCTAGATCGTTTTTCAACTCACTGGAAGATATTACAATACAAAAGGTTTGTATCAAAATTTCATACTTAAAGTTGTTTATATCTTTGTCATTTCTATTTTGTCACAAACTAAAGAACGGCTCTGAAAGAACCAGTCTAGCGAATTCCTCGTAGCAGTTACTTCCCCTGACGGTCAAAAGTAACCACTGTCACCACCAACCGTGAAAGCCTTCTTGGTCTAGAAGCATTTTATTTTCGTTGAATTTACAAATTAATCGACATTTTCATAAAAGTTCATTACTACTGATTCTTTTAATTGTTTCGGACTTTAGGCCCTATCCAGTTTTTCAACAGTATTTCAGTGATTTGCAAGAAAATGTATCACGTCTTTGTGCGTTCGCGCGTGCGTCTACGACTGACAATGAATTACGTGTTTTGCGATTATATCCAGTTATACGTTCGCCAGTTCGTGTTTGCGTTCTTCAACGATCAATTTTCATACATAGAGAACTGGACCCGATTTCAGGCAAGTACTTAAGATTATTAAAATACTTCAGTTTCGTAATTTGAGTATTATCATTTGTAAGGTTTATTCGTTATTCTAAGTAAACATACATTTCACGAAAAATGTAAATTGTAAGTGTAGGCCTACATTGCAGAGTTGTTGTACACAGCAGAGGTAATTGATGGTGATATAAATTATTTATTGCTTAAATATGTGTCTGTCAAGTCTATACGTAAACTATTTGTACGGGTTTCTTTCAGTTCTGAAGTTATTTGTTTGAAAATTTTAACGTAACACTTTACTCCGTGTAACATTGTGCCCCGGTCTCCCATATAGAGCTAGTCCGGCAGTTCGTTTGTACAGAGTGACCAATGTAGTACAACAGTGGGCATATAGACAGCATTACCAAGGTATGTTTGTTTATTTTCATCGGGTTATACGACGTTTTTCAACATTTTTTCAGTCAAATACGGCGGCCAGTTCACCAAACTAGTTTTCTTGGAATTAATTATTGCTCTCCCACAAGCAACTGACAACTTCTCCACACGTGGAGGATATGACCGTAGCCAATGTCACGGAATAACATAACCTGCCCAATCTTTGAATCGAAGTCAGATATGTTGGGTGACAAGGTAGAGCGCTCTTCATGAACCAGGTTCATCGTTCGCGCCAGAAATTACAAATTTTACTTTTACTTAAATGCTTACTGAGCATGCGTATAACACGTGTAGTCAACTTCCGGCGAGTTCTGTAGTTTGGTTGTCAAAATGTTTCGTGAGTGTTTTCACTTACAGATGTTTCCAAACTGATCCGATTTTCGGCGGTACTCGGAAATATATTAACAAAGTTCAATTATATATGAAATACTATAGTTTATGTTAGTTTCTTTCGACGGATCGGCGAGTTTCTTAGTTGGTGTAATATTCGGATGTAATTATTCGGACGCTATTTTCTTTTATATTTTCTTTTTTCATTGACGATCTTGTTTGTCAGTGGCCTAAAATGTTAACCTTCTTTTGTTTAAACCAGATGTATGACCAAATTCTGCCTGCTTTCAAATGAATCGGTATTTATTTTACAGGTGTCAAAACGCCATCATTCAATAAAAACATGTTGCTTATGAATTTGACATTGTTGTTGATGTCATGTGTGTTGCAAGTTATGGCTGGAGCCGATTTTTATGAATTGCTTGGAGTACAAAGAGGGGCAAGTAATAAGGAAATAAGAAAAGCTTTCAAGAAGTTGGCAGTAAAAACGCATCCTGATAAAAACCCAGTAAGTGTTTATGAGATCTAATCACCTATCACTCTGTATTTTCCACGCTTCTCTTTCAGTTGCACAGATTTTTTTTTCGATTCTCCAACAATGCAATGAATAATTATTCATGCCAATTTTGGCATTTTAACATTTTCGTTAATATAAGTGAATTATTTTGTAACTGGTCTCGAAATTCAAACAAACCATTGTTGGTGTAATAGTTTGTAAGTTATGAAAAAATGTAAATCACACTTATTATGAATTCATTTTGTCACACTATGACAGTATGTGCCGTTAATTGGTAAAGTATAACAATATTCGGCAGATTAAACTTTGATGAAGTTTTACAGGTAATATTGTTAATTTCACATTTCAGTGTGCATATTGATTGCTTCTTGGTCTTAATACTTATAGGCAATTAGTAAATTACAAACACATGTTGTTACGCTTAATTCTAAATGGAAGAAGATTTTGACTTTAATATTCAGACATTGTATATTTGAGATGAACATGACATTACTTACGCATTTATTGTTGTAAACCCTAATTTTTTACCATCCAGGATGATAAAGAAGCTCACGACAAGTTTTTGAAGATAAATAGAGCTTATGAAGTGTTGAAAGATGAGGATCTTAGGAAGAAATATGATACGCACGGTGAAGAAGGTCTATCTGATGACTTCGGAAGAGGAAAATATGAAAGTTGGAAGTTTTACCAAGAAGAGTTTGGTAATTATTTTGTATCTATTTTGTCATAGTATATTTATGAAGCAAAGCATATACTAGACTGGTGCTAACTTTCAAAACTTAGTTGCCAGATTTCCGTCACTTTATTGATCGACAATAATCGGCAATCTCAAAAATGGAAGAAATGTCGGGCTTCATAAAAAATATGTACATAGAAATTTATAACAAGGTAAACACAAACAATATATATACCAACCAAGTAATATATAGACAGTTACAGGGGATCAAAATGTCAATTTCTCTGAATTCAGAAACAAAATTGCGGATGTCGCAAAATTTATATCACAGGTTTGATCTCAGAAGAGAGTTCAAACAAATCTATATATAGACATAGTAGGAAGTTTCCAATCCGTGGTTTATATGTCCGTGCTTTGAATCTTCAATATAATTCTGGCCATGGTAAAATATATTTAGATAAGCTTCAAATAATCTTGATAGTAGCAATCGTGTTCAGGGCTTCAGCCTGTATGTTTTAAATCATTTTTTTCTCCATTCAGTTTCGTGTTTATAAAAATTTAAACACAACAAATTTATGAATTTCTTTAGTAAACATATACTTAGAACTGTTAATTCTTATATTCTGACTTTTTTCAGGTCTTTATGATGATGATTCAGAAATAATCACGTTAAGTCGAGCTGATTTTGGTGAGTTGTCATTGTTGATAAATACAGTCGGACCTTGTTCATTCGAATTCACCGGGTCCGATATTTATTTCAAATAATACATGGTTTCGAATAAAAAGATACGAGACCTGATATTTATTTCGGATGATACCAGGTATTCGGATAGAAGGTTGTCAAATAAACGAGGTTCGACTGTATTGCAATTTGTTCAGACTCCATTGTAGCTTTTGTTTTATCGATCACCCATAATGCATTTTTCTATAAACATGGTTACGAAATATTTTTTGTTTAAATGATTCGTATTTTTATTGATTTGAGGTTTGTACCACCTGTTGATCGATCAAGTGTGGTAACATATGGTTTAAATGTGATATTTAGAGGTATTTACAGGTTTCATTACAAGTAAATCCATTTTATTGTTGAATGAAATTTAGAGACTTGCAATATATTCTGATTTATTATAATATCTGACATAACAACTACAAAAACTGGTTTTACTTCTTTTCATATTCAAATATCACAAAATACCGAGATGTGAATAAATGTTTCAGTCACAGCTTGTGCTTCTGCTTGTCAACTGATTTGTTTTGCAGATAAGATTTCATCTATACAATTATGAAAACCTTCCTGCTAATTTTAAATACCAATTAATATTTTGTTCCGTGAAGATTCTGTAGTTGCATTTTGTTTGGTCATCAAAGTCCAGTGTAAACTTCAAGGTGTTTCATTTAACATTGACATTATCTTGTAACATAACCAGATGGTTTCTTATTACTGATAGCGGAGTAATTATTGTCTGTTGTTAAGTGTAGATCTTTATTTGTAACGTTATATACTTTAAGGCCAAAAATAAAATTACTACTTGCTTGTCACCTGTTTCTGTCCCTTATGTTTATGCTGCCCAATTTTTACCCGAAAAGCGTGTTGAAAACCATACATCAGGAACATAAATATCATTTCTTGTTGAGTATAGGTGGTGATCTAGCAATGAATTTGTTAAGACCTCAACATGTGTTTCACATTGTTATTTGAGTTATACATTTGTATACAGAGGTGCTTTAAATGTTTCAGAGATGTCTGTGGACAGTACAGATGATGTTTGGTTTATCAACTTTTACTCTGCGCATTGTTCACATTGTCACACACTGGCACCTGCTGTAAGTTTTCTCTGTATTTGTCCTTTTAAGCCAGCCCAGTAAGCTCAGTGGTTAGAGTGCTAGGCTGTGTCACCTGGAAGGTCAGGGTTCAACTCCTGATCTGGGCAGGTCATGTCCTGTGAAATTTGGCTACAGTCATTTGTCCCACCCATATGTTTGCGGAAGGGCAAATTAGTACTGGTTGGTAATTAAATCCAGGACACCTTGTTAGATCAACTGACTGATATATATAAAACATGCACTAGTACACCTGGTTAGATCAACTGACTGATATATACATGCACTAGTACACAGCACTGAGAGTCATTGATGACAAATGAATCATTTCAAAAGCCAAAAACTCCTTGAAAAGTATGTAAATTATAATTTACATGTAATTATAAGGCATATATTATTAAATAGGCACTTGATAAACTGTAAAACCGGACTTTGATGTTTGTTTTGTCGTTATATTACAGTGGCGAGAGGTAGCACGAGAACTCGAGGGTGTTATACGTATTGGTGCGGTCAACTGTGGGGATGAATGGCAGCTGTGTAGAATGCAGGGAATACGCTCCTATCCTTCCTTAATGATGTACCCTGCTGTAAGTTATACAATATAATATACTGACATGAGAATTTTCCTTAGATTTGTGGTATTTCTATTGATTTCAGGTCCACTGGGCCGTTGTTGGTATCCCCTCCATAGAACCACCAAAGGGGCCTAACCCCTGAGTCCCTCGTTGAAAAGTTTAGCTGATTTTTAAAATTGTCCATTCTCATGCGTGAATATAGTGAAACCTCAACAGTAAGACCAACATTAAGTAACTTAAAATATGAAAGGAAGAATATAACAGTTTACTGGTCTATGGAAGTGTGGTCTATAATTATAAATGAGGCTGGTCTTGATTTCAAGTTGGTCTTTGATTGTGGTTTTACTGTTCTGATGTTTAATTACACATGGTTTTTTTTCCTTTTCATTGACCTTGAGCCTGTGTTGTTTGGATGTTGTTATGGTTTTCTGCCGTTCTGAATTTAGATTATTTTTTATAACAGAGAGAAAAATACTATGGCGACAAGACTAGAAGGGACCTCGTGAAATATGCTCTGAAGCATACCAGGGTGACGGTCACGGAGTTGTGGAGTGGTAACTTCAAGGATGTGGTAACTAACGGCGACAATGATCTCCCTTGGTTGATCTCCTTTTGCGGGGATGGAGGAGGTAAATAAATGGAGAATATTACATGGTTATACATTACAAAATATATTTTAAAAAATTCTAAATTTATATGATCAGATGTATAAAAAGTTAGTGATTTAATTTACTTTGTTTCAAATGTTGTGTGTCAATATGCACATGAATGTGTAAGAAAAAGGCATACTTCTGTTTTTTATATAGATAAATAGAGAGTTTTATCGGCATTCTGGTCTTGAATTGTTAAGGGCCAGATTTGACCCTTTTTTAAAATGATTTATTACTTATTTTCAGATTGTTTGTCTTCAAGTTCCATTCTAAAAGTTGCTGGTGTTTTGGTAAGAATCTTTGCCTAAGAAATACCTATTGCTTCTAACATGCAAATCCTGAAATCAGTATGCACTTAATATCTACATGTTTCGAAAATATATTTATTAGTTTTGATGTATCTCATTCGTGTGAACTCTCCCAATTTCAACAGGAGGCTCCCTGATCTTATAGGCCACACATGCCGCAATTTCCCTTTTTAGTAAACGTTAAAAAGTTTTGTTACGGGGTATATATCTTAACTGGTTCCCAGAAATGATAATCGAAAATAGTAAAATCGTCTCAAATATTTTACAGGATGAACTTGTGAATGTTGGTACAATGGATTGTCATGGTAACAGCGAGGAATTCTGTGATTCTCTCGGACGTCTACATGGAACGGTGTTCTACCAGGACAGTGTTGTGAAAAAAGGAGAAGGATTGGTAAATATTGGTTATACTGTAGTTCTGTTTACATGGTATTCACTGGACTTGAATAGTCCTTGAATTTGTTATTTGGTTGATGTAATTGCATGTATCATAATCGATGCAGAAATGTCGTTGTAATGAAAAATTAAGAGCATGGTATTTGTGAACATATCTTAGTTCACAGTGATTGTGTATGTGATAGACAGAAAGTTTATTGAAGTTCAATGGCTCCATTTGACCCCGACGTTAATCCTTTGACCCCTGGAATTTCCAAAAAGCCACATTTTGACCCAAAGGATTCTGGATGAAGAGCAAATTTTCTCTAAATTTGGTTGTAAAATGGTAAAATCCAGTAAAAAATGATCAAACTTACCCTTGAGATTTAGCCCCTAGTGGAACACCTGAAAGTTGTCGAAAAAATGTATGATTGTAGTCTGTGTTGCATGTTATTGTCATTTATTACCTTCCATTACAGGAATTACACAGTCTAGTTGCACAAGAAGTGGCCAATGAAATCTTGTCACAACTCCCAGACGTAACCATACTGGATGAAGTTAAATTCAAGGTTAGTTTTTCACGGGCGTGAATCTTGTGTAAATACTTGACCAGCATGTTTGTAAAAACTTTGCTATCCATATTTTGTGAGAACGATGCTTCTAATACCTCGTGGCATTATTTTCAAAATCTTCAATAACGAATAAGCATATTTTTTGTCGGAAAGAGAAAAACAGTGAAAAGTGACTTAAAAATTGTGTTCTTAACTTTGAGGTGGTCTTTACCTGAGGTTTTACTGTATGTAAAGTTTATTTCAATGAATGAATCATTTATCTATAGAAAAAATGATTTTATTTAAATAGTACATCAGTTTTAAGTTAAAGAATTACCCTGTATTATAACAGAAGCAGTTACAGTCGGACCTCGTCTATTCGAAACATTCTCTACAAATACTCTGGATCATACAAAATAACTATTGGGTCACAATCTTCTTGTGCATGTCAAATTTAATATGTTATTCGAAATTAAAATTAACCTGATGAATTGAATGAACAAGGCCTGACTGTAATTAGAAATTAATTTTTACAAATTATTTTGTCTGGGAATAATTCTAGTTTTAACATGCTTCAAGAACATGTATGTTTAATATTTACAGGAAGTTCAGGAAAATATAAGGAGAGGTCCGTCATGGTTGATTCATTTTGTGGAAGGTAATGAAGGAAGACATTTAGAACTGAGGAAACTTCCTGCAATGTTGAGTGATATTAAGGTGAGATACGTGAAGTTACTGTAGAACTAAAATAGAAAAAAGTGCTAAAAATAGATATAAGTACTAAAAATAGAAATATGAGTGCTAAAAATTAACTACTTCTGGCTAATGAACGCATATCTTAACGAAAACCCTGTGTGGTGCCTCTTGTGTGAACGAAAACCCCATTTGGTTCCTCTTGTGTGAACGAAAGAAAATATGATTGGTCAGATTTAAAACGCTCGCTTTGAGGACAACATTTGGTTGGTAAAAAATATAGGTCAAAACAAATGTTGTACAGCTACGCTGAAATATGATTGCTCATTAAATGTGTCTATAGCACATGGATGTACCTGCTATGGGCTTTAAGTCGAAGAATAGCTAAAACAATGTTTTTTCTGTTTATTTATTAGGTTGGTCGTGTCGACTGTAATGTTATGAGACAGATGTGCAATGATTTACATATAAATAAATTTCCCAGTTTTCTGGTGTTCAAACAGACTGGAGGACATGAGATCTACTATGGTAAGATTCTTCATTTTCCATTTGACTGTCTGTCTGTCTGTCTGTCTGTCCGATTTTGAAATAATTTCATACAACTATTCCTTGGATTTCAGGATTATTGAAGTTATTCTAGTTTGTTGAAAAACATGTCTGGTTAGGGCATTGTCACGTTTCATGTATGTATACCATGTTTGAGCTATCAAACTCAGCAGTTCAGGGACGTGCTTCTTTTCATGCTCCCGCCATTTGAAGAATGATGAAGGGGCATAAAGTGTTACCCCTGACCGACAGTGCGAAAAATTGGTTTGAAAAGATGGATGGAGTCAATCATATTGGACTCTTAAGCATAGGTTAATAAAATACAGGCCAATTTGATCTCGGTTACAATCCAACAATTTTTGAGGAGTAATGGCCCTTTTTCGACTTAAAAAATTGGTTTCCGATCTATTAAACTTGAAAATTCCTGGCACATTAAGTTAATTATTATATAATGATTTATGTGTTACCTACAGGACGTGTGACGGCTCATGATGTTGCCGCTTTTGCCAGGGACGCTGTAGTTATCAAACTTGAAGCTCTAGGACCAAGAGATTTTGAAAGTCGCAGAGCCGGACCTGCTAGTAGCGAGGCGTGGTTTATTGACTTCTTTGCACCAGTAAGTGTTGACATTACATAGAAAATTCTTGAGATTCATTGATGAGGAATATTTAAAAATTTGTATGGTTCAGTTAAAATGGTTACAAAATAAGGGTTGGTGGGTCTGAAAATCTTTGTATGGGATGAGATATATACGGCAAAGCTGTATCGATACAAAAAGTATTGATGTATCATTGATATTGATCATTTATCGATACATATTTTTTTTAATTTGATACTTTTGAATAATAAATATATGAAATGATGAAAATTCACAAACAGGTAATGGAAACTGGCACGCTGTCAAAAGCTTATGTCTGAAACTTAGCTGTACAACAATATACCATTAACATTGTGCACTATGGGTAAAAACCCACTTAGCGAATTCCGGATTTCGTCTATTAACTAATATGTCTTGCATTGATATCTTGAACTAGCATCTGCACTTGTCTTTGATTTGATATGAATGTAAGCTTGGAAGTTCTAATGTTTTGTTAATCTTTTGATGACCTATGTTGTAATTCTGATAATTCTTTACCAGTGGTGTCCACCTTGCATGCGGCTACTGCCCGAGTTTAGAAAAACAGCAAAACATTTCCGTGGTCAAGTAGTGAATTTCGGCACTGTGGATTGTACCATACATGGAGAGTTATGTCGGATGGTAAGTAGTTAAGGTTTGTGATATCAAATTGACAGACACTTTAAAGGTACTTAGTCTTAATTTCTATCAAAATATATCAAGCAATGTTTATTAGACAATGACACGTTATTGCCTTGAAACAGACGTACTCTGAACCATTGCATCGTAACGTTTCTTACAAGTTTCCTGGAATTGCAAAACACAAATCCTAATTCCTATACTAAAGACCACCTCAACAATAAGACCACTTCGATAATATGACCATCATTTTCGAGTCCATTTTCACTGTTTTGCTCTTCATTCAACCTCAATATTAAGACCACCTCAATAAGAAGACCAGTTTTCAAGAGTCCCAATGGTGGTCTTATTATTGGTGTTTTACTGTACTATGGATTACCCATTAACTTAAAGGCTTGTTGCCAGTTGGGTCTGTGGTTTTATGAATGTCCTGTTTTTGATTTCAGTATAATGTGAAATCTTATCCCACTACCATACTGTACAACCAGTCTGTGCCCCACCAGTATCACGGGCAGCACAATGCCATGGCATTGATGGAATTTATCGAGGTAAGTGATGTTTAAGTACTGTATGTAAGGTAAAGTGTTTATTATTGTGTCGCCCCTTTTTATAGGCTGAGTGGTTAAGGCATCCACCTTGGGAGCGGGAAGTGGAAAGTTCGAATCCCGGTAAATAAACATACACTTTTATAGAACCAGCCATATCTTTCACATTTCCTTGCTTAGCACTTTTACTTCCTGATTCCTATCCTTGAAGGACAGGTTATCATTTTTAGCTCACCTGAGCACGAAAACACGAGTCCGATGCCGGTTATTTCCTGCAATAGCGCTAACTTGGTGTATAGGTCAGGATAGAAAGTACCAGTATCGGACATTGTATTTGCAGAATTGGGAAATATGTGAGAAAAGTGACAATACAGTGTTGTAGAGCATGTCTGTATGATTGCAATTGCCTTTGATTATCTCATATGGATGACCAAGGATATTTTGTCGCATAAAAATAAGACTATGTAATTTTACGCTAAGCTATGCATTGAACCTTTAAAGTATCTTCTGTGTTTGTGGAAGCGAACTTTTGTCAGTGATGTTGCATCTCTTTTCCTTCAGGATATGATAAACCCACCTGTTGTGAAACTTAATATGGACTCATTCAATCGACTTGTGATAAATAAAAAAGATGATGTTGTATGGTTGGTGGATTTTTATGCCTCCTGGTGCGGCCCGTGTCAACAGTTGGCACCAGAATGGCGTAGACTAGCTAAGGTTTGTATGCAACATTAGGTCACATTTGACTGAATCTTTGTTTACCGTCTTATGACCCTAATTTGTGAAATTCGGTTGGTACAGTCAGACCTTGTTCATTCGAATTCATTGGGTCTGAAAGTTTAGTTTGAATAATACATGGTTTGAAATAGCCCGTTTCAATGTGTTAGCATATTATATATAAGAATGTGATATTGGTCTTTTCCAAGTGCCTCCAATTTGGTTGACAATTATTCTTCATTTTGACAAAGGTGAACAGGAGATAGTGACCAATTAGATAAGCATTTTAGTGTATGCAGAAGTTTCTGTCTTTCAGTTATTGAAGGATACAAAGAACGTGTTTGTTGGAATGGTAGAGTGTCAGGAAGAACAGACTTTGTGTTCCAGTCAGCATGTAAAATCATATCCAAACCTTAGATTGTACCCACCAAAGGCTAAGGGTGGATCTTATTTGTAAGAAAATAAATTATTTTTGTCAATACATGTATATGTCTAAGCCTTCGGGTACGGCTGTCATCGATTCAAATTTTTGTATATCAATGATATTTGCATTTCGATGATATTGATATATCAATGACATCTCTTGTATTTTCCCATCATTATAGTTCCGAATACAGTCGGTTTTCTTAATGAAGTGGTCTGAAAATGTTGTCTTATTAATGATGTTTTTAACGATATGGTCTTAATTTTGAGGTGAACTTCAAGTGAGGTTTAGTGTAGTGTGAAAAATAATTAAACTACGAGTCTATGCTGGTTTTTTAAGGACAGGCCGTCATAAAAATTACAGATGTTATTGGTGATAAATTTGTAATTGTTCTCTTTTATAACATTGAAGTGAGATGTTGTTGTTGGTGATATGATGCAGTTGCATGACAGCCTTATATATTAGACAAATTAGCGCTTGTTTTACTATTGTTAGCACTTATTGTTTCTACTTTAAGCTCTCATTTTTCTATTTTTAGCACACATAACGGTTGGCATAGAGATGCGGAGTCACTACGTGCCTGGGCGTTTGAATTTTTACCTTCCAAAGTGGAGACAGTGACTTGGAATCAATTTGAAAATAAAATTATTGCTGGAAAAGAAGCGTGGATTCTAGATTTCTACGCACCATGGTGTGGGCACTGTCAAGTATTCCGTCCAGAATTTGAAAAAGTTGCCAATGTAAGTTCCTACAAATGGCTGAGACTGTGTAAAGACCTACAGCATTCACAGGTCTTCTGGCTTGTTGGACATAAAACTGATAATGTTTCTAAAGAAAATCAAAACCAAAAATCTAAATTTCCCAAATTCATTTTGATGCGAAGCCAATGTTGTATCATGTTCAAGGTTATGTCAAAAATAGCATTTGTATCTAAAAAGATGTAACATTTGTTGCTGTGAGAATAAGAATACTTTGCATGTCAAAGTAAAAGTCAATCACATTTGCCAATAAGTTACCAACCATTTCAAAGTTATATGTAGTATTCAGGCGTAAGAATTCTTTGTGGATTTGTCAAATCCTGTGAATTTTGGGTTCATATGGGCTGTTAAGAACCCCATTCTAAAACCACAAGAGTGCGTTTAAATTGATTTTTAGATTTTCCATTCTCAATTAATTTTATTCTCAGAAAAAAGTCCATAGTAGGGACAAATGATATGCACATTGTTTTGACTCTTTATAAATATTTCGCCTTAAAAGGATTTATCAAAATTGTGAAACTTTCTTTACAAAATTCATTATGATCCTCTACACAATGCACAAAACAATCATAATTTTATAATAACTTATATGAGAGTTAGAACAGAGTGCATTAATTTGATTATTTATTATTTTCAGGATATTGAGGGTGTAGCTAAAGCAGGCAAGGTAGACTGTACGCAGGAACAACGGCTGTGTCAGACTGCTGGCGTAAACTCTTATCCTACCGTGAGATTTTATCCAGGATCTAGTAATGGTAGACGACAGGTTAGAAAGTGTATTTGTATTTTTCTTATATCAAAGATCAGCTGATTTAATTCATCTATACCTTTACATGCACTCTCTACAACGCTACGGCCTGAAGCCTTCATCAAGTATCGGGCATTAAAATTCTCCATGGATTCGTGAAATATCGGAAATTTCGTGTTCTCTTGGGCTGTTTTGCTGTGAATGTTCTCTATAAAGTGAGATACTTCTGTGTTTGTGTTTGGTTGATAAACATTTCTATTGGTATTACTTGAATCTTAGTTCTTACATGTGTCTTCTGTTGAGTAACTGTGTACATTGTTTCAGAATGCATACGGATGGGATATTGTTAGCCAAAATGCTGAGGAAATATCTAATTTTGTAAAACAGAATACACCAAAGGTGAGCACCGTTTACGTTTAAGAACATAAGAACGCTTTGCTGGCTCTGATACTGATAGAAATATCTGTTGCTAGGGTAACTGTCAGCAGAGCGTTGTTTCCGTCTAAACACCCGTGAGCCAGACATCTACACACGAGGCCAGTGAAAGAATCTTTTTCTTGCGTACCTTTTTTAACAAATGAGGGACGAGATTAAATACAACGACTAACACTTTAGGGAGTTTTAATTTATTTTAACATATTACAGGACTCTAGCATTTCTCTTTAAACAATTGTCCCGGACTAGTGTACCTTTTAATTTTGACTTGTCCGACATGGGGGGCTAGTTGTACAATCATAGAATAGGGTACGGATTAACAGTTAAGTTGGCGTACATAACAGACTTGACCGCATGTCCAACTCAACTTTTGGTAGCCCGAATCACCAATTAGACTTGTCCCTGATGTCGGGCTATTGGATTTCTAGAGCCCTGGTTTTATTATACAAATTCATTCACGTTATAATTCGTCATAATGTGAATGAAAAAATAGGAATGAATTTGCGCTCCTTTGTTTTTTTTCTCTATTTGAGTTATGCTCCTTGATTGACTCAACAAGTACAATGGGGGCACCTGTTCTAGTTTTGAATCTGGTGAAGTCTGGGTCTATCCATCAAACTCTTGTCTTTTTCTTTGTCACATTTTGTAAAGCAGTAGTTTCATTATCATAACTTTCAATGTTATATATAGAGGATCTTATTTGAGTGGTCGTTATTTATTGAATTTATTAATTTGCCAAGTTTTTATCGGTTTTAGATGATGACTTTTAATAAATTCAATAAAAAATAAACAAAAATGTAAGATTCTATTTATGACATAACAGGAGATATGGCTGATTGTCATCAAAACATTACCTTAACCTTCTTGTATCCAAGCAAAGTATGACGTGTGTTATTCGGTCTTCGGTAAACAAAAGCTGAGGCATCAAAAAGTACTCCAACAATTTCCTTTTTTAATTATTAGCCACAAGATACGAGTTCAAATCATACCACATATCATATTCAAATAAACAAGATATTATTTTTTATAAAATAAAATGTCTTACTTTGTACAAAATAAATATTTAACTATGCCAATATCATTGGAGCGCGTCTACTTTAGGCTTGTTTTGTTGTGACATCGCGCGCACATGAGTTGTTATTTCACAAGTGAAATATCAAAAATCATACATGAGTGTTATTACCACTCTACAACATATGTTATGTTATTTTTTGTGTTATATTTTCAGACAAACAGAATAAAACAAAATCACGACGAGTTGTGATGAACAGAAATGATGATATTCCCTTACACCAGTGATATGATCAATTCTATTTATGCTTAAACATGTTAAATGAGTGTTTTAACTATGCATTGTTAATGTTATCCTAAAACAGCTGATATTTCATTCACCACTGATCATGTTCCATTTCTGACCTTAACATCTGTTTCTGCTTTGGCAATTGTTCCAAAAACTTCAATGCCTCTTATAGGAGGAATTCAGCAATCACTTAGTGTGTACATTCATTCATTAGATTAGATTCGCCCAAATGAAACACTTTATGTCTTTATAACTTTTAAATTATTCAAGCCACTCAATTACGCTTATTAAAAGGTGTTTCCAATGAAACTTTAGAACGTGGTTATGTAGGATGTCTTTTTGGACTTTACGGGGCCACGTTTGCCCCCATAATGGCAAGGGTTAGAACGCTTACTTTAGGGCCATTCATCACTTACCACTGGCATCTCTTGTTGAATGTTGTTTTAGCTGTGTAACTTCAATGCATCAGGCGTCCTAGTGAAACCTTCAAAGTCTGTAATAACCTTGATTTCTGGAAAACCTGGAAAAACCTGTAATTCACTCTCCAAACCTTTACATTTTTTCACTCGGTTTGCTACATGGTTTGGGAGCAATGAATATTCCATTTATGTACCATCAGTTTTGAGAACTACAGCCTTATGATACTACTTGCATATATAATCTTGAGTATATGTGAATGCAGTTCCCAATTGCCAAGGCAGGATCCTGTCTTCCTTGAGGTACAGCAGGCCCACTGCCAGTCTGTCTCTTCAGCATTGATCCATCAAATAAGATGGTCAAAATTTACCCGTTATTTGCTCATTATTTTTTACAGAAATCACACTAAACAAACCAGTACTTTGCTCAATTGCATTCTTTATAAAAGTCTTATACTTTCATTGTTACTGAATAGGCTACATTTAAAAATATTTGTTTGCCATCTGTCAATCTTATTTTTTGAAGTTGAATAAATAAGTAATCAATTTAGTATTTTTAAGAAAAATCTAAGTTCTTGTAAGTAATTATTACACTACATTTCTGGTGATCAAGACTTGGCCTTAGGCCTATAAATATTTTTTAATTGTTTCAGTTTTACGGTTAAGTACGGAGACAGCAAACGTTGTTGTTGTTTTTTTGGCCTTACTAGATGTTTTATTTATACATGTACAATGTATTATGGCATTTTTGACTCATCCATTAATTTATCAAATGTGTGTATCCATATTGTGTGTGAATCGTGAATATTCTTGCTGGATGTGAATACTGTACATGATCTGAAATTATGTCAGGTGTTTCTGAAAGGTTTTGTTTCTTAACATCCTGATTATAGTTCTCAGTGTTTGTTTCCTTGTTTGAGTTGTTTTTTGATGAAAATAAGACAGGAATATCGGGTAGTTATAATACTTTATAGGTGGGTATTTTCACAAGTCGTGAAGTTTACGAGCCAACGATTTCACAAGTGGAAATGTTCGCGAATCACTGCGGTTTGTATTGTTATATTGAAATAGTCATGTAAAAATATACTTGTCTTCTATGAATGAGTAAATATATTTTTGTTGGCATATATTTTTGCGACCATTTTTTTGTGACAATATTTTTGTGACATTCTTAAATTTGCAAAAATCACAAACACTTCCATTTTATAAATAACTTGTGCCATAGATTTAAGCATAGGTTTAAAATACAAGTGAATAAATTATGATACAAATTTTTATTTTATGATACATTTGTTTTTATCTAGACTTGCTGTACATTTTTTATTTGAAGTTTTGAATGTGTGCAGTAAAAGTAACTTCAATAAAAAAATTACAGATTCGAAATTTCGGCTAAATAATTTTTTGAAAATCGAATTGTCACTTGCAGTTTGCCGTTAAATGAAAAAATCTCCCATGTCCGTCATTTAGAAATGGTTTCGAGAAATAATAATAGTTTTTCTAGTCATGTATATGTTGGGGTTTTGAGGGAGTTCATACATTGATCCACAGTTTGATGTTAATACACAGTCTTCTGCTATATTTTGAGACATTCTCCTGATTATAATGTTATTTATATGGTCAAAGTAATACATGTCAAAGACATAACTAGAAGTGAACATACATGAAATCATGAACTGCAAACTTGTAAATAGCATTTTGGTAAATGATACTTGATAAATCGATGTATTTTGTTGATATATCTCACCTGATATATCACAGATTTTGCTGGATCAATGACAACTCTAATTGTGAAGTTCTACCTATATGTATATGAGGGTATATATCAAAATATATTCATGCTAGAAAGGAACATGATGAGAGTATATTTGATCACATGACTTCTTTACTGACAGAGTTGTGGCCCTTTGCTTGTTACATTATTATCATTTGCTGATATTTTATTGTTTCTTAACCCAAAAATATGACAAAATATTGTCAGGAATGTGCTGGTTAGCTGTCGGGCTCCCGTGTCCTCAAAGAATCAGTTTTCAGGAACTGCTTTGAGATCAAAATATAGTTTCTTTCAAATTAAGTGTTCTTAAAATTAAGAGATATGTTAAGTTTTAATTTGCAACTATGTGGTAGTCAATTAATGTAGTGTTGAACATGAAAAGTTTACTGGGATCATATTGGTACCTCCCAACATTTCAGGGTACGGGAAAAGTTTGCTGGGATCATATTGGTACCTCCCAACATTTCAGGGTACAGGAAAAGGGTTCAATATGATGCAGCTGTTAACTTTTCGCTAGTAGAAATAGTTACTGTGTGTTTATTTATGCTGTTTTTGTTGAATGTGCCAAAGTTGTTCTGTAGATGTCTTTCACCGATTCAAATGAATTCAATTTGAACTTGACTAAATCATGTTTTCATTGTTTACCTCCAAAATAGAAACATTAAGCCAAGTTTTTGCTGTAACGTGTCAACATATTGATGTTGTACAGTGCAACCTCTCACAAGCGGCCATCTCTTAAACAATTTTACCTGATTAAAATGACCCTTTGACCTCTGGAGCAACAAGCTTTCAGTAACAGCTAAAGTTTGCTTCTCCCTCGATGTGGGTCTCTGGAGAGAATGCATCATCTAGTTATTTAAGGTTGTCCTGTAGACTTATTATTTTTACATTATTAAACTATTTGAATATTTCCCAAAATTGCTGTTAAAGTTTTGTCTTCCATGATATAGCAAGAAGTCAATATTTGCTGGTAGTACTTGAATGTTAAAGACGTTGCCATGGCATTTTTACACATATACATATACAACTTGTTCACCTGGAACCGATCTCCCGAAGCATCTCAATCTGAGTTTAATCTCAAATATTGTCTCAAATCTTTGTGATTTTTCTAATCTAAGACTGGACTCAAGATTGGTGTTACAAAACAAAGATTGTGGCCTGCTCTCTGGACCCACTCCGCTCATCTTAGAATGTTCTATTCTCATGTCTGGTGTTAAAAAAGGGGGGTGTTTTCTTGTACTGATACACACTGTTCATACTTCTTGTAATGGCTACTCGTTTCATGTTTTTGTGTTCGTTCAAAACCTCATTCTTCACCAAAACATGTTCTTATCTATCTGATCAATTACCAGCAAGTTCATCCATCTTAATTCCTTGACGTTATGTCGTAACCAGCGTCATTTCCATATATGTCAGGCTACACACCAGTAAATGGTACTGGTCTATGTTAACTTCCGAATATGTCAGGCTACACACCTCTAAATGGTGCTGGTCTATGTTAACTTCCGAATATGTCAGGCTACACACCAGTAAATGGTGCTGGTCTATGTTAACTTCCGAATATGTCAGGCTACACCAGTAAATGGTGCTGGTCTATGTTAACTTCCGAATATGTCAGGCTACACACCAGTTAATGGTGCTGGTCTATGTTAACTTCCGAATATGTCAGGCTACACACCAGTAAATGGTGCTGGTCTATGTTAACTTCCGAATATGTCAGGCTACACACCAGTAAATGGTGCTGGTCTATGTTAACTTCCATATATGTCAGGCTACACACCAGTAAATGGTGCTGGTCTATGTTAATTTCCGAATATGTCAGGCTACACACCAGTAAATGGTGCTGGTCTATGTTAACTTCCGAATATGTCAGGCTACACACCAGTAAATGGTGCTGGTCTATGTTAACTTCCGAATATGTCAGGCTACACACCAGTAAATGGTGCTGGTCTATGTTAACTTCCGAATATGTCAGGCTACACACCAGTAAATGGTACTGGTCTATGTTAACTTCCGAATATGTCAGGCTACACACCAGTAAATGGTGCTGGTCTATGTTAACTTCCGAATATGTCAGGCTACACACCAGTAAATGGTGCTGGTCTATGTTAACTTCCGAATATGTCAGGCTACACACCAGTAAATGGTACTGGTCTATGTTAACTTCCGAATATGTCAGGCTACACACCTCTAAATGGTGCTGGTCTATGTTAACTTCCGAATATGTCAGGCTACACACCTCTAAATGGTGCTGGTCTATATTGGTGCTGGGTTTATTGTGCTTACTTTGTTATGTGCATAATTTTGGGTAGATTCTCTTTCAAGTTCCAGTTTCTTTTCACTGAGCATTTTTGTGTTGAAATTACCTTTATTTCTGTTGCTAGACATTTTCCCATTTTTATGACCTTGGAATCACACATTCAGTAACATACATGCGAAAGTTGTTCACTGGAAATTGTCACAAGTTCTCTCCCTTTCTCTCTTCTAGTCTAGAGTACATACATTATAGAAGGGATGAAGGGAGATAACTCTAGAAGGGATAAAGGGAGAGAACTCATGGCAATGTTCATTGCAGTTGTATGACAATGTAATATATTCGCATTCGGTGATATTCCTATATAATATATATTTGTTTAAATAAAATATGTTCACGGATGATCTTACAATGTTGTTTTCATTCTCTTTAAACGTAGATAGTCCTTATTTTGTTGTCAAAATATGTCGAGTTGTAAATATATATGAAAATCAGTGATAATGCCATCATACAGATGTACTCTACATCACAGCATTGCCACTTGCTTTGTGTTCAATATCACAAATACACGAGTCCAATACGGCGACCGCCTTCGAATACTTTGTACTACATGTTTGTCATTCACTTTCAAGGATCAAGGATCTGTTTAACTTTGTCATGTTCAATGACCACTTCTATCTTGTCAATGATGGGATTTATCTTGGCTCTGTATTTCTGTATTTCCTGCTTACAGTTGGCTTTGCTTTTATCCAGATTTCAATACCGTTGTGTTGTTACCAAGGATTTAGAAGGAAGTTCTACAAGTGTAATTATCTTCAAAATAGTTGATCGCCGTTTGTAAAGTAATCTAACAGATTTCAGAGACAAGATGTTTTTACTCAATATTTTACAGCAGTTTCTGACGTTAAACACAGACTAAATACTAATAGTTTATTCCTATTTCCAGCACACCATTTATTCTACCGGCGTAATATCTGCTTACCAACAGATCGTGTCCGCTTAACGCATTTTTCGACGAACTTATAGTGAAGGTAACCCAGGCGCATACATTGAACAAGGGGGGTAACTCATGAAGTGCCGATTACCGTTACTGTAAGAGTTGTCTCCCGTTTACTCTTAAATTCGCGTATTCTCGAGGGCTTTTGTGGGCTATACAATCCGATAGATATACAAAGACATACAATCAATTTTCTAGATTTTAAATGAGTAGTAACATTTCTATAAGATTTTAAAGTTTCTATATTTAATGATACAGGAAAACCTCTCTTAAAGACCACCTCAATAATAAGACCACTTTAGAATTAAGAACACAATTGTTAAGTCAATTTTCCCTGTTTTGCTCCGTTAACTCATATTCAACCTTAATATTAAGACCACCTCAATACTTATACCAGTTAGTAAGGGTCCCAAGGGTGGTCTTATTATTGAGGTTTTACTGTACATGAAAATTATGTGATATTAAATTGACTGTGATATGGATATTTATTATTTGTGTAACTGTTTTCCCAATGTTACATGTGTCAGTATGTACTAGTATATGTCTGCACACCACATAAATTGTCTACACAAAAAAACAAGTTCTACTAATATTAAATAATATTAGTATTTATAAATAGATTAAAAAAGGAGTTTTAAATGGAATACAACGCTACATTAATTTGGTTAGAAATGAGTTCATCAATTCACTTTACAAAGACAAAATATGATATTTTCAGTGTTACATACTAACTAACACAACATAATGAAATTAACGGTACTTTCAGAATTTCTTTTACCCACCGAATTCTAACAAAGAAATATTGGCAGACACAGTTTCCTTCCACACAGGTAGACGTTAATCACCGCACGAGAGAACACTCGACAGTTCTAAGAATTGCAGAAAATGCATTGATGAGGATACCGCTGTCGGCGATTCTAGCTTTTCATTAACGTTTTAATACGCAAGCTTTACCAAACTTTTGGCAACAGTTTTGGTTTTGATTCTGCTACGACAAACTTCGGAATTGTTTTGTTTTCATCATGAGTAAAAGCGAAGAATTAAGTTTTTGGTTGAAAAAACAGCTTACTGCGTTCGAGGAAAAGTTTAGCGAAGCGGATAAGGACCAAAATGGGAGTTTATCGTTCGAAGAAATCCATGACGTGTTGAGGAAAGCGGGATTTAAGGGCACGGATGAGGATCTAACTGTAAGTAGACATTTTTTTCTTCTGTCGATTTTCAATGATTTGCGTAAAAAATCTCCGTCCCTGTCAGAAGACGTATCTCTTAAAAGTGAAGTGGTCCGTTGGAAGAGCGACTAAGTCGCGATTTCCAGTGGGAGAAAACTTCCCGAACGGGAATACAGGGAATTCCCCTTTTATTGCTTCCCGATCGGAAAATATGTAACAATATTTAGATTTTTAATTCACGTTCGGGAAGCGAAATCTCACATTTTTTGATAGTTCAAGAAAACTGCTTTACAACGATTTTGGCATCGGTTACCTATATATAGGAAAGTCGTATCCAAATATTCACCGCTAAGATTGTTTAACATTGTCGAGTTTTATCTAACTTTGTGTTGAACGGTTCAGGCAAAACTGTTAAACTAGCCTAGTCAGAAACTTCCCGACCTTGAAACCTGTTACCATAGGCCCTACTTCCCAATCAGGAATTAGACCAAACAAAATGATATTTCTGACTTCCTGTTCGGAAAGTATTTTGAGTTCCTCCCACAGATTTCTGCTACAACAATAATTTCTACAGCAAGATGTAATCACAATTAATGGATGTACGATGTACAAGGTCACTGCACCGAGCGGGAATTGTATAAGTCATAAAACAGACATAAATTATATCAATGTTTCTACTAAGCTGCTTTTCTCGTAAGAAAAATGCAAAAGCAAAATACAACACGCATCGAGTGTTGTTAAGAGACTTGGTGTATACCTAAAGAGTTGTTAATTAACGGTAAGCTTCAGTGTCCCTATACAAATAGGAGTCAGGTAATCCTTGATATGTGTTGGTGTGGGATACCCCGCTAACAAACTCAGGTATTGTTGTTCACGGTCTTACCTCGCCCAAGACGGGATTCTAACGAACGACCTTCGGATCAGGAGTCAGGCGCTCTACCCATCCCATACCTCCATTCCCGATCCTTTAATTTTGTGCGAGTACTGGTTAATAACCTAGGAAACAGTCATGAGTGTGATAATATGTTGTAAACATGTTTCACAATCGAAGTAAAGTTTTGACTAATCGCTGGGGACGTTTCATCATTTTGGGGACGTTTTGACCTTGGGACGTTTTGAACATTTTTGGGACGTTTTGACCTGGGGACATTTTGACCCGGGGACGTTTTGAACATTTTTGGGACGTTTTGACCTGGGGACACTTTGACCCGGGGACGTTTTGACCTTGGGACGTTTTGACCTCCTTCCAAACAATGGTTGGATCCTTAAGATTTCAAGAGTTGTTTTTATATTCTCTTAGATTTAAGACACAAATGATTTCTAAATAAAAGAATCAACAATAATATTTTAGTCAGGGCCTATTTCGACGGTTCGGATAATCTGCTGCCAGCAACATATTAAGGATGATCTGACTCGTGGGTGCTTCAGAGAAATAACGCGAAAACTATTGAAAGAAATAGCAGTCAGCTGGTACATATAATGCCTAAATAAGGTATTGAGAAAGAAAAAACAATTCTGGCCATGGTCACACTGCTGTTGACCAAAGACATGTGCTCATCCAGAAGACATTGAAACAAGTTTTTTTACTTGATATTGACCGCTCAAATACTCTTTGTCTGTTTGAATTGTCACATGTTGTTGGTGATAATATTATTAAATTGATATAACCGACTGTATGTGATGAAATAATATTCATTTTACCACATAACAAAACTATAGAAAACTGTGTACAAACATTACTGACTCGTGCACATTTAAATGCATAAACATATTTTGATTGCTACATAAATCACAATATTACCCACTCACATAATAATTTATGACATCAAAAGTCGACATTCTTGAAATATATCATTTACACAGCAGCATTTAGTATAATCATTGGTTAATTAAACGCAGATAATAAGACAATCTTCAAACAGGGTGTTGTGTTTATTTTCATGAAAATTACGTGTTTTTGTAAGTATCCTGAACGGTTACCTAGCAACATATTATTTTATAAAACATCAAGGCTACAGCTAGGTAAATTGATGAGTCAGTGTGTATTGGATGAAAATGAGATGTTAAATTCACGGATGAACGTAGTTTCACTTGAATGCAAACAAAATCGCCTACATCGTCTAAGAGCGAAACACATTACATAATGAATGCATTTTAATGCAGTTGAAAAGATAAATTAAGGCCAGCCTTAAAAGTGATTTGTTTGTGATATCCCTCCAATTTGACCTTGACTCAAATAGTTCTCGGTGTATCGTTGTTTCAAAACATCTAAAAGAGAGAATGTCCCATACAGACCTCCCGGAAAAACAACAATCCATAACACATCAGGCATTTTAGGAGGCACAAGGGTATATACGTAAAGGAACAGGGCACAAGGTATGGCCTGACCATAATTGGAGAATCAAAGAGGACAAACAGGGGGGCTGGTGTAAATGGTTGGAATATCAAAGGATAATTCAAGAAAGCTGGCAACAAAAAGAACCTTAAAATAGACTTCCCGCTCCTCTTCCGAAATGTTTGGAAGGAGGACCGAAAACAAACATTGTTTAAGAATAGCCTAATAGAAACACAGTTTAGTGTCGTGATAGCTATTACACACTTAATCATTAGTCTCATTAGAACTGACGCTGCATGTATCTGATATAATGGGCGTGGCAGCCTACGTAATGTATGAGGGGCAACCTTTGACCTTTGGCGACAAGGGGTTGGATGGAACGGACATCTGAATACGCGGACAGAAACACCAAATAGATGTACTTAATTTTTATGGTATAAAATAAATTTGTATGGCTAGACAAAGTGTCGGCGAGGCATTTTAATGCCTTTTTGAGATCAGTTAGGCACGTAATCCCACCCGCCAAGAATTCGTAATTACGACAATTAAACATTTGTTTCAGTGGGATGCCCTCGACCCACTCAGACCTGTAGACGAGGTAAATAAGTTCTCTCCACCTAAAAAAATGTTTTATTTTACAGGCAATTTTCAAGTTTGCGGATACAAATCGAGATGCCAAGATATCAAGAAGTGAATATATACAAGCAGTGAAGAAGGCACCGAAAACCAATCTAAAGTAAGTAGCAGAGTACGATATGTTTTAGAAATTTATAATTACAAAACACTAATTGGGCTACGTTTCGATCATGCAGGTTCATTTACTTATTTTACAACGTCCCCTCACCTGAGTCAACGGTTTAAGTTCACCGTGGGGTGGCCACTGTCTACGGAAAAGTACGGTATTTGCGAATTAATGCAGATTTCTTTTAAAACAAATGATGGAGTGTGTTCAGAAAACTTGTTTATTTGTAATGAAATTATACTTATATAAACTACCTATGTATGTATCTAGTCAGAACGAGCGACAGACCATTGAAGCTTTTGTTGTTATGTAATTTACACTTTCTCAAATCATTCGAAAAAAAGAAGCTGATTTTTTTTAATTTGACACAAAGTATTCGGATTGAAGGTTTGCGAATAAACGAGGTCCGACTGTATATCATTACTGTTTTTAGGGAAATACTTCTGAGAAGAGCTTTCAAAAAATATGACAAAGATGATAGTGGATTCTTAACACGTGATGAGATCGTTTCTATTACGTCATCAGAAGAGGCGGGGCTAAATTTACCCGCGAAAAAGGTCGCTGAGATGCTGGTTGCTCTGGTAACAGACGCGGACAAAAAGGTAGATACAATTCGATGGTACAATCATCGAACAAGTTTATTAGGTTATATGTATTACAAAAATATGGTGGCATACTTCTGCCATCAGTTAACTACATAATAAACTAGAAAAGTTTGTACATGTAGTGATCACGTTAACGAAACTTGTTAACTACAATGTACATGATTTTCTAGTTGATTATGTAGTTAACTGGTGGCACAAGTAAATCACTTAACACTTATATAAAATACATTGTCCGTTCTGAAAACCTGGGCGGTTAAGTGGGTAAGTGGTGGCATTTGTTGGCACTATCAGACAATTTTTCGTCTTAAGATATTTATCTGGTATGGAAATTTATCACGATACTTATCTAGTCAGCCACATATTTTTCTAGTTAATTATGTAGTTATCTAGTTGCTTTCACGTGATAATAACATAATGGTCTACTTAATTATGGTGGCAAAAGTATGCCACCATACAAAGATACAGTGAAACATCAATAATGAGACCTGTCCACATTTGATACAGAAGTAGTCAGTGTTAATCGTGAGGTTATTGAGTTAGGACATGACAGAAGAATTGAAAACCGGTCCATGAGAATGATGTTTGACTATTGAGGTGATCTTAAGTTTTAGATGGTCTTTAATTGAGATTTAATTGTACATGCGTTGGTCGGAACATGCAAATTGTGTTTTACTAAAAACTCAAGCCAAGATTATTGAAATCTGATAATAGAAGTCCATCATTTAGACTAAAAAGGTCTTTGTGTTTTCCACGACCATGTAACTTGCATTAGATTACTTAATTGCTTTACGAAGTGTTGTAATTTACTAATTTTCATAACTATATGTATATACAATGTTCTTTAAAAAATGTATTCCAATTTCAGATCAGCTATGAAGAATTCCTTGTTCATTTTAACTACAACCAGACTGCCACGTTACTTCGGGATATCTTTGATCGCATCGATAATGACAAGACCGGGTTCCTCTCGAAACAGAATATATTGGACGCAATCACAGCGGACGACGAATTGTCGTTCAAAGCGGCCAATCTGTCTCAATTACTCATTACATTTAGCAAAGAGAAGACGGATAAAATAAATTATGAAGAATTCGCGAAAACGGTGGCGAATCAAGCTAGGAAGTGAGCGTACATTGTCGTCCTACGCCATTAAACTGAACACTGGGTGTCGTCAACGTATCTATGTGTCTTTGTTGTGATATATATAGTGAGATTTACTTTCTTTCCTGTCTTATCCATTTCATCAGTTTAGTTTACGATTATGTATCTTAAGTTAATTGTGAAACAAGTTCTTCGGACGTATACTAATCACTCGCAATGGCTGCTTCCTAGGTAACTGACCAGGGGCAATATTACAGAAACATCTTAAGTACAATTTCATCCTTATCCTTAACATTACATTGTCCTTAACTGGTTTATTTAACATACAGCTATTATATGGTGAAATAAAGTGATAAATGAATCGTATCAATATGTTTATAAAGCCTAACGTTTTGGTATCATGATAGAACCCCGCTCAACGCATGTAGTCCACAACGCCTTCTTGCAATGACTATCGTCGCAGTCGGCAATCAGTCCATATTCAAGTACCTTTGCTTAAGAATATTTTGGTTGAGTTTTATTCAATGTTTGCTTGAGTCAAAGCATATAATAGTTCAACTTTGAATATTGTAAGTTTTCAATCAAAACCAACGATCGTATTTCGTTACGGCCTGCCTTCTCTTGTAGTCATTTGTCTGTTTATATTTGCTAAAATTCTTTATGTTCTAAAAATATATTGTTCAATAAATTCTGTATACATGTCAATTGCTTACATTATTCCACTTATTTGCCCTCTTGGTATTACGTTAACGCATTACATTGCAGTTCTTTAACTTTATGTAGTGTTCATGTTATTTTCTGCCCAGTTTCGGCCTATTGTTGCCTTTATTCCCCCCACTGTCTGTCCTCTTGGATTCTCCTAGTTATTCTTTGAACCACCTCAAGTGCCTTATGTTTTATGGAGTTTTGTTTTCCCGGAGGTCTGTGTGGAGAGGCACTGTCGTATGTATGTGGCGTTCCCTGTAGAAACTTATTCTATTTCTTTTAGAAGGAACATAAAAGTTAGCGGAAATGGTTTAACAATGCCGATAACCAAAGGAGATCATTCTTGATATTTATCAAGGAAAGCTGGAAATTATTACAGAACAGAATGATTTATTAATATCTGGATTTAATTATCGTACTTATCAGCCAATGTATACAATTTACAAAATAATAATATTGACAGTAACTGTTGAAAGGCAGTCATTTTGACCGACTTGTTTATTTAATTCAATAAAGCATGAGCACTCATGTTAGATCCTGCTTACCACGTGACGTACATCTTACTCAGCAATACTCGAAAATATAATCCTTTAATACACAGTATGGTGAAGGTTTCTTTCGAGAAGATCACAAATGATAACTTTCCACTTTAATTTTGAATTTGTTCTTTTTCCGCAGGGAATACATATTTACACATTTACATAATTACATATTTATTTTCGGAATACTTCGGTTATTTCGATGAAATTGAAATATATCAGCTACATCTCAGTTTAACCAATAAATACTATATCGGAAAAGGGGAGGTAATTCGACTTAGATCCAGCAAATATGAAAATTCGAAGGGAGGCAACTTTTACACGCTACGTCCGAATACAGTTAAGACTCACAAGAGTTAGTGTTATTGAACTACAATAATATTGAATAAAATGTCATTATGCAAATAAGTCAGATATGAGTCGCATGAAGCAAGTTTATATTTTACAGTTATATTATATGTCTGTGTATTGAAAGTTCGTATTCAGCGCATTTAATATCCAACATACCGAGTTATATCACTACATATCAACTTTTGGAGGCCGGGTAAACATATGTATATACTACCTGTATGCATAATTAATAGTCCAATGATGACATATTTACGGGAAATTATACACACTAACAAACAGGTATAACATTTAACAAAATATTTGTGGTTATTTGTACATAACTAATCGGTGTATATACATACTAATATATGTACTAATATATGTAAACGAAAATTGACTTCCCAAGAAGGTTTGATCGATGTACGCAAACCAGTTTGAGACATTGCGATATATTCCCTCCCTTTTTGAAATTATCCTCGAAAAAATACACGAAAATGCTAAAAAGAACAAAGCCCAGTCTCGCACATTTTCTATTAGATTACTGATGGAAAAGTCAGCAGTTTAACGATTACATTTTCTTTGCAAACGTCAAAAAATATACAAGAATGTAAAGAACGAATCTCGTTTTTTTTCTAGAATCATTTAAAAAAGGCGAGGAATGAGATCGCACCGTCCCAAACAGAATTCCGTACATTCTCGACAGCTCTCGGATATTTCCGTACCACTTCGTTACTCTACGAATTCCGAAGTGATGCGACAAAACGTACGCAGGGCATTCGAACTCCTGGATAGACCCATTCACAAACTGCACGAACGTAAGTCCACCAAAAATAACGAGTTTACGGTACATTTGTATCACTAGACTGCTTAGACTTAGTTTTTAAATGTTTTTTGGGGGTTAAACGTCATTTTTCATCAATATGGCGATCATTTGACCAAACCAGTTTCCAGGAATTAATTAACAATCAGTAGCCTTACAAACTGGCTGTACCGCGAGCACCTGGCAACTCCTCCACGTGAACCAGAGGTGAAGGACAAACGAGTGTAGCCAAATGTCACTGAATGACATGTCCCGCCTATCCCGGGATTCGAACCCTGACGTTCTGAGTGACAA
The DNA here is from genome assembly GCA_032209605.1 of Mactromeris polynyma. Lineage (NCBI taxonomy): Eukaryota > Metazoa > Mollusca > Bivalvia > Venerida > Mactridae > Mactromeris > Mactromeris polynyma. The sequence continues at coordinate 1,067,390 of JASFXZ010000041.1, forward strand.
CCCAGTGCTCTAACCCGGGCGTGTAGGCGGGCCGGCGTACGAGGGGCGTTAGGGCGTACGTATGCAATGTCTGAACGTAACAAAACGCCTACTGCATCGTTACTACAACATGTGCACACAAAGTCATGCTCTATGTATTACCAATCATTGCTCTTGCTCTACGTTAAAATTAGTCACATTTTACAACAAACCTGTTTTACAGAAATTTTGTCAAATCCAGGTGCGGTCTTTATACAGTAAAACCTCGATATTAAGACCACCATTGGGACCATTGGTCTTCTTATTGAGGTGATCTTAATATTGAGGATGAATAAAAAGCAAAACAGTGAGAACGGAATTCAAAATCGTGCTCTCAATGTTGAGGTGGTTTTATTACTGAGGTGGTCGTTAAGTCAGGATTCTTTGTATTTGTTATTTAGGACTGGGGCGGGAATTCGGAGAAATTGCACATGTTAAACTCGTATGTATTCTACTCTGAAATTCATGATATTGAATTATTGAACGCTAGTTCAGTGCGGATTTTGCAATTTTTAGTTTTTCCAAAATCATTCACAATAATTTGATCACAAAATTTTAGGGGGTTGTGCGACAGAACCGCTTCCCCAGAAACCGCTGTGCTGCAAGAGAACAATTTGATCAGTTTCATTTCACGAGCAAATAATGACAGACAGCCGACACATTAGTATAGTTTGATTGTATATCAACAGACGTCGGTCGATATGAGATGTACATACAGTGAATCATACTGTTTGCCTCTGTTCCCCCCAAATAATATCATCGTCTCGTAACCTTGAGTACTATTCGCGCATGCGCGGTAAGTTTGCGCACTGCCTACGCCCAGAAATCCACTAACGTCTGACCGAATAAATTTCTTGTTGTTTTGGAATTAAACTTTATTGGTAAGTACACATTTATGTCTTAACAAATGAATTAATTGGTGTAATTGTTTGTTTTATTTTGTTTGTGTTGCTAAAATGTTACATTTCTCGAATTTAAATCCTCACATGTAGGCGGCACTGTTGCTGAGAATAAGGCGTCTGCAAACTTAGCAGTTCTAGAAATGCTGGCGAGATTTCATCACCGAATTATTGGAGAAATAAAATATTTTCTGGAATAAAATGCTATTTAATGAAACGCTGAATTGTTTTTACAAAGATGCCTCAATGCTCCGTTTGTTGTAGATCTAGTTCATCAGGTGTTTGTTAAAACATTCGGCTGCTTGTTAACATTGATGAGCTGTATAAAACAACGCCCAGGGATATAAAGTATGAATTCATGTTTGGTAGGTTGAATGTAAGTTTGATATATGAGCGACCCAGTAACATTGTATGCGTGACTTGACCGCAGGCTTAATTTGTGTTAACTTACTTTGTTAACTTACTTGCATTAAATACTTTGCGCACAATCAACCGGGGCTCTCCTGAACAGAAATGGGTTGGAAAACATGTATAGTATCTGAAAGTTACTGCAAATCATATTCGGGTGGGGGGTCACTTTTGTATGCTTGTGGCATTCATCGGTACAGTGACAATATAGGAGTAATATTAATTTGAGTAATACACATGCGTATCTTATGGTCTCATTCGAAACTCTTTAACATTCGAGCAACTGAAATATCATTCCGAAGAAAGTATAAACAAATATCTCTGTTGATATCAAGTTTGTTATAGCATGTTTGTCAATCCTACACAGCAACGTGTTGAGGTGGGCAGGTATTCAAGTTTCAACTATTTGCGCGCAGGCAAAAATCCCTTCTCAGACACCTCCATATTTCTAGGCCATTTTCAGAAGAAGGTAGGATTGCTTTCAAACGAACAATTTTAAAGTATGGCCTTATGGTATTGATTCAAAAAGCTTGTCTGGTTCTTAGAAATGATTCATTCACGTGATAACATTCCAAATTGTGCTGTTTCATTTTTTGTTGTTTGATATTTATAAACGGAAAATCACATAGTACACTCTCTCTACAGCTGTCCTCTCTTGAGCAACATGTCTTTAACAACAACATCTCCTCAGCTACAATCTCTCTACAACAACAATCTCTCCTCAACTACAATCTCTCTACAACAACAACCTCTCCTCAGCTACAATCTCTCTACAACAACAACCTCTCCTCAGCTACAATCTCTCTACAACAACAACCTCTCCTCAGCTACAATCTCTCTACAACAACAACCTCTCCTCAGCTACAATCTCTCTACAACAACAACCTCTCCTCAACTACAATTTCTCTATAACAACAACCTATCTACAACAACAACCTCTCCTCAACAACAACATCTCTTCAACAACAATCTCTCCTCAACTACAATCTCTCTACAACAACAACCTCTCCTCAACAACATCTCTTCAACAACAATCTCTCCTCAACTACAACATCTCTTCAACAACAATCTCTCCTCAACTACAATCTCTCTACAACAACAACCTCTCCTCAACAACAACATCTCTTCAACAACAATCTCTCCTCAACTACAATCTCTGTACAACAACAACCTCTCCTCAACAACAACATATCTTCAACAACAATCTCTCCTCAACTACAATCTCTCTACAGCAACAACCTCTCTTCAACAACAACATCTCTTCAACAACAATCTCTCCTCAACTACAATCTCTGTATAACAACAACATCTCTTCAATAACAACCTCTCTTTAACAATAATCTCTCTTCAACACCAACTACTCCTTAACAACAACAACCTCTCTTCAATAACAACATCTCTTTAACACCATCATCCTCTGCAGCAGCCTAATTTTCGTCACTCAAAGGGTGCCGCTCATGACAGGTAGAACTATATGACGACATACAATGTCTTCTAATAGCATTTTCATACATTTAACAAATGAGATCGTATCGTTGTCAAGGCATCTGTGCCCGTGGAAATTGTAGAACGAGAGCAAAGTATAAGTTCAACTGTTATCTGTTTGTAAGTTAAGCTAACCATCTGTTACACATTTAGTTGGTATCTGTATCGACAAAATAATCTCTTTGCAACATCACGCCATTCACCATGTAATTCACGCTAGCGATGTCGAACAAATATCTTATTTCGTTTGTCAGTCATGCAAAACATACCAATCACGTTGTGCACTCGCGGTTACTTGTACTTCGTATTGAATGCATTTATACTGCAAAACATCTTTCGTGAAGGAGACGTTTATTTCAATTTCAGCATACATAGGGCATTTGAATATACAGTATATACATACACACATATACAGACGTTAACATCAAGTCAAAAATGATATGACGACACAATACACACGATGAGCAGTAATGTTGTTCATTTATCATTCTAATCGAGTTATACAATACACGTATTGAGGGCGGAACGCGTAACTGTCCCATCTTCTGCTTTATTTATATTGCAGTTTCGCTGCCATCTATACATGTATACATGTACCTGCATAAAGACGTAATGTATGACTACACGTCTACTTTTAAAAAACAACAACACAGAAATAAAAACACACACAAGCACGCACGTAGGCAGGCACGCAGGCACGCAGGCAGACACGCACGCACGCACAGTAAACGATAAGACGATACAGTGAAGGTTGTAGACCGTAATAGTTTATTGTAATACTCATAATCAATTATTAATCGAGATCGATGTAAATACATGAAACACATATATATAGTTTATTTCAAGATTTTAGGCCTTTGGCCCATGAATCACATGTATAATACAGAGAATATAGTATAAAGTCACATGTATACACAGTACATATAGTATTCAGCATAAATTGTACAATAGTAATTGTAATTATTGATCTATTCCGGTGAATGACAGTTACAGACTAGAATAACATTTATAAATCTAGTAAGATAACATGTCGTAATAACATTGAATATATCTGATTTGTATCAATAATAGTACTACAACGTTTTGAAAAGGTTTAGTAATTTGCAGTACAGAACATGAGTGGAGAAAGGTTAGTTAAGATAACATACGTTATCTCGTCTACATATACAGGAGTATATGAGGTTATGTAACAGGTGACAACAGGTGTACTACAACAATATGACAACACAATTAGCATGGCTACCGATATTGTTGTATCATGCACAATAGTTTTCCAGTTAATTAGATTTTTACGCGGAGAAGGTGTAACATTGTCGTAGTGCTATAATTACACAATACAGTTATATTACATCAGGGAATTACGAAACTGGAAAGCTTTAGATACGTACATGTGTACATTCGAGTTTTTATAATAGTTTCATTTTTACATTCAAATAATTGCAAATTAAGAACATTATTGTATAAAGTGATATTCATCTTCAATAATATCACAAGTTAAACATTTTCTATCATCTAAAGCGATGTTTCTGGGTCTAAGCCAGCTGCCAAATTAATTGTTTTCAAGTTATGCTAAGAAAGAATCAACCTTGTCATAGCAATTTAAGAACAACATGCCTTGGGAGAAGCCGCTTCCGGTTATTGTTGTTGTTGTTGTCAGGTTATTGCTATGGACAGGTAAAATTAGTAGGTGTTGTAAAGTTTTACATCCGGAAAATGATAATGTTGTCGAAGAGATGTTTAAGTTTAGACTTCTTTATTTTACATCGATTGTAAAACAAGTTGTTACAACTCATACAAATCACTACCAATGACTGATTCCTGGCTACCAACCAGTACTCGAGCCAAATTAAGGGATTGTAAAATTCGCGATCTTCAGATCTGGAGTCAGTCGACCATTGCGCCTCCCACTCTACTCTCATCGAAGAGAGGTTGTTGTCTTAAAGAGGGTCATATGTTTACTGCACATTTAGATAACTATGGGTGTGTTATTCATTCGGTATGTCGTTCGTCCGTCCGTAAACGTTTCTTCGATCTCTAAGTGTGTATGCTCCGCTGGGTTCGGCGTCACAAGAGAGTTAGCCTGTAACCTCTTAGTCCATTCATAACGATCTCAATGGCTTTTTATTCATATTGTAATCCTTTCAGTGTCTGATTAAATGCGCTAGGAATCGATTCAGTCTCGCCTCGATGTGACGTCACTATCCAGAACCTGGTCATGTTTCGTTATATCGACTTTCTGTTTCAAATTGCATACACACACGTGTGTCAGATGTCCGACGTTTCAGTAACATACATACATATGTCGCATGACATTAAACAATAATACTCAACGTAGACTAGCAGTTGACTGACGCTCAAATACGCGCATAGTTGAAATTTATGTATCATTAATTCTGTGAAACAATCTCTAAAAACTTACACAAATCACTCCCCGCTTCCTTGGTTACTAAACAGTTCTCGTGTCAAATACAGTAATTAAGAACCCTTCTGACAAAGCAGGGCTCGAAACACAGACCTTCGGATCCGGGCAGGCTCTCTACCCTTCAACCAAGTGATACGCCTCTGCGTACGTTTTCTTTCACATTGTCCGTCGGTCCCAGTAACTGTACTTGAAATCAATGCAGATCATCTATGCACAACAATCTTTATATCAAAATACCGGAACAATTTCCTAATCTACTTTCCTAATCAAGCGCCGTACTGTCACGTTGTGTAGCTACATTAGTCTTGCGTCAGTGCGTCGTTTCAATTGCTCGGCCCCTGGCGTGTCAAATGCAGGCGTCCATATATCTGGTTACCGTGAAGAAAATTTGTATGCCCGACTGTTTTCCTCAACTCTTATATTCAAAATGCACTCTGACGAACTTTGAAATAAGCCACCTACATGCCCTCCGATGGGTTTGTCTCATTGTGGGCAGACAAATGTACGTTAATTATTAATACAACTACACAAATGTATTCACAACTACTCATAAACATGAATATATAACAGCGAACAGTCTATGACAATAACAATTTCGGTTTCCATATGCCTATAATTAGCCATAAAATTGTCTCGGATCTCTTTTGTCTCAAGTCCGATCCCCAGGATTCTGAAAAAAGTCCCTGCCTTAGACGTGTGATTTATTCAACAATGTTTGCATAATGTATTAATCCTCTGAATGTGAAGCGGTCCAGCACCCCCCCCCCCCACCACCCCCCACACACACCTCCCTCAACTCACTGGCGGCGGAACATTGTTAAGCACATCATACTGCGCTCACTTAACCTAATTAACATCAATTCAATTCTGCTTGTCTGATTTCAGAGTTGAAAGATGTCCGGAGAATGGCAACATGGATTGTGCGGTTGTTTTGACAACTTTGGACTGTGCATCGTCTCATGGATAATCCCATGCTACAGGTTCGGCAAAAACGCAGAAGCAGTCGGTGAAAGTTGTTTACTATGCGGACTCGGATTTTTGGTTCCAGTCCTCGACATCTTCCTCGGTGCTCATATTAGGTCAAAGGTCAGGGAATCGAAAGGAATCCAGGGCAGTTTTATCGGGGATTTAGTAATGTGGATCTGCTGTCCTTTCTGTTCATTAGTTCAAGAAGCACAAGAACTAGAAGGTTCCAGTCCTCAGGCAATTTCAATGGCTAGAGAATGAAAAGGCGTCGCGCATGCGCATTGACATATGTATTGTGGATGTGAAGAGTTTGGATATTTTATAACAATGTGTGAATGGTACCATACTTAGTCTGAATGAAAACAGTTGGGTATAAATTCGTGAATTTGGGACTATTCGCTGTTTGTTGATGTTATGCGTAATATTACATTAACTGCTTAACCTGTTGTATAATACTTTTTGATACTCGCATTATTTTTACAATCCGTTCTATAGTGTCTTGTGCGTTTTGATTGGATACTGCTCTTTTGCAAACTCTTCTGTGATTGGTGCTAACGCCAACATCATTATGTGCCTACCTTAACCCTGTGATCTTAGAATATTCTCTTTTTTGTTTAGATAAAACATCTTTAAACACTGATGTTCATCATGAGATCCGTAGAATGTAGAATTGTGTGTTTACAATCGTCATGCTAACATTTTTATCTCCATCTATGTGGGAAGTTCTCTTAAAATTTACCTTGGTAGATCAGAATCGCGTCCACGAAGATAATTGCTATCTGTGTGCGCACTTATTTACTAACGGTAACCGCGTGTGATTCAGTGTAAACATTCGTTTTTCTGAAATTAATATTTTCGTTTTCTCTGTGTTGTACATTCTGGAATTACCATCTTAACGTACATTCTTTATGTCTTGAACATTACGGATTTCTGAGCTGCTACTGCGATCGTAATTTTCATGTTAGGCGAGTATTAGATATTTATCATCTATGAGTAATTCGGCTGACAATTAATGACATTATGTGGTCACAGTGTGACATTGAATAATACGCGTAATATATTCTGATCAATACCAAATCATTTCCATTCTCTTACCGTCCGTTGGAATTAATATTCTCTATGAACAGAACGTAAATAAATCGGTATTTCTCTCTTGTCTCGGCATTGAATAAATTCTACATATCTCTCGCTCTCTCGTAAATGTCAAAATAGCTTTTATCAGTGTTGCCATGGAAACGGAACAAATCCAGCTGTTCCGGATTGTAAAATTAGCATCGCTGTGAAGTTTCCAGGGTAATCATAATACAGATATACTGCGGAGTGCACAGGGGTGATTTGGATCATTGTTGTTACACGTATAATCGTACCACAGTATATTCATACCAAGGTCTATTCGTACCGCGGTATATTCGCTCTAAATGATTTATGCAAGTGGACGAAACTGTTTCATGCCGATGACCTTTCTCATACAGCAACAAAGCGCTAATCTTGCCAAACATGGCCGACTGGACTTAGAAATGTACGTTTGAGGCCAGTGTGAATCTGGTTCAGAGTGTGTCCGGTTTCTGACTTGTACAATCGATATGGCATCGTGTTTTTGTTTCAGACACTACGGCAACGGTTGCTTTGTTTTTTTGAATCGTCTGAATACGATCATTAATAGATTTGCTTAGTGTGTATACATGTAATCATATATACGTAGGCCAATTTCATAGTCTTTTCTGTATTTTCTTTCTTTTTTAAAAAAAAGAGCTTAAAACTGCCTGCTGTGAAATCAGTCATTATATTCATGTATTGCATATATCGTCAAATAAACTTTACTTATTATTAGATTTGGTGTTTCTTTAAATTTCATTTCGCAAATTTGGCACAAATTACTTCATTCACGAATCACTATGTCCAATAGCTTCACTCAATTGTTCGCTGAATTTGAAACATCTAAGTAATCATAAAGTAGTGGCCATAGATCTCCGGTGTTGCATCATTCGGCGAACATCGGCCATTATCGTTAAATAAAGATTTTCTTCGTTTACTTCAGACTCCCCCTTGCAGGATACCACATCCATCAAAATTTGCTGCGCGAGTCCTCTGTTTTGTTTTCCATTTAAAGGTGATTTTCATATAGTAAACATAAAAAATACACTAACAATGTATTCATCGGCATTTATCGGAGAGACAATATAGTTTCTTTAAATTAAAATTAAACTTTTTACAAGTTTTGTCCGTACAGACATAATAAAACAAGACTTTTTGAATCCGTAATACATGGCAATTGTTCATATTATAGATGTTTAGCCAATGTAGCAACACCACTTGTAACCGGGAACGCCTTATACACCAGACAATGCCTCCCCAAACGTCTAGGATAACACCAGTCTACAAAACATTAGGGACTGAGGAGGTGTAAGGGCAAACATCTATAGGAATGGGGGAAGTAAGGACTTGTCTGGCTGACTATCAGAAACAAGCATAGAGCATTTAAGCGGATAACAATGGGGGGGGGATTGAATGGATGGAATACACCAAAGGACAAGATAAAAATGCAAGCGGCCACGAGCCGAAATGGGGGGGGGCACTAATATTTATATCATGTCAAGAAACTGCACATGGAGAAGGCGGGACGTAATATACATCTACAAGAATAAATAGAAATACAAACCACATAGCGATTTACAGTCTTGAAACTGTCAGTAAAAATACGCGGGTTGTTCTATATCAGTGCATTTAAAACAGTCATGTTGACATTGTATTAAGTATTCCGCTAACATCAATCTGTCGTCGGTCTTTCAACCTTGTAATTGACGGATTACAATAAATGAATGTAACATACATTTACTGGCTATTGGACCCATCAGTGTGACATTTATACCGTGTCGTTGTCTGTGTTCTTTTGTAATTTAATCTAGATAAAAACTCAACTAACTTGTAATCATTTATTCTACTACATGTATATATGTGATTGGTGTTAGGCGCAAGTTGAGTACATTTGTTTACGGAAGTGTATTTCAGTACTGGTTGTCAATTAATTTCACGAAAACTAGTTAGGCAAGTTATTGGCAACCGTATATATACCAAAAAATGTGGGGAAATGGCCAACGAAACGAACAATACACATTTAGCCGGGAACCAGTGTTGGCTTACTAAAAAACATCCAATTGTGACAAAATGCGCGGAGAGATGACGCATTCCGGTGACTAAGACATGAAACTCTGGGAATTGAATGAACTGTTTCTATACTTAAAGCCACTCAGTGACATACGATGTACGCCTACTGAGTCATACCAATTATTTTAGTCATAATTATCCTGGATCACTATGATTGTGATATTGCATTCGGAGTTTCTCGGTCATCATCATGTATCATAATACGATGCATATTGACCGTAGTCATATTGCATACAACATCGTGGAGCAATATGTTTTATTGGTTTAAATGTCTGTTATAGTGTACCTAACCAATTGTCCTGAACATATTGATCAACCAGTACTTACTGACCCTCCAGCAAGCATCTGACAACTTCCCCAACGTGAATCAGAGGTCGAGGACAAATGTCTGTTATAGTGTACCTAACCAATTGTCCTGAACATATATATCAACCAGTACTTACTGACCCTCCAGCAAGCAACTGACAACTTCCCCAACGTGAATCAGAGGTCGAGGACAAATGTCTGTTATAGTGTACCTAACCAATTGTCCTGAACATATTGATCAACCAGTACTTACTGACCCTCCAGCAAGTATCTGACAACTTCCCCAACGTGTATCAGAGGTCGAGGACAAATGTCTGTTATAGTGTACCTAACCAATTGTCCTGAACATATTGATCAACCAGTACTTACTGACCCTCCAGCAAGCATCTGACAACTTCCCCAACGTGAATCAGAGGTCGAGGACAAATGTCTGTTATAGTGTACCTAACCAATTGTCCTGAACATATATATCAACCAGTACTTACTGACCCTCCAGCAAGTATCTGACAACTTCCCCAACGTGAATCAGAGGTCGAGGACAAATGTCTGCAGCCAAAGGGGAGGACATCCACCAGCCCCGCCCGGGAATCAAACCCGGGCCTCCATGATGACCAAGTGAGCTAACAGGCCAGGTTTTCCATTTTCATTGCTCGGAGCATACCATGATGCAACAATGTGAAAGACATGTAGAGTACAATACCCAATCAGCTGTTTGTACAGTAACACTTCATTTCAAGTTTAAAGACCTCCTCAGTTACGACTGTCTCAATATTACGAACGCAATTTTCAAGTCCATTTCCAATGGTTTACTCTTTATTCAACCTCAATATTAAGACCACCTCAATATGAAGACCACCTCAATATGAAGACCACCTCAATATTAAGACCACCTCAATATGAAGACCACCTCAATATGAAGACCACCTCAATATTAAGACCACCTCAATATGAAGAGGGTCCCAGGGTGGTCAGGGAAGTTTTCTGTATGTCTGATATTTGATACTTGCCAAATACAGTATGAGTATGTTTGAAGACAGGAAGGGTAAAAGTACGTAACACGATACGCAGCGAAATGTGTTCCAATGATAAAGTGCAATTGAATGAGTGTTACTACATGTGTACACTGACAACACTGTACATGTTTCACTACACACACGCAGAGGCGTTGATGATAACACGAATCATTCTATTACATGCCGGTACATCTGCGGTCTATTATTACCGACTTGTTTTACTTGGTCCGTGATATATTCCGTCCCTTAAAAGATAAAAGAGTTCCCCCTGTTGTCCCCCTAAATTGCCTTAGTTGTTTCTCCAGTTGGCTAGATCATGCATCACACGAGTTGTTTCTCTGCATCATACATGTATTAATCACACGAGTTGTTTCTCTGCATCATACATGTATTACTCACACGAGTTGTTTCTCTGCATCATACATGTATTACTCACACGAGTTGTTTCTCTGCATCATACATGTATTACTCACACGAGTTGTTTCTCTGCATCATACATGTATTACTCACACGAGTTGTTTCTCTGCATCATACATGTATTACTCACACGAGTTGTTTCTCTGCATCATACATGTATTACTCACACGAGTTGTTTCTCTGCATCATACATGTATTACTCACACGAGTTGTTTCTCTGCATCATACATGTATTACTCACACGAGTTGTTTCTCTGCATCATACATGCATTAATCACACGAGTTGTTTCTCAGCATCATACATGTATGAATCACACGAGCATGTCATTGTCTCTGCGACAAATAAACCAGTGTTAATTCACATGAAGCAAAATGGTGAGAAATAGTTTCAGGATCGTGTTGGACGTGAACATTAAATAATGCAGCGTTTATCGCCCACGCCATGCAATTTGCGAGCGTACTTGCATTTCTGCATCCGGAATATTGATAAAGCATCCCGTGACTTTGATTTGCTAGCCTTAAATTCATCACATCATGTTTGTTGCAGACGAAATGTAATATATTTACGTACGTTCTGTAGTGGGGTGATTTTTTTCTGTACAATCTATATAACCCTCGACTTATTGACATCTGAACCTGTCTGTGTTGACATATCGTGATATAGTGGGGATAATTGTTCAGCTTTGAGCGAAGCAGCAGTCAGTCAGCGTTATCAATTTGCCAGCAAGAAAATTTGCAAAGATGTCAGAAACATATGTTTTACGTTTTTTCCCACAACATCAATGATTATGGCATTGTGTGGATATAATATCGTAAAGGTTACTATCGTCAAAGTTGTAGTTTACTTTATAGTCCATTTGTTTTATTTTATTGGGTAAAATAACGCCATCCTGAACATTGTTTTCAGTTATATATTAGGATGATATACTCTAGTACAGGCCCGGATCGAGAAATTCCCGACTGGGGGGGGGGGCAAATATGATGAAAATATATATATGAAATGGTGGCTTTTGGTGCATTTCGGAACGATTTACCGTACCCAAATATACCGAAATTCAGTTAGATTTACCCAAATACAGTCTTACTTGTCCAAATACAGTCTTATTTGTCCAAATACAGTCATTTTATGTGGAAATATCTGTTTTTAAATGGTTATGGAAGGTAATAAGTAGTATAGAATATATATAAGGATCAATATTACAGTTAAGAGGCATAAACATGGATCGTATGTCAGTCATTCCATAAAAAACGTACATTTGGTTGAATATCAGAAATAAAACTTCAAACTTGCAAAACTTTAATTCCAACAATTTAATTAATCAAACATATCATTATTAAGTAAGAAACACATCATTGTTTTTATTGTTCTAAGCATATTTAGCAAATACGATCAGTTTTTTACATGGTATGGCTAAAAAATGTCACCTCCGTTACAATTATTCTATCCTCAGAAAATAATTATCTAGATATTTTTGATCGAAATGACTTTCTAATACAAACAAGTTACAGTTATATTAAGACCTATTAGTAAAAAAGGCGCAAAAGTATAGATATGAAATCATTAAATCTTCAAAATGTAGTAGAAAATCAGAAACAGATAAAAAACATAGCAGTTTATACCTGTCTGAAATGTAGATTTCGAGATTACAAATTTCTTGTCAAGTGTATATGTTGCATTCTGTCGGGGTTCAATATTTATGGAATGAATATGCGTTAATTGCGAATACTTTTTTGTATTTTTACCAATTTGTCTGAAGTAACGGAACTTACTTTGTGTAACGGAAATGACACTGTGTAACGGAGTTGACAATTTAATTGAATGACTTTGCTGGGAGACGTAAGCATCAATTCATTAATTACAACATACTTCGTTGTATACATAAAATAAAAAAGTACAATTTTGTGTTTGACACATTATAATTTTAACAATTAGAAAGCAACAAAAGACAAATAACATTGGTCATCAAATAGTGCAAATAATTCTGTCTTCGATCAATGTTCAAAGATTTAATTCCTCTTCAATGAGTTCCCATACTTTGGGAGGAATTTGACAATGTCTTGAAGTAATTGACTCAGGCTGTTGGTCGAGAAGTGTTACAATTTTGTCAATTGTGTACCAACACTGATCCTCTATTAGTGGCCAGAAGTATCGGTTGCGTCCGATCCTGTGCATAACCTGAAATATTGAGTTGTATATGCATTACAGGAGTCAATTCGAAAGCAGCAGACTTTTAACTGTACTTACGTCTTTGTTCTGGTTACATCAATGCGACCATTGAGTTAAATTAGACATAAAGCACATTTGTCTTCGGGGGGCGTAAAAATGCCATATATTAGTTTTTTTTATTTGTTTGTATTACACTAATGTAGAGATGTAATTTCAAGCAGAGATGATGCCGGGCAAATTGACGTCTACTTTAATAGACAAACAGGTAACTAACAAAGATTTACATCCGGGCAATGTTGATTTGTAAGCATGTTATATAAAATTAGTGGTCATTGAATATTGACATTATTGAACTTGTTGCCTAATTTAATAAAGGCTCGCCATGCTTTTTATCATTTTTTATGTTATCAATATTTGACAACTAGTCATATATACATGTATAATATCCTTTGTGTAAGCATTCTCAATGCATAGTTCAAACGAGTCCAACGAGTGGTAGTTTACCTTTATATCCATATCTTCTTCATCTATACCTAATATTACACCAGGATATGGAATTCCATCATAGGTAACGACAACATACTTTCCAATCAAGCTCTCGTCCACGCATGTGACACTTTTCAGCTGAACAAATAAACACAATCATTCACGTTATATGCACTAAGATACAGATTCAATTGATAGTACTTGATGTAAAAATAAGATCTTTACGCCTTCTATTGTATCTACGTAAGTCGTTTCGATCAAGTAAATAAAACAAAATTGGTACATGTACTACTAGTACTAGTATCATTATCAAACTCAGAATATTCAATTTAAAGTACATAGTTCATATAAACAGAAGCCATTAAACTATTACACCATTGCTGTAATTTATTTTGTAAGGCCTGTATAAACTGATATTATATAAATAATATAATACCTCAGTTGTAACAATGCCTTTTGCATCTGATACTGCTGGTGTCTGTTGTTTGTGGATAGTAGGCACAGTTACGTCTCCGTCTAAGATCTGACTGGGTGATGACGGTTCTGTTGGTATGTGATTATCCACGCCTGACAGAGTAGCCTATAAAAGTATAAGCACAAATTTACCCACAAGCACACATGCATCTATTAAAGTCGGTTTGTTTGTTTATTTGTTTTTATAACGCTGACCCTCAAAGATATTTTAATTATAAACGGCGGCAAGTTTTCCAAACCATGTTTCCTGGAAAGTACTGTCGTCAGTACTACTAAATACCCTTCCACAAGCCGGTTACTTAACCACATACAAGGAAAATACTATTTTTATTGAGGAGTCGGACCTACCGCAACAATAGTTGCAGCCAATATAAGTACGCTTTTACCTCTCCTGGCAATGTAACTGGAAATTGAACGTCAACCGGTTGAAAGCATCCGCACACAGATGGGTAAGTACAGTAGCAGGACAGGACTCGGCAGGATATTTCACCACGTTTGCGTGTAGTCAGCTGCAAAATAAAATATACACAAACAATAAATAACCCAATACAGGTTGCAATTAACATCAATTATCTGAACGTGTGTACGCGTACTAATTAAAATTAATATTATTGTGTATCCTTTCAAGGGCGGATTGGAAGGGTGATGGATCCGGCGGACACCCCAACATAATTTCGCAACATAGGTAATTTGTTTATCTAGATGAAATATTGGTTGAAATGTGCATTTGTTTCGCTCACTTTCCTCCCATAGATACAACACATGATAAATATATGGTTTACAAGATCAAGTTATTAGTTGTCGAATTTACACCAAATAACCAGAAATCTTGCCGGACATGCATTTTGTGGTATCTTATAAGTTACACGTGGTAATCAATAATTAATATCTACCTGGTGAAGTTTCATTGTGTTTTTCACTGGCTTTAGTGATGATGGAATGTGGCTTTCTATGTTCAGAATTGACTGTTCTTCGACGTAAAACATCTTCACGGAGCTCTGTTCTTCAACACAAGCAATTAAATCTTTTCCACATGTTATGTCCTTGCGGTACGTATTCACTTGCTTGTCTGCCGCCCTTTTAACCGCCGCTCCAACACCATCTGCTGCCCCTTTACCATGAGCCGCTTCCAGGAAGTTCCAGGTTGATGATGTACAGCCGTACTCGAACACATAGCTACACCATAGACAGAAATTGTCTTTGTTTCGGTATTGTGTGGTAGGTCCATCACTTACAAAGTGTATCACTGAGAAGCTGTATTTATCTTTCAGGTATTTAATGACAGGGTCTATGTGTGCCCATATAGCTGCAGGCCCGTGCTTTAAACAGTCAGATACCGTGCAGAATGACATCTTGTTATCTCCAATATATGCAACACCAGTGTGTAAACTTATTTGTTGCTTTGAAGCACCAAAATGGACACTTTGTATTTCACTGGCGTATTTAGTGTTGTAATTTTCAGAAAAGTCAATGTGCATGATGATTTCTTCATGAGATATTTGCTGGTGTAAGTACTTCAGAGTTTTGTACTGATGTTTAATGTTAAACACGTGACGACAGGCTCTTGTTAGTTCTGCATTTAGCTCTTCTGCTAGTGTTTCTTTTGTGCCCTGTATTTGATCTTTGACTGTTTTGTTTACTACTTTTGGCTTTCCATCCTTTTCCTTGTCGATTCGCTTGTTCTTCCACATCCTCCACACCACTTGTTTACCATCTGTGTCATGACATCTCAGATTTTTACCCCGGCACTGGTCACATTCTCTATACATACACTCTTTGTTCTCTTGGTTACAGACAATATCGTTCATCAGTACATTTATATCTTTTGTATGTATCATATTCTCTTTGTAACTTGTATCAATTTTGTAGTAGAGATTTTCATGCACTTTACATAGACAAGTGTCTCGATCCTTTTCTGTCGGTTTCACAATCCAGAACGGCCGCAGTTTGCAAAACATACTGTATGACATTTTGTTATTCTCACTTTCGTATTTCTTGTGTAGAGTTTTCAGATCTCCATTCATCAAACGTTTCTGCATTTTAACCCCGTGTCTAGTAATGGTTGCTTGCTTGTCAGATGTTATCCTTGAGTTGTCATCTCTCTCAATAAATGTCTTCACTTTCATTTTCATTTGTACTTTAATTCCAGCGGGGCGAATTCTTCTGTCCTTGTTATACATGTACCTCCGTGATATCCCCAGAACACTTCTAGCATAAGCCCCGAGACCATACTTTTTCAGTACTCTCTTTCCAACGATGATATTGGAAACCATTCTTTTCTCTAGTCGGCTATTACTACGCTGATACCATTTTCTTACATTCATAATCAATGTTTTGTACAAGTGATAGGATTTCGGATTCAAATCTCTATCAACCGGTTCGGTTGTCTCGTGTCTTTGTCTGTTTCGGTAGTATTTCTTCTTGTACTTTTCCATTAGCTTTTGTTGACATTTTAATTTGACTTTTAGTTTCTCGTTCAATCTGTAGCATGCAGACTTTTGTTTATTTTTCCTCTTCTTGTGGGATATCACCATGGCAACTCGCCGGGCCTCCTGTTCAATTGGTCTAGGTACGTCAAGTCTATCTTGTGGTGAAGTTGGTGGTGTTAGCGCTAGCGACACCGCTGCGGTGACCATTCTTTTTCTATCTCTGTGATCCTGGCTGTTTTGTTTCCAGTTATGCCGCCGTTTACGTTGTTCTCTAGGAGTCAAGTCCTTTATCATTTTCACAACGCCTCTCTTCTTTTTATCATTGTATCTCTCCCTGTCTTTTACCTTGTGCTCTTCATACTTCATCATGTTTTCTTTCAGACGTTGACGGTATGCTCGCATCCGCTCTTTCGCTGATTTTCCCATTTTTAATCAAGACTTTGCGTAGTTTTATATTATCTTTTATGTCAGCTATTTGGTCAGCGCAGTTGCACACTGCTGTAGCCCAGCCAGGAAGTTGTAAGTGTCGAGGAATACTTAACAACGTTACTTGATGCTTTTCATGGTATGCTAACAGTTTATCCATGGAATCTAAAACGAACTTCGCAACTGAAATGTTTTAAAAAATATCAGAACGTTTAAATACATAGTAAAGAAAGATCGATTTTATTAAAACTGAAAAATAGTAAAATAACACAATATTGTATGTCTCGTTTTGAGTGACTATTATCAAATATTATAAGTACTATGCTATATGTTATATAACGAAAAGAAAACCCTCGCGAATTACTATATATATATACAGTGCTGGTGCTTTATACTACATTAAACAAGCAATAATATCATAATAGTTCTAAATGTAGATCTTTATTGAAGTATTGTAATGATATTTTCTATTTTAACACAAATGCAGCTTTGGTACATTAAAACTATATTTTAACTTTTCTACTAATAAAGAACACATTAATGGCTATGATTTCAAAAAAAATAGATACAACTGAAGCAATATTGATTTCGGCGTATATAATAGAATATCGTCATTTCCGTTACAATTTTTTTACAATACCGTCGTAATGGAAATGATTGTAACGGAACTGACGATTTTGAACATTTTTGTTAGATTTTCTGATGAGTTTTAAATGTAATGTTTACACAGTGTTACAACGGACAGATGCAGCGACTTTACACATAACTACTGCTTAATATAGATTATATTAATATATGTGCGGGCGATAGAGCACGAACGGTAATGATGCAAAATAGGAATACGGACAGTAAAACAGCAACTTACCTGCAAGTTTTTCTTCCGTACTCATTCTGCTGCTACAGCGGCCATTGCTTTTGAATTTTCGCGCCACGAAACTTGTGTATTACGTCACGGGTTTTTGTGCGCAAACGGGAGGTAATAACGAAAAACGTTTAAATAGCAGTTGTAACGGAAATGATTGTAAATTGCGGGACATACGAAATAGTACACACAGAAGTTAAAATTGATGTATGAACTAAGTATATACATTGTTTTTAATTAAATTGGAATATATTCATTTCAAAACAATACATGGTTTAGAAAATTAGAGGTAAATCGCTCTAAAAATTTAATGGGACGTGCACAAACCGGACACAGGGACAGAGCATTTTATCTACTTTGAGCATATTGTCAGGAACATTTTTTATGCGTTAACTACAGAAATACTAAAGTGATCGATTGTAGGTCCTTAAGTACCATATAATATATCAATATTTCGGTTAAAATAAATGATATAAACACAAATATCGGAATCAACGCACAGGGACATACCATGTACGTTTTTTATAGAATGACTGATGTACCCAAATACATATGCGATATTTCCGTTAGATTTATTTTTCACTTGGATCCAAAACTCCAGAACATGTATTGTAAAATATGAGTAAATTCATAAAAGGAATGTTCTTAAGACTATCCAAATTCGTGTAAAAAATAAGCAAAACATTCCAGTACTACTACTTATTTAGGTTAAATGTTGTAATAACTTTCCAGTTGTAAGTGACGTTATTTGTTTATGTTTTCACATATTTCATTTTAATAGATATTATGTACGAACTCCAAGTCAACCATTTAGTTTATCTCCTATTTTGGTATATTTGGGTAAGTCGTGCTGTCGCCGAACCCATTTTGGGGTCCATATTTTTAGGGCTCATTCATGAAAATTACACTAGTATCTTGTTAAAAATACAGAACGACCAAATCATAAAAGTACCAACATTTTAACAAATTTCCAGGGGACAGCCCCTCCTGTACCTACTCCCAGTCAGCCTTCAGTAAAACCCCAGTAAAATCCCTGAATAAGAAGCCATTTCGTCATAAACTTTCATGCTGATTTGGCAGAACTTGACTCTTTTTAATGTCCAAAATGAACATGATCAGGGAGCATACTTATATAAAACTGGGTTTTACTGTTAACCGCCTTAAGTATATACTTAAACAAACACCTAAATAACATGGTATTTAGGTCTTTGACTTAAACTACAAACAGGTTTATGTATGCTTATCATCTCCCACATAAAATATGCCCATTTGGCACAGAAATCACGATTCAAATTGTTTACATGAGAACATAATTTAATTGTTTGCCTCTATAAAAAACTTTTTGAAATGAAGTTATGTTGCATAGTTTTCAAGTATGGCGTTTTGAAAATACACCGCACTATGTGTATGGCTTGTTAGGTTTTATGGACGGTAATGTCGCGACATACACATAATTAGCCGTGCCAATTCTAAACAATCGGACTATTCTCGAATTTCTATGATGAATACTAGTAAATAAAAGTTCATGATGATAATAAACATTCATGACTGGATGTAGTCGTGTATGCATGTAATTTGTTTAAATTTGGATTTGCTTGCAACGCCTTTATCAATTAAACGGTTAAAGTCGAAAGTCTTCTGTTTTATCAAAACACACTAAGAAATGCTATTGAGACTGTACACGTATTTGTGGTTTTGGGAACATGTGTACAAACAGGATGTTTGTGGTAGATTTCGAGGTAAGTGCGATACATGAATTCAAATACCAACCATCATTTAACACAGTATGTATTTTGCATATCACACTGCAAAACTTGCTTGAATGAAAGATATGATGGTGTCTGATAACTCATCTTTTGAATTAATTCAATTTTCCTTATGACTCGGTAAAAATGGAAGTAAAGAATGCTTGCAGGTATAATGTTCTGTCGCGCTTATACAACATACAAGGAAAACCCTTAATGTGTTTTAGATTGAATGCAAATTCTTTATACGATGATTTTTCTAGACGGTCTCAAGGCCGATGAGCACAACAGGGGGCCAACCTTTATTGTACTTGCTTCCGCTATACTGGTAGTATACAAGAGGAAATCGACCATAAATCAATGTATTGTATTTAAAGTGCTAAAGAATAGTAACATTAAGACCTAATCAGTGGATATAATTTTATATTAGGAATAGAAAAAGGTCACTCCACAGCCGACTGGGGGGGGGGGGGGGCTAGGGCCCACTTGCCCCCCCCCCCCCAGTGGATCCGGGCCTGCAGTACATGTATATGGCGGTCAGGAATAAATTACATGTAACAGTAAACGGTCAGTACAATCTTGTTCTTCAACAAGCAGCTGGC
This sequence comes from Mactromeris polynyma, assembly GCA_032209605.1. NCBI lineage: Eukaryota > Metazoa > Mollusca > Bivalvia > Venerida > Mactridae > Mactromeris > Mactromeris polynyma. The sequence continues at coordinate 1,087,680 of JASFXZ010000041.1, forward strand.
AACTTATCCACACGAATCAGAGGTGGTGGACTGTAGCCAACTGTAACAGCAGGGCATGACCTGCTCAGCCAGGGAATCGAACCTGGACCTCAGTCAGGGAATCGCACCCGCACTGCAACCCAGCGCCCTTCCGACTTCAGGAGCTCTATTAGTTATTTTTAGTTCATAACGCAGACTTATAAGGGTTTGAAATGCTTATTCTCGAAAGGTAGACATTTTGACTGACAGAGAGTTATTTACACGCACATGCAAAACACACTAGATGAAATTATATTTTATCGACAGCATCCGGGAGCGCTCTGTGACGTCGCTTGCAGAAATCTTCGCGTCAACGAATTTCATCCAATTTATCCTAACATAAAAAACAGTAATACACTAATGTTACATCCTGGTAATTTAGTTCATTATGTAAGCAAATTCCCTCGTGTTTCTTAGTTACTTTATCACTTAGCAACCGCGTCAAATCGGCTTTTAGGACTGTGGGTTTTGTTAACCAACCAAGGGAGACAACAGTGAGTAAACTGTGACAATGGTTAACTAGATTAACCTCCCTTGATGCTATATTAGCTTGACGCATGCAGTATTTCGACATCGATTTCAAACTACAGCGTGTCCTAGTTAGTCTTCTACAACAGTGGGTCTGCTCAACACCTAAATCTGAGTTTGGAAATCAATTTAAAAACCCAATTATCTGATTGGTCGTATCTGAGCTAACCTTTAAAATTGACCAATGGCAAGTCTGACAGCAAAACTCAGTTTGTTGGAGCCTGGTAACTCGGCCAGTTTTAGGTCATCAACATTCACTGTAACAGATTTGCCAGTTTTATGCACGGGTCCTGCATTTTGTCAGTCTTTTTTTCAGACATGTTTATATCCACTTAAATAGGCACATCGAAATTGAAATGGTCTATTTGAAACTATGTATGTACTTAATCACTATTATTCACTATTAAATTTCGGACCTGGAAATGGAACACAATACGGTCCCCCCTGATTCGAATGAATGAGATCTGAGTGTATAAATATACATGTATATCTATCCAAAGTTCTACAATTTGAATCATGATTGGCGCATTAAATTTTAACCATGAAAAATCAAGTTGTTGCATATATTATATAATGTTTACAAAACCATATAAATACATTTTAATAAATTTATTTAAAACTTTTTTGTCTCATACTTAAAAGTACATATAAAGAATGATAAGATTACAAAACCAGTATTCCATTGTATAAAAGGAAATAGTAGTCAAAGAGATTTCAATTAGGCAGCAGTTACGAACAGAAGTAGCCATTGTCAAGATCACAAAATGGCATCAATACACAACAACAAAAAATCACACCAATAAATATCATCTCTTTACCACTAGATAGAGATTGACATCTTTTGATTGGTCATACAATAGTTTTGTCACAGTAAACGTTTCTTCAAGTTTATTTAAGAAATAAGTATCTCTGTTATATCTTATCCTACAAGATAAATATATCACAGTCTTTTTACTGCTTAGTGTTGTCAAAGTTTTAAGTAAGTCGTCAAACACTTCTTCGATATAAACTATATCTGCACCTAGTATAACATCATAGTCACGATTAAAACTGTCCAAATCTTTGGTCCAATCTAACGGAGCAATGATGGTGTCTTTGAGGTACTCAGCTGGTAGATTTGTCTGAACAGTTTCTCTGAGATAGTCCATGACCTCCAACCTATCAGTGATTGTCGTTTTTGCTCCTGTGAAAGATAACACAAATGTTGTGGTCATTGCGAAACTCTATAATCTCTGTGGCCACTGTCTACGGAAACACACAGCATTTAGCATTTAGTATATACATGTAGATTCCTCTTAACAAACAACTGAGCAGGGTTTTCCCAAGGATTTTCAGCTTGGGGTCCTTGGACCCACTTAGTAGGTCCCAGATATATGTAGTACATACTTGACAAAGGTATATTTTAGGGGTCCCAGGGATGCACAGTAAGTGGAAAATGGGAGTCCCAAGAAAGAAAAGGGAGTCAAGATTTCTGCGTCAGGTAACCTTTACCTATAAGAAAACCATTTATTCATGAAATTATACATACTGAAGTAAGTGATATAGCCAGGATGAGCAACAAAAATGTCAATTTTCCCTTTTGGCCAATGATTCCACATCTTCCTTGAACATTTAAAAAACCTGACAGATATGATAAAATAGCAATAAAAAATTACACTTTTTCTTGAATGACCAGTCAATTAATTGTATACATAAATGCCATACTTACCTAGCAGAGCCGCGACTATTCCTACAAGACCTGTACCAGCACCCAGTTCAATAACAGATTTTCCTTTAACTAGTTGTGGATTTGATTCTAAGTATGCTGACAGAACCTCAGCCTGAAGAATATCTCATAATTAATAGTGACAAACATATTCTGCAAGACCGTTTTAGTTTTTCTAGAAATAATTTGAAACTTAAAAATACATTGTCAAGGGAGTAGCAGTGGTCGTGGGATAGAGTGCCTGACTCATGATCTGAAGGTCACATGTTCGAGCCCCGCTGATGGGGTTTGATCATGAACTTCACAATCCCTAAATTTGGTGCAAGTACTGTTGGTAGCCAGGAAGCAGTCAGTGAGAGTGATTGGTGTAGTAGTTAGAACAATTGATGTAAAATAAAGACTTTAACATTATTTCAGTAGAAACTTAAAATGAATATATGGATCACCACCTAGCCTAGAAAACAGGTGCATTCCTCCCTTGATTTACTTCAATGGTGACAGCAGGGTTTGACAGTGAAGTAAAGTGGTTGAGCTTAAAAATGCCAGAATATGCAAAAGTGTAGTGGGGTATGGTTAGACGGCATCCCGGTTCACTCAGTCAGTATAACCTTAAGGAGGTATTGGGTTCGAGCCCAACATTGTTCCCTTGATTTACTTCAAGATACTGATTGCCTCATTGAAGACAGAATAATTAAACTTACAGCATCCCAGACGACAGCAGCGACGCCTAAACCAGACCAGTCCTGAATTATGTCAATGTCATGTTTACAAAATGTAAACGATCTCTGGCGCTTGTGTAAAGGTAATACATTTTCCTCTCTGTATAAAACTACTGCAAGTGAATTTCCGTTTTCCATTTTGTCAACGTGATCAAGTTTTTGTTCGTCTCTGTCCACATAACAATTATCTGACACTCGATTCAAATCACATTGATCGCAGTTCATGCCAAGTATGAATAACACTAACAAGATAAATACTGCATAATGGTTTAACTTATCATGTCGAGGCGACAAAAAGAAACGCATTCCCGAAATAATAGCAAAAATAAACGTGTTTTGTTTATCCCGGAAGCGGAAATAGTAACCGGACAGCTGGTACCATGAATTGTACGATTTTCTACGCTACGCGAGGCTCTGTGCGTTGGAAAGGTAGCCAGTCAAATCTTGAGCATGCGCAGTACACATGACAACCTGACAACAAATGTGGAGGTGCACTTTTTGTTCTCATAAAAGATTCATTCGGATTTACGACCAACGCAGGAATAACTGTCATTAGGTAACTATTCATTTTAAGCGAAATCGTTTGATCTGCATTTATTTATATTACCAGTTGCTATCCTGTGGGCATTTAGTGCCCTGACTGTTAATAATATTCCTTGTTTTTTTCTGAAATTATTGAATTTCCCATGTCCCAGGCATGTAAACTGTGTTGAATTTTTTTTCTAGATGTTATAAACGTTTAGTGAAATTATCTTTCACTAAATTGCATTGCATTATCACCAACTGCACCAGTTGCCTTGGGTGTTGAATTTAAGATTTTCCTGTTTTGATAACAATTAACATCTGATACCATTGATCATTTTGGACACATTTCATATGCAACAGAAGATTCCATACTGACCAGATTCATGTGTTGAATGTCTTGGTGTATCATGATTCATGGTTCAAAAACCAGTGTCTTGTATCTAAGTTGTAGTGGTGTATAGTGATTGATAGGTCTGCCATTAGAGTGCTGTACTATTGTTTAGAGGATTCAATCCCACTGAATACATGATTGTATCTTGCAGAAAGCAGTTTTATGTTTTGATATGTTCAAGATAACATTTGTGATTTTAAATGTATCTCAAACTGCATTGTATATAAAGTTTATGTACAATAATGAACATATTCTATGTTATCGAATCAGTGTTAATTCTACCCTGTTTTTATAGCAGGACTGTGCATGTTAACTTTATTTCCAATGTTTATTTTTAGATTTATTTTAGAAGTCCCTGGAGGACATTAAGATGTATAGTCCTTCAAAATACAGTCGTGTGAGCTCCAACATGAGCCAAGGTAGCCAGGTGAGCCGGCAAACTGTTACAAACAAAGGCAAGCGGGTACAGGTTTGGGCAAGGATCAGACCTACTGCTGAATTTGCCCAGGACAACATTGAACTGCTGCCTGATGGAAGGGTATGTATACATGAATGCATGTAGGAATAACTGAAATAGACATATTTGAGACCTTTATCAGTTTATTTCAATATCAGTCCCTAATCTTCATGCTCCTTCATTTTGGTAATTTAAATCAGGAGAAGGGGCCTAAATCAAAGTGCAGAAATTTCTTAACTTAATTAAAATACGATCAGTCCATGTCCATTACTTTGATAAAATCTTTGGGTTCTAAAACTATACTTTGAAGAAAGGTTTCCATTAATCTATAATTGGTGAATCTGAGGTACTAATATTTTGAATTTTGAAGTCTTTTTGTTTTCAATGTATTAGTGTTGTAAACAAATATAAATTATGTATATCAATATTTATTTGAGAAAAAATCTTTTGACAGTGATTTCATTATTCACAGTATCAGCATGTGAGGTTATGATTAGTTATAATGTCTCACTTTTGAGTTCTACAATTGATGAAACATACAAATAACATCTAATTTAATCAAAGAATGTGTTAAAACTAACACAACAATCACAATTTGAAGGCTATGGGTAATCTTCTCATTAAAGCCAAAAATGCAGGCTGTCTTTGGAGAACTCCAGTATCTTAACTGTTATATATTATTATCATCTTTAAATAAAACAAAAGCCCTTTCAGCAGTTCACTGTCCCCTAAAATTAAATACTGGTAGTGGGAAATCTTGTGAGATATTGAAGATACTGATTATGTTTGGCTGGTCTTTTCAACCCTTCTGAAACTTTATTAAATAAGTATAATATATTGTTATTTTCAGAGCGTAAATGTTCATGTAATGAAAGATGGAAGGAAGGGCGTGGTCAACAATCAGATACAAGACTGGTCATTCAGACTTGATGGCATTTTTCACAATTCTACACAAGATCAAGTGTTTGATACAGTGGCCGGTGGAATTGTCACATCAGCTTTAGATGGTTATAATGGTGAGTTGTCTGTTTGCAGCTGTATCTAGGGCACTTGTACTTTTATGGCCCTTTTTGGGTACATGTATCATTCCCGTACTAAAATACAGTTGGATCTCGTTTATTCGACAAACTTCTACCCAAATACTTGGTATCATGCAAAATAAATATCAGGTCCATTGTATCAACTTATGAACATCAACTTGAAATGGTTTATTTGAAACTGTATGTTATTTGAAATAACATTTCGGACCTGGTGACTTTGAATGAAACATAATATTTACTAATTAAATAAAACATTAACTCAGTATCAATATTTTGACTGAAAGCCTTTCTCAAAAATAAGAAACAAAAATAAAAAACACACAACTACACATTCTTGAAAACAGGTTTTAGCTGAAATCTTCATAAAAAGTGAATTATGTATTACTATACTTACATTTCCTTGTGGAACCATTTTTATGATAACATTTAAATTTCAGTCCAGTCTGTCTATAGAGATACTCAATTTGACATAAACAAAATTCTACATTAATTCAGGTACCATGATGTGTTACGGACAGACAGGTGCTGGTAAAACTTTCACAATGTGCGGAGCTACTGAAAATTATCAACATCGTGGATTGATTCCAAGATCAATCTCTCAACTGTTCAAAGAGATCGAAGATCGACCTGAATTTGCAATCACCTGCAGGTAATTCTAAGCACATTGGTTGGACATCTTGTTTCTTAATGATAAAAATCAAACCTTTTGTGATACTTACATGAGGTCAAGCTTACCATTGTGTCCTTAATGTGGGAATTAAAAGTTGATGTATTTGTTTGAGCATTATGCCATTTCTCAACAGTATTTCAGTTATATACGACAGTCAGTTGACCTAACCAGTGCTCCTGGGTTGCCAACCAGTACTAACCTGCTTCTCTGCATGCCACTGACAAGTTCTTGACATAGATCAGAGTTCTGAGGTGGAGTACAAATGACTCTGTATGCATTAACTTCAGTTGAATTTCATCAAAATAACATACACATCGCCTGGGAACCCATGACTTTTAGATCAGCAGTTGAACATTCTACCCACTGAGCTAACAGAGTGGGCCATTAAAAGTTTAGCTTCCGTAATTAGAATTTCACGACTTTATTATAAAACACATCTTCTGATTTATGTCCTTTTATTTTCAGAATATCTTACCTAGAAATTTACAATGAAACAACATTTGACTTGTTGTCAACATTGCCAGAGTCGTGGAGTCAGTTGAATGAAAATCAAACAATGACGATTTGTGAGAACGAAGACGGTATTTACGTGAAAGGTTTATCTTGTCATCTTGTACAGAATGAAGAGGAAGCTCTTAATCTTCTCTTTGAGGTAAAACTTATTTGTAATCCTATTTGTGCCGTGTGATGGTGAAGTCTCCCTGTACTCAAAGTCAGTGATGTTATCATTAATTCCTGCTCAGTGGTGTGACATAATGAAGACCATGTCCGTTTGTTGAAGGTAACGCCAATAGTGCAGGCACTAATTTATGGCCTAACTTGTAATAGGAAGGTCCCCTTATTTTCGACTATTGTTCCTAAACCCCAGGGGAGATTTTTCTGGGATAGCCCTAATGTTTTATTACCCAAATGACAGTTGTTGAATATATTTTACCTCGTATTTTCAGGGTGAAACCAACCGAGCCATTGCTTCTCATACATTGAATGCTAAATCTTCAAGATCACATTGTATATTCACAGTATACATTGAGGTAAGTGTTCAAGACTTCTTGTAAAACATAACATAAAATAAACATTGTAACTATGATATATATTGGTTTGTTTTATGAAACAGTACCATACTTGTTTCCAGTTTTAAAATATTCTGGTAGTAAAGTGTTAACCCACCAGTATTATTTTACATAGTAGGCAAAATGATTCAAGATTCATCTTTAGATGTTGATTGCGGTATTAAAGCTGTTACATTTAAATGAATTGAATTCTCTAAAAAGGTTGATAAAACCTGTCAATTTTTTTTAATCATGTTCAACGATCTAGCTGACTTGATGAATGTAGAAATGATTCTCAAAATACAAAATGATGGGTTAGCTCTGTTGACCAGTATATATTAGATATCACTACTATTCCATGACTTCCATCTGCGTTTTGTCAATTTTATAGTCATTGTTTGATAATAGATGGTATTTATCAGTTATTATGTGTTCCATAATTTAATGTAATGTAATGGACGCTTTACTAGCAAAGTCATGTGACCAGAGTACATCTTTTGTTAATTTATCAGATCAACATTATGACTTATGCCTTCATAATGATTTTTCTCAAATGTAATGCAGAATTTTCTCGAAGTCCTTTGTAACAAATCAATGAGCAGTGGTTAGGTCTACTTACTGGCATTTATTACTGATATAATGTCAAGAAACAGCGTAAAACCGAAGATAAAATATTATTGGTATTCTGTATTTCAGACAAGATCCCGAGTACAGTCCAATGCTAGATACACAGTATCGAAACTTAACTTCGTGGATTTGGCTGGAAGTGAAAGACTTGGTAAAACAAAGGTACGGTCCATTTACATACAGTGCAACCTCTACAGGGCGGCCCTCTCTTAAGCACCACCCTCTTTCGACAACAGTATCAATTTTATGCCCCCCACCCTTCGAAGATTGGAGAAGATTATCCTGATATAATATTAAGATATCTTTCTGCTTGGATGTCTCAGAGTAGTGGAACCTTCAAACACTTGTCCTACCTCGTTTCTGATTTTGTATAGTCTGAAATCAAATTGATACTTTCTGTAATTTTTTTTGTTCAAATTTAATTCTGTATTTCAGAAATCGTTCTTGATTTTTGTGTTTTGCACATTTATGGATAATATGTACATATGAACTATCTTGAAAATGTTTAGCTTAGTCTGCAAATTATTTTCAAAAGTATTACCTGTACACTTATTTTAACATACTCAATTTGTGTTGCCAGACATGTTAGGTTATTTTACCACACATAGAATTGTTGTATAAACATATAAGTATTACCAGACCTAAGATTATTACCTGACCTAATATTTTTACTTTCATTCAATGACCAATTTCTTTACTTACAGTCTGAAGGAAAGACACAACAGGAAGCTATGTACATCAACAAATCCTTGACGTTCCTCGAACAAGTGATTGTAGCGTTAGCAGACCGGCGAAGAGATCATATTCCATTCCGTCAATCCAAACTGACACATTGTTTGAAGGATTCTATTGGTGGTAGAAGCAATACACTGCTTGTGGCTAATATCTGGGGAGAATCTTCACAGATTGAAGAATCGGTAAATATTTGATTACTCCTCATAGTAGTGTTGCCTTGTCTGGTTAGGTCAGTGGTTGGAGCGCTAGGTTGTCGTCAGTGATGTCCAGGTTTGATTCCCAGGCTCAACGGGTCATGTCCCTTGATGACATTTTGCTAAAGTCTTTGGATCTCCACAAGAATGCAATTACAATAAAATACACAGTAAAATATATCACATTTTGTAATCCATTGTCTCATTGTTTAATGAATATTGATTCATCGATGCGTAATTTAATAGAAAAGACAGCCTTTGGCTCGCAGCATTCAAACAGATATTTAAACAAGTTTTGTCATTCTGCTGTGCCATTGGTCAATTTTGAGACTTTGCTCAAAGTTTTATTCAGAGAGTATTACATGAATGGACATTAATCACTGATTTAATTCAACAAGTTCTCTTATTTGAGTTTAATTAATTCAGAGGTTTAAGATCCTGAATGTTACTTTTTATCAATACACATATTTTCGGTAAAAATACTTTTTCATCACATGATTTGTTACTAAACTTGTGAATTATTGAAAGTAAAATGTTGGCGTTATAAAAAGGACTGTGACGTCATTTATAATCTAAAATTTCGCTATTATTATTTTTCTATCCTTGTTTACAGGTATCAACACTGAGATTTGCCACCAGAATGATGTGTGTGGCCAGTGAACCGACAATCAATGAAGTCTACGATCCCGCAGTAAGTATCTAGAGGTCTTTTCAGCTGATAATAATAGTTTAGTGTTTTACATTGTTATATCCAACATTCATCTTTTTTTGTCTGTTCTTTTCACTGTAGTTATTTACCTTACTAGTTGTATCGTTTTATTGGATAGACACGGATGTATTGTTGATATCGAGCTAACAAGTATGTTTGTTTTTCAGGTTTTAGTGAAGAAACTTCAGAAAGAAATAAATCATTTGAAGAATGAACTTGCAATGCATGATACATTGGTGAGTAGAAAACACAAAGTTTGGGACATGTCAATGATATCAGCTATGTAATAATGTTGTGGAATGTGCTAATGTTGTTATATAAGTAATTAATCCATATTCCATACTTCACACTATTATATTATATTGCCGACATTTGGAATGTCTTGTCCACTAGAGCAAGTTGTTTAACAAGCAGCACACTACTGAGCGACATTCCACTATTTTGGCACATTTTTAGTCTGTACCCATTCTCCTGTATTTTCGATTGGCAGATAAAATTGTTGATATATCAATTGTATCAATGAAAGCCCTACAAAATTGTTTCGACTTAAATGGCTCTTCCTTGCTGGGTGATTTTGCGTCATTTTCCCCATCCATTTATAACAGATTGTATATATATACATTTAGTCACATCCATCTAATCTAATATTTACCATGAACTGACTATCAACACTGTGTAACATTACTAGACCTGAACTATTCAGTGGTGGGAAAATGTTCGTAAATGACATAGGAACAATTTTAATCTAAAACAATATGACAAATGTGCAAACTGTAACGTAACTATGGGAGATATATGTACTCTCTAGTTTAGGAGATGCAAATTTAGCTGTTGTTAGTTTAAACATTAACATTCTAGGAACTACATGATAATATATACAAAATTTTGCATAAAACGTTTGTACGCTAGTAAAAGTAAAAAGGATAAGACAGAAAACAGCACTGACTTACATACGTCTTCTAGTTAACAATACACAGTACTGACAGGTGCTTGATTCACAGCTGTTGTCGAGAGTTTGTTTCTGTAGAGAGGTTAAATTGTATATGAGCTCTGATGTATACGCAAGTGAACCGATGAAAATATTTTTTAATGAGAAAAATACTTATATATCACTTAATGTTATGCATACTTTAGTTTCACTATGTAAGTAAGATAAACTAAGTGTTGTATTTTGTGTTGTTGAATATTTTACGCACTATGTAGCGACCCAGTATGTAGATACATGTGTGAATTTTTTAATATATAATAAATAAGTACATTTTAATGGATACTTGAAAATTGCGGAAAATTGCACAGGGAGATTGCAGACATGGGGGTTCACAAGTGGATTGCAGACATGGGGGTTCACCGGGGGAGGGTTATTAACACAGGTTCACAAGGGGATAACAGACATGGGGGTTCACAAGGGGATTGCAGACATGGGGGTTCACCGGGGGAGGGTTATTAACACAGGTTCACAAGGGGATATCAGACATTGGGGTTCACAACTTCACAAGGGGATTATTGACATGGGCGTTTTGATCAAATTCTCTAAATATTCTCAGGCCTTTTCAGTTGTCTCTCAATTCTTATGTTTGTTTTGCAAAGTTGTGGCCCTTGTCTGTACTGATAGTGGTGTAATGTAAAAAGTAGATATATTTAAAACATATTTGTTGTGTGGCATCAATCAACCTCTCTCCCCCTCCCAAACCCCCTCTCCCCCCTCTCTCTGTCATGTGGTGTTAGTGTGTATTATGTTATTTAGTGAGTGATATAGATTTTATGCAAATAGTTATTGTATGTTTCAAGTTTAAAATTCATGATTTGTGTGAGTGCTTGTGATACCCTCTGGTAACCTCCTCTTTATTTTCTAAAAGTGTGTACCAATTGATCAATTAAATCACCCAGGAGGTCTGGGTTTGATCCCTATGCTAGGCAGGTGAGGTCCTTCCGTCACATTTGGCTGTGTTTATTTGTCTTCCGTCTCGGATTGCCAGGAGATTGTCATGAGTTATTTCCCTTAATCCCTTCTAGAGTTCTCTGATCCCTTCTATATTATATGTCATATACATACTCTATAGATAGAATGAAGGGAGAGGACTCTAGAAGAGATAAAGGGAGAGAACTTGTCTCCTGTGCTGTGATTCATGTGGGGAAGTTGTCAGTTGCTTGCAGAAGGGCAAGTTAGTACTGGTTGTTAATTAATTCCAGGAAAACTGTTACGGACAACTTTCTGCCATATTTAGCTGAAATATTATGGCAAAGGGTGTAAGACCCAATAAAAACAACATATTGGTCAGTCTATATTAGGAAGGTTCCATGCAAATCTTGTATCACACAGTTTATTGCCAGGAAGCGGATACAATAGTTTTGTGAGAAAGTCTATTTATGTAACTTTTGACCCTATTACCTTATCAATACCTTGTCTTCTAACGTGTGATAATTAGCTCTGCAAGTACTTATATATATTGACCGATCCATCATATACTGTAGATAACAAAGTTCTGATTGATCGGTGATCAATTATGTATAAAATCATTATTGATTTAGTTACATAGATTGTTGTTATATTGTGTGCGTTACTGTGGTATTGATAGATCGGGTATGGGTATAATCTCGACATTAGAGACTTGAGAGTGCAGACCTCTTACAGCTGTCGATATAGCATTCAGGAGTAAAAGTTTGTTCAGAATTGTTGGGTTTAATCAGAAAGTAAATTGTCCATGACATTTTATGGGAAAAGTGCCGTGAACTTCATTATTGATGCTTACTCTGTCTCGGGGATTTATAGGATAGTGTGAGAAATGTGGCAGTTCAAGTAAAATGGCAAAATAGTTGAACTTTATATACTGGATTTTAAGTTTCTTTTATTTTGAATTATTGTGAAGAATTTTGAAATGAACTGTATAAAAGTATTGAGCAGACAGGAAAGTGTGTTTTTCGGGCATTCATCATAAAGTTTGAAATCTTATGAAATGTTACATACATGTATAATGAATACAGTTATAAGATTTGAAAGAATGTGAAATTTATAATGTATAAATAGAAATAAATGTGTAAAATGTGTGAGCATGGAAGATATTTTTCAAGTGGATGAATTTGGGAAAGTTTACCGCAAGTTGAAGGTAATACTGGTGATGACAGTGTAGAGTCATCATTGATATGTATTATAATATTTATACATATATTTGTCTGTTTGTCAATTGTTTGTCAAACATGTATCCATTGGCTGACCCCCAAGTTTTGTTTACAACCGTTCTCAAGTAAATACAAACAAGACTGTAACAGCCCAGTGTTAAATTATGTACGAAAAAATTGCTTCATATCACAGACAATAGGATCTGCGACCTAAATCCTTTTAAATGCTAGTGGCCTTGATCGCTATATCAGTTTACCAGTTTGCATACGAGGGGTCAAGGTGAAACAAGTATATGTATACTTTGCCTTAGATAAAGTATTAAATCACATAATTGACAGTCAAACAGCTATTGATGGTTTTTTGTTGTTGTTTGTGTTACAGACGAACAGAAGTCAGATAACTTACGATCCGTTATCAGAACAACAGAAATATGAAATCCGACAACAAGTACGTCGATACGTTGAAGGAGGTCTCGATGAGATTGACGTAAGTTTTTATCCTTCTTTTTCAGTTATTAATTCAGGCATGAGAATTTTCCGTGGATTCACAGAAATCCCCAGATTTGACGCTCGTAAGGACCGTCTTTGAGACAATTTAAACCATCTTAGATGCTTAAAAGTCAGGAGCTTCAGCAGCCACCTGGACCCCTTGCCGAATTTTCAACTTATTTTGTGTCTCGTGCCTGATTAATTAATTCATTAGTTTTTGTAAATTATGCAAGGACTTTCATGATTTTTCCTGTATTAATTAGAGTTTTATATTCTGATTTAGTTCAATTGACTAGCTAAATTATTTTAGTGGTATACTGTTACAAATTGTAGGAGACAAACTCTCGATTTTCCTTTTGAACGCAATTGCCTCAGTCATTTGAATGAGTATATTTTGATATCATTCAAAACGCTGTGAATTGATTGTTGCGCAACTTCATACTTAATAAATGTAAATTATGGATTGATTATTGAATTAATATTCAAATTTTTGAATACGCTAGATGATTCAGTACTTATGAATTAATTGATTTCCTACTCACTGAATCATACAAGGTCTGTAGGCATGCATGCTTACTGCATAGGTTACTCTATACATGGTAAATGTTTGATGTGTAAATTTTCTAGCAGGAGAAAAGTTAATGGAAAGCATTTTAGTTCTGGCTCTCATAAACAGATGAAACATACTTGAATAATGAATTCCTCATTTAATATTGAAGTTAGAAAAATCGTTAAATGGTAAAATTATGTTAATTTCAATGGATCTTTATTCTGGTATGTATACAAACTGCAGCTTCATTCCAATGCATAGATAATTCAAGCCTGCCCAGTTAGCTCAGATGTTAGAGCTCTTGGCTGTAACTGAGGAGGTCTGGGTTTGATTCTAGGACTGGGCAGGGTATGTCTTTCAGTGATATTTGGCTACAGTCATTTGTCCTCCACCTCTGATTCATGTGGAGAAGTTGTCAGCTGCTTGTGGAAGCGCAAGTTAGTACTGGTTATTAATTTATTCCAGGAAAACTGATTTAATTACTGAAAAAATGTTGAAAATGCTGTAACATAATTAAAAAAAACATAGATCAAAGTTAGATTTTGAAATTAGACAAAGCTACATCAATATACATGCAAATATTTTTAAGAACAAATTATCATCCCAATAAGCAGTTCATTTGAACATGTATCCCCTCTGTCAATATTGTAAGTCCTCGGGTCAAGGTCAAGGTTTTAAAACTGAGATTGGAATCCAGTCTTAGAACTCAAGCCTCTGATTGGTTGGTTTTGAATACAGTCTTAAAATTGACCAATGGCAAGGCTGCATTCAGTTTTTGTGCCCTGTTTTTTCAATTTCTCAATGTACGGTCTTCACAGACCAGTGTTGACTGTTTTTGTAAAATCATCCATACTGACTTCATGCCAGAATTTTACGAATAATATATTATCCTTCATTATCTGAATTAACAATGACAAAATATGACCTAGTTTTCAATAAATTTTTGGCTCAGTTTTAGTTGGGCTTGAAACATCATTTATTTAGGTATGGAGTAATGATTGATATTTTAATTTCCCTAATATTTGTTTCTATTTAAACCTTGTTTTCCTGCAGGTGATCAACTTACGACAGATCGAAGGTACCTTCGACGCTTTTAGAGATATTTACCAGTAAGTGATATGTGTGATACAATTACCGTCTTATCTTATATTTATTGACTTACCAAGATAGTGTAGATATGATAAAAGGCAGTTTTGTTTTTTAACACTAAAAAGTGTTTTTGTGTTAATGCTTAATTTCATGAGATTGTGAAGAGAATCGGGATGAACCGTGTGCTGGTCAAGACAACTGACCTACTATTTGTATATTGAAAATCTTTACTTATAATGTTTTGACCAATTGATCTGAAACAAGGAAAATAATTTTGACAGGCTTTCATTGACGTTTTGATAGTACATTTACATGATGAATTTTATAGACTATTGGAATCAAAATCAACAGAAGATGATTGTATCCAGTAGCCATAGAGAAACCATGTAAAATAAGACATTGGGTTAGCACTTTGGACTGGTATACTATGCAGTGGTATCAAAGTGTTCAGAAATGAACAAATAAATGAACATGTATAATCAAATTGCAGTGTTTAAAATTTTCATTGAGTGTAGAGGACAGGTTGGTCAGGACTACAATTGTTTTAATTGATACTTATATACAATTTACAGGCAAATGGAAAAAGACATCGAGGAAAGATTACGACAGAAATATGCTTTGATTGACAGGTCAGATCCGTCGGCCATACAAGCAGCTCAACAGGTAAGATATCTCTCGTATATATATCTACATGTAAACAATTTTCAAGACATTCTCACAGTTTTTTTCGTATTTTGTTGCTAGTAAATTTCATGCGTAACATCTGTTCTGTCTGGTGATTAGTAATTTGGTTTGGTCGTACAGTCGTACTTCGTTCATTCGAATTTATCTGGTCTGAAATTTGTTTCAAATAAAATGTGATTTAAAATAGCCCATTTCAATTCGACGTGCATACGATGATACATGTGGAACTGATATTTATTTTGGATGGTGCAAATGTACCGAGTATTCAGATAGAAGGTTGTCGAATAAACGAGGTCTGACTGTATTTGGTCTATATCTTAAGTGGGGTGAAAGCGATACAAATCTGTCGGCTTATCAACCAAGAAGCAGATACGTTTGTGTGATTTCACCTTCCGGTTTGCTTTCATCACTATATTGGTGATGGGGAGTTTTTCTGTCTGATTTAGTTGTAGAAATATGTTTTCTTAGGCCAGCCTTCAAAAATTGTTAGTATGAGGATCCTTTATCTACAGCTTTCGGTAGGATTGGATCTATTTTTTTTAGATTTTTCTAAGGTTTTTGGACAAAAAATATTTGCACTAAAAGAGCAATATTTTTTTTAGTCAGCTGATTTTGATGGATCTGTTAAAGTTCCGTAAACAAATGATTTTTTACGGTGGCCTAGTTTTAGTTTTTTGTTTCAGCTTTTGTGACCAGATGTTGTTGGGATAAACGTTAAATAGTAAAATTCATCATTTATACATTCAGTAGCAAAATTGCTAATACATTTCTAGGTGTTATCAGCCCCTTTCTATGGCGTTCCAGACGTTCATTGATCACATTTGAAGGGTCTGGGGCTAAACTATTGGAACAGTTTTCTGATCAGATCATAGTTACACTAGATTTATGCAAGCATTCTTTCTGAATGGATTAATTGATCGCTCTTTAGTTCAGGGGTTAGTGTGCTAAGCTAAGGCCTAATTAAAAAAATCTAATTAAAGATCTACAAGTATTCTATTAACATGTAGGTTTATATCGTAGCATAATTTTAAGTGGAAAATTTCAGCACGACAGAAAGTCAGGTGACCGGAGATCCTTTGATAGGAAATCGTCTCTTCACTCATTCGGTAGTGATCGTACCGAGAAATATGTTCCAGTTGATCATGTAATATTCACAAGCAACTTTTATAAGCTTTCCGCTATGTTAATGTATACACATACTCAGTTTTTGAAGCCACATTGTAGATGGTCTATTTGCATGCTATTCCACAAATGTAATCTATCGCCCGCATCTGTTCAACGCTAATTGACTTTATTAATTATTGACACATAATGCACTGAACAACTTCTAACGCATTGTTGTTACGCATGCTGGAATTCACACAATGTGAAAGGGTCTAGGACTTCTTTGTATCATGCGATTTATTTTATGCAAAAATATTCCATATTGCTTTTCTGGTACCTTAATAATAGCCAGTACAGTGTACTCAGCACTCGGCACTCAGCACTCGCACTCGGCACTCAGCTGTGAGGAATTTGAAATGTGAGAATTGGATTACAGTAAAATTTCAATGATAAGACCATCATTGGGAGCCTAGGATAGTGGTCTTCTTATTGATGTTGTCTTAATATTGAGGTTGAATTAAGAGCAGAATATGATAATAAATGGACATGAAAATTGTGTCCCTAATTATGAGGGGGTCTCCATATCTAGGTGGTCTATATGTGAGGTTTTACGGTATCATACTTGTTGAGTGCTGAGTATTAAAGTAATATACAGAAACTGTGATGATAACAAAGAATCATTGTCCATACTTTTGCATAAAGGTATTTATAATAAATATCAGACTAAACCATCAACAATGGGGCTTTGCAGAACAATATTCAAAACAACAGATTCAAAAGATATAATCCTCACAACCCAACACAATCATGTATAGAAATATATCTCCTCTGTGATTGGCCCTTATATGTTGCATTTAGGAATTGATATCGGTAAGGGCCATGCTTGAAATACTGTTTGCTTGCTGCACACTTACCTACTGTTGTTTGGCCTGGGTGGGTATGTCGACTTAAATATTTGTTTTAGATTTTTAGACTGATGAACAATAAAGTTACGACCGGGTTTTCTTGATAAGTTGATCAGGGATCTGCTCTCAAACGAAGGTGTAAGGAGAGCCTGGTCACATGATGACATTTGAACATATTTATTCCACACCCGAACTTTGTTCTATGTCATACCCCGTACATATGTTTTATACTGCTTTGATGCATTTCACTTTGTTTCTTGTTTTGATTATATTTTTGTAGCAAAACTTGCAATGCTTGTTTTTTGTTATGTGTATATATGTGCATTTCTTTGCTCATTTTTGTAGAAATCATTGCTCTACAAGTCTTAAGGTTTATTTAAATAAAAATTCAAACTACCATACTGGTAATAATTAGTGCTCCAATTTTGTAATGTTTGGTGTAAAACGTTACAGATAGTAAAAAATAATTTTTATATAATTTCATGTCTGTTTTTATGTACTGCTCATTTCGTCTTACTCAAAATTTGAGAAGACTTATTACTTTTTGGTCTCATTTTCTGCCAGTCCGTCTGTCCGTCAATCTGTTATAAGTAACAGTCAATTATTAATTAAATTTTAAAGCAATGTCTTCATCATGTAAAAAAACATTTATCATATAAACTAATACAGAGCTTCATTCTCGTTAGTCAATTAGTGAAATTCATTTATGAAAAATTGAACGAAAGCATTATTTATAAAAATGGTGAAAGAAACAATTACTGTTACATTATTTGGTGTGGCTTGATTCTGTTTGATATTTCTAGCTAGATTGCTTTATTTTTTATATTTTTTTTTTTATATTTTATTTGTGTTTGATTTTTAAAAAGGACCACAAAAGGGGTAGAAAACAGAAAACAGTATGTATAAGTTGTAGTTTGGTTCGTAGTGATTTTATTCCATTAGCTGGTATTTTATTCAGTGTATGTTTTACTTACCATTAAGTTTGACGATGTTTTTTATTCCTAGACAAAAGTTACCCCAAGAATATTGATCCCGAGAAAGTGACCGTAAATTGTTGTATAATTTACAATGCCTTTTAAGAAATATGTAATGATTCTATTGGGTATAAAAAATTTAATCCAATGTACGAGTGTATTTTGGGCGTAAGATGATAAAACTTTTGTGAAAATTGTTGACTTTCGAATTGATTTCCTGTCAAATTTATGTGAAATTGTCGAGAAATTTATTCTTTCCTGCGTGATTGTTAGTTATAACAAGATGGCTGCCAGAATTAAGATGGCCGTCTCTAGGCAGACGCCGAGTACTCTCTGTATCCCTATTGTCGTGTAAGGGCTAGTGTTATGTAAAGAAATATAAACCCCAGAAGTTTAGACACTCGTATATATGCACCTAACCTATTATATTATCATAGTTTATACAGTTGCACAAATATTGTATTACATGGATATTATGCTGCACGGATTTATTTTTGATGAATTCTTAGTTAAAATCCCACTATATTCTCACAATGGACTCTTCCATTTTAGAACTTAGATCAGTCCATTTTCATTTTTTAGGTGAAATAATCCTTAGATTAGTCTTCCAATTGAAACTTTCAAACAATCCTGTGTCATTTCTAAGAAACTTTAACGTTGGAATGTTCCATTTTAGAAATTATGGCACCCATTTTCCAGGGAGATTACCGTAATTTTATACTTATTTTCAAGTTTGATTTCTCCATCAAGAGTCGATATCATACGTCTTTTTGATAGAATAAATATTTCATTAACATATATACTGCATTAAGCAATTACGATTCTTTTCATGATGAACAGATAAGTGAGAGCTATATATCTGTTTGTAGCCTGCATGAGTTATAGCCCTTGATTTCATTATACTTGTCATGTAACCCAGACATCCTGAACAAACCTGTGTATTGTAGATGTATGATACATTCCATTCTATGTACTAAGCACTGTATACAGTTGTATATTCTGCACTGTTAGATACACGTACATACTTATATAAGTGTGATAGATGATTGTATTTATGATATCTAGCCGGTCAGGTTAGCTCAGTGGTTCGAGCGCTAGTCTTTCACCCATGAGATCCGGGTTGGATTCCTGGGCGGGGCAGGTCTTGCCCTTGCATGATATTTGGCTACGGTCATTTGTCCTCTACCTCTGTTTCATGTGGAGAAGTTATCAGCTGTTTGTGGAAGGGCAAGTTGGTCCTGGCTGATAATTAATTCCAGGAAAACTGACCGCCATGTTTAACTGCCAAAATTGACGAAAAACCTTAGTAAAACATATTGATGATTTTTAAGTATGCTTCAAGAGGTCCGAGCACCTGACACTCTCTGAAGGTTGTGAGTTTGAATCCTGCCTTGGGCATGGCTGAATTGCGAAATTCACAATCCTTGAATTTGGTGCAAGTGCTGGTTAGCGACCCTACGTTGCACTCATCCAGAATTGTTATATAAGTTCTACTGATTTGTTTATCGATAATCGATATAAAATGAATAATTCTAAACTAAATACTACACTCATGAATATGACAATAAAAACAATTTAAGGTTTTATGTTCTTTATGTACGGACATTATTTGTTTGTTGATTGATAATACATTGTATTTTATTGTGACTTGAATTCATATAGAAATGCATGCAGTAGATGGAGTTACATTTTTGTTTATTTGTGAATTGTTGAATTTTTCCAACAGTTTGATGTGTTATGGAGATTTTTTTATAACGTCTGGTATTTTCTGAAATATGACATTCTTAGTATATAAGGTTAAAGGGAGAGAACTCGTGACGATCTCCTATGGTTTCCACCTATTTGTTCAATAATTTTGAGTTCCATTCGAGACTTTTACATGAATTCCGATATAAATGGCTTGCCATTTATGTAGATACTATCAGTGTTCGTAATTAAGTGAAATTAATTAATAGGTTCTTGTATAATTATATGGTATGTGACTCATATTTTATGTGAGAATAATTTTAATACTGTCCATTTCAATGAAAAAAGATTGCATAAACTTGATTAATCATTTCCATAATTTTAAGTGTGGATTCAAAATAAAAGAGAAATTTTAACAGGTTTTTTCTTCTAAATTTTAGGCAGGTGTACCAATCAGTGATGACGGAACTCTCGTTGGTGAACCAGACGGCCAGAGTTTTGGTGTCGGTGTTGCGCCCAGGTCTGCAAAAGCTGAACCTTCAT
Source organism: Mactromeris polynyma (assembly GCA_032209605.1). Taxonomy (NCBI): domain Eukaryota; kingdom Metazoa; phylum Mollusca; class Bivalvia; order Venerida; family Mactridae; genus Mactromeris; species Mactromeris polynyma. Next base: position 1,108,188 of record JASFXZ010000041.1, read on the forward strand.
CTGTCGTTCAACTTAAGAAGAAAGAAGATGATAGAAAGAGGAGAGAGAAAGGTGGTCGCGGAGCTAGAAGGTTAGTTATCACGTTATTATAAGACATATGTAGCAAATATACAAGCACAGTGCAAAAAACTTGCCATTAAATACTGTATCAAAGGTAAAAGTCTTAACTTGGAATAGATCGTAAATTACGCAAATTCAATAAAGTTGCAAAACGATTGGCCAACATTAGTTGTCATGATCACTTTCTTTCATTATTGACTTCTTAAATATAACAATACTTATTTTTGTGATTCACAAACATTTCTGCCTTAAAATAACAAGTGATTTAAGCTAACGTAATTATGACTTTGCCTCCTTGTTTTCTCAACACAGTACAAAATAAGAATTCATATATTTCTCATTACAGCAGTCCTGTGGCCGGACGTGCTAGCCCCACACATAGCGGTAAGGGTGAGCGGGATATCAAGTCACCGCATACACCCATAGATCGTGAAAGAAAGGAAGAGGAAGATAGGACAACTCCAACTAGCTCCGCTGGCGGCTCACGAACAGACCGACAAGTGAGACCAAGGTAATTACTCAACCATTTTGACATCTTTCTCTCAAACATGTGATTCTCTTATTCTTATGCATTTGTGTATTCGTTTTGTAGTTCAGACACTATAAAACAATGGTATTTCAGTTATTTAGACTGTCTAGACTATTTTGGGAGTGTTATATGTGTGTTTCATTTCTTAAAGCTACCATAGATATGTTGTACCAAGATCTAGCTCGGTCATTGAGATGTACAGTTGATGATTTACAATTTCAGCACACCACCAAACAGAGCTAAGGCATTTGAAGAATTTAAACAAGAAAGAGGCAGCGAGATTAACAGAATCCTTGTTGAAAACAAAGGTATGAAAAATGATACATATTCTTGTTAGAACAACAAGAGGCTTAGAATGTTGTGTTAAATGTAGAATCACTAAGCAAGTGAGGGAACTTGGGACTTAATTGAATCTTGAACTCGCATTTTAAATTATTTGAATGGTTTTAGACACTGACAACTGAGAATTTTCAATCACTTCATCTCTGAAAATATGGATTCACATTTCACTATCTGCATACCTGCCTCACGCCTGACAATTCTGTGATATGTATGGCAGTGCAAAACATCAGTATAAAAAATGCAAAATAATAGTTTATCTTAATGATTTTGATTGAATGTTTAACACATTTGTCTCCTTTTTACAGAAATTCTGGCCGCTAAGAAGAAGAAATACACAGATTTGGCAAGATCAATCAACCAGACGAAAGTGGATATTGATTTAAGCAGGTCGAAACTTGATCAACTCAAGGAGGAACGAGAACAAGCAGGTATGATCACTGTCCGTCCGTATGTTAGTTTATTCATCAATTTATTCCAGCTTTAACTTTTTAACAAATTAGTGGATTTCTATGAAACTTTGCACAAAAAGTTAAGCATATACATCTAAGGTCAAGGACACAGACAAGATTATCCTACTTCAAGGTCATACATCACTTACCATCTTTTGTTTGTCTCCAAAATTATAACAGACAAATTACCAAACACAGCTTATTTCCATTTTAGAAAAGACCTAACAAACAATATATGAGCTGGTTCACGACAAACCTGTATTAGTGAACAAAAAATCCATTTTCAGGATGTTACATTTTCTAACAGACGTCGCCGTAGAAACGCTTTACTCAATGTACATTAATTCTTAAAAATGATAAAAATTTCCTAAGGAAATATTCAACATCATAACGACTGTCACTTATTACAGGTTTTGTCATAGAAGCGCTCAGTATATTCATTTTTAAAAGAAAAAATTTCCCTGTACAAATAGTAAAACCTTCTCTTCCTCAGGACCAACATACAATGAAGAAGGTGACGTGGTTATCAGTGAAGACGAATTCCTTGAAATTAAGAGACTTAAGGACTTGAAACAAATGTATAGGTCAGATTACGATGAATTGAAGAATCTGAAAGCTGAAGTCCAGTATTGTCAGCGTCTAGTTGATCAGTGTCGACAGAGGTTGATACAAGGTGAGTTCTCAGCTTCTGCTGTCTCTTGATCAGTTCTCCGATTTCATAACAGATCTCAAATTGAGATCAGGTCCCAATCTCCCGAACAATCTCAATCTAAGCTCAAATATTGTTTCAAATTGATGAGATTTTTCTCATCTTACACCAGATTCAATATCTATATTACAAAACAAAAAGGATGAGATGAGTTTTAATCTCAGAAAATGTTCAAGCGATCCAAAATGAGGTTGGCTCTGATTTGAGCAAAATCTCATATTGAGCTGAGATTTCTATTTCAGATGCTTTGAGAGATCGGGCTCAGGCTCTGATTTCACAACAGATCTTAGTTTGATCCTTCTCAAAGTCACCATTACATTTGTTGAGTTAAAGGAACATAGAGGCAATCAAACGAGTCAGTATTATGTAATGTTTGAATGGTATGTGTTATACAAAATTGTCCTTGACACTATTGTCATTGATCTGATATTATTACTTATCATTGCACATAATCAAGTTACAGCAGCTGTAAATGGTCAAATTTAAATTGCAGTCGGAGCTCGTTGATTTGAATTCATCGGGTCTGAAATTATATTTCGAATAATACATGATTTCAAATAGCCCATTTCAATTTGACATGCCGGAGAAGATACATCAGGACCTGATATTTAATTTGGATGATAACTGCTGTTCGGCTAGAAGATTGTCGAGTAAACGAGTTTGGACTGTAGTTTCATTCTTATTATTTGTATTGTTTCAGAGTTTGATAACTGGTATGCAGAGAGTTTCTTGAACACATCTCCGGAGGACCCACAAAATAGCCTCGCTGCCGGTCACGGTGTACGACCTGGTATCTTCATACCATACAATCCTAACCAGGTATGTGTAGTATGTACAAAACACATTTACAGTCTATATTTCACATCTGTGGCCTATGGAACTTGTATTCTTCTTAAATCTTCAATTTATGGTATAAATACAATATATGTTTCTGTCCATGAAAAGTTATTGAATTGCCCTTGGTTGTACTTTATGGTTGGCCAGACTATTTCTTGCATCCCTTTTCCAATACATTGTTTACCCTTGTACTACCTCAATCCTGATGTTTTGTAGACTGTTCCTGGGGTCTGTGTAATGAGGCATTGTCTTGTGTATGTGGTATTCCCTGTAACAACTTAAATCTCTCTTTTTTAACTCTTTCTCACCAACCCTCGTTTTTATCGTATCCTGTATCTATTTTACAGATGGAGGACGAACAGGAGAAATTCGATCGTCTTCAGATGGAATTGTTAATGAATGACCCTGAATCTGCGGCTTTCTACAACGCTAAAATGAGGCGAGACAGACGAGTAAGTACTTTATACTCATGTTTGTCTGCTTAGTTTGATTTTATCCAAAATGATTGACAAATTTGCGAATATATTTGGCTTATTAGCTGCTTGTCAATTAATGTTATTAGCAGTATTGAGTTTGCTGTATTCTAGTTCAAATATATTTACTTTATTACGATTGAGAGACAAGTTCTAACAACGTGTGGAGTGTTTTATACGGTTAATTCTCACTTAAAGACCACCTCAAAATTAAGATCACTATTTTCAAGTCCATTTTCACTGTTTTGCTCTTTATTCAACTTTGACATTACGACCACCTCAATAAAAATACCAGTTTTCAAGGCTCTTATATTTAGGTTTTGCTGTATTTATAATAAATTATGAAATCATTTCAGAAAACCTATGAGGAAGCGATGTCCCAGCCGCAGCCTTCGTACAGACATGCACCAGGGACCCCAACAATGCATATTAGAAACAAACCTCCATCAATGTTACAAGTGTCGTAAAACATCAGAAATGCCTCGTAGAAGAAACACAAAATTAAAAGAACATTTATAACTGATGCAATGAATATTGATATACGTGTAAGAATGTGTGAAAAGAATATATCCAGGTTGTGAAAATATTTTTTTCAAAAAAATATTTTTTTGCAATGTCAGCGGTATTTCATATAATCTGTATGAATATTTATAACCATGCAAGGTATTAAAAGCTGTCAAAGTAAAATATCTTAAAGTAAATTATTCTTTCATTTTTGTCAGCTTATTCATATAATTTAAATAATTGTAACATTTATGCCAAAAATAATACCTGGAGTATTACAGAATTTATTGATAAAGTATTCAAATTTGTTGAGGCTTTGTTACATATTGGATATGGTTGATGGTTTTAGCAATTTTTTGTTTGGAGCTAAAATGAAGGAACACTTGTTACACAGTTGCGTGTGGCATATACGTAGTGTAACACACAATGTATTCCCTTGGTTGAATGTATATATCTGGCCTCAATGTTTGTTAATTTCTTTTTTAGAGTTGTTTATGAACAGATGAATTTTGTTTTGTTTTTTTACCAGATTTGTGCTTGCTGACCCTATTTGGGTGAGCATTTTTTTTTGTTTCAGGTAAACCAATATTTCTGATTTCGAAATTATTTTCAGCAAATGCATCAAAAAAAATTTAGGCAAAAGATTTTAAAAATGTTTGACAAAAGAAGATAGCTTTCTATAGCTATATCTCAACAAATCTAGCCGTTTCTATTTTATCTTGAACTACGAACAAATAGTTCCAACTGTTGTGTTTATTTTTACATCTATATTATACAATTGTTGTTGCAAAGATATTTTATTCCCGTCCCATGTTGACTTTTAAACATTCTTTTTTTGTTATAGAACTCTGTACATGTAACATAACATTTATTCTTGAAACTGTTTCTGTATGTGATGAAAGCGTCTGTGATATTATATCTATATACATGTTGTGTAATCATTTTATTGTTATATTTGTGTAAATTGTGTGTTTGTAAATACAAAAAAAACTTTTATCTGTCTGTCTGCTAGACAGAACAGTGGTTGTCAGGAAAATGTTTAACCCTGTATCACTATCTTTCATTAATTTTGTGCTGTGGTTCAGTTTTTAACTTTACAAACTTACAAGTCATTAAACTTGCATTTTCCGTAATCTGGTTTCGCCGAGATTTTATTCGGGGACGGATAGCATGTTTTACAGCTAATCCAAGTAGAAAACGTGGGTTTGTGTCAACTCATACAAATGTGCTGGTATAAATCAGTTTGTTTTCATTCAACCTTGTTACTCGAGACGGATCACCTTGAATTTGCATGTCCTTTATTTTTACAATATTGGCAAACTTTATGTCTAGACCAATTATTTCCTGTAGCCTGTGATGTTTATTACAACAAAATGTACATATTTTCTGATTTAGCAGGAATCATATTGAACCTTGACCTTAACTTTCATGAAAGCAGTTAATAAATAGTAATCAACAGTATGTTATTGTTGGTTTAGAGAAGTGTAGCATGCATTTCAGTTGTCTGCAAGAGTTGTCACCCTTGTTCTAGCTCGGTATGTTTGTATGTTACTGCAATCATATTTATTGCTAAATTGGAAGCTACAATCTTTAATAGATGTATTTCTTAAATTTGGATTCATTAGGTTGTACATGTATATACACTGTGGAAGTTGGTAATTTCTCTACATAGTACATTTACATTTCAGTTGTTTGAAGATGTTTTCCCGTGCAAGAATTGTGTAAAGTGATTTTATGACGAGAGTTCGTACAATACACTAGTGACTGTATCAATTTGGCATTTCAAGTTTTGAGCTTGTACTTTATGTGTCCATCCGTATGCCTGATTTATATTGTGGATTGTTACACGGTTGTTGATTTTTATGAGAGGGTCTTGCACAGTAAACTGTTTATATTAGATGTATGTATTTATTTCTTATCCATTCTTTTAATTTCCTGTTTATGAGGCACAAAATGGTATAAAATACATTTACCAAATCATGCTTTATAAAATATTATGAATATCAATAATCTTTGTTGTACTTGTTCTCTCCCTTGAATCAGAATTCTCTCCCTTGAATCAGAATTCTCTCCCTTGAATCAGAATTCTCTCCCTTGAATCAGAATTCTCTCCCTTGAATAAGAATTCTCTCCCTTTAATCTTTATTGTCTGGGTGCTGGGATAAAGATGACATCTGCTTTAATATGGAGAGAAAGAGGAATGTTTACAAGGCAACTAATGGGGTCAAGGGGTCACACATAATAGGGATCCAGTGGGATGAAGACCCTAAAATGCATTTTGGGCATTTAAGAAGCACCTTTTTGGAAGGATTTCCCTGGAGCTTTTGCTGTAAATACAGTCCCAGTCTCATTCCCACTTAAACGGTAACCCTCCAGCCAGATATTTCTATCCATACCAGATGCCAGTGAAAGATTCTGATTATATGACAGATCAAATATATATCACTCCAAGACTAAATTGGGGTGGACAAAACAAACTGCAGAAAATAAGTTTTGATACAAAAACAATTTTATTATTAGAATAACACATAATTTTATATTTGTTTGGCAACAACGTGTATATGAATCATTATGTAAAGTATCTGTATAAATACATAAACAACAAAAGTCATTGAACAAAACTGTTCAACGAAATACAATAGTGACTAAGTGCAAAATGTGCACAGCATAGAGACATTTTATGGGACGGATGTGAAACCAGTCTATGTACGCACAAATCAATAAACGAATAGACTGGTTTTGCTCTCATTCCTCTATTAATTATTGAAATCATGCCCACTGGACAAATATGCCCCCCCTTCGACATTTACAGAAAAGCATCGCCTTTTATCATTAAGTATCCTTTTGTTATTGTCCAAAGGGCCATTACTCGGGTAAAAATAGCCATAGCGGAGATTTCTTTCTTTATAATTATGTTTGTTTGGTAGAAGTTGTAAGAGGGGTCGGATCTTCCAACTATACACTGAATAGCACAGAACTAATAAAGGGCCATAACTCATATATTGTCATAGCCAAAAATATTGATGCAAATGCTTATAAAAATGCACAAACTTTTCGGACATACATACGGACGGACGGACAACTTTGTGGATGCATACATTTTTTGACTAAAAAACTGTAAATAGCAAGTTAACCAAAAAATGTAATAAAATGGACGGACTTATCACAATACATGCATAAAATTTTCTTTAAGGAAGAAAGTACAAATCCTTTCAGCAGTAAAAAACATAATAAAAAAACATCAACTAATAAATAAAAACTTACAAACCTATTATATATTGATATTGTGAAATACTGTGTTCTTTGCTGATAAAGGCCCCAAGTGTGGCCGAAACATTGAGCTTGACTGGATTGTTACACCAGACGTTACATTGATCCCCTTTTTGGGATATTTCAACAATAAGATAAAGTGAGAAAGGAAAATTATAAAATCAGAATTGTTCACAGAGTTGAGAGTACCGTTTTTGTGTACTCTGTCTATTGGTCAATATTTTGTAAAACATTTTCATTGGCTGATCACAGATTGTTTACAACCGGTCTCAAGAAAAGAAAAAATACTATACATATACACTGCCCACTGCAACAATGACACACACTGACAATTTCCCATTGCAACTAATGTATTTTCATATTTGTTTCATATGCAATACATCGAAAATGCTTTTTAACACAGCACTAATTTTCTGTACAAGTATTTATAAATTTGTACTGAAACAAATTATCTTGTTTTTCTGTGTCAGATCAATCAGTTACACACGTATTGGTTTCAGTTGCAGGCCTATTGATGCTGCTGCCGAGATGTGCAAATTGTTAAATAATTTTACTTCATGGTCATACATGTTTTATTTGAAATTCTGTAAGAAAAAGTAAAGGAATTCAAAATATTCAAATGTGAAGAAACTTTGGGAGGGCAGTGTATATTATCAACAAAAATATGTTGTGGACGGAAAATGTTACAGGTATTATGCCTGACGTATTTCTCACATTAAATACACATACATGAATAATTGTCAAGTCAAAATATAAATATTCTTTCACTAAAATATACAACAACAAAAACTGCTCTTCAGACATACATAATTATGTACAAATGATTCTTTTTTGATTCAATGGTTTTGATATCTACAACAGATCGATACAGACATTATTTTCTACATTTAAATTAAAAACAGAAGTTAAACAGCAATAAATACATTTTGTACCCGAATAAATTCATAGTGTAAAATTTCGTATATATACTGGTTGTGTAAACAGTATCATTTGTATGTGGTTACAAAGTTGCATCACAAAAACATGCAAAACCCCTAACCAAGCCCCTTCAGGGTGCAAGGTGATTAATCTTGAAATCAGAATCCATTCTCAAATATCATTTACATTTTCAATCTGTCTAAAAATATATACATGTACTCAGTACATTGAAAAATGCAAAATGTCAGATTTCTCCTGTTTCATGAACTTACCTAGGTATGCATGATTAGAACTTAACATGACATTATTTCATTTTACATATGACAAATTTTCTTTCAATCAACAGGTATTTTCATATCAAAATGAGTTTAAAAACACACTAAAATGACATTTAAAAGACATATCACAAGTACAAAAATGTGTGTTTTTAAATGTACCGAGTACACTTTTTGTTATATCTTTAAAGGTAGATTGTCCTATTTTTTATCAAAATATGTGATAACTTTGAGAAAGAGGCATGTTAGTACCTTCATACAGATATGTTCTAAAACATTGCATTGTTACTTGTCTTAAAGGTTTCCTGGAACAGCAAAACAATAGTCTGATACAGGTATTTCCAACGCTAGAGCTAACTTGGTAGGTCTGGATAGAAAATACCTGTAACAGACTCAATGTACTTCAGGGCTTGATTCAATGTGTGCGTTCCGATCAGGGTTAATAAATGCTTGCAAACCAAAAAGTGGTATTTTAATCCTATATTCTTGCCCTGTAATCTCAGATTCACACTCAAATCTCAAAGACTCGGTAAGCTCCGTTATTCTCATTTAAATCTCTTACTCAAAAGAGTAAATTTTGACCACTCGGTTTTGAGAGCGTAAAATTCCAAGCCATGTTCTGTATTCACTCCTGCTATCAGGGATGTAAGAGGTTTTTCACCGTAGAGTTTGTATCCCCGCTAGAACTGTGTCTAGATAATGGCCCCTCCGATTCCTTGATCTCGGTCGCTCGTTTATATAGTTTAGCCGCGGTCTCGTAGTCTTTCTGTAAAATCAAGAGTGAGTAATAGTTACATTTCTATAAGATGGTTCATACAGTACCAAAACAAAATTAAGTACTTTTCAAGGACTTTTCAAGTACTTTTTCCCCATTTTCAAAGACTAGAAATGTTGATTTTTTTGGTATAGAGAAGAAGGGATCCAGCATATTTTCCGCCCAAGTTTAAAACCCGAGTTGACCATCACTGCAGCATAGAGAAAATTAAGCAGCACAAGAATTACTTTAAGAGGGCATAAAACCCGTCGAATACCATACCATACTATCGCCTACTCGGTGGTAGACTCTGTCGATCACTGCTAGTCTGTTTGTTAATTTTTGTTTCTTTTTCTATTCGCAGCAGAAGAATTCAAGGGCAATTTACCAAAATTGATTTGTTTTTCTCAAAATTCAAGTACTTTTCAAAGAGTTTTTGGCTGTTACAAATTCAAGTATTTTTCAAGGACTAGGCATCAAATTTAAGGACTTTTCAAGGACTAGGCATCAAATTTAAGGACTTTTCAAGACCTGTGCGAACCTTGTATGATAGGGGACAGGTGGAGATGACCGTCTATAATATATTACAATGAGATTATGATCAGAGCTCGGGTTTATCACAGATACCAATATTCTGCACTCAAATCACAAATTATAGAATTTACTCATAAAAGTCCGAGAGAAGGGAGAAGCATTGTCTGGAGGATGTGGCATTCCCCATAAATGTTTAATTACTCATTCATATTTAGTTTGAAAATAAATGATAATGTAAAATGAGAGCTAAATGTTCTTTGTCGCCCATTTTATTAGAGATTTGATTGTTATACGAGATCGGGGAGTAATTGTTATGTCCGAGTGTGGTGTGTAGCACTCAAATCCAATAATTATTTCCATATCCAAGTGAGATTCGTGGAGACATTGATTAATGTACTGCTAAGGTAGATAACCACTGTCAGGAGTTGAGATTAGGATACAAACCTGATCGTATTTAAGCACAGCCAGGTTACGTAATGTCTCCGCAACACGAGGATGGTCATGTCCAAAACTGTCTTCATAAATCTTCAACGCTCGGGTATACAATGGTTCTGCTTCATTGTGTTTGTTCTTTAATACAAAAATAAAATACAGTTGATCCTCATTCATTTGAATCCATCGGGACCGAAATTTTATTACGAGTAATACATTTTTTCAAATAGGCCATTTCAATTTCATGTATAAGAAGATACATCGGGACCATTTATTTATTTCAGATGATACTGAGTATTAGGATAGGAGGTTGTCGAATAAACGAGGTCCGACTGAATACTGTTAAATCACCGTCATATTCTGTTAGCAATTGTCATTGAGCAATTGCATCTTTCGAATGATCAAATCTCTAACCTGCGGTAATCTTTCTTTATTCCAGACATGGAAATGTTTGCTTATTTCAATAATTCAAATGGCAAAATATCAGCCAGTGCCATTTTCCTTGTTCAGAGAACTACATTTCTATATATTCATTACTATAAAAGTAACAATAATCTTTAAGCCCATTCCAAAACAGTTCTGCTCGCAAAATGTCTATTAATGTCCTTAACCATAACCCCACTACTTTTTTATTTGTCAAAATATTCACTGATAACAGGCATGAGAATGGTGAACGAAAAGAAGAAGGCATAAGAATGCGAAATTCAAAATCAGCTGAAAATTCGGCAAGGGGTCCAGGGGGCCATTGAAGCTCCCTGGCTTTTAACCCATTTCATTCTGGACCCCAATCAGATAAGATATCCTGAATATCTGGAGATTTTATCAATAACTGATAAGCCATTTGGCTTTTTAGGGACTGCTTTAGATATAAATCAATTTCTACATCATTTTTCCATTCACATTCAATTGTTATATACCATTTTAAAGAGAATACATTTTTCTTTCTAGCAGTATAAATTTTAAAATGATATATAATAAATTGAATTCACAACTATTGAACAAACAAAACTAATGGTTAACGAAATATAAGTAAATATTTATTTACCTTAACTTTCAAGGGAATTCCTGTTATATCCATTCACAATATCACATATGTTTAAATGTACAAAAGCAGCAATATAGTATTGGCTACACATAAATTCAAATTTGAAGGAAATATTCCAATATTTACTAAAGTTACAACAATTTGTATGAAATAGGGGTACCAACAAAATGTTAAGTCCAAATTATAGTCACAGTGCTGACTAGGTATACATCCACAATTATCAAATTTGAGGGTAGCTACACATGATAATAATCACCACAGAGTTCTATGAATGAAATCAGAATATTAAAATCCAAGAAAATGCACTGTATGTCTAAAAATATTAAATTTTGAACATTTTTAATTAATTTTTAAATCACTTTTTTAAATTTTTTTTAATTTTCACTTTTTCAGGCCTCAAAATTGGGGGTTTTCACACACTATGTACACATTTATCTTCCCTGAATATGTCTGGCTACACATTTCTTGCATACAGGAACTTGACAAAGTTCACAGCCCATGGGTGTTGCAGGCACACGCTCACCAACTGCAGCATCAATCCTACACTCGTGACACGACTTCCTCTTCTGACCGTATAAGTTGATGATGTTGTGGACAACAACTGGTCTTGTCAAATTCTGATTTGGAGGTGCTCTAAATGGAGTATAATCTCCTATCAAACCATCTGCCAAATCTTCAATGAAGTCTTGGAAGTTGGGCCACTCACTCTTCACATATTCAGGGTTCGAGTCTTTGGCCACAATATAACTGTTGTGAGCACAAACGACTAACAGATAGTGGAAAATTCTACGCCACCATTTCCTGGATCGATGATTCAGCAGGTAGTATCCAACCATCTGATCCATTAAGTCCACCCCTTTCATATGGTCCTGGTAGTCAGACAGCATCTTGGGCACTTCCACTCGCTGTTGAATGTCATGACCCGATCGACGCTTGACATAACCAGTGGATGTAGGATCATGAAAGTTTGACATTACAAGCACTGGTTTAGTGTCCATCCATGCACAGAAAGAAAGATCGTCTTTCTGTGCAAGGGAGTACTGATGCTTCTGCATTCGATTGTTCTTTGGCAGCAGATTCACGGGTAGTCCCTTCCGATTGCTGCGAACTGTCCCACAAGCATTTATTCCGCGCATTAGAAGTTCTTGTAGAAGTGGCGCACTTGTGTAAAAATTATCCATATACACACAGATATTTGTATTCTGCAAGTGCCCCACAAGATCTGTCACAACTCTATGAGTTAAACCCTTTTCTTGTCCCTCTTCTTTACCACAATACACTTGGAACTTATGGAGATATCCAGTCGAGCTCTCCGACAATGACCAAACCTTCACACCCCATTTGATAGGTTTAGCCGGTAAATACTGTCTGAATGAAAGGCGACCCTTGAACTTGATCATACTTTCATCCACAGTCACATTTTCATATGGTGTGTATGCTGCAGAAAAGTTCTTATTCATTTGGTCAATGAACCAGCGGAGCTTGAGAAGTTTGTCTGGTTGTGTAGGGCGGTCTTCATTGTTGTGGAGATGAAGGTATCTCCAAATAAGATTAAATCTGTCTCTGGACATGATGGAGTTGAAGGAGGTTCTGAACATCCTCTTCTTCTGACGCCAGTAATCGTTTCTTGCTGGAAGACGTATTACACCCATACAAAAGATCAGTCCAATGAAAGCTTTCATTGTAGGACTGTCCACTGGTAACCATTTAGGAGCGTTGGGAGGGGGTGGGTTTCTTGTCCTCTCTTGATCAGCATACCTGTTTGTTTCAGAAACTAATCTGTCCCAAATATTGTTACCAAACAACAATTCAAAATAGTTATGTGGTTGGGCTTCTTCTGGGTGTAGAAATGTCGTTCCCCCATTCGATCTATACCGACGTTGTACACGTGGAGAGAAATTTTCATACCTCCAATCAAAATCGAACCCATCAATTTCCTCATCATCCTCGTCGTCCGATGCGAAAAACCCATCCAAAAGCTGATCTCGATGTTGAGAAATTTCTTCAACCTGAATGTTGTGAATATCCAACATTTCCTCGTCGAAATCCTCGATTCTTTCGCCGATCGGCAAGTCTATATCGCTACCATCGCTTTCATACTCCATCGAATCCGCCATTGCAAAAATCTATGATGAAATCGCTTCAAAATCGTTGTAAACAAATCGTTTTTTCTTTAACTTCCGTGTTTTTAAATTCCGCGGACTAAAGTGTTATATCTGCGCATGCTCAGCCTCGTTTTATTGAAGGAATTCCCGGTGCGTCGTAAGAAAAGACAACATGTGAAAATCGCATGTAAACAATGGTACTCGACGACCTCGCTGGAACTACCCGTCTACGGGTATCCCGAATATTAAGGCACGTACTCGTACACGCGTATCCCGAATGAAATGGGTTAAGCATCTAAGATGGCTTAAACGGTCCTAGCATCAAATCCATGGATTTCCACTAATCCGCGGAAAGTTCTCATGCCTGTAATAAAATATAAATGTTAATATTTTCACTCACCTGTTGAGAGTACAACACAGCCAGGTTCACCAACGCCGTGGCAACTGAGGGGTGATTAGGTCCGAATGATGTCTCCCTAATCTCCACAGCTTGTACATATAATGGCTCAGCTTTGTCCAGTTTACCCTTAAAGACATCATGATGCAATGAAAGTATAGACAGATATATTATACTGTAATCAATACATATTTGTGATTGTCCATTACTTGTATAATTGTGCAGTTTATATTGTTTGATAGATGGCCTCGAATTAGAAAAGCCTTAAAGGCTTATCAAGTGTCCATCTTCAAAGAAAGATCTATTATTATCATTATTATAAAAAAGCTACAAAACATCATAAACAAAATTTTTGTTTAACACATTAACTTAAAAATTCCTGAAACCTACCAGTTTCCTGTAGAGATGAGCTAAATGTTTGATCACAGACGCGATACTGGGATGATCAGAATTTAGATTTTTTATGCGTATTTTTAACGTCCTTTCATACAAAGGTTCAGCTTTGGAATAATTTTTCCTATCATTATATAGAGCTGCCAGGTTGTTCAATGATTGTGATACATCTAGATGGTCCAGTCCCAGCACGTTCTCTCGCATTTCTAGTGAGCGCTTGAAAAATGATTCTGCATTACTGAAAAATATACAGATATTCAATAGTTAAAGGAAGGTTGATATGGGTTCAAGCTGGTAAAACCCCCAAAACAACGCTTGTGTTCATCACATTGATGCCATATTCAATGTTTTGTTAGATTCAAGAACATAACTAGTTAAAAATTTAGTAAAATTTCATTATTTAACATCAATTGTACATCTTTAATCAATCCCTCTCAATGACTGCTCCAAGGTTACTAACCAATACTTGAGCCTAATCCAGGCATTGCGAAGATTGCGATTTAATCTCACCCAAAGTGGGATTCAAACCCGTGACTTTCGTACCAGGAGTCAGGTGCTCTACCCCTCAGACTCAGGCTTCGACTCCTACCAGCAGCGACCAGTCAGATAAATATGCCGCCCAATTAAGATCCAGAAGTCAGACCTTTATTCATACTTACTCAAAATCATTTTGCAGATAATGCAATACACCAATCTCATTCAACGTTCTTGCCACATCAGCAGAATCAGGGCCCATGCACAGCCCCTCTAACTGTAGGGTCCTCTTGCGTAGTGGCTCCATGCCCTGAACACGGGGCTGAAAATATTACATCATAACAATATTATCATTCATTACCATCTGCATTTGTCAACTTTATACCATCATGATAAATGCTTAAATTTGATTGGTTAAAACTTAATGCCATCATGATAAATGCTTAAATTTGATTGGTTTAAAACTTTATGCCATCATGATAAATGCTTAAATTTGATTGGTTAAAAACTTTATGCGATCATGATAAATGCTTAAATTTAATTGGTGTAAAACTTTATGCCATCATGCCAAATACTTAAATTTGATTGGTTTAAAACTTGAAGCCATCATTTTGATATCCACCCAAATACGCCCGCCAGCCCACTAAACAACATACCCCAATCTAATAACCTGGTTACAAATCACATTGGTCTCCATTTAGGTTTGGATGTCCCAAAAAGTATGAACTTGAAACACAGATTCTGTGTTCAGATAATGAGGGGTTGGTACAAAACCATACTAGTCGCTCCCTTACCAATACCATGTTACAATAATTTTGGACCAACCCCCTCTGTATGCCAATGACAAAATACTTACTGTTTTTATAACAGGAACATCATCCTTATTTTGCAGCATTAAAATAACACAGACAAAGATTAACATAATGTATATATTCATAATAAAATTGAAATAATTGTCTACCCACACTAATCTCTTTTTATTCCAGACTGTCAAAATTTTGCAAAATTGTGTGTAATTATTTTAATTGGAATTCAACTTTTTTCCTAAATATTACGTTCAACGTGGTGCGCAATAAGTTTTAAGTTTAAACATATTTATTTTACATTGATTGTAAAACAATTTCTAACAACTTATACTGATCACTCATTGACGAATGCCTCCTGGCTACCAACCATTACTCACGTCAAACTGAGGGTTTGTGAAGTTCATGATCCCACCCAGCTCAACATGGGGCTTGAACTTGCAACAGTTGGATCAGGATTCAGGCGCTCAACAACCATTCCATAAAGACTTGTGATTAAAAGAAACTTTAAATTGACTCATACCGTTGCAGATCTCGGTGTCCGAGCTCCACGTCTTATAGATATTGCTTTCTTCCTCAGGGGATCAGCTTGGTCATGTCTATAATGCATAAAATACATAAACATCACCAAAACATAATTTTATAATCTATTTTTCATTTTTATAATAAAACTTTCAAACATAATATACATATTCAGTAAAACCTCAATACAATAATAAGACCACCCTTGGGACCCTTGAAAACTGGTCTTCTTATTGATGTGGTCTTAATACTGAGGTTGAATAAAGAGCAAAAAAGTGAAAATGGACCTAAAAATTGTATTCTTAATATTGAGGTGGTCTTATTATTGAGGTGGTCTTTAAGTATTTACTTGTTTATACAGGGTGTTAAAAAAGTTTGTTCACAAAGTTTGAATTTAGATAACATGAAAATAATACTGTGTACACTGGCTTTATTTCATGTCATGAAAGGTACTGCTTTTTTACATGAATATCTGTTTTATTTAAAACTCTCACACAGTAAAATATTGGTCCATAGCAACATAGATGGGAAGAACATTTAAAAAAGATTAAAATTCAAACTTTGAGATCAAACTTTTTTAACACCATATACATTCAGAATCTGAAATAGGCAATTAAGACGAAATTTAAGATCTTTCACTACTAATATGAGGACAATTTTCATGCACAACAAGCCCACATACTTCTCTTGTTTCTGGTATAAGATCGCTAAGGCATCAAGCTCCTTGGCAACCATGATATGTTCACTACTGAATGCATTCTGATATATTTCCAAAGCTTGCTTGAATAAAGCTTCCGCAGTGGAGAATTTGTTCCAGTGAGCATGTAGATTACCCAACTGATGTAAGGAATGAGCTACGATAGGGTGATCTGGGTCCAACGCCGTCTCTCGCACTTCTAACGCACTTTGTAACGCAGACAATGCCTAAAATATTGAAAATTAAAACCGAAAATTTAGAAGTTAAATATAGTTAGACATCCTGATATCAATGTATGTTGTACTTGTACAATATATTTTTTTAGAATGCTTGTGGCTTGGTTGATGCTCAATGAATATCTTGTATTTACAAGGCTATATTGTGAATAAGGCATACACATTTTTGTTTAACCTTAATAATTATGTTACCTTCTGAGAATAAAGAATTTATTTATTATTATCATTAAAATATGTATTTTACAACAACACTAAGTTAAATTTTCAAGAAAAAAAAATACTTTTGTGAAAAAGCAAACAAAACCACTTTAATAGAAGTGTTACTTTTTCTCAGAGAAATGTGCACGTCATTCTGTTCAAAATGAAATTGCGCTTTAACCGGATGGTAAAAGTCTTTGAAAGTTTGATATATTCTGTGTTAGATAATTTTTATGACAGACAATTTGATGCTCCAGTGATACATCAATTTAGTTTAGGTCATCTGCTTAAAACAATATTTTAATTTTGAAAGGAAATTTGTCTATTTCTTAAATGCTATATGCATAAATGTAAAAAAAAAACATTTTCCTAGATATTCTTGCAGCTGTTTCTTACATTACTTCATTCTGCATATCTAATTAGTACACAGATGCTTTCTTAAGCAAGAAATATTACAAAATGAGAAGTGAAATGTTAATTTTCCACTGACTGGTAATTTTTGTATGGCTTACGCTTTTCAGGAAGGAAGTTTACGCAGAACGGTAACGATTTATGAAATTTTAAGATTTCATCCGCATTATAGTACAGATTGAATCAATACAAGTTTCATTTGCCTTCAAAGAAATTTCCATTATGGGTGGAATACCTTAATGTTCCCAGGTATCTCATTAATCTGGAAAATACAAATTCATACATACCTGATTTAGTTGACCAATATCTTTGAGAAATTTCCCCAAAGTTTCGTACAAGTCGGCGATCTCTGGCAATGTTACCTGTCCATTATACTTGCTGACAGCTGAAAGTTAATGCAGCAAATGTTCGTTAATAATATTTAAGAATATTGCCACAGAATTAAACTTCATTATCATTTCATGAGTTATCAAACTGACTTGAAATACAGGGAAAACGCTAACATTTAATTATAATTGCCCACTTTATTTAATTGCTCATTTCTTCGACAACCTTCTACGTGAAAAACTAGGAATCTATTGAAATGCAGATCAGGTCCGAAGTATCTTCTAAGGCACAAGGAAATGCAATAGGCTATTCGCAACTATGCATTATTCGAAATAAAATTTCAGACCCGACGAATTAGAATGAACGAGGTCTGACTGTATACGAGGCCAATTTCAACCACTTTAAATTCTATCAATTGCTCACTTCTCCAAGTCTTACTTAAAATATCAAAGAGATAACTCACTGTCTTCCATCTGTTTTGTAGCAGCAAGGTAGGATTTCCCCATACTGGATTTATCTTCACCGATAAATGTCCAGTAATGAAGTAACTCTTGGTATCGACCCCTGATTTACAACAAGAGTTACATGATTAAATCTTGTTATGTATTGAATTCAGTACGGATTAAAACTAGGGTCAGGTGTTCTTCACCTTGAGATCAGCCCCAATGTTCAAAAATAAATTTGCTACATTTGATAATTAATTTCAAAACAAATTCACAATTCTTGAGTATACATGCGCAAAAATGTAGGGGCGTTTATTATGGAATATTTAATATTTAATTTCAGAACAACTTCACAATTCTTATAAAAGTACTTATATAAGTACCATACTTAGGAAATTTCCTTGACCACCCATGTTTTCAGCCCATCTTTGATGTCCAACAGAAAAAGATAAAACATAAATAAATAAAACACAGTCACTCACTCACCTGGCACACATTTTTTGAAAGACAAACATATCCAGTATGCACTGTTTGAGATCATCCTTTTCACCTTCCTGACACAGTAACCATGGTAACTCTTCCGATACCCGACAACTTGCTTTAACACCACTAAAATTTGAATGAATAATCTCGCACTGATAATTGTTCTTGTTTATTTAATGTGCAAGGAGTAAAACATCTGTTTCTGGCCGCATGGTGAAACAAGTTCGATCTAATTATTAGCCCTAAATCATCGAAGCCAGTACAACTATAATCATTCATTACATTTAAGAAAATAGGTATACTTTTTAGCACAAAGCGATAACTGTATTATTGTTTTTTATTGTATGGGGATTTTAAGTCACACAAACAGTCAGGGTCTTATGGTGACTTACAGCTATGAGGGTGGTCGGGGTAGAACCATCGACCTTTGACCTTCTGTACGCCAGCTGGATGGTTTCCTCACTAACACAATCTATATCCTGGTTGGGATTCAAACCTACAGCGGCGAGCATATTCTTACATGATAAGATACTAGAAAGTGACTTTCATGACTCAATCTTACCTCATTTGTGCTTTAAAATGTGTGATTATTGATTGCCTAATCTGTGAGATCACTTTTTGTTCATCTTTACCAAAAGAAAAATCATGGACAGACTTCAAAACCTGAAAGACATTATATAAATACAGTCGAACCGTTCATTCAAATTCATTGGGTTCGAAATTTTATTTCGACTAATACATGGTTTCGAATAACCCATTTTAATTTGATGTGCATAAGAAGATAAGTCGGGACCTGATATTTATTTAGGATGATACCAAGTATTCGTATAGAAGTTTGTCAAATAAAAGAGGTCCGACTATAATGATTCAGAATTGCCTGTAACTAAAAATGTCAGCATATTACCTGTTCATGAGCAAATACAAGTAGTCCTTCCTGATACTTGATAATCAGATGATCGTGCATCATGTAGCAGAACGGACCCAGGAAACTCCACGTGAGACCAGGTATAAGTTCCATGAGTTCATTCTCACCCAGCCCACTACGACTTGCATACAGGTAACGTAAAATCTGAAAATTTGTGGAAAAAAAATTAATCAATCATTATGCAAAAAATATGTTTATGCTTACATTTGACATTAAAAACTGATAACTTGGGTGATACGCCTAAAGCGTACCACAATATATTGCAATACTTTAGTAACAAAATGACAGACAGACAAGGGTAAATCTAAGTCCCTCCCACTTGGTGGGTGGACAAACTGACGGACGCAATGACAGACAGACAATGATAAATCTAAGTCCCTCCCACTTGGTGGGTGGACAAACTGACGGACGCAATGACAGACAGACAAGGGTAAATCTAAGTCCCTCCCACTTGGTGGGTGGACAAACTGACGGACGCAATGACAGACAGACAATGATAAATCTAAGTCCCTCCCACTTGGTGGGTGGACAAACTGACGGACGCAATGACAGACAGACAATGATAAATCTAAGTCCCTCCCACTTGGTGGGTGGACAAACTGACGGACACAATGACAGACAGACAATGATAAATCTAAGTCCCTCCCACTTGGTGGGTGGACAAACTGACGGACGCAATGACAGACAGACAAGGGTAAATCTAAGTCCCTCCCACTTGGTGGGTGGACAAACTGACGGACGCAATGACAGACAGACAACGATAAATCTAAGTCCCTCCCACTTGGTGGGTGGACAAACTGACGGACGCAATGACAGACAGACAATGATAAATCTAAGTCCCTCCCACTTGGTGGGTGGACAAACTGACGGACGCAATGACAGACAGACAAGGGTAAATCTAAGTCCCTCCCACTTGGTGGGTGGACAAACTGACGGACGCAATGACAGACAGACAATGATAAATCTAAGTCCCTCCCACTTGGTGGGTGGAAAAACTGACGGACGCAATGACAGACAGACAATGATAAATCTAAGTCCCTCCCACTTGGTGGGTGGACAAACTGATGGACAGACAATGATAAATCTAAGTCCTTCCCACTATTACTCACGTTTCTAGTAAAACCCCTCGACTCCTGCGTCTCTATATCAGCTTTCACCAGTTCTAACACCTTCAGATACAAGCCCACACAGTCAGAGGACGACAGTAGAGCGTCTAGATGCTTCGTTACTTTCACCTCGTTATTTGAACAACTGAAAAACAATAAAATACAAGCTGCATGATGGGTAATAGTCTCTGGTGAGATTTTCCAGGAACAGCCCTTAAAGACGTATCTGGTTCATCTGAACATAAAATATTTGAATTGGCTTCATCCAGTATTGTTGTTACATTGGCTAAAACATCTCTAATAAGAACCATTGTATAACCAATTGAAAATTTCTTTTTTTACCATTTTACTAACAGACAATACTTGTAAAATAGCCTGATTTTATGATGTACAAACATCTTTTTTCAACAAATACGGAGCAATACATTATGAGTTCATTCTTTGTTAATACATGTTTATAGATGTTTTAACTATAGGAAATATATTTTTCATGTTTGTTTAGGTAAACAAAGAACAAAAAGTAAGCATAGTATTACTTTAAATATTGTACTTGAATATGATAATAAAGCAAACTACTGTACTTAAGTTTATTAAAAGACATAAGTATTCTCATGAAAATGGGGACAGGTCTTCAACTTACTCAGTGATATGTCTGGAGAGCACCATCACATAAAGAGGTATACATGTTGCATTATTTCTACAATGAGTTAAAACCTTCGTTTCATCCTCGTTATTTAGACTGGCACCGAGAGTGGCAAGCTCTGCTCGCAGCAATTCCTTCACGTTCTTGTTACTGAGCGGTTCTACTTGTAAAGTTGGCCACGATCTGTGAAAATAATAGCATTAATAAAATTGCATGGCAAGACATTTTTTAATCGAACTTAACGCCATTTTTCAACAATTTTTCAATTTTACATTCTGCTAATTTGACGTAAAAAGTTTTCAGTATGCTTAAATAATTCAGTGTTTCGTTTTATGCATGAAATTGAATATTTGTGGAATATTAACTATGTAAATACTCAACTAGACAGGAGACCCGATTATAATCAAGGATTGTTATATAAAAAATGATTAAAATAAAATGGATATTTCTATAATATTCAAGAATTTTTTTCCCAACAAAATAGATGACGAGTTAGCACTTAGTTGGTCTAACCATTATTTACTTGATTTATGGTTAAATATTACATCTCCCATGGCTGCATGGTTAAGGCATCTATCTGCCTTGGGACAGGGAGGTTGAAAGTTCAAACCCTGGTATGGGTCTGGCATTAAAGGACAGGAATCGGGCAGTAAATGCGCTTAGATAGTAGGTGTTTTATAAGTCAGAAATGGCAGTACCAATGAGTAGGGGTGACACTATAATAAATAAACACTTTACTATTACACCATACCTCCATGATTGTGGACAAGTATCTTCATGTGCTGACACTATCACCCTGGAATCCACAGGTAGAGGATCCAGCAACCACTTGAGGTGCGTCTCCGCATGCTGTAGATAACAAGACAACGTTTCATAATGATGTCAATACCAGACCTCATTTTCGAGAAAATCCTTAAATGCTTAAAGACTAGACATAATTCTGTTATTGTTAGACAAATTGTGTAAAATTCTGTTCTTACCTTACCATCTCTTGCTGCTGTTTTGCATCCTTGTCGACAAAATTATTTTTTAATTGACTGAATTTGACATATTTTGCCAGAAATAAGACAATATATCAAAATATACCACCAAATTGAATACTTACATGAAATCTATCAACATCCTGGCCGACAAAAATATTTTTCATTTCACTGAATTTGACATGTTTTGCCAGAAATAAGACAATATATCACAATATACCATCAACTTGAATACTTACATGAAATCTATCCACAGAATCCAACACAAGTATAACACCACCGGTAGTTCGGGACGAGATTTTCTCCAACCAACGTGGAAATTCTTCTACGAGTCTTGCCGGGTCACAGGTCAACGATGGCGGAGACGTGACTTGCTGCAGTAGCTGGAATAAAATAAAAAAGTACATTACTATCAAAAATCAGTAACAAAAAACAACAAATGACAACAATGTAATATGAAAACACTTGAATAATGAGCTAGAAATGTGGTCACAGGTGCCCCACTTTACTCAATCAAGGGACATAACTCTATTCTTTCTAAAAATTCCAATCAAAAGATGCGAATTTCATGTGATGACTAATATTACTATGAAGTTTGTTACTCTAAGTAAAATACATTTTTAACGAAACAAAGACGGATTGACTGATAAGATTAAAGCCAAGTGCCCCGCCTCCTCCACTTGGTTCGGGCAGAAACCACCTGGTGTTATAAGGTAACTTAGACATACCTGTGTAGTTATTCTTCTCATCATCACCACCGGATCAGCACATATAGAATTATCAGAACCAACAAAATGATATAAAACCAGGCTACCGGGCGACTTCTCTATCTGCAACTGTATCCTATAATTATACAAAAACAATAATAATTTTCAGAAGGACTCCGCAATCAGGACGGTCAAAACAAAAATTATGGGAAAATACTTCAACCATGGAGATTTTCAGACACTGATAGATACAAAATGGACAAAGAAACTCTATTTTACAATACACAGAATGTTAAAACTAGCGAGTTAACATAACCCTTAATCTTTTCTGCACAACTTGTTTTTCATAATGTGGCACAACCCACATCAGGTCATCAGGCAACCAGAACCGATTTTGTTCAGAGCATCTAATTATAATCGTTACGTACCACTCTGCACTCAGATGACAAGATTTACTGTGCTGAGTCTGAAGATTGTTGTATTTGATGTGAATAACAATACCGATTGCCGAGTGCTGCAAACTTACTGCATTGTCTTATGTATGTGCTGTTGTATGTAGCAACTTATTCTCTCGTTAACATTTCTTTAAAAGTTGATATTTTCAATATGCTGTACAATCATGATTAAAAGCTTAAAGCCATATCTATCTGCAAGCAGATATGCCTAGTACATGTACTATAATAATAAAATCATGTTTTGAGGAACACGAAAAATGGTTCAATGGGGCTACCGGGATTCAAACACGGGTCTTTGGATTGCCGGTCCGTTTATGCTAACCACTATACATGTACTAGTCAACAGTGCTAACCAGCCAGAACTATTTCACACAGTTTATAAAAACTGGATACATCTTGTTTTGATTTGCAGTAACATTTATGATTCAAATGAATCGAACTATCGTAAAAACTTGATGTAAACCTGTCAAAGTCACCCTCATCGTTTCAGATCTTTGTCATAATGCACTGAAGATTCTCAACATACGGAACAGAGGGTTAGCACTTTTGGCCATTATAGAATAAACATAATACCTAACACTAATAGCTTACCATTTACACAACAATAAGGATCTACCAGAGCCTGACGGACTGAGGATAAGTAGAGGAGGTAAGGGACCCGCTGATAACACGTGCGCATTCAATCGTTCATAGTGCTGTAAATACAAAGGTTTTAAAAAATACTCATTCACATAAAATGAAAATTTGCAAAAGTGTAGGGGTGTCAAAAAATGCACGAAGCGTACCACGATATACTGCAATACATTAGCAATGTATCGCAATATGTGCCATGATATACTGCTTTGTTAACCAAAGCTATGACTGAATATATTTGTCATACTTCAACCCTTATATACAACTTCAAACTCATCAATGGGTCGCAAAAATGAACATGCATAAGTTAAATGAAAACAGTCATTCTCAACTCAGTTTGTGACTAAGTTAAATATTTATTTCTTATCTTTTGATTTATAGTCAGAAATTTCTAGCAGATGTTTCGTAAAACAATTGTATGTTCATTTCATATCGAGGTACAATCCAGTGTGGCTGCATGTTGCAATCTACCGATGTATCAATTACTGACAGAAAAGCCGCAAGGGCAATAACTCAAACCTTTTCAAACCCGAGCTCACAGCAAGATTTCACAGCGTAGTTAAACGCCTCCATCTGCTCATAGTTACAGTTAACATCAAACACGCCGTCCACCAGAGTATCAGTGATGTCGCTGTCTCGAATCGCAAATTCATCGTCTTCCGACAGTTTCTTTCTGTCCAGTCCTAGCTCCTAAAAGAGCAATAACAAGAAATATCTTGTAAAAGATGGTCAGCGCAATTTGAAGGTTAAGATTTGTTGTGCAACAAATAAGAATGCCGAGACGTTACGATTGCTGGTCACTCCAGATTCGAAATGGTTTTCAGTAAATTCACCGAAATTCAGTGGATTTCGGTTAAGGTAACGTACCCTTTATCGAAAGGTAGATAGGTAGGGAAGTTTACACCCACAATGGAAATACCCTTAACATATAATGTTGATTGAAATGGCTGTATTGATTCTTACATATTGCTTTTACTAATATACGTTTTAATTTTATATTGCCATGTAAATTGTACATTTTATGTTGAAACAAATCTATATAACACCATAATATCCAACCATGAAAGTACAACTACATTTGATACTTGCTGTTGAATTAAATTTGTATAAGTAAATATTTAAATCAATTTAATTAATCCGAAGCACACATACAATTCTGAGAATTTTCTCGATCTCTAGGTACGCTAACTCCGCCCCTTTGGTTGCCGTGGGATACCCGTCGATAATTTTTGCGCTTCCACTATCACGAATCTGATTACGCAACTCTCGAGCTTCCAAGTTTGATTTTGTTCTGAAATAGAGGAAGAAAATATCAACATATCTAGATTCTGTGTAAAGTTTTAAATTTGTGATACATTTAATTTGTCAAAAGCAATGTAAGTCATTTTCTCTGCTTCGAAAGCCATAATTGGAAATACTATCTGCCGCAAGATGCAATCATTTGTAGCATAAATGTAGCAAAACTAACTCAATATGTACAGTATACATATTGGTCTACAGTATATTGGCCATCATTACGACGGTATTTGAAAAAATATCGCAACAATTATGTACATACCCCCTGATTTCTCGGAAGCAGAAGACGGCCGTTTTATTACCCGGATGATCTAGATGACCACACTTATATTCCATTGATGTGAACCTGTAATTATAGATGAGCGTTGCCATGACAACCTGTATAGACGAGGAAATATTTATGATTTTTGTGTTTTTTTTTCCCATTTGAAGTGCAGAAGACTTTTTAAGAACATTCTGACGTGACGTCATGTATTTGTAGCTTAGTATTGCATCTTGTTCTTAATATTGGAATTGCTATAAAAAAGACAAGTAGACGTCCAATTTTGTTAACCTATAACATTAAATATTTTTAAAAAATTAGATGAAGATAGCGACTGAATTACAGTAAAACCTCAATAATACAACCACCCTTGTGAATCTTGATAACTGGTCTTCTTGTAGAAGTCTCTCATGTCTATATACTGAGGTTGAACAAAGAGTAGAGCAGTGAAAATGGACTTCAAAATCGTGTTCTTAATTTTAAGGCATTCTAATTATTGAGGTGGCCTTTAAGTGAGGTTCTACTGCATTGTGTAAAAGGCAAAGTTCCCAACGTGGAAGTTTTTGTACATTTTGGGGGGAACAGAGGCAAACGATATGATGCACTGCATGTACATCTCATATCCATCGTCGTCTGTTGATATATGATCAAATAATACTAATGTGATGACTGTCTTTTGTTATGCAAAATCCGTACTCTCTGCGTTCAATAATGCAATATCGTGAATTTCAGAGTAGAATACATACGATTTTAACACATGCAATTTCTCCGAATTTCCGTCCCAGTCCTAAATACCAAATACAGTGTTGATAATATTAGCCAGCACAATTTTCTGCGAACACAGCAATAAATTTTTGTATAATTCATTATAACACAATATCAATTGTGCAATTCTCAAACATTTCTGTGTAATTCAGATATATGCAGGTTGCCCCAGTCTGAAGTTTCTTATGAAGCAAAATATGATGTTACACAGGGGTTCCATTTGACCCTGGAGTTGCCCTTTGACCCCTGGAATTTCCAAAAAAGCCACAACAATGACACCCTAGGTTAATCTGTGACTGACCTGTTTGAATCGTCACCTAGGAAAGCCAGAAATATTGATGCTTTGTCAGCGTGATGTTTCCTTGTTCTCAACTGTATATCCTACAAATGTAACATTGTAAACAAGATATAAAGGTGTTCTACATCTGTAAAAATCATAACAAATAAACATACACAATGATAGCTCCTTAATTTAAAATTAATAATCACATGTATGTGTTTGTTGGATACTTAAGTTTGACTTTCAACTGAACAATTACTGATATTGTTTAGCTTTAAAAATTAAAAACAGACTTGTCCAGGACTAACTTCGACTCGACTGTTGGTAGCCCGAGTCAGCATTAGACAAGTCTGGGACGTCGGGCTAGTGGATATCTAGAGCCCTGATACTTCCTGATTGCCCCTTGTACATTATAAAGACATACACTGGTAATGGGAGTCACTAAACATGGTTTGATGAAGTTTTCTTTTCCAAATGAAACTGAATTGTTACTAAAGACTTTACTGTATTATTTTGAGTGTCCATTTCATCATAGAACAGATGTACAGTCACCAGACTTCTCCCTCCCTTCTCACACATAGAACATAACTTTGGTCGGTATTCCTGCAAAAAAACAATTAAACATCTTTAAATGTCATACAACTATGTTGGTTACTCATGCTGGGGAGAAGATGTGTACGATATTTTTTATCCATTATTTCAATAATAACTTAAGCATGTATGTCTCTTGTGAGATAAGTTTATGTATGTTTCTATGTTCATATCTTAATGAGTTAACTTAAAAAAATGAAGTTTATTATTATTACTGAGGCATCCCCACCCCATACTTTGATATTTATCACACTGTGTTCATCTTTGTCATTAATGAATTGCCTTGATTAAGCACAATTACCAATACCAATGTGAATTCAAGGATGAAAAGAATTAATTTAACCCTTCACATTCATAATTATGAAAAAAATATCTTGAAAACCTATACACTTCCATAGTAAGCACACTACCTCTCTTGTTCATGATACAATTTATAAACGATTGTTTTGAGCCCTCCGTGGTCAAGCGACTGACTATACATGTAGTTCCCGATCACTGTCAAATCACTGACACCTCACTGCTGTGGGGTCGAATTCCATCCATGATATAGAATTTGTAAGTGAGATAGCCATCCAGCTGGCTTACAGAAGGTCGGTGGTTCTACCCAGATGTCCAACTGAGGGTATTCCTCCACCCTAATAGCTGGTATATATACTTGACCCCGACTGTTTATATGACTTAAAACCCAATTACAAAACAAGAGATGTTTGTAAAACATTATGGCCCCCTGTGACCTTGACTTTGGACCCCGTGACCCTAAATAGGGTTCCTCTGCTACCCAAGGTGAATGTGTGGACCAAGTTTGAGGATGATAGGTCAAGGTGTTCTTGAGTTATTGATCGGAAACGAAAAGGTTATGGACGGACGGACATACTGACTAACATGTGCAAACCAATATGCCCTCTCTCCTTGAAGGGGGCATATTAAAAGCTCTACCCGAAATGACCCACCAATGTTTTCTACTGACTCAAATTTTAGGACTCATTGCTGAAAGATTTTTTGAGTCATTTTTCAAGTCAGTACCAGCGGTAAAAATCTTCAAAAGATCGACCTACCTATCAAGATACCCTAAATATTGTCAACTGGGCCGCTGCAAACAGATAATTTCTAATAGTATGCTCTAACCTATACAGTAAAACCTCAATAATGCGACTTGCTTTTGGACTCTTGTAAACTGGTTTATATAGAGGCTGATTAAAGAGCAAAACAGTTAAAATGGCATTGAAAAATGTGTTAATATAACGAGGAGGTCTTTTTATAGAGGTGGTCTTTTTATAGAGGTGGTATTTTTATAGAGGTGGTCTTTTTATAGAGGTGGTCTTTTTATAGAGGTGGTTTTATTATAGAGGTGGTTTTATTATAGAGGTGGTTTTATTATAGAGGTGGTCTTTTAGTGAGGTTTTACTGTATTTCTATCAGTACATACCTTCATAAACATATCCACCTCGCCTTGAGCATCTTTAGGTGCTGAGATATACAGTCTCAATGTACAACTCAGCGACTGTTCTGGTATTATTGGTACAATCTGGTTCAGATTGGCCAACGCAGATGACCAGTCCTCTGTGATAGAGAGATTAAATTGTTACAAGGAGCACTACATACATAAGACAATGCTTCCCCAAACAGACTACAGAGAAACAACAATCTGGCCTCGGGGAGACGCAGTGGTTGAGGGGTAGGGCGCCTGACTAAATAGAAATAATAACCACACAGCGATTTACAACAAACACGTTAGTGAGAGAGTGTGGATATTTTGCTAAATAATCAAGAGCAATTAACTCTTACTGCAATATATTTATTGGTACTTTTTTACAATAGAATACTTGTAATTCCAACTAAATTGCTGTTACATGTATAAATACTGCACACAGTGTTTTTTCTATCACTGACTTCGTGTGTGGATGGATATATCCGGCTCTCACTCGCGGGTAACTGTTTAGGTGGTAACATGGGCCAGCCTCGTTCCCACTGAATAAGTAACCATCGAGCAGTACCGGAAGCCAGTGAAAGCTTCTTATAATCTAGTACCAGAAGTGTAATCTTTTCTGATCTCGTAATAAAGAAAAGCACCAAGAAATACTGAATATTACCTTTGTTAACGTTAGTAAATGGTCCGTCAAATTCCATCATACTACTTGCGAACTCTGGACCTCTAAGTATAGTCTGATGCAGCTGTACGGTGCTACCCATCGATGATTCTGACTCGACAGTCGTCCACCAATCACCGGGGCTACTGTTACCTATAAAACAAGGAGATCAAAATTTCACCATGCAAACAAATCTCAAACAAGATCTTTGAACAAATTTGCATGTTGCAGATGTTGTAGGTTCGGCCACATGGAAAATGGTTTGGACTTGGGTCCAGTATGAACAAAAACTGGTCTCCCAATCTGTGAGAAGATACAGTAAGGGTCACAAGACGGAAGAATGACAAGGTACATCTTTCACTCTCGGTCGCACATTTGCAAATGCGCTTCCTTACCTGAAAGTGCAAGAAAATCTTGCTAAGGGCCTGTACTCAGGTGATATTACTAGACATGTGACATGTGAGGCCCATAATAGCGGTTTTAGTCACTGGTTACAAGGTATAATGTCAAATCATATGAAGAAAGGAATGATGATGAGGACAAAGTATATCATACTGTCGATGCCTGTCCTTGAAGTAGTATCAACATCTTCCGGCAAATAGCCGTGGGCAATTTTAGTCAGCTTATTCTCTAGTTCACGTTTGGCGCGCAGAAGGTTTTGAATTTCACTCTCTTTGGTTTCCCTGAAAATCTACAACAAAGATGAATAGAGTTAAGCAGGAAGCTTGGTGAAGTAATGTTGATCACTATTTATTTGCTTATGTCTCTTTTTCAGGGGTTCAACTAGGATCAGAATCTCGTGGGTCGTTTTGATAATTTTTGACTGGATTTTACCATTTTATAGCAAAATACCGAGAGAACAACTGATCCTTCAGTCAGAATCCTAAGGGTAAAAATGTGGCCCTTTTGAAATTCCAGGGGTCAAAGGTCAACTCCAGGATCAAATGGAAAAGTTAAAGGACGATTACACAATTCTTCCACAAGTTTGTTAAGCAGTGCTCTAGTGGATGGGCATTCCAAATGAAGAACGCAATATAATATAATACTGTGAAGTTAAAAATTCAGATTGATAACTTAAATTGTATCTTGTTATCAATAGAAATACAAGTTGAACAGTTAAATATGTAGGACATACACACACATACAGAAAAAAGGAATTAATAGTCTATATCGTCGATATCTGTCTTTCGATATTACATCAATATTGTTAATATGAAAACATTTAAAACAATAACAGCCCAAAATTATAAACAAACCTTAAACACTCTTTGAACTTTATCTCTATCGTGTTCAAAAGCCGCAGCACGCGCCAACGCTTGATGTTTCTCTTCATACGCTGAATCACGTTCCTGTCTCATGTTGTGACACGTTCTTTGGAGAACAGTTAATTCAGCACGTAGACGTTTATTGTCCGTCTCCAGTTTCTGTTTCTCTCTAGTTGTGTTTTGTATTTCATTTTCTGTATTGAGTCTATATATTTCATACTCCCTACGTATCCTCTCTACTTCCGGATTTTCCAAATCTATTGACAAAGCTGATCTGTAAAAGAATACAATGACTGATTTGCACAGAACATTGAGCACTACAGTGACTACTAGACTGGATGATTAAGCCAAACATAGGGTTCAACCCCAAACAAAGTCCATCACAAAAGATATTTTTTTGCATTAAATTTAGAAATTGGGGAAACAGTCAAGAGAGTACAGGAAAATCATAAGAAATAAAAGTTAAGGATGTAGTGGTTAATTACTAATTAGTCAACAATTGCTATAGATCTATATAAACTGCCTTGTGAGAAAAGTTTCTAAGTTCTAACTTTGTCAGGCTAAATGGAACAAAAACGGCTATAAAAATAGCTAAAATAAACCCTGAAATCGCATTCCCTACACATTTCAAATGTAAGCCGCTAAAATCTTTACTGAACGCAGAACAGGTTTCTTTAAAGTTTAAACATGCAAGTACGATACCTCAGACTGCCTCCTTTTGGTTTTCGTAGAACAGAATTTGTAATTTTGTTCCCCAACTTCCCTCTTGGCTTCATTTCAATGGGAATTCTCTTGATTACACCTTTGCTGCTGCCATCCAAGTCTGTCCCAAGAATGTCGTCATCATCTTGGGACCGCAGGAACGAAGCGCCATTTCCCATAATGCACTATTTAAAGGTAATGTACTGGCCTTTCTGGATCATGATCAATAAATCCGATAAAATTAAAAATCATTCTTCTCATGTTGGCAATTATTATTAATACATTTACTTCTGCAGCATCAAAGAGTTACCACAATGTTAAATTTAGCAAGTATTTCTTTTTATACCTTAAAGTCGAGATCAAAATTGGAAATTAAACCTTACCATTTATTTTACAAATTGTTGCACAACATTGAATTACCACCTCAAAAGCACACATAATGAACTAGTGTCATAGTCTTGTTACAAATCACGGATGTGACCAGCATCATTTAATATATTTGCAAGTAAACAAATCATCCGAAAATATATTAACATCCGAATTCCCTTCACTACAAAAACTCACCAAAACTAAAGTCATGTAAGTCTACGAATAAATCAACATTTTGATATGCTTTTAACATATAAATATAACATTAACAAAAGATAAAACGCCGAAATCAGTTCACAAATAACCGAGAAATATCACTGATTAACACAGAAGTTAATTTTGACATTTTTGTTGTTGTTGTGAATAACAGTCAAACGGCCCACCGTCAAAACGGCCCAGGTTGTCGGATTAAATGGCCCACTTTATTTACTAGATACAGTAAAACGTCAACAATAAGACCACCTCTGGGACTCTTGAAAACCACTCTTA
Source organism: Mactromeris polynyma (assembly GCA_032209605.1). Lineage (NCBI taxonomy): Eukaryota > Metazoa > Mollusca > Bivalvia > Venerida > Mactridae > Mactromeris > Mactromeris polynyma. Next base: position 1,140,363 of record JASFXZ010000041.1, read on the forward strand.
AGATTTCTGTTTTTATTCGACGAGACAAGGGATCGAACTATTATTTTGTGTAAGAGACTATATACTTGTAGAAGTACGGATGTACCGGATGACGTCACGGACACCTTACACGGACTGCACGTGAAACATGTTTTGTGTCAATTATCTCGTTACACCAAGTACACAGACACGTTGTCAGTGTTTTAAAATTTAGTATTGAGATTTAATTTTATTGAATTGACTGTTTATGTTTGTTGTGTTACCTTATATACGGGTATTTATTATTTTGCGGGTCTGTTGAGCCTTGGGTACTTTCCGTCAACTATTTCACCTAATTGTTACTTCACAACTGTTAAATGGAGACTTATAAAAATAATTCTGACTGGTAAAGAAGTAATAATAGAACCATGGTAAGTTTGCATGACTTTTCTTAAACGTTGAGGATAGCAAATCTTGTGACATTGTTTGTGGGATATTGTATACACTGAACACAATTCTAAACGTCCGCATGGTATTTCGTCAAAATATAAGAACAGAAACTAATGTACGCATTTACGACTATTGAACAGACGGGCAACCTGAAATACATGTATTAACAAAAACTAGTCAATAATACAAAAAAATAGCTATTTTTATAATTATTTTAAATTCTATTTGAATTGATTAATTAATTTATAAAGTAAGTCATATCTGACGTATCGGAGTACCAGCATCAATCATACCGACGACCCTGGCGCGTTCTTCAGTGGTCTTTTCGGCATCATTTCTGCTTTTCGTGTTGGACATACAACGTGTATTGCATTCAAATGAAATTTACCACTTACTACACAGTACACGTGATCCTCGTGCCAAAAGTTGAAAATCGTACTCACCGTCACGTGGTCAACCATGACAATCTATAGGTATTTCTTTGTGAGAGTCGACAGAGTACTAGACAGTACGCGGATACTACCAGTACGCGGATACTACCAGTACGCGGACACTACCAGTACGCGGACACCTGCATATTTATCGTTTCGTAAAAGATTTAAACTTTCTTGCCTGACGTCGATATTACTCACAATTATTCGCACGTTTCTTGTTCTTATTCCGGTATCGAACGGGTACGTGTAAGCTTCCGGTTTTTAGCTGTCGAGCAGACGAACTCGGATCAACAAACGTATACGAACAATGTTGTCGCAGTAAACAGGTAAATAAATTATGAATGTCTGTTTAAATCATATTCAAATCAATAAAAGAGAAAGCATATTCAAGGGTTTTAATAAATAAAAAGCCATTTAACAAAATCTCACCAAAATATTCAAAACGAAGCCTGAAATATATCACCGGTACGTTTCGTTACAATTCCTGAACTACATCCTAATCATTTGGGCGCATGCATGTGACGCGATGTGTACAGGTATGCGCCAAATGTTTTTTTCTTACTATTGCCATCCTTTGCATAGATCCAGTTTATGAAAAAAACATTATATAATTATGGTCATTTTAAAGTTCGTTTTATTGTCCATTTTTTGTTCATCGTAGTTCACACGTATACTACACACGTTGATAAAGTTTGTTTATTACATGTGGCTATTAAAAGTCAAATGAATAAAATTTAATAAATCTTTCATTCTTTCAGGTTTTAAAATCTTGAAATCAAATCATCAAAGAAACTTCTCTGAAGCTGATTCCTCATTAGAGTCTTTCTTCTTCAGTAAATGTTGGTGTCCGCGTACTGGACAACAAGTTGAATTGCAAAAGTTTCTTTTTTGGTACTATGATGTGTATACAATAGGGGATGTAATTATATCGAAATATCTAGATAAATCATTTCAAGAACACCGACCCACTTCAGCTATTACATGTATATGGAGAACATCTAGAAGAAATTCTATGCATACATTCACTTCTCAAGTATTCATGCCATTTCTGGTTGAACCGAAATACTATGAAAAATGAATATCAATGAATCGCGAACGTGCATGGCGTCGAAGAACGCCTTTATTAATCATTGGTGATCAGCATTGATTCTTCTAAACATTCCACGCTTTATCGGGTATAAAAACAATTAGAAAAGCAAAAAATCCGTCTTTTTATAAAGCGTTTTCCTCAGCCGTAAACGTCATCCATACTTGTCTCTCCTCAGCCGGGAACGTCATCATTGGAAATATCCTCTGCCGTAAACTGCATCATATTTGTGCATACCAGGGTCCCTTTGGAAGGCTCAAACGTCGGTTTAAGAGCACCGACAGACTTGCAACTTGCTACAATTGTTTGTAAATGATATATGTTTAGATATATGGAGTAAAAATATTCAATTATACCCCAAAAATGTTTTAAATCGAGCATTTTAAGGCATTGTTTTACATTTTTTTCTATATATCAAATTTAAACGGACGATACTAGCTTTATTCCGCAACGATATCGCTTTGTATTGTTTTTATAGAAAATTTAGACATTCACCGTCGTTAGGACGATAACAGATCCTACAGAAACATTGAAATTACGAATTATTGGTCAGAAAATGAACAGCACTACTCATCTGTCTGGAACGCTTCCCTCTGTCGAAGTCATATCACTCCGCGAAAGTCACATCCGGTTATACACTGTGATATCCGATGCTACGAGATTGTGTGTTCGACTTGCTGTATAAGTTGATCATATCGCGTATCAAAAAGTTCACGAATTTTTGCGACTCGCCGAAATAACTTTGATCATAATATCTGCATGCTTAAGAATCGCTATTATACAATCGATTGTAGGACAGGGAGTTCTTTGAATGTGACTCCATGGGGCACCGGACTTCAAGTATCGACTACACGCTGCGTAGATAAAGATATGATGGTGGCATATTACTGTCACCAGTTAGCATGATAGCGTTCGCGAATTGTTTCGTGTTAACCACTTAGTTATTGCGATAATTATCTAGCTATCTAGTTAATATTCGTGATATATTTTCGGTAAGATAACTATCATAAGACTAGCAACAGGCTTGAAAGTGCCCGGAACTGCCACCTCTTACATTTTTATGATGAGGTGGCAGTTCTGGCCACTTTCAAGCCTGTTGCTAGTCTTATGATATTCATCTTACCGAAAATGTATTACGAATTTTTACTGAACTTCATAGAGTCACTGAGACCAATACAAATAATGATATTATTATGTTTAATTTAAGGATTTCATTTTATTTTTGCAGTTTTCCTTCTACTTTCTTTTTCCATGTACTTTATTATTAAAAACAGAATGTCATCGAACTTTATATTCAGCACTTGAAATTAAAAAATGGTTCTTCAATAAAATATTTTAAACCAACACATTTTCAAGTTGTAAGAAAAGCCCTCTGCTAGAAAAAATATAGTAAAATTGTATCGATTTTTAGAACTATATATTTTTATTAAATATTCACGTTTCAATCTTTATTATCATATAATCGAGAAAGGTGACCTATCTTTTTTATTTCATATTTTGGTTAGATACATTACACTGATCAAATAAACAATGTTTAAAGGAAATCTCTGCGTTAGAAAAAATTGGCCTAAGTGTAGGATACGCCTTTAATGAAAGATGCACCACTTGAGGTACCGTGAAGTTCAATTCACAGTTATAGGTTCCTTGACGTTCAATGTCACAGTTAAAGGTTCCAAGGTCACAATTGTAGGTTCCGTGAAGTTCAGGGTCACAGTTATAGGTTCCGTGACATTCAAAGTCACAGTTAAAGGTTCCAAAGACACGATTATAGGTTCCGCGAAGTTCAAGGTCACAGTTATAGGTTCCGTGACATTCAAAGTCACAGTTAAAGGTTCCAAAGACACGATTATAGGTTCCGCGAAGTTCAGGGTCACAGTTATAGGTTCCGTGACATTCAAAGTCACAGATAAAGGTTCCAAAGACACGATTATAGGTTCCGCGAAGTTCAAGGTCACAGTTATATGTACATGTACTATAAAATCATGTAATGCTGGCAAGTACCTATATTAAAATATCTATTTTGTGTACTTTCAGGGTATAAACTTCGGAGCCACGTAAACCTGTGAACTGCGGAATTCTATGAACTGTGTAATGCTATGTTACATATGAACCAGTAAACTTAATTCTATGAACTCTGTAATTCTATGAACCGTGTAACATATTACGTAAGTAAGTGTGAAGAATATTTGCGTGTACTGTCGGTTTAGAGGATCAACTGTTCTAATGCACGTTTAGAGTAAGATTTGTACTGTGCGGACTAACATGGTCGTTCTCCGTGGATCCAACACTTTATATATATACATACACACAGATAATTTGAGGATCGAACCTACTGCTCCTACATACATGGCCAGTTGGATAACGAGAGAAAGTGTCCGAGGAAGAGGAGAGGTATTCATTTTTTGAAGATTAAGACATTTGTGCACATGTGTGTAATGTTTGACGATTAGGACATTTGTGCAATGTTCGAAAATTAGGACATTTGTGTACATCCGTGCAATGCTTGAAAAATCGGACTGTTGACGAATGAATTTGGTAAACATTGTGTCAGTTATTATTCTATTTTGAATGTGTGACTTCATTGGTGCTCATGGTCAAACAGATAGATTTTGGCATACAGTCAACAGACACGTGAGTACACATATTTTGATAGATTAACATAAATTGCAGTTACAATTAATGTATAATACATGTATATGTTTTCAGTGCAAATTTAGCAATGTTTATGCTATTTTGTTATAACGGCTTACAGTAACTGCAGTTTGTGTTGTTTTAAAATGGATGACATGTATTTTATTGTATATTCAGTACATTTATAACGCACAGTTTGAGACCTGCGAACAATTTGAAAAGCGTCATTTTATTGCATTTTGAAACTGATTTTATATGAAAATACCCAATATTTGCAATGAAATACATCGTAATATGTTGGAAATAAACATGAAATAATGCAATGTATAGTTATTTTCTAGTATCTCTATGTAAGTCCACAGAACTCTGTTTTTATATGTACTGAATATATATTGTTAGAAGATATAAAGATTTCACTTTTGCATGATTTAACAACATAACATTTAGTTGGCGATTTATATTAAGACATTTTTGTATATCTGTGCTATGTTTGAAGATTATGGTATGTTTGAAGATTAAGATATTTGTCACGGTACGACTGTGCTATGTTTGAAGATTAAGATATTTGTGCACATCTGTGCTATGTTTGAAGATTATGCTATGTTTGAAGATTAAGATATTTGTCACGGTACGACTGTGCTATGTTTGAAGATTAAGATATTTGTGCACATCTGTGCTATGTTTGAAGATTGGGATATTTGTGCACATCTGTGCTATGTTTGAAGATTGAGATATTTGTGCACATCTGTGCTGTGTTTGAAGATTGAGATATTTGTGCACATCTGTGCTATGTTTGAAGAATAGGACACACACTAATATAAATATAATATGATATAATATAGGATGCACATAACGTAATAAGATGTATATATGACATAAAGATGTATCTATATAGAATATTAAAAAGTGTCAAACTATAAGTTCAAAGGTATAAAGATATAAGGACATAACAACCAAGAACTTGGTTTGAACATACAAATAACAGCTCAGGTTCTTCTGAATATGAGTAACGTACTGTTGGGACAGAGTATTAACTTAGCATGTGGATATATAATCATATCTCAATCTCATGAAAGGACACTGAAAAAATAAATTCCAATACAGTTATTTGTCGTCTGTCGCGTGACTTTACAGTAAAACTACCAACAAACAAACCGGACCCCCTTTGAACCGAATACACTTGAAACCAGGGAAAATGTCCGGATTAAAGTGATTTTGCCAGTTCGTGTTAGCGTACTTCAGAGGTCAATTTTCATTTATAGGGATTTGGACACGATTTCAGGCAAATACTTAAGTTATTTAAAATAATGGAGTTCCGTAATTTGAGTATTAAATTTTCTTGTTTGTAAGTGTGCATTGCAGAGTTATTGTGCACAGCAGAGAAAAATGATGGTGATATAAATTCTGTATTGCTTAAATATGTGTCTGGCAAGTCTATACGTAACATATTTGAGTTAGTTGATTATTGAGTGCTAGTTTTTGCACTTACGATACTAGGCGGATACTTCAAAATTGTCAAGGTACGCCCCTGTCGATACTAGGCGGATACTTCAAAATTGTCAAGGTACGCCCCGACGATACTAGGCGGATACTTCAAAATCGTCAAGGTACGCCCCGACGATACTAGGCGGATACTTCAAAATCGTCAAGGTACGCCCCGACGATACTAGGCGGATACTTCAAACTCGTCAGGTACGCCCCTGACGATACTAGGCGGATACTTCAAAATCGTCAAGGTACGCCCCGACGATACTAGGCGGATACTTCAAAATCGTCAAGGTACGCCCCGACGATACTAGGCGGATACTTCAAAATCGTCAAGGTACGCCCCTGTCGATACTAGGCGGATACTTCAAAATCGTCAAGGTACGCCCCTGTCGATACTAGGCGGATACTTCAAAATCGTCAAGGTACGCCCCTGTCGATTAGGCTCCATACGTCATAAATGTTGACATAAACAGGCTTTGTTGTTTCTCTATACATTTAATTTCTGTATAAAATCCACACTAGTACATACATAAACATGATTTATTCTACAACACATATCCTAATACATGTATGTATATTCATTACTACTGTCTTATATTATTATTACATTGGTTGCTTCTAATGTGATACTAAACTTATTTATGTATGTTGGTTAATAGTTAACTGTAGCTAATGTTATTCATTTGTAAACTATCCGACAATAAAAAAAGTTTGACTTGATATTATTGAATCAATTTTCAGAATTGACCCCATTAAGCATTTATTCCGTAAAAAACAGACCGATTTATCAACTGGTACATCTATATAACTCACGTAAAATGTCACAATTATATCGATCATTCTGTTACCAACAGGAAACCAATTGATTAAAATACGGGTTTGTGATACATATATACGTAGAAGTGCGTTATCATATTCTCGATCGTTTCGTAATCTGAAGGCAAATTGTATTAAGCGCAAGGTTCGATTAGTTAAAAAAGTTTTCCTCTGATGTAAAATGCTTTGTGTTTCTAAATAAATTCAAAATGTTCAAAAAGTGACAAAACATGACTTGGGGTTTAAAACCAAATATAGTCCTTCAGGAATGCTTCAATATGGATGACTGGATAAACTACACGAACTACTAACAAACATATCTTTAAAAATGATGAACGGCGTAGAAAGAATAATGTCGCCCTATTTCGGAAGTCTGATTCCACCAAAGGGATACGCTACGGGAAAATGGATTATCTTTTCGAGACACCCCGCTTCGTGCCTCTCAACTTAAAATATGAACCAATCGAATCGTCTAATTTGTTGTATATTTACACAACGCGTTTCATATACGACATTTGATTGGTCTAAAATCCTTAATATGCAAACTGACTTGAGTGCGGACATTGTCACTCTTACTTTCTCGTTTTATTTACTTCAAATAGCCCTGAAAAAAATGATAAGTTCATTTAACTATACTGGTGACTGTGAGACATTTTATTTTCAGGTAGTTCCTATCATCTTCGAGCGTTATAACACATGCGCAGATCCGGAGGGGGGTCGGGGTTCGGAACCCCTCCCTTCCGATTTTGGCATATAGGTTTGGCAAAGTTTTATTTTAACAAATAGGGTTGTTTTATATCTAATCCTAGACCAAAAGGTGATCCCCAGTTCAAGGGCCTCTTTGTGTTTTTGCACAAATTGCGTATTACATTACAAACAAACGCATTGCCTTGCACAAAACTAGGGACACCAAAGGTTGGCTTAGATCCGCTGCTTTCCCAGGAGCTGTATCCCCTGCCTTCCAAGCAGCTGTATCCCCTGCCTTCCCAGCAGCTGTATCCCCTGCCTTCCCAGCAGCTGTATCCCCTACCTTCCCAGCAGCTGTATCCCCTGCCTTCCCAGCAGCTGTATCCCCTGCCTTCCCAGCAGCTGTATCCCCTGCCTTCCCAGCAGCTGTATCCCCTGCCTTCCCAGCAGCTGTATCCCCTGCCTTCCCAGCAGCTGTATCCCCTACCTTCCCAGCAGCTGTATCCCCTGCCTTCCCAGCAGCTGTATCCCCTGCCTTCCCAGCAGCTATATCCCCTGCCTTCCCAGCAGCTGTATCCCCTACCTTCCCAGCAGCTGTATCCCCTACCTTCCCGGCAGCTGTATCCCCTGCCTTCCCAGCAGCTGTATCCCCTGCCTTCCCAGCAGCTGTATCCCCTGCCTTCCCAGCAGCTGTATCCCCTACCTTCCCAGCAGCTGTATCCCCTACCTTCCCAGCAGCTGTATCCCCTGCCTTCCCAGCAGCTGTATCCCCTACCTTCCCAGCAGCTGTATCCCCTACCTTCCCAGCAGCTGTATCCCCTACCTTCCCAGCAGCTGTATCCCCTGCCTTCCCGGCAGCTGTATCCCCTACCTTCCCAGCAGCTGTATCCCCTGCCTTCCCAGCAGCTGTATCCCCTACCTTCCCAGCAGCTGTATCCCCTGCCTTCCCAGCAGCTGTATCCCCTACCTTCCCAGCAGCTGTATCCCCTGCCTTTCCAGCAGCTGTATCCCCTGCCTTCCCAGCAGCTGTATCCCCTGACATATATTACTGGGAACATGCGTGTTTTTAACTTCTTTAATCACTCTTGTGTTTATTTTCAACGGTCAGTGCAGAACATCTACCGTACAGTTGTGTTATTTATATTTCAAGATAACGACTTGCATTACATTCCCCCTTGTTGTCCCGCTAAATTCTCCTTAGTTGTTCTGTATAGTCGACCAGACCATTCCTTGCACCCCTGTTCCCATACATGTTTTACAATTGCATCTCGTCGGCGCCTAATGTTTTGTAGACTGCTGTTTTCCCGGAGATTTCAGTGGGATGGCATTGTCTTTGGAACGTGGCCTTTCCTGAATCAACCTAATCTCTTTTCCTTATTACATAGTACGTCATGTTTGTACTTCGGGGTGAGTATCACTAGGTCACCATCTCGTGTAAGTGCCTAATTTTATTCCCAAGGTGTCGTTATTATAGTCGCAAACGTTCTAATCGAGAAACAAAGAATTGACAAAAATGAAGTCGATCTAATAAAGGGAGGAAGTAACACATTAAATTGGAAAAAAATTGAAAAAAAAGATGTAGGTCAACAGCCCGGAGATTTTTCTACGAGTAATACGGTAATAATTGTGTCGACATCACGAGAAAGTTTTCCCATAACTTCGATCTACGCCTTTTGGCAATATTTTCCTTTCAGTACTCGTATGTGTACAAAAAACAGACTTTATTGATATCGCTCCATTTTTCAACTTAACGTTTGTGATTACCTTGTAGTTTAAAGGTACACAGTCTTATGTTTTGACAAAATATCTTTAGTCATAAATATTAGAAACACAGCGGTAAATGCCTTCATACGGATGTTGTCTACATCACTACATTGTCACTTTTCTTATTTGTTTTCCAAAACCACAAATACACGTGTCTTATATACGGTATTTTCTATCCTGACCTACACGCCGTATTAGCGCTAGCACAGTAACTACATGTAGCTCACTCGTATCTGCACTTACAGGATTTTTTTAGTCTACTTAAATAACAAAACAAAATATAAATTATTCTGTTTTCTTTAAGGAGATCATGACAACCAAAGTTGTGGTGGCATATTTCTGCCACCAGTTAACTACTTAATTAACTAGATAATTATATGGTTACCACGTTAAAGTAACTAGATAACTACTTAATTAACTACTAGATAATAATGTGGTTAACTAGATAAGTATCGTGATAAATGATCATACCTGATAAATAATTCATATTTTGTTGTGTTATTTAAATAGATTGACCGATTGTGATACACTATTCGACTAATACTGTCTGTAAGTGTCTGTTTTCCCCGTAGAACGAGAGATCACGTGTTAAACCACTGCGACAAACTAGGTGCACATAACGCTAATAATAATAAGTTACATAAAAGTATTATATTGTTTTTCTCTTATTCGGCTCAGACGTACTAACATGGCCTTGCTATTTGCATATCAGTGTTGTGTAAAGCACAGAACAACGTTTCTAACATTGACGCGGATTGGATAAGTGGTACGTTACCTTACCGAAATCCACTGAATTTCGGTGAAATTACCGTAATCCATGTTGGGTCTGGAGTGACCAGCAATCGTAATATTTCGGCATTTTTATGTTGCACAACAAATCTTAGCCTTAAACTTGCGCCGACCATATTTTTTTCACGATATTTCTTGTTTTATTGTCATTTGTATTATCCAAATGAACCGTAACTGAATGTCAGAATAAATCTCCTGTGTTGATAATTTAACCGAGAAATTTATTTTCGCCTTATATAAAAGTAACGTGTAACCTACAAACGTGCTACCTTTCGTCATTACAAATGCTGACAAAAGTACAAGGGTACAGTAAAGTAAAGGGCTCATTTATTATAATGTCACCCCATTTTTCTGACTTATGAAACACTTACTTTCTGAGCACACTAACTTCTCGATTCCTTTCCTTTAACGCAAGGCACCAGACAGGTAGGCACCCGGTTACCATAACTTAACAAGCTGACGGCTTATAAACCGGCCAGATCAGAACGGATCCCGCTCCCAAAGCTGATGCCTTAACCACTCGGCCAAGGTTTTACATGCATAAAGTATAAAAACTAATGGTCACGTGTTTGTAGCGCATATAATGAATGAAGTGCACACAATTCGCAAACATTTCCATTAGTTATCTTATATTAAAATGTACTGATATATTAAAATTTCAATGAATTTTATCGAACTGCAAAACCTCAATAATACGACCACCCTTGAGACCCTTGAAAACTGGTCTTATTATTGAGGTGGTCTTAATATTGATATTTAATAAAGAGCAAAATAGGGAAATTGGACTTAAAACTGGTGGTCTTATTACTGAGGTGGTCTTATTATTGAGGTGGTCTTATTATTGGGGGTAGTCTTAAGGTGAGGATTTACTGTATGTGCATAAATGTCTTTGCATAATATAATTGCACAACAGAAGCGTAATGTCGCGAGTTCTTCAATAACGAACAATACTGATAATGATAGTGTTAACCGCAAAGGTGAAGGTTGTTGTGTTCAGTACAGCATCTGGTTTTCAATGTAATAAGTACGAGTATATGCGGTAGCGATGGTATAAATTTTACGTTACATAATTGCTGCAAATTTTTTTTCAATAATTGAAACCCAGTCTGTCTGACATCGTAACCGTTCCATTATCACGACCTGATGGTTTACAGTATTGGATATCGGTGCAGTTTACTGAACGCTATGAAGTTCAAAAGGTAGACACTGAAGTTTAAATGATAGATAGATAGAACATGTGTTATGAGTTAATATATCAGTGTCCATTCATATTGCTGGCAAGATTTCTTTGGTGTATAGTAGTGAATTGGAATTTTAAATAGCCCAGATTGCCGTATAAGATACACCGGGCCTGATATTCATTTCGATTGGTGCCAAGAATTCGATAGTAGGTTGCCGAATAAACGAGGTTCTACTGTAGTCCTAATAGTGTTTATGGAATCTTCCGTCATTGCATAAAACATTAGCACAATATATAGAGCCATTATTGTCAAAAGAAATTCTTATATCTGACCTTGAATATGACCACAAAGGTCACTTATGAGAGCGTTACTTGAAAATGTACAATGTGAATAAAATAAGTTAGGTAACAGAAAAATTAAATATCAACACACCACACAGACAGGTCATAGCTCTGCAAGCGTTCACCGATTGACGTACGTTGTTCCTGTAGCTCGTATTGCAATATTGTTTCATAGGGAATTATGGTAAATATTAAAGTGAAACCCCAGTTATCAACGTATTAAAGTAATTTAAGATCTATATAAATCAAGTACAGTAAAACCTCACTCAAAGACCACATCAATAAAAAAAACACCAAAATTAATGAACATAATTTGCAGGTCCATTTTCACTGTTTTACTCTTTATTTAACATACTTATTAAGACCACCTCAATAAGAAGACCAGTTTTCAAGGGTCCCGAAGGTTGTCTTATTAATCTTAAAATCGATTTATTTTAACTCCCCTCGCCGATTAAGCTTATGTGATAAATTTCAATTATTTGAAATCGTGGTAAGTAATTGAATACCAATTAAACAAGCACTTGTTTTTATTACCCTTGAAATTCGATTTGAAGGTGAAAGATAAGCGGTCGAATGGTTCCGACACAAACAAATCGTATAATAATGCAATGTATTGTATTACTTTTGCTCAAAAACTCAGGTGCCTTATGTTTTATGGATTGTTGTTTTCCCGGAGGTCTGTTTTGGGAGGCACTGTCTTATTTATGTGGCGTTCCCTGTAGCAACTTATTCTCTCTCTTTTACTACTTTTGCTGACCTATTATTGCTTTTGCTCTAAAACTCAAGTCAACTCATGTTTTATGGATTGTTGTTTTCCCGGAGGTCTGTCTGGGGAGACACTGTCTAATTTATGTGGCGTTCCCTGTAGCAACTTATTCTCTCTCTTTTACTACTTTTGCTGACCTATTTTCTCGCATTCTATGTGTGACAAACTACGTGTTCAGACACAGCAAAAAAATAAACGAAGTGACAGATCGATTTTTGAAGTGCGACAGTTTTGTCACATGCATTTGTATTGTTGCCTTGAAATTGACATTCAAATCGTGTTTGTTAACGGTACAATTACAAAAAATATCATAACGTGAAATCAGATTCAGCTAACAAAAAACCTATAGTGGCATAAGCTTCGTATTCCAAACGCTTAATTATGACTTAATGAGATTCATTTTTTGCAACATCACATGGCATTGACAATTAATGAAGAAGCGTGTAAAGCAGTCTTTGAAAACTTTGTGTCTGCAGTTTTTGCTGACAAGCTGTGCTGCTGCCTTTGAATGACAACGAAGGCACTGTAATGAACGATTTAGTGGTTAAACAGTAAAACCTAAATAATAAGACCACCTTTGGGAAACTTTAGTCTGGTCTTCTTATTGAGGTGGTCTTAATATTGATGATAAATAACAGTGTTAATGAATTTTAAATGTTAAGATGGTCTTATTATTGAGGTGGTATTCAGGTCAGCATTTACTCCTTTCTGTAATTGATTATGTCCCCCTTCTACTCTCCTTAATTAATGTTGGTATATTCAGCCATACCATTCCACATCACCCCAGCACAGTCGATGTCATTCTCGTCAGCTCTCGGATATTTCCGCACCACTTCGTTATTCTAATAACACATGACGTATAGTTGGCCGAGGTTTTCTGAATGAATCGATGTTTGCCATTACGCCTTCTACAACGTGTTGATGATACCCTGAACATTTTAAGACTGAAACACACACTTAGACTATCAATTCGCGAAAGTTATACATACCAACTTTTCGCTTTTATTCAATCTAAATGAATGCAATTTCGTGTGAAGAATTATCATTACCCACTCTGCAATGTTGCCAATCTTTATTAAATCTATATTGTTACAACACTGTAGGAACGAAAAGAACATTCAACATTGCATAGTCTAAGTCTGAGTTTTAGTCGTTTTAGTCTTTTTATGTTTATGAATATAATACCCATGCAAGGATCTCTGATGCTATAATAACAGTATCATTTGCGTAGTGGAACATGAAGTAGTTTCCACAATACCCCGTATCATCATTACTGAAAACGTATTTTTTATATGTTTTCATCATGTCCAACTTTCCTGGATAAATATCAAGAATGATCTTCCTTGATTAGCGGCTTTGTTAAAGCCATTTCCTCTAAATAGGATTGTCTGCCTTCCACGCGAAAACGAAACCTGTCAAAAATGATAAATAATAATAATCGACTGGAACTGCGTTACTTAACGAATTATTTATGTTTTCGCGCTGGAACAGCAAACCACTAAACTTAGACAACAAATACAGCGCATTAAAATTATAAACAAGATGAAAGAATTATATCGTTCGCTTTGTCTAGTTCATTATTAGATTTGACAAAAGAATAAGCTTTATCATTTAAACATCTGCCGTTTAAACAAATTTAATAGTCCCGCTGTATTCACAGAACCTATGATCAACAAAAACACGATTTGTTTTAGATAAATATCTGTGAAGGCTTCAAAGGAAGACATATGATAAACTGCGAATTTGTGCAAAACGATTTCCATATCATGCTGACTCATTATTGGAAGGAGATTGCATGAGGGAGGTAATAGAAACGTGGTCATGGTAACAATTTGAAATCGGGCGCAAAAGTCGCTCTCAGTTCAGAAGATATGTCCTCGTTTTACGTATAGAATCAATTACAAATTCAAACGTACATATTGTTTGTGTTATCACGCAATCTATGGGTTATATGTTAGCAGACTATCAACAGTTAATTGCGTTGAGTCACGCAAGAACATAAACATCAAATAAACAGGGCAATTCTGTTCAACTCATCCATAAAAAACCCACACTATTTCGAAAAATGTTGACAGAAAGAAAAATTGAATCTGTGTAAGGATGTATTGTCTTGTGAATGTACCTGTTAGATAGACAGATCTAGATATATTTATATCAACATAAAATGTGCAACTTACATGGCAATATAAAATTAAGACATATATCAGTAAAAGCAATATGTATGAATCAATGAAGTTATATCAATCAACATTATATGTAAAGGATAATACAAAAAAATGTTCTAGTAAAAAGTCTTATTTCCATTGTGGTCCTTAATATTGAGTATTGTGTGACATGGGAAGAATTGTAAGCTATATATTAAGTTATCACAGTAAGTTGATCAAAGAAAGACACTGATTTACATTAATTATAAACAAATAGAAAAAACGATGAAACAATAAGTTATCCCTGACAGGAGTAATGCGTACCTGTTCCAGCTTAATCTTTACTATATGTGGACAAATACACGTTGAGGCAGAAATAAACTCCTAAGCAAGTTATTCTAGAACGTTTCAGCATTTCTTAAGTTAACAACACTTGTCATTTTAGTCATTCTGGAATTTCACAACTCTTCCAAAATAGGATACGTACTTTTATCACAAAATCAAGAGCGTCTTTTTCCCGCTTTGTGATGTATTTTCACTTATTGTGTCCTTCGCCTTTCGAACACTTATTGAGTGAGTTCAACTTAGGAAATATAGGTAAATAAATACCTATAATAATCAGTGAGATACACATGAGAGTATTATATAAAATAATGTTCAAACTATTCGACCAAAATAGAGATTCACACTCCCATGGTCGGACTATTGGCGACAATTCTTGGAACAGTGAGACAATTGACATACATTGGTACGATAATCAAGAGATGTCTGAAAGAGAGATTATGTTGTTACAGGAAACGACACATACAAAAGACAATGCCTCCCCAGACAGACCCCTAGGAACAACATTCGATACAAAACATTAGGAACTGGGGCGCAAGGTTAAACATGTATGGGAATAGAGGTGGCAAGGGTTGGTCTTGCCCACCACCATTCATCTCTCTCATTTCAAGCGGCGCTTTGTTTTTCGGTGTCGTTAGGTGGCGCTTTGTTTTTCGGTGTCGTTAGGTGGCGCTTTGTTTTTCGGTGTCGTTAGGTGGCGCTTTGTTTTTCGGTGTCGTTAGGTGGCGCTTTGTTTTTCGGTGTCGTTAGGTGGCGCTTTGTTTTTCGGTGTCGTTAGGTGGCGCTTGGTTTTTCGGTGTCGTTAGGTGGCGCTTGGTTTTTCGGTGTCGTTAGGTGGCACTTTGTTTTTCGGTGTCGTTAGGTGGCGCTTTGTTTTTCGGTGTCGTTAGGTGGCGCTTTGTTTTTCGGTGTCGTTAGGTGGCGCTTTGTTTTTCGGTGTCGTTAGGTGGCACGTTGTCTCATTCATTTTTATCTGTACATAACAGTCCTCTTTTAGTTTTTTTGTTAATTAACCAAACTAAATTTCTGCGGAACCGCTGTGTCGTATTTTTGTCAAAATGTTTTGATGTTTATATTCAAATTTTTGTACCCTGGGAAATTTAAAACCATGGCAAAACACACAGAAGCACTAAACAAATGATTGTAAAATGTTAAAACAGGGTTTCATTATTGAAACTGTGACACATATTCTGTGCAGAGAACGCATTTATTTCACGTAATACTTCACAAAATATGTCATAGAATTTACATTAGCAACAAATTACAAAGTCTAATGAGCAGGGTTGCATAACCTCGCAATCTAAAAAATGATTTTTTTCAACATTGAATTTGTTCTACACGCAAGTCATGCAAGAAAACATTAAGCAAGGCACAGATTTACTCTCTTCAAAATTTCAATATCTGAGATATTTTCAAAACGATGCTGAATATGAATTTGTTCTTCTATTGTTATTGACTGGTGGATTTTCGTGTATGCTTTGATGTTCCACGTTATTCTATTTGAGACTGGTGTAAAACTGATTAGCATTGTATTGTAAAGAGAAGACAAGCTCAAAATGTTTGCGACGTGTTTCGTTTTGTTTTGATATTTCTTCAATCAAACTTACCATTGTTCATTGGATAAAAAACAGAGACGTTAAGACGTCATAACTTGAAAGCGTAACATTACGTTTGGCGCGCATTTTACATTATACAGATTAGCTAACCAGGTTCAAACAGACGGTCGCTGTTTTCTTAGATATTGAAATTAGACGCGTATATTACCGACGAATCAGGTTGTGTTGTGTAACCGTCAGGAAGATATTTGTCGACTCTGATGTTGAACGACCTGATGCTATCACTACGAGAACCAGGAAGTCGTACGTTTCAGACACCAGATATTTCGTTGTTCATGAAATATGACGATATACATTCAAGTGTTTCCAATAAAACCGCGAAATAGATCGAATAGATCTCTCCCGAGAACGCATGTACACTATCTGTAATATCTTATGACTATTTAGAAGACAAGTAAAAAAAAACATGATTTATATCTAGATAATATCGCTTATATTATAATGAAATTTCTAAAATTCACATGCTTCGTCACGCTGCTTATTACTGTAAGAATGATTATTGCTGCTTTGTAAAAAACACTTTTCAGTGTTCAATATGCAAATGAATATATCTATCTATACATAGTATAATACTTTTGTTACTTTGTTGTGTTTTCTAGAAATGACATCACTTAAATAAGGCCTAAAAAAAATATCTGTGTTTAGGGTAACCCGACCCTACCTGTCGAAAAATCCCGACCCTAGAGAGTTTTTTACGACCCTGGATAATTTTTTTTTCGATTTTTAATTGTTTTTGAAAAAAAAAAAAAAAAAAAACTTTGTCCCTACCCTACCTAGCATTTTTGAGACCGTTACCCTAAACACAGATATTATTTTTTTTGGCCTAAGAGGTTAGAAATCATACAGCGGCGCTCTTATGGTACTACATGAATGTCTGCAAACATACGAGTACACAGATTGCAGTCTTAACTATATGGGGATTGGTATTAAATAGAACAAAAACCCAATTTGTAAATACAGTAAAACCTCAGTAATAAACCCTTGCGACTCTTGAAAACTGGTCTTATTATTGAGATGGTCTGAATATTTAGGTTGAATAAAGAGAAAAACAGTGTAATTGGACTTGATAATTGAGTTCCTAATTTCGAGGTGGTCTTATTTTTTAGGTGGCCTTTAAGTGAGATTTAACTGTATTCTGGCGTCTTTATATATCCAGGGTTTTGGGTATTGCCTTAATTTGGAAAGACAATAACATTGGAAGCATACTTCTGCCACCTGTTAATTACATAATTATATAGGACATGTTTAGGGTTATCACGTTAAGAAACAAGTGCTTAATTAGTTATGTATCATGATAAATTTTCCTCCTAGATAAATGTCTTAACACAAAAAACCTCTCTGATAGTTTCCACAGCTGCCCCCACCCCTGCCCACTTAGGGCTAGATATTCCAAACGGACTGACTGTTAAGTATGATATAAATGTTAAGTGGTCAACACGTTAAATATCTAGTTATTCAAACCAGCAAATAATACATGCATAATTCTAACTTATTTGAGTAAAAACGACTAAATAATTACGCAGGTGTTGTCAACGAACAAGACGACATTTTTTTCTGTAATCTTAATTAGAACGTGACTAGAAGAGTTAAAAAACAGAAAAAAATCTCACGATGTTCAACCAGACATCACGAAATACCAGACTTTATATAGATTCCTACCTCATTTATCATCGATTATAAAAAACAGTGATTAGTATGTAAAAATATAACTACAAACCATTGACTCTTCACTAATAAACCATAACTAATAGATAACGTATTCTTACATTGTCGCCGGTTCGAATGTTGTTCGTAGACCATATCGTGTATTTCTTGTTCTGTGAGTATTTCCTTCAATATCGTATGATTGACTGGATAATTCTAAATGACCATACTGACTTCCAAATCAAAGTCCGTGAATACTTCTAGAATCGTTCTCAAGCAAGCTGCAGCAGCTGTCTTGAATTGTCATCTGAAGTTTTACATCTATTTACCCCCCCCCCTTGCATGTGCTCTTTGATTCTCTTAGTTATCCCTTATGGTCGGCTAGGCCATTCCTTGTGTCTCTGTTCCCTTACGTATGTACCCTTGAGCCTCCTCAAATGCCTTATATTTTATGGATTGTTGTTTTCCCGGAGGTCTGTGTGGAGAGGCGCTGTCTTGTGTATGTGGCGTTCCATGTAGCAACTTATTCTCTTTCTTTCATGAATGTCTACTAAATATATCTGTAAAACTTCGAAATCTCGATCTATTGTTCGAGGCATCTATGGTATACCTGTGTATGTAACTATTCCAGAGAGTACTATGCAGTATGAAAATGATTAAAATAATAAATTCCGGGTCAAATTTATACCAATGTTGAGACTTCGACGGACTTGACTCAATGAAGTTTGCACTTCTGTTTAAGAAATTTATAACAAGCAAATGG
The DNA here is from genome assembly GCA_032209605.1 of Mactromeris polynyma. NCBI lineage: Eukaryota > Metazoa > Mollusca > Bivalvia > Venerida > Mactridae > Mactromeris > Mactromeris polynyma. The sequence goes on from JASFXZ010000041.1 coordinate 1,159,264, forward strand.
ATTTCAACTGATCAATCAAAGGTGTAAAGTACTATACTGTTCAACCTATATATGGTCAAAAGTGAATGAAATGGTAGCTAGGGACCGCAAATCATGTTCAAATGTTCGACCTATCTCTGTTCGAGTGATCTATTGTTAGATAATATGAAATAAGAAGGGATTTAGCTGAGACTCAAGAACCAGTACGAGGTATCTACTGTGTTCGAGCCAAAGCTGTCCAAAGGTTCGTAGTTCTACTGTACCTGTAGTTTTATCAATTATACGTCTTTATCAGGGAATTGTTTACTTTGATTGGGGCCCGACCCATGTCTCTTTTGCTATCATGTCGTCGTTTTCTTTGACATTTATAGCCATTGGTCCGGCAGTATGAACTTGTTGATGAAACATTGAACAAAATGTTAAATTTGAATACAGTTGTCCATGTTTGCTCTTTGTCGTCATTTTAACACATTCCCCTCAGTAATTTGGCGGAAAATGAACAAAAAAACTTTAATATTTGGAATTTACCACGGAACAAGCCAAGAAAGTCAGTAATCATAGACCGAAAGTGGGAGAAAAGAACAAAAATATAATATCAAGTAGAGGAACTGGTAAAAGGAGAACTTAACATCTAAAACATAAATAATAACCACACAGCACCGTACGGATTTGCTGTCAATTCACACAGATTGCCAACCTCACACTTAACTGTTATATGGACATCGATTTCCAACGTATACGCATAAATTGACTAATAGGCAGTAATTAATCATTAAAAGCAATTATACATCACGCACACAACACCACACACAATACATATAATCCAATACGTAGAAACAAGCGGTCTTATACTGACCTCGCTCTCAGCAATCAAACCACTCACAGTAGCATGCGAACCACAAACTCCTGAACAATTAACCCAATGAACGATTTATTTGCTTCATAAAGTTTCACTTTGTTGTCTCATGTGGGCAATCAACCCGACGTGTGATAGAAACTAAAACTGTCACACAAAAATGAATTTTATTATACACAGTAGATCTAGCAGTAAAATTATGTCTTGTTTCTTGAGCATTATACAAATACCATAAAGTGTAAAAGTAGACAAAGAAGTTTTGAAATGACATAAATTATTGAAGAAATTCTTGAAATGACATAAATTATTGAAGAAATTCTTGAAATGACATAAATTATTGAAGAAATTCTTGAAATGACATAAATTATGACATAAATTATTGAAGAAATTCTTGAAATGACATAAATTATTGAAGCAATTCTTGAAATGACATAAATAATTGAAGCAATTCTTGAAATGACATAAATAATTGAAGCAATTCTTGAAATGACATAAATAATTGAAGAAATTCTTGAAATGACATAAATAATTGAAGAAATTCTTGAAATGACATAAATAATTGAAGAAATTCTTGAAATGACATAAATAATTGAAGAAATTCTTGAAATGCTAATAATAAATGGTGAGGAGCAGTGATAAATTGTTTTGAATTTGAATCACACAAATGAAAACTGAGATTAACGTTACTACTTTGTCGTAAAACAAATTATAACCACAAGTTGATTAAAGTACTCGCTATTGTGTGGGGTCTTTTGTTTGAAGAATATCTTAATTTCTGTTGTAGATTCAAAATTAGTTGAAAACACGGTTATTGTTAACACTAAGTACATGTATATTGGTCAATATTTGTGAAAGTGAGAGAGTAAGGTGCTACAGAGAACGCCGCATGTATAAGACAATGCCTGTCCTCGCAGACCTCCGGGAAAACAAAAGTCCATAAAACACCAGGCGTTGAGGAGGCCCAAGGGTAAATACGCAAGGGAATAGTTCAAGAAATGTTCTGGTAGACCATAAACGATAACTTAGTTGAATTAAAGTGGACAGACAATGGGGTGATATAATAGATGGAATACATCACAATTCATGTCAAGACAGCTGGTAACAATAGACCGTCAGGTTTTCATTGGCTGACCCCCACCCTCTTAGTAACAGAAGAGTAGAAGAAGCAAAACTGTTTCGTAGTAGTCAGGCACTCTGGTGCAGTCCTAATGTCACGTACATAATTTATAATCGCCGTAAGCAGGAACGTGTTAATGACATTTTTTGGAAGAGGCGTAAATGCCTGAAGGCAAGTATCATTATAGCCGCATCATAGGTTGTTTAGTAAGAGCAAATATTGCCAATCACAAAGCGTCGTTCATTGTCTGGTTGATCATACGAGGAGTGTCCAAAAAGTTCGGACGTACGTATCCTAAAACAAATACAAAGCAAATTCAAGTCAGCATTTGTGCGCTGTTTACATGTCTAATGTATAATCCACAGTTGGCAAATAACATTCTAGTAATAATGTGTATACATACAGTGAGTTTTGTGCGTCCATGTGGTCAAGACGTTGTTGCGAATTTAATGTCAACTAAAGTCATTCACCGTCATTCTTAACATTCTTCTGGTGCCGTCAAACCTACGATTTAAAAATAATGCCACACCAATCTGATTTTAGCATGCTGAATCACGTGGTCACGGCTATTACGACGAATTCCACGCAGCTCTTTCTTCAAACCTCGAAAAACGTCAAAATCTCGTGGAGAAATCGTCTGCTTCTATCAATGGGTACACCCTTTGATTCATACAGTGTGTCTGTTTAAAAAATATTGTGGACGGTACCACTTCTTATACATAACCTCTCTACATAACCAGCTTGTTATTTATTTTAGTTGCTACAGGGAACACCACATACATAAGACAGTGCCTCTCCACACAGATCTCCGGGAAAGCAACAATACATAAAACATTTAAGGAGGCCCAATGGTACACACGTAAAGGGGACAGGGGCGAAATAATAGCCTGGTCGACAATAAGGGATAACAAGGAAAATCAAAGAGGACAAACAGGGGGGACTTTATGGATGGAATACATTAAAGTCGGTTTCATGCGACCGAAAATGACGTTGAAACAACATCAACGCCATCTTATCAAATACAACGTTTTCGCATCAACAACAACAAAATGCTAGGACAACTCAATAACGAACTGACCCGCGACGGTGCCCCATTTGTCATTATGCTAATAATGACACAGATGTATCGTAAATGTATCATATTTAGCCTTATTGTCTCTTCAGACATATATTTAACTGTACGGAGCATGTCTACAGCTATACAATCACGCTAACACATCGTTAAATAGAAAGGTCCAGGAACTTTTTTGACTCACCAAGTATATTATTTTACGGTGAACACGAAGCGTAACTATGCTATTTGCGAACAGACCTCGTGAGCGAAGTGCCGCGTGTTCATGTATTATTAATACAGAACTTATATAACATTTTGCCCAAGGTAACATCTGGTCTAGTAGGAAAACGTTTGTCTTCGATGTGAGTGCATACACATGTAGTTGATCCTCCCTGTGACATTTGAGGTTTGCAGTTTTTTTTTAATTGGGTTAGGAATTAGATAGCCGAAAGACGATACCAAGATTATCTGCAATACGGGAATTGAATTGTCGCACATGGGAAAACATTACTACAATTAGCGAAAATTGAAATTTTGTTTTGCATAACAGGGAAACACGTAACGTCATAAACGACCAATTTGCACTACAATCAGAAAGTCTAGCACAATTTCTGTTTTATAAGTTTACCTGATTGAAGACAAAAACAGTCGGAACGCGTAGTGATATCAATTATTACCAGAGTTGAACTGGCATTTTTAATCCGGTGAGATTATGAAACAGACCAAATAATGTACTGAATGCGACATGCTTAACCTTAGGGCGCTATAAAGTTCAAATTCTCCTCCAAATTAGTCTGAAGTGAATTTAAAAAAAGAAAATGTATGGTTGCCCAGCCTTCTATTACAGTACTTACGTACATAAATCACATTAAAGACTGTTACTACATCTCAGGCGAGTTGATAGAAAAATTGTTACGTTTGCCACAGCGGTTGTCTGAAAAATAGGTTCCCTTAGGTCGTGAAACAATTTCACAATGTGTAAATGATATTCTGGGTCAAATGAAACAGACGACAGACAATTTCCTCGATCGAAAATATCTACGTCATTGAAATCTCATTTCATTTTAATTGAAACACGTACAATCAGTTCCCTCTGTTTTTTGCTATTATAAGTTTTGTCATGGAATCTTATAGAGAAAATATAAGATTCCGTCTTATGGCGTATGGGTGTGGTTAATAGCGTAATTATTTGAACAAGCGAAAGTGTTAAAATGAGCATGTGAAGCAAGTTCAGACTATCCCGTTTCTAGTTGTCCCTGGTAACTTAAACTCGCGACCAGATTACCAGGAAATCGGTTTCACTTTCAAGCTACCCCTAATGTTAAGCATCCAAATTTCAAGAAGAAACAAACCATATGTAGCAGCAACACTAACATCCATAACAACAGTTTAATTACTAGTACCATTTTTATAGTTTAAACATATTTCTTTACATACTGCACAATCAGCGAGAAGGCTATCTAAACTGCGCGGGGGTAATATGAAATAGGGTTCAGGTTACCAAAGGGGGTAATATGAAATCGGGTTCAAGTTATCAAAGGGGGTAATATGAAATCGGGTTCAGGTTATCAAAGGGGGTAATATGAAATCGGGTTCATGTTATCAAAGGGGGTAATATGAAATCGGGTTCAGGTTATCAAAGGGGGTAAATGAAATCGATTTTAGTTTGCCTGGGGCTAATTAGAAATAGGGGGGGGGTAGCTTGAACTATTAACACCGGGGCATTTCCACTTAGCTTAGTCAGTTGAGCGTTCGACTGCTAATCTAGAGATCGTGGGCTTGAACTCTCGGCGAGGAGTATGTTAGTATTGAAATGTAGAAATTGTTAGATGCTTGCGGAAGAGCAGCTTAATATCGATTTGTAATCTGGTTAGGTCACATGTATGTGTATTATTACTGTACTATTGTTGCAAAACGGCATAAACACCGATAACAAAATACATGAGTCTTAAAGTTATCTTGTGTCGGGTAACATTAACGTTTCGATCATAACACGCCATACCATTATGGAAAAACATATTGCCGATATCTAGAGACATTTACTTATTGCTCTAATTTGTTCTACTTAATATTATCGAAAAATCGCTATTAACAAAATTAACTGTTGAATGCCGTTAAACTTACTTCCAATTTGTACTAGCGAACAGCAAGCTCAATTTGAATCTGTAAAAGTATCACATTTGGTAAGCATGTATCTATAATAAACGTTTCATTCTAGCCTTACAAAAACCCATTAAACCTTACGTTTAACGTCTACATAAACTCTACATAAAGAGCTCTTCAAATAATAAGAGACATCTTTAAATAATTTTAAGAGGTCTCTCATTATTTGTTGCTTTTATTATATAACTATTACTAGCAACACTTCATTTGTTGCTCCCACCAATTAAATTTGAGAGCTCTTCAAATTATTTAGAGAGAGAGATCTTATACAATTAACGCTATCATAAATTTAATTGCAACTCTCTTCAATTAAATTTGAGAACTCTTCAAATATTTTAGTTTATGTGGATTTGTAGTTCCATATCACTGTATATCTATATTGTGAACAAACGTTCTAATAGGTCACTTGGGTTTTATTGATATTTTTAAGCAGTGAAGGATTATTAACCAATGGAAATGTCACCATAAAAAAGAATTTAATTGACAGTTTCCTGAATGTAATGGTTCAGTCTGATATTCAGTTTATATTTCAAGACAGATCAACGGCCACAAACTAAAATAACGAGTCTTAAAACACTAAGAAAACAGAAATATATGTCATTAAAGAAGAAAGTGACAAGTTAGAAATGTTCTTCTATACCCTAGTATATTACGTCATCTACACAAATCGAATGAAACAGGACAAAATGTTTCTTAGTTACGTGACTGCATGATATGATCACCTGCACACGTTGTCCAGCACACGTGATTACACAAACACCAGACGTGTTACCACTGCTAGCGTTTGGTACACAAATGTTCGCTATGTTGTTTTTGATTGTTAGCCAGACCATTCCTTGCTCCCCTATTCCCAACCATGTTTACCAATGCGCCTCCCCAGTCCCAGGGGTTTTGTCAGCTGTTGTTTCCAAGGGGGTCTCTGTGGGGAGGCATCTTCTTTTTTTAATTTACGTATGTAATGTTCCCTGTAACAACTTAATCCCTCCTTGATGAATATGAGCCTGACGCTTTGTGATAAAATGCTTGTTTTAAATAACGAACTAACTGCGTTAGTCTTGTTGAAAACATGTCATGCGCCTTTATGTTAAAACGTTCTAAGCATTATACGCATGTAATTGCCTTGCTTTTACGAAACAATAACACAATTAGAGTCTACGCTTTGGTTCCCTACGGGGAAGTTTTATACAGTACATCTAAATAAGAATTTTACCTAGTAATCGTTAGATAGCACAAACTGAATAATTTCTCAAATTACTACAATTTTCTCGAATCATATTTGCGTAAATTTAATTGGGTCTATCCAACTAGCCCCAAAACTACACAAACACAGTTTGAACAAATACTATTACCGTGTAAAACTGAATTGATTCCCATTTCCGAGTTACAAACCGGTACAAACACGTCCTTCCGCAAACAACTGATATACATATACACTTTTATGAAGAGCGGGCGAGGGTGTTACTATAGGCTATATACCTAATTCAGGATCGGAACACGTGACCTTCTAGTTTGCAGTCGAGTGGTCTAGGCAAAACAGGCGTTGTTTGAGGCGTTTTGATAGCGTCGCATTGCTATCATCGCCAACCGGATGGTCTACTCGAAGTACCGCCATATTCATTGTGTTAAGTCTTCTGATTTTGTTATAGATTTGATTAATTTAATGGCTGATTTGTCAGTGATATGACAAATGTTGAATGACGGGTGTCTTGAAATAAACGGCTTTTCTGGATAATTTGGGTCATATTTGGCGAATGAGTTTACCCGAATAATCGCGTATTAATATCTTATACGATAATATGGAAAACGTGCCGTCTTGCATTGAAAGCCCCTCCCAGGACCTTAAGTCCTTTAATTTAAACATGACAGCGTAGGAAAATATGGAAATAATATGGTAGAAAGGATAGCACTTTATATATATCTCTTTTAGTTATTTATTTCTATTTGTAACGTAATTTTAAATTCTAAATGGTAATTTTATATCATGTAACTTACTATTTATTCAGTAACTGTATCATGAGGCATACACCTCGCCATGATAAACGAACTTAAGTTACTTACGTACAATGTCAAGGACATACTAAAGCTCTGTTTACGCAAAACCACATTGAAATTGGCGCTGTAAAAGCAATATATTGGTGTGACATTTCTTGAAAGCACTCGCAATAGGCATAGTAGTATTAGATAATGCTACAAAAAATGTCAGACACTGATATTTTGCTTTGTCCTCGTGCCCATTAAAACGCAATTACACACGTGCCTCAAATATATAATTTATATAATGATCACTCACGAGGAAATAAAAGTAAATCAGTTTGTTTTATACAATCGTTTCATTTGATATAGTGTTCATGCAATGCCCCCCCCCCCCTTTCGGCATATTGTTGCCACATGTCTTGACTTGTCCTGTGATGTATTCCATCCATGACTCCCCTGTCTGTTCTCATTAATTCTTCTTAGTTGTCCTTTATGGTCGGCCAGGCCAATTTCTTGCGCCCCTGTCCCCTTGCGTCTCCTCAAATACCTGATGTTTGGTTGGCTGTTTGTTTTCCGGGAGGTCTGTCAGGGGAGGCATTGTCTTGTGTATGTGGCGTTCGCTCTAGCAACTTATTATCTTTTTCCAGAGAATTGTAAGAATACGCATCGTGATGATTGATTTTAAACTCAGTCTAATTAAGTGATTATTTACTGGTTCGTGGATTGTATAACTAAAAGGGCATGCTCATAAACAGTCTGGGAATAATGTCTACTGATGTTGTTTTCCCTTTTGTCTTGAGGTAACCATGGTTACATGACATGCTGGCCAATCTTCAAACAACTTTTATTTTTAATCATGATGGATATAAAAAAGAGATTTATGCATTACAATAATTTCATTCTATCTATATATAAGACGATACGATGGCAACGATTACATATGACTTTCAATGGATTGAAATTAGAAATAATTTTAAGAGCTTGGGAATATTTTCTATAGTACATTTTTGGACGAACTACCCTCGTGATGAATTTGAGACAATTGATGATGATTAGCTCCTTACAGATGTTCTCTACAATACTGCATTGTTACTGTTATTACATGTTTACCAAAACCACAAATATAAGTCTTTGATGCCGGTATTTTCTATCCTGACCTGCGCGTCGAGTTAGCGCCACCATAGGAAATTCCTTTCTTGGACTCGTGCTGTGCAGTTTATTGAAACGTTTAAGAAAAGTTTCAATGCAATGTTTTTAAGTATGTTTGTATGAAGGCATTTACATGCCATTTTCTCAAAGTATTATTACTAAGCATATTTTGATATAAAACAAGATCTATTTTAATTGGATCTATTATTTCTTGTCTTGAACAATTCCCTATCGCCGCATTCCCTTTGATATTTGTCCTAACACCACCTCACCTACTAGTGTTTTGTGTGCTGATGTTTCCTTGGATTAGGTATTGTCTTGTGCTGTTTGTCCTCTTTGATCTCCCCTCAATCAGCATCGTAAATTTCGATACATGTACATTACCTGTGTGTACAACTGGTACTACCGGTAGGCGGAGTCTATCCGCCTGTCAACTTTGCCAATCAAACGTTTATGTCGAATTTTCATTAAGACGAACTATTTTCTACGGTCCCAAACAATTCGACATAACGAGAGTCGACTGTATATTTTTATAGTGATACTTCAGGGACTTCTGTCTTGTGAAATATAATAAATAACTGGTTGCGAACGTAAGTGTTTAGTTTGCAATATAAAAAAACGAAAAGGATTTTGATATTTGCAAATCAAAGAGAATATAATTCATAACAATATATTGTATTTGTTACAAAATAAGACCATTTCTTGCACTCCTTTTCTCATAATATGTTTACACGTGTATCTCTTTAGTCCCTTATGTTTTAAAACATGTCGTTACCCTGTGGGTTTTGTTGGTAGACATTGTTTTGTGTATGTTGCGTTCCCTATAACAACTGAATCTCTCTATAGCAGAACGATTTGTCCTAAAATGCATAAATGGCGGCATACAATTTAAATAAGGAATCATAATACCATAAAATTATTTTAAAATGATCGTTTCAATGCCAACGTACGTATTATTGTCAATCACTATAGGTATTTTTTATTCAGCTGAGAACGGTTGCCAAGCACGTTTTGGAAAATGGTGATCGATAGTCCTAGTATCACATAAACGCAACCTCGTCATTTATCAGACTTCTTTTAAAAGCAAGTGGTATCCATTAACATTCGAACTGGTATTATGTCCATGTTCGTACATCGATGTTCCATTAGGAAATTACAATATGATTATACATGTATCGTTGATTAATTTGGAATGACAATCGGTCTGTCCGATTGAAATCTCATAATACTCTTATATTTACGATTGCTCTCGGTATTAACCTTTCTAAAGCTCAGTATAATACCGAGGATTCGAGGCCGTCACATCGTTACAAAAACATTATCACCATACGGATAAAAGCTGTCTTAGTTGCTTCATTTCATTTGAAGATAAATGTGGTCTTTATATAGCATCCGATGAAATATCTACGTGTTCAAATTGACTGATTAATTCCTGTGGTAATTAACTTACAAATTTGGGCTAACATGTCACGGAAATCCATCTACATTTTTATTCTAATTTAATCAGAGTATTTCCGTATGTATTGACCGGTTGATCTTTGAATTTACAATATCAAGTATCTAATTAGATCCAAAAAGAAAATTGATGAGTATCTTCGTAAGTTAAGTACATTATAGGGACATTACTTGGTTAACTCGGCAACATTCGTGTCACCATGCATCAAAATGATTCTCTAATTAGAAGTTAGATAGTTGTCCAAGTAGTCGCAAAACAGACCTTTTACATGCATTTTCGGGCGAGACAATGTTTGCATTAAACAGCACAACTAAATGTCATGACACAGAATACATATAACCATGCCAAAACAACATATTTAAGACAAATTATTAAATAACTATTAATTATTAGCCCTTAAACACAGCATTTGCCTCGTCCAATAATACAAAGGCCTCCTCTATAACAGTGCCAATATCTATATCACTTTTCGGCCCGGGGCCGCTAACTGATATTGATATTGGCCCGCATTTTAAAGAATTTGATTGGCTAATTAAACAGGGCCAAAAAATGATATAGATTCGCAGCTGGAAATTCGGAAACGGCAGCCATTTTATTTTAAAGTCAGTATTTAAACGTTTTTAATACATTTAGTGTTTAAACTTTGAATCCTTTATTTATAAGGCCTTCCGCCTCGTGCCAATACGACTGCCCTCAGACAAATAACAGGGCCAATATCAAATCACTTATTTATTAACATATAATATTATAACATAAAATGCTTATTATGCCAACACAACATACTAATATTCAAAAACCAAAATCTTAGATCGTTACCAACAGGAGAGAGTATTGAGCCATACAATTCATGTCCGTATATATTCATGTATATACATATGGGTGTGTGTGTGGCAACAAAACTAACGTAGGACAATCATTTGAAGTATACAAAAGCGCATTTAATTTCAACATCAAAGGATAAATATATTACTAACCTGTCTAAATTAAGTCATGTTTTGAGGAACACGAAAAATCGGTCAATGGCGCTACCGAGATTCGAACCCGGGTCTACGGATTGCCGGTCCGTTATGCTAACCACTACACAACATCTCCATATAATGAAGGACAAAGTTTCAAATTGCCTAAATCAATTCCGTTTGCACCGTTTGCCACGAATTCACGCTCTATATCGTTTAAACGTGCTAAAAATAGGGCAACAAACAAATACCATGCCGAACTCCCAAGAATGCACGAAAAAGCTTCACTAACCTCGTTGAAAAGTTTCACTCTTGATGGGATGACATTGAGTATAGATTGAATGACCTTAAGAATTTTACATTATATGCCATAATTAAAATTGTACCGCAAAATATCTCTGAGAATGAAATCAAAAGCTTTCTTGAAATCGACAAAAGCACAGAAAAGTTTTTCGTTATTATTGAAACAATATAAAGTCATTCAATTTCCAAATAGGCTCTAGGAGCGTGCTCTGTTATTTCGATTGTTTTGTGCAAGTTTTGTGTGTTCATGCTGTATTTAGTACTGAAAACAATAATCTATGAAACACTCGCCCAAAGTTAAATGCAAACCACAACACGTTATATCCCTCTTATGTCATAAAGACGACGTTTCACAAACAAGCTTGCCACTTTGTTTACTTAAACAACTCATTTTTATCCTTCGTACTTAAATGGAAAGGGCAAGACAATTACGTTTAAACTATTAAACTGTCGCCACTGGCAGCGAATTCTTCTCTTTATGTAACATAAATTTCCATTCCCCCATGTGCAATGTTTTCACTTGACATATGGTGCATGCTATTTTCTCTCCCCTTTCGGCATATTGTTACCAGCTGTTTTGACTTGTTCTGTGATGTATTCCTTCCATTAAATTCACCCCTGTTTGTCCTCATTAATTCTCCTTGTGTCACTGTTCCCTTGCGTGTTTACCCTTGAACCTCCTCAAATACCCGATGTTTTATTGAGTGTTGTTTTCCCGGAGGTTTGTGTGGGAGGCATTATCCTATGTATGTGGCATTCCCTGTAGCAACCTATTCTCTCTTTTTTGATGATATAAAAATATATAAATGAGCAATTCTTTATTCATTCAGTATCTTATTACAATTACAAGCTAATGCGAATTCAAAATTAAACGCTACTTATGTTTTTGTCATACTACGATTATTGATCACTATTTTCCAAAACATTTTTTGACCTACCACCTACTTTGTTACAACCGTTCTAAGCTAAATAGAAAAATACGATTTTGTTTTGAAATGATTTTATTGATGCGAATCGATTTTGACATTGTCTCTTTAAACCACGGAAAGAGGTTATGGAGGATGTAATTCAAAGGGATTTTAATGCACATATTAATAGTGTATCCCTGCATAACAATGATATAAATTACAGGCTGATATGTGTCCTTCCTCTGATGGCATTCAGAACCAACAATAACTAATGGCTTCGTACGGCGTAATCTTTCTGCGAGAGTTATTGTGTACTTTTGATTTATTCAGAAATGAAGGCATTATGCCCATAATTCACAGTTACAAATTATATAAATACATACATTATGTTATATAATGAAATACGATGCAACAGACATCTATAAAATATTTCATTAAACATATCATGAATACATGTATATATTATACAACAAAGTAAAAAACAGAGACAGATATGAACACGTGCAACACATTGTATCAAGAATGTAAAGGTTAATAGGATATAGGAATATGTAATGATAGGGAGAGAAGAATATATAACAAATACCATTAAATATATAGCAACCATAAGTACTTAGAATGGCTTGGTAATGTAATATAGACAAACATAAAAACATGAATCAATACTTTTAGATATAAGCGCATTAAATTTTTACATAAATATCGGTAATCTTGGAAAATTAAAACTTGTTGTTTTTGCGAATTGCATAGAAAATAGATAGATACGTTTCCTCCAAGATGGAGAGCACAATACAGTTTTTTTTATATATTTCTGCTATGTTGTTTCCCTTGGGTTTGCGAGTGGTGCCGTGGTAGCAGTTGCGCAGGATTTTCTTTTTCGGATATTATGAGGAGTATTTTCCTGACCTCAGTGTCACCGACGTCATGGAATGGCTCCGGCATGGGTACTGATGACAAAGTCAAGTCTGCAAGCGCCAATAGACAAATTTAGGGCAGATAGCGTGTTTATTTCAGCTTTTGCAGCCGATAGTGCCCTTGTGACGGTGTCAGTCAGTACATGCGCACTTGACGGCGGATGCTGTCTGTTGTTTTGGGCTATCTCTGTGAGCGCTCTCCTTAGTTCAGTATGCTCCTTCTGTATAGTTTTAACATCTGGCTTTAGTGCCGCCATCTTTCTTTATATAGCATTTAGCTCTACCTTTACTGCGACTATCTGAACCGCCACAATCTTGGTGGTCTGCTCCAGCAATACCATTGCGAAATATTGATCGTCAACGCAACTCATGTCTGCAAGGTTAAATGGTTGTTATTGTAGTGTTTCATCCTGTTTTACGCCGTTTTTGAACCGTCTGTGGGCAGTGAAAATGATTGGTTTGGAAATAATTTAATTAAGTTGCTATGTGTGTCAATTAAGCAATTCTTTCACTTGATATAGTGTAAGTGTTATTTTCTCTCCCCTTATGGCCTACTGTTGCTAGATCCGTGATCTATTCCATCCATTACACCCCACTGTTTGTCCTCATTAAGTCTCCTTAACTGTTATTTATGGTCGGTCAGTCAAGCCCTTCCTTGTGTTTCCGTTCCCTTGCGTGTTTATCCTTGCACCTCCTCGATGCCTGATGTTTTTGACTGTTGTTTTCCCGGAAGTCTGTGTAGGGAGGCATTGTCTTGTGCATGCGGCGTTCCCTGTAGCAATTTATTCTTTTTTTGCGGAGGACCCGGGCGACTGGATATACAATCACACTATTTACTTTTTTTAAATTTTGTGCAATATAGAGCTTCTTGGTACGAATACATATATTTAATTTATTTCATTTCTTTTCCTTTACTTCTCACTTATATTATTACAGCTGTTTGCCTATACTGTGTGGTGGTCGTGTAAAACTACAACATGCTCCTTATTAAATAGTATCATCGTTTCATCCATCAGGCATTCAACAATGTATATGACTTCATGAACCCTCTGTTTCCCTGAACATATATGGGTCTTCTATAGTGATATGTATACGTTCGTCCCGGTTTGTGCATGTGGCCATCTGTATGCTTCTCTGGTTTAATTAGGTTTTAACGCCGTATTTCAACTGTAGGTTACATTTGTTTCAGTTATATACGACGGTAAATTGAGCTATATAGTTTTCCCAGAATTAATAAACGGCCAGTTCTAACTTGCTCCTCCACAAGCAGCTGTCAACCTCTCCACATTTATCAGAAGTGGAGGACAAATGACCGTAGCTAAATGTCACGGGCCAGGACCTGTCCAGCCCGGGAATCGAACCGGACATGTCGGGTGAAAACCTTTAACAGGCGCAAACAAACTACTAGGGGTTTGTGTGTTTGAAATATATAACGTTCTATATGTGTCTATATGTAACAAAAGAAATTGCTTGTTCAACAACACACCGTATATAAACATTGGAAAATACAGCTCATACAGCTTTTATACGTACGGGAAAAGTCGTATATTGTCGGCTGAAAGAAGCATTGGTATTTGTTTAAATTCTTAAACTTGTTTGTGCAGCTGTCGCCTTATTCGATTGCAATCATATTTCCAAATAATACTAGAGCTAGCACCAGCGTTTTAGACACAGATTATGGTAAGAACGAGCGTGTTTCTTGTGTAGTTCATATTAAGTACATTAATAGAACATTGAATGTGTCAATGGTGCAAGCAATGTAATCTAATTACGACGGTGCAAATGTTCGTTACTTATGAGTAAAAGTGTTGCCGCCTTCATTTGTATGAGCACAAATTGTTTATTCTGATGAAAAGGTCAGAAGCATTGCTTGAATGGTTTGGGCCCCACACGTGGGGGAACACATTGATTTACCGCTGTCCGTCCGGCAGTCCGTCCGTTTGACCCACATAGGTTTGTGTCTCATATTTTAAAACTCAAATTATGTCTTGAAATTTCGCACTTTATTTTCGAATGATTTAAATAATAATAGCAGAGTTATGCCATTTGGTTGTGAAAAGCTGGGTAAATTTCTAGCGTTTTACCTAAAATTGCTATGGTTGTCAGTGCGCACGAAATATAACGTTGTTACAGGGAACGCCACATATACAAGACAGTTACTCTCCACACAGACCTCCGGGAAAACAACAATCCACGAAACATAAGGCACCTGAGGAGGCCCAATGGTACATACGCAAGGGATCAGAGGCGCAAGGAATGTGGCCGACCATAAGGAACAAACAGGAGAATCACAAGTCTCCGAAGTTTAATAACCTCTGCATTTCTGAAGTTTTATTTTCATAAAACTGAACTTGGAGGCAGTTCGGTATCGAGTGACTGAGCTCAAAGTTTTTTGTTACCTTGTGGATTTCACTCAGAGATATAATCATTAGTGTTACTGTTTATTAAACCTAATTTTGTACATTAGTCGACAGACGAGTTTGCAATTTATATTAATCACTCTCTATGACTGCTTCATGTGTAAATAACCTATTCTCGCTGCTTATGCAGATAATGTTTGATTTTACCTCGCCCAAGGTGGGATTTGAACCAATGACTATCAACTTAGAAATCAGTTGCTATATCCATCGACCACAATGCCTTTGCTATATCCATCGACCACAATGCCTACCTGTGTCACTGTGCACTTAAAACTGTGTTATACTTCGCTTGTTGATGTGTATCGTAAACAAGCATTAACAAGATTAATTAATTTCTGCATCCGGTAAGAAATACATACGTGTAACATTAAGCGCCAAAAGCGTTACTATGTTTATTGCAAGAGAGATTAAACTGTTGTAGGAAACGCCACATATACAAGACAACGCCCCCTCCACACAGATCCACAAGAAAACAATAGTCTACACAACATTAGGCACTGAGGAGTTGAAAGCGTAAACTTGGTGTTGAATTTATTATTAAGTACGTGCAAATAGTTTTTTAATTGACATTAAAAAACAAATGAAGTACATGTACAACAAAAAGTAATCACAGCATCAAAAAGTAGTCTGACGAATCAATTGAGTGCTTTCGTTGTCGACTGTGCATGAAGTGTTGGAGGCATCGACCTTTTTTCTGCCATGTATATCAGTTAGTTCAATGTACAAATGTTTTGGTTCGCTGCCGTTTGATGGCTCACTCGCTATTCTATACAGAGATTTGTTCCTAACATAATTACAATTTTGATGTTCTTTCATATATATGAGCGGGTGATTTAGTTCATCTGCAAACTGATTCTTTTCTGTAATTAAACCAAGAGCTGATGCATGTTTTTTCATTCGAATATATCTTCCTTCACGTCCTGAGTTTACTCTAACTGCATGAAGTTCGTCATCTAATTCGGTTCCTGGTCTTAATTTAACACAATTCGTCTGCCCTATGACATGTAGTTGTCCTCTGGGCGAATTTTCCATATCAAATTTATTGATAACATCACCTAATGAATTATCCGCGACAGAAAGCGATTGTTTTCTAGTTTGTTCCAACAAAGAATCGTTGCAACTGTCGTCTTCATGATTGTCAACGTGAGAAGGCTGCCTGATCGCAATTCCTGGTTGCAAATATTGCATAAATGATACTCTTAACGGACTAGGTGTTTCTGTCTGTGTTCCTATAGTCTGTAACATGTTTGGTTTACTAATGATATCATCGTAGAAAGTGGAATCTGCTTTTGCAGATGACTGATCGTCCTCCATGGTACAACCCCTCTGTACTGACGGGGATGTACCCACCCAAACTGATGTTGTTCTGTGTGTCGAACATGCCACACTGGCTTTATTGATTGTCGCAATTTCTGACGAAGAGTCAGAGAAATTTACAGCTTCAATCTCTTTGTTTTCAGGAATGCTGAGGTTTCGTTGTTGTTCTTTTGTGACATGTTTGTTTTGGTTTGTGTCAGAGTGGAGAGAACGGTTCTTTGACAAGACGTATAAACATGGTACGCTCTGTTTAACGCCTGTCCGGAAATGCTTATGCCGAGCCACATATATCATTGGATTCCATATAACAGAACACTTAGCAAATATGGCCGGTGCGACTTGTACACCCAGAGGAATACTTTTAAAATCACCAAAGGCTGACCACAATGACACAATGGAATAGGGCAACCACGATACAACAAACGCTCCTGAAAATGAAATCAGAAAGTCATATAATTATGTATTTGTTTTTAAATTAAATCTTTTCGACAAAGGCAAGTGTTCTCCATATTTGACCAAAAGTAATGCGTCTAGAGGAATATGTTCTACAACAAGAACTAAATTTGCAAATTTTCATTTGTCTTTGTAATTTGAGCGTTGCATGAATGATAACACTGCTTCACTTTACAAAGGAAAGTCCTATTCTCCAAAGACGTATTCCATTCCTAAATATGACCTTTTAATAAACATGTCGAATTAAAAAGATTAATTTATAACAAGTAAGTACTGTGTTGAAGGCTTTTAATGTTTGAGTGTCTTCTGTCTTTGACATTATTAAAGTTATATACGTATTATGACGTAATGCAGTGGCGTTTTGATATTCCTGAGCCAACTAATGGAGGACGGAGAGTGGTGTTAACAACACAGCGTATTCACCATCTACGTCTCATATATAATACAATTTAAATTGTTAATTCAATTCAGTGTATTAGGCGTAATCTGTACAGATCATTGCCCTCTACTGGGCGAAAATGTTTAACGGAGAAGAACATGAACATATATACAATTAAACAATACATACATATAGAGAGATTAGGCAACAGATCCTATAAGCAGTACTATAGTTGTTTTACGATATTATTCTGTACTATATACGGACAAAACAATACTCGGCACATTTAAAAACGCACAAAAATAAGTTTTGTTGATTTTGAATGATTTTATTTTCATATACGGTCCACACTTCTGCGTAACAGAAAGCCCGGAGTCTTAACCTTTTCAACACCGTCAATCAATTTATATCAAATGTACTTTAATCGTATGAATTTCCTGATACAATAGAAGAACCAGGGATAGTTACATGATATGTGATGCAATATTGTCTTAACATGGATTTTCAATCACGCGTAGTATCATCACAACAGAAATGGAAACACTTTGATTATAATCTATTAATGGCATAACAACTGTGCGTCAAATGACGTGTAAGCAATAAAATAACATTTCGTCACGAAAAGCCATTGTATCTAGAAATTCAGAATTCACTTTTTTCAGAAGCACTCACAGACGTTAACTTTCCGATCCATTAAAGTGAGGTCCACGACCATTTAGCAAAGTTGTGATGTACAGCATCACCCCAATACCACCTTTGATACCCTTGAAAACTGGTCTTCTTATTGAGGTTGTCTTAATATTGAGTTTGAATAAAGAGCTTAACAGTTAAAATGGACTTGAAAATTGTGTTCTTATTTTAGAGGTGGTCTTTATATTGAGGTGGTTTTTATATTGATGTGGTCTTTATATTGAGATGGTCTTTATATTGAGGTGGTCGTTATGTGAGGTTTTACTGTATTCTTGTTTGTATTGTAACATTTGAGGTAACGAAGCATTTAAAGAGTAAAGATCTATTAATTTTAAACATAGAGTAATAAACATAGATATATATATTCATTTGCGAATAGAAATATTTTTTTTTGTTTTAAAAAATATTCTAATATGTAAATTAGGCTAGATATTTGTATCAGCTCATCTGCATTATTTTGTTTCAATCACATTTAACGCCATTGTTCAACAAAGAGTTGACAACTACCCCTCATTAATCAGAGGTGCATGACAATGACCATAGCCAAATGTCACTTGAGGATATGATATGCTCAGCTAGGGAATCGTACCCGGACCCCCTCCCCCCCGGGTGACAGCCCTGGCTCCGTATTCACAAATGATTACTTTTCAGGACCAGAATTAAGATCAAACATATATTCATTCATTCTTTGAAAAAAATGCTATGCAAAGATAAATCTTTTGCCAAAATGTGACAGATATGAACAGTTTGCACAACCTTATAGAAATTTAATTCAGACTTCATGTTTACTTAGAAAAACATTGACATTAATAAGTTTAGACCGATTCTGGAAAATTGATCCCGATTTGATCCAGATCAGTTTCAGTCATGAGTATACTAAATAAGTATATCTCAAGAAAACTGTAGTTTTGTATGTTTTCACAATGTTAATTTTAAGATTTTTAGGTATTTTATGTGTAAGTTTATGAGAAGTACTTGAACCAGTGTTCAAAAACTTCAAGAAAATGGCAAATATTTTGATGGATCAACTTGAGGTGTAATGCCACATAAAGTCTGTGCCGCATATAGTCCGCACACGATCTAAATGCGGCGCACTTCGCCGCATATAGTTCACGCGCGAACTATATGCGGCTAAGAGCACCGCATTCTGTTCACGTTAGCTTTATGCGGCGGACTTGTGCCTCGATGCCGCATTAAGCTCACTTCGCTTAATGATGTTTGTTGAAATGAATATTTGAATAAGTTACAATAACATAAAAGTTAAATTTGAAAAGGAGATAAACTGACATATACATCAATGTTCCTCAACCACTGTCGGTCGATGGAGTTATGACCCTTTTATGTTCAAATACATTATAGTGGGCATATAGATATGTTTGTCAGCGCTTCGCCTTGAACATGTGTGACTAAATTGTGGATTTTAAAGAAAACCTCATAGAAATAATAAGTTTAAACACATTTTTCAACTTTTGTATTAATTGCGATAATAGCATGTAAACTGAAAACGCACATTTGTGGTATCTGTTAAGATTATAATAATAATAATTTATCACGAATCCCCGTCTAGCGCAGCCAGTATCGCACTAAAATTCCGGACCGAAGGTCGCGGGTTTGATCCCGGGTCCGACCGTCTAAGGCTGTGGCGATGTGATCAAATACTATGTTTATGGTTATCCGCTTTTAACTGCTCGAAGTTGCTGATAGGGTTTTAATCAAATAACACTTAATCTAACTTTTTATTTCATTTGAGCATATTTATTTTATTTAAACATACTCCGAACTGACAATTAGTTTTTTCAAACTGTCTGATGTGGGGAATATACGTCTGTTGACACACAGTTCTATTCCTTTTAATGTGTGTATGGCAGTTTAGGGAAACAATTTTTTCTTTACTGAAGTAGAACAGATGATGATGATTTAAAATAGCTATATGCGACATGACCATGCCTTTTCGCCGCATATAGTTCGCCTTGTCACGAACTATATGCGTGACGCATTTAGTTCGTGCGAGAAGTATATGCGGCACGGCCTATATGTTGCACTACACACGGGGCCAGCGCTCTAACCAGTGAGGTAGCCAGCACATCTGAGAGATTTAAATAAGAAATTGGTATTACCTATCATTAATAAGATCGTTATCGCCACCTTCCTCTCCCGTCGATTTTTCTTATTTATAAAACTAGCACTTCGTAGATATTGTCGCTTATTCCTTTCATTGCGTATCTGAAACGATAAAACATACATGCTATATACCATTTAACAAATTATAAGATATGGACGTAAGGTGTGTATGGTAGTGATGAAACGACTACAGAATAGAATCGAATAATCGTCGCCAATTTTGTCAGATCGGGGATAATCGATGTTAAAGATTTCGAATCGATGTTGATACCGATACTTTTTTCAATGCTGTTCTTTAAATTAAAGTTTCAGTATGCTCATGTTTCCCTTCAACTTGATAAAGCCCATTCAAATATGTATCGTTCATATGAGTCAGATACATCTTTCACATTTTCGAATGTTTGTGTCGGAGTTAAAAGCTAATTAAATACTTGATAAAATTTTGAATGTTGATTCGAATGTGCAATGACTATGATAATTTGTATAAGAAATGAAAACATATTTCCAATACCCAACCCGATCGATTCGTTTATCAAAGATGATTTGAGTCCGATTTTACAACAAGATTATACGTGTAATATATACTAGTAGTACACATAACCCATTTAAAACGAAACTTAAAATTATGTGCATCATTACAGTAACATTGCGATCAGAAATTATTATTTCAATTCACAAACATTATTGTGATTAATTACAGTATTAACAGTAAGTTTGTGTGATTGTATTATGTAGAACAAAGGTAACACTTATGTTTTTGATTGGTAGTTTAAACTCTTTATACTCCCGTACATTAGATTACTTTTCAGTCATGTTGTCGTGCAACATATTATAAATTCAGCTCGAAGGCAGATAATTCGAACAATTAGACTTTCTGTAACCCCCTCGGTCTATTATTTACACACCATATGTTATCACAGCTTTTAAAATATTGATTACGTCAACGGAACAGCGGGATGGTGAGAAAAGGATGTAATTTAACTGAGTATCTTTGCGTTTTTTAGAAAAAAAGTATTTAAGAATAGACGTTTCTGGGAAAGAAATAATTTTCAATTAATCTGACTGCACCTAGATCTCGTTATTCGCTATCCTTGCGAGACTTTAAACGAATGATTAAATTGTTCCAGGGAACGCCACATGCACAAGAAAATGCCTCCACACACAGGCCCCCGACAAAACAACAGTCTACAAAACATTAGAAACTGAGGATGTTGGTGCAAGCGTAAATATGTATGGGAATAGGGGTGCAAGGGTAAATGTGTATGGGAATAGGGGTGCAAGGGTAAATATGTATGGGAATAGGGGTGCAAGGGTAAATATGTATGGGAATAGGGGTGCAAGGGTAAATATGTATGGGAATAGGGGAGCAAGGGTAAATGTGTATGGGAATAGGGGTGCAAGGGTAAACATGTATGGGAATAGGGGTGCAAGGGTAAATATGTATGGGAATAGGGGTGCAAGGGTAAATATGTATGGGAATAGGGGTGCAAGGGTAAATATGTATGGGAATAGGGGTGCAAGGGTGAATATGTATGGGAATAGGGGTGCAAGGGTAAATATGTATGGGAATAGGGGTGCAAGGGTAAATATGTATGGGAATAGGGGAGCAAGGGTAAATATGTATGGGAATAGGGGAGCAAGGGTAAACATGTATGGGAATAGGGGAGCAAGGGTAAACATGTATGGGAATAGGGGAGCAAGGGTACATATGTATGGGAATATGGGGAGCAAGCGTAAATATGTATGGGAATAGGGGAGCAAGGGTAAACATGTATGGGAATAGGGGAGCAAGGGTAAACATGTATGGGAATATGGGGAGCAAGCGTAAATATGTATGGTAATAGGGGAGCAAGGGTAAACATGTATGGGAATAGGGGAGCAAGGGTAAACATGTATGGGAATAGGGGAGCAAGGGTACATATGTATGGGAATATGGGGAGCAAGCGTAAATATGTATGGGAATAGGGGTGCTAGAAATAGTCTGGCCGACCATACAAAACAACTTCGGAAAATTGAGGGGGGGACAACAAGGGGGGGGGGATTATTTAAATGGGTGGAATACATCATGGAAGGAGTCAAGATAGTCAGCAATAAAAGGCCGAAAAAGGGGGCGAAGAACATGAATATTATATCAAGTGAAAGAACTGCATACGGGGAGAAGGAAAACTTAAGATACATCTAATATACATACATAAATAGAAATAATAACCATGCAGCGATTTATATCCTTGGAACTGTCAGTAAAAAATGCTAGGGGTTTAAATATATTTTACAGCTATCTAACCAACATATACACGTACATTGACTGAAATGGCAGTAAATAATCATTAACCATTACATACATAATATCCTTTACACTGTATATAATCCAGTACGAAGAAACACGCAGCCTCAGACTGACCTTGCTCTCAGCAACTCAATTATTTACATCTTAATGCGAAAAAAATAGCAAATTAAAGACATACAAAGGGAACTAAATGGTTATCCGAGACAGTTACTGAAGTTAGAATCGAGAAAAAAGCACCATAATGAAGATGAATAGCTGTAGTCCATTATACACATGTTAAGTCATTAAGGAGGAATATATTTACAACAAGTTAGTTTCATTGAAGAGCGTATACAGCAAATGACACTCCTGTTACAGAAGTAATTACCAGTCGCCATTTATTAATAGCAATTCAGCATAAAAATAGGCCCTTAGCCATTCACAAATTCTGAAAAAAAATGACGGCCTAGGCAAACATAGGAACGTACATTGTAACATACAGTAAAACCTCACTTAAAGACCACCTCAATAATAAGACCACATCAAAATTAAGACCACAATTTTCCCGTCCATGTTCACTGTTTTGCTGCTTATTCAACCTCAATATAAAGACCACCTCAATAAAAGGACAAGATTTAATATAAGACTGAAATAGTATAGAAATTTGATAATTCCGGTTTGAAACCTAAACTTATTTCGCTGAGAATGTCTGCATTTTGGTTAACTTTAAGCAGTTTTTGTATCTTTTGATTTATTCCATAAAATAACTGTGTTTGAAGTGATTTAAAATATCAGGATTTGAAAATCATCTTTAACTGTTTTTCCCCAAACTGATGTATTTTCCCAATAATGTAAAATAATATGTTTCCAGAAATGCAATTAATTTTTTTTGTATTAAATAATTCATTTTCGTGTTGTCTGGAAAATGTCACGGATATTGAAGAGAATGAATGTTAAAATAATCTTATCAGTGAACAAACATTTCATTCCTAGGAACAATTAATTCGAGCGAAATTACATTTTTAGGCAATTAATAATGATTATACTCAGCACATTTAAAAACTCACGCAACCGTACTAACATGTCTTTACTATTTGCATATCAGAGTTGTGTAAACCAATCAAATCTTACATTAACCAATAAACCAAATTCTCTCCAACCGTACAACGTTTGTAACCTTGACGCGGATTGGTTAACTGTTCGTTAAGGCCTGTATATTTGTTTATCAAAACTAAAAAATAACTTGTTTCATTGTTATGTATTTATGATTATTTTTCTATTGCATTTCATCAGCGTATGTTAGGAGTTCCCGTATTTTTATCAACCAAGTAATAATATCCATTCGGTGTTTTTCTCCATTGAGCTTGCTATGTTTATGCCAATTCCTTTGCGCCTAAACACCATTTAGTGAATATGTTCTATCATTTATAATCAAGAACCATAACAGTTTATTCAAAAGCATAGTGTTCAATCTTTTTCAAATTGATGATGATTTTAGTTTAATTCACATCTTTACGGTAACAAATTCTTAATTTCTTCATTGACAGCTATTGCATTTATTTACAGGTATAATATTTACTTTATAACATATTTTGATGCGTTTTTAGTATAAAGATTGATTGATTAATTGTTGATTGATTAATTGTTGATTGATAATTGATAAATTGTTGATCGATTGATTGTTAATTGATTGATTGATTGATGATTGATTGATTGATTGATTGATTGATTGATTGATTGATTGATTGATTAAATAAAAGAATGACAATCAAAATAATCATTCGTCCGTCCGTTGTTTCGATGGATAATCATTCTTTTATTTCTTGATTGGATAAAATTGTGTCGACAAAGTACAAAGTTTCAGTGATAGGAATCAGCTGGAATTCATTACAGTATAATTATATTGTCTCTCGCTGCCTTTTGCAGATAAATTGAATTCGCTATTTTTATAACGGACATAGCATGGAATGTCAAACAGGAAACGTAATTCGATAAAGTTGTGTCAAGAAAGATTAAATCGGCGCATAACGATAATTCAATGAAAGCAATAAAGTCGCGTGGAACTGAACATTAAAACAAACACTATTGGCAAGCAGTATCATATAAGGAAATCTCATGCTACAAGTTGCAGTTATAATCTACAGACAACGGAAACGCATTGATGGCATTGAAGGCTATTTTTAGTTCGATCTTAATGAAAATTAGCATTGCTGAATGTCGCATGCACATAAAAAGTAGATTAAGGTGAGGGTCACACCGATGTGTTCTCTGCTCCATAGAACTGCTGCATGTTCCGATTAGGGTAAAGATATTTTTCGACAATAACATGATTACTAGTCTTGCGCATTATCAAAGGACCAAGGGTCGGCTATATGGCGGAGCTACGCCAGCTCAGTCTCCTTACGTATCACTCGAACCTAACATATCGCCTTGTGTCAGAGACAAACCCAAACAAGAAATATCTTGAAAAAAGATGGTCGGCGCAATTCGAAGGTTAATATTTGATGTGCAACATAATAAAGTGCCGAGATGTTACGATTGCTGGTCTGTCCAGATCCCAAATGCATTTCGGTAAATTCACCGAAATTCAGTGGATTTCGGTAAGGTAACGAACCCTTTATCGAAAGGTTGACCAATCTGCGTCAAGGTTACAAACGTTGTTTGGTTGAAGACAAATTGCTCTCAAGTTGGTGGTTGACGTAAGATTTGATTGGTTTATACAATACTTTATCGAAAGGTTGACCAATCTGCGTCAAGGTTACAAACGTTGTTTGGTTGAAGACAAATTGCTCTCAAGTTGGTGGTTGACGTAAGATTTGATTGGTTTATACAATACTTTATCGAAAGGTTGACCAATCTGCGTCAAGGTTACAAACATTGTTTGGTTGAAGACAAATTGCTCTCAAGTTGGTGGATAACGTAAGATTTGATTGGTTTATACAATACTTTATCGAAAGGTTGACCAATCTGCGTCAAGGTTACAAACGTTGTTTGGTTGAAGACAAATTGCTCTCAAGTTGGTGGTTGACGTAAGCATTGATTGGTTTATACAATACTTTATCGAAAGGTTGACCAATCTGCGTCAAGGTTACAAACATTGTTTGGTTGAAGACAAATTGCTCTCAAGTTGGTGGATAACGTAAGATTTGATTGGTTTATACAATACTTTATCGAAAGGTTGACCAATCTGCGTCAAGGTTACAAACGTTGTTTGGTTGAAGACAAATTGCTCTCAAGTTGGTGGTTGACGTAAGCATTGATTGGTTTATACAATACTGATACGCAAATAGCAAAACCATGTTAGTATGGCTGTACATTTGGTTACTCACTTCATGTATTCTAGCTCGTTTTTATAACTAATTTCGTATTACACTGCTTACAAAGAAGCACAGAAGCGTACACACGTATTCTGATAAGGTTACACAAACCGAGCCAATATAATCACGCTATATACTGAACAACCTCCTGTTCCTATTTCCCCTCGAATATATCAACATCTTTCACCTGATGACTTACACCCAATGCGAGTATTGTATTGTCTGTAGATAAAGTTCGTTCATGATGGGAGGAAACTTACCAAGATGTTTCACAATTGAAAAATACCTGAATTGGTTTGATAATCAAATTGCGAGAGAACAAAAAACCATTAGATTGTAGCTTAATTTGATTTTATGATAGAATTACTTTCAATAAAAGGGTTTCTTTCTATAAAGATCAGAATAATGTAATTAAGCTGCTACATATAATGTAATGATAAAACTATAGGCACATATTGTGAAGTTAAATGTCAATCATTGAAACTTTTGTCCCGTATGACATATCTGGGCGAAATTGAGTTATTATCAGTTCCGAATGCAGAGATAGTTGTAGGTCACTAAAAACACGAAAAAATGCATAACGACATTTTCAGGGAATTACAGCACTTTTAATATGGTTATTAAGACTACAACAAATTGTGAAATTTTATACATCAAATATGTTTTCACACACAATACTATTTTACAAATATACACATGTTTATTATATTAGTTTCTTTTTGAAAGGGGCCGTCTCAATCTTTACCGATAATTGTTTTGCTTCTGCTCGCCGCTGAATCATGAAGCTTTTAATGAAACGTTTCAATTAGCTGTTGCAATTAATATGAAAACATGACGTCATCTTTATTGCGTTTTTTCAGAAACGATGCTCAGTGCGTTTGGGCTAAAGATCTAAGAGACTGCCACATATATGTTCACAGTTAGAAACATCGCTTCTTACTTTTGCAGATCAAAATGTCATCTGAACGGAACGACGATTTGTTTCGGGTTTTACGCCACTTCCCAACCGTATTTTAACTATATAAACGCGGTCAGTTTAACATAGTACCGTATTAGAGATTAATACGCGACTAATCGTGTAAAGTCATTCGCCAAAAAAGACACAAATAATCCAGAAAAGCCGTTTATATCAAGACTTCCGCCATTCCACAATTGATATATCCCTGACAAATCAGCCATTTTACTCATCAAATCTAATATATAATCAGAGGACTTTACATGTACTATTTTCTTGAGACGATGAATATGGCGGTACTTCGAGTAGATCATCCGGTTGACGAGGATAGCAATGAGACGATAAAGCGCATCAAAATGATGTATTCATATAATATACACCTAATACATATAATAAATATCATTGTCTTGTCGATGTACTGTCGAATACATCGCACTTATCAGTGTCTTAAGGAAGTGTTTGCATACGTAACCCAATGTGACATTTCCTCTACAATCCTCAGCAACAGAAGGTCAGCCGGACATTATATGTTGGGATAGAAAAAAGTGACCCAACACGTCTAGCCGCACCAAAGAAACATGATATAACAGTCGTTGCCATAAAAATAAAGCCATAAACGTCCGTATACAGTGTAAATGACTATTATCAGGACATTGTATTAAGCAGAATATGTAGTATTGCTAATGTCATTCCTTGTAATAAATAATATAACTATCATTTATGTCTGTTCTTATTTGCGAGTAGCATTTTTTAAATGGGGCAGTAATATACATACACAGCTAGGGTCATGTAGTGTCTACTCCAGCTGTATGGGTGAGCCAGGGTCATGTAGTGTCTACTCCAGCTATATGGGTGAGCCAGGGTCATGTAGTGTCTACTCCAGCTATATGGGTGAGCCAGGGTCATGTAGTGTCTACTCCAGCTATATGGGTGAGCCAGGGTCATGTAGTGTCTACTCCAGCTATATGGGTGAGCCAGGGTCATGTAGTGTCTACTCCAGCTATATGGGTGAGCCAGGGTCATGTAGTGTCTACTCCAGCTATATGGGTGAGCCAGGGTCATGTAGTGTCTACTCCAGCTATATGGGTGAGCCAGGGTCATGTAGTGTCTACTCCAGCTATATGGGTGAACCAGGGTCATGTAGTGTCTACTCCAGCTATATGGGTGAGCCAGGGTCATGTAGTGTCTACTCCAGCTATATGGGTGAGCCAGGGTCATGTAGTGTCTACTCCAGCTATATGGGTGAGCCAGGGTCATGTAGTGTCTACTCAAGCTATATGGGTGAGCCAGGGTCATGTAGTGTCTACTCCAGCTATATGGGTGAGCCAGGGTCATGTAGTGTCTACTCCAGCTATATGGGTGAGCCAGGGTCATGTAGTGTCTTCTCCAGCTATATGGGTGAGCCAGGGTCATGTAGTGTCTACTCCAGCTATACGGGTGGACAGCCAGGGTCATGTAGTGTCTACTCCAGCTATATGGGTGGAGGAAGATACTAGGTGGACCCCTGGGTAGAACCATCGACTTCCCGAAAGCCAGCACGATGGCTGCCTCACGTACAAATACGTCGCGCTAGGGATTCGTGCACGCAGTGGTGAGGGGCAAGCATTTTGAAACAACGACCACATCTACCTACTCCAGAGGCTCCTCTCGCGAGTAGTATATTAAGTAGCGCGGTGTATTTATATCTTGGCCTGGATCAGACATGAATAACCAATTTTATATGTGGCTTTTAATGTCCCGTCCCGTTATAAATAAAATGCGGTTACAATCTCTAGTCGTATTCCCCTCCTTTGTACATTAGTAAAGCTCGGTTGAAGATCACCTCAATAATAAGACCACCTCATAATTAAGAACACAATTTTCAAGTCGATTTCAACTATTTTGCACGATATTAAGACCTCCTCTAAAAGAAAACCAGTTTTCAAGGGTCCCTAGAGTGGTCTCATTACTTTGCGTTTGTCTGAATTGTTCAATAAATCGCAAAGCGTAAATTTATACATATATCCGGCTCAAACTTTGACTTGCGCGGATCTGTATAACCATCTATAGTGAAACTTCAATTAAATTTCATCGTATAATTAGGATCAAACCTTCTATAAAATACCACCCCAAACCTTCAATTAAAGAACACCTCATAATTAGGACCAACACTTCAATTAAAGAACACCTCATAATTAGGACCAACACTTCAATTAAAGAACACCTCATAATTAGGACCAACACTTCAATTAAAGAACACCTCATAATTAGGACAAACACTTCAATTAAAGAACACCTCATAATTAGGACCAAACCTTCAATTAAAGAACACCTCATAATTAGGACCAACACTTCAATTAAAGAACACCTCATAATTAGGACCAAACTTTCGATTAAAGAACACCTCATAATTAGGACCAAACTTTCAATTAAAGAACACCTCATAATTAGGACCAACACTTCAATTAAAGAACACCTCATAATTAGGACCAAACCTTCGATTAAAGAACACCTCATAATTAGGACCAAACCTTCGATTAAAGAACACCTCATAATTAGGACCAAACCTTCGATTAAAGAACACCTCATAATTAGGACCAAACTTTCAATTAAAGAACACCTCATAATTAGGACCAACACTTCAATTAAAGAACACCTCATAATTAGGACCAAACTTTCAATTAAAGAACACCTCATAATTAGGACCAACACTTCAATTAAAGAACACCTCATAATTAGGACCAAACTTTCAATTAAAGAACACCTCATAATTAGGACCAAACTTTCAATTAAAGAACACCTCATAATTAGGACCAAACTTTCAATTAAAGAACACCTCATAATTAGGACCAAACTTTCAATTAAAGAACACCTCATAATTAGGACCAAACTTTCAATTAAAGAACACCTCATAATTAGGACCAACACTTCAATTAAAGAACACCTCATAATTAGGACCAAACCTTCGATTAAAGAACACCTCATAATTAGGACCAAAACTTCAATAAAAGATTATAATAATGCTCATTCTTTGTATTGTTTGTAATAATATTTACGTGTATGACGGCCTCTCGTAAGATAAGTTTATGTATGATTCTATGTGCATAGCTTAATGAGTAATCTTCAAAAAATAAATTTAATTATTATTATAATAGTAAAAATAACGTTATTATAGCATTATCATTAGAATTATTATTATCATTATACTCACTATAATAAAAATAATTATTATATTTATCATTATAATTATTATTATAATTATTATTAATCAATGTTTATTTATCTTCACATAATATATTTTCAATTGTTTTTTTATATAATGCTGGGTTTCCACTAGGCCACGATGTCTACGATCTCCACGATTTGAGAGAATCGTGATGAGCGTGGGGGCTCGTGGGGTGGAATCGTAATGATCGTGAGGATCGTGACAGAATTTTTGACTGTCAAAAATCTTGCCACGATTATGCCGATTTGACGACAAATCTTGAGAGAGCGTGATAGAACGTGGGAATCGTAGTAGAGCGTAAAAGACCTTAACAAACCTTAACCGACCGTAACAGAACTTGATGCGCCATCGTAGGGGATCTTGATGCACTTGGAAACACGATTCCTTCAAGGTTCACTACGATGCCACCACGTTTCTATCACGCTCTATCACTCTCTACTACGATTTGTCAAGATACATTGAATAGCAAAAGTAATAACATCACGCTGTGACACGTTCTGTCAGCCAAAAGAGGAAGGAAGGCCACTGTCAGGAGAGGCCAGGATGCTCCACCTCTTCCATCAGCATCTGAAGAAGTCACAGCAGAAGTCCATGTGGAGGCAGCGGAAAGATCACCCACCCCGCCCCAACAGGTCCTCGTTTTCTTCTCCTCTTTCCTCTCTGTTCTATCCTGCCCTGTTCTGTGTCTTGATGCTGTGTCTTTTTCTTTCGACCAACTATATATGCATAAATGAGAAATACCAATTCAGCGTCTTCTTCATCTCGTGGATTCATGGTTTGCCTTTGGTATTACCCAATCGTGCTGCAAGCGTGGAGATTTTGCTCAAATCGAGGCCATACATCGCAGGAGATCTTAACAGAGCTGCATGATCGTGAGAGATCTTAACATAATGTAACAGAACGTGACAGAACGTGATAGCATATCGTGACGATCGTAACAGAACTTATGAGAACGTTATAAAAATCGTGGCAGATCTTGACCAGAGTCGTGTTGGCTTCGTAACAAAACGTAACAGATCGTAACAAAATGTACTTAGAGCTCAGGAAAGCGTAGCAAAACGCAGAAACAGAAAAACTGAAACAATAAATCGTCGAGCTCCACGATTTTTTTGCATCGTGGACATCGTGGTCTAAGTGTAAACGTAACCTAACTGATTAAACAATTTATTGTTGCACAAAACACCCGACCAACAGCGTTGCTTTTTTGTGCTTTAATTAACAGCATTTTACTAATACAATAAAACAAAATTAACAAAACACCTATCCCGAAATAAGAATTAATCCGAACATAAACTTCAAATTAAAGCTAGACGTATGGTTGGATTAAAACCTAACATTAGCAACACGGTAGCATACTATTATTTTAAATGACATGAATGAACATTGATCACGAGCACATTAATAGTTGGAAATAGCGTAATGGTGTTTGTTTATAATACGAAATGGAAGAATGAAGCCTATTGCACTAATTCAATCAATTAACGGAAGCACGGAGTGCGTGCTAAATGAAGAGTGCGTTACATAGTAGACAGTTTGAAATAATTGCATTAAACAGCGTCAATTCTATAAAAGAAATTTAATCAGACATTAAGTACTGAACTCAATTAACGACATCCATAAACATATTGTCAATAAAATCAGTTTACATAATGAAGGCAAACAATTATCCAAACAAGAGTACTGATAATATAATGGGAGTTTGGTTTTACTGCAAGAAGCTTTATAACATACCGATCTGGCAATACTGATATAGCCGTATGCAATCAGGATTAAAGGCAACACCCATCCGATAGTACAGAGACTGATAGTATAGGACAACGCCATACTGTCGGTGACCTCCCAGGTGACGCAACATGCGATGCCAATCTCCTCCTCTTTGTAGTTGGACCATCCAAGCAATGGTCCTGTTGCCCATGCCGAGCCGTAAAGGAACGAACACGCCATCACTGTTGCACCTTTTCGGTGTGTGTTGCTTAATCGTCTGTGGTGCTGCACGATGATGAAATAACGTTCCGTAGCTATAAGAGTTAATGTGGTTATTTGTGAAAGGCCAAGCGATGTTGTTATAAATGCATAAAACTGGCATAAAACGTGCCCAAATATCCACTTACGGGTAAAACACGCTATAACCACAAACGGTATGCCGATTATTGACTGCCCAATATCACTCAATGCAAGTCCTATCACCAAGGTATTATCAGTCGTCCGTATTTGGCGGACTTTTGCGTACGTGTACAAGACCGATAGATTGGCCGTAAATCCGACGATCATCACACAAGCCATCAAACTTCCAATTGAATAGTAAACTAACGGCCCCGGCTTAACAAACAACTTTTCACTGCTCAATAAAGTCGAGTTGTCGAAGCTTATATTAAAAACTGTATGGTCACAGTCATTGCCAGAGATATAGCTATAATTATGCTCGACAGTAGATTCCATATTCCCAACACAAAAATTACCCATTACACTAAACTGTGCAACGAAAAACCAACAAATGCATCCATATGAATATATGACTTAAGTGCTTTGAATAGCTAAATACATCGACGCTATTTTACGCTCTTCGCGCTGCACGCAGTTCACTACTAGCTGTTTCTAGTAGAGAGTGAAATAGTCTGTTGTCTGGCGTAGCGTGTACTTCATATTGGCGCTACTATTGGTTTACAGTTGAGTGGTATTGTAACGTGCTAATGACGTCATGTTACTTTTCATCTAGCGTTTCGTGGCGATGACTTGGATTACATTTACCTGCGACATTCGCAAGGGTTGGTGAACACGTGACTTTTTTGTTTACTACGCGACAAGCATTCCGGCAAATCTACAGAGATCTATGTGTCGATATGGGCATCGATGCAATCGGATTTTGATGACCTGGTTTTAGACTATAAATAACTATTTCTAACAAACAAAACTGCCAAAATAGGTACCGTTTTGTGATCGTTAATATTTATCTCAACAAACAGTAAAAATTCTTCACTACAATGTTAATAATTAGGTACATGTACATTAATACTGGCCTCGCTGTTTGGCGGAAACCTGCTGCCTTGTTGGTATATATAGGGCTACTATACATCAGACCGAGACCAAAACAAATGTTAATCGGTTTTTACGCCATTTCCAACATTTTCTTTAGTTTTATAAATGGTGGGGTCAGTTGCTCTGACCAGTTTTCTCGGGATTAATCAACCAGTACTGACTGGCACTTCAGCAAGCAGCTGACCAGTACCCCACATGAATAAGAGTTGAAGGCTAAATGGGCGTGGTCAAATGTCAGAGAAGGACATGAATCGAACCAAGGTGCCCAGGTAACAGCACATCGGTCACCCAACTGTGCCAACAGTGCGGGCTCGAGACTAAACAAAGTCGATTTTAATTTACCTTATTACTTACAAGTTTATAATTAATTACAGTAAAACCTCCATAATACGTCAACCATTGGGACCCTTGAAAACTGGTCTTATTGAGGTAGTCTTACTATTGTGTAGAATCAAGAGCAAAAGAGGGAAATGGACTTGGACTGTCTTGTGTATGTGGCGTTCCCTGTAGTTACGTATTCTCTCTGTTTGAAAATGGTGTTCTTAATTTTGAAAAACTCCAAAAGCACTATGTTTTCCTAGTAAAATATTTTTCCATATCATTAGATCTTACTGTGTTATCATCTTGCACCAATGAGAATAAAGAAATTTCATATCGATCCAATTATTTGGTAATATCCTACTTTTTCATAAGCTGACCGATTTGGCCGACATTAACCATCTATCTTCCCGGTCCGGTCCAATGATGTTGGCATTTTCCGTTTAATGATCGATTATTTGCCAAATTAATTAACAAGAGTGGTTCAATATTTCAGCCAATATTTGATATCGTTATTACAACTAATGCTCCATTTCTAATAAACTCTAGCTTCTCTTACGCTGACGTATCCAATATTTCCATTAAATTGCTTTTAACTCTGTGTTTATGTGATAAACTGATCACGTGTTGTTCATATCACTTTAACTGAATAAAAGCTACAAAAGAGTTAATTTTAGACCACAAATTGCAACACTTCTCCTGTTTATAACCCTATTACTGACTAAAACACATCACTTGTCTACGATATTTAGTGTCTTCAGTTCGAATCATTTGTTTAGTTAAATAATTAATATTGCTGTCTTTATTCTAAGCCATTACATTATTTTTCTCAATTTAGGCGAAATCCCCCAATGCTGTCAAGTGTTGACAGCATTGGGGGATTTCGCCTAATGAACTTGAAATTGAATTGAATTATTCAAACTGTGAGTTATTGAAAAAACGTAGATGTTCACAGACGTCGAGCCGGAAAACAACCATCCAATATAATTGAAAATAAACAAGTTTTTTTTTAAAAAATGATGAGATTCTTACATAATCGATTGCAATTTGTTGTTACTTAATTCAAGCTGGCGAAAACTATTGATGACCTAATATTCAAATCGTAAACCAGCTTATCCAATCTGTAGACATCGTTAAAGCCGACTAGTGGATAATATATCACTCTGTGACACCATTAAAATACTAATAAATATTTGCTATAATATTGAACAATTTTAACTATTTAAACGAAAGTGACAGTCACAAACCAGAGAAGAAAACGACTTTATTGTACTCTTCAATTCCCGACTTGTTTCTGTGCTATTATCCTGAATGGCATTCTTGGCGCCAATAAAATACTCTCTGTCTTGACCTGGCACTCGTTAATCTTCGGCAGTGTGTTCGGGTGTTTTCGTTATTTTACGTGATAACATGTTTTGGATTTTTATTTTCCTTAAATAACAAAATTAAGAAAAATCAACCTTATTTAAGATATCGGGCTCTCACGCAAGATATATATAGATTCAGTAATGAATTATAGCGGCACCTTAAAATCGCTTGTACGTTCCGGTCCGCTCCCGAGGATGACGGAAATATTTTTCGGATATGCACGGAATATTTATGAGTGCCAGGTAAATGCACATCCACTATCTGCGCGAGTTATTGATATTCCGCTTATTCCGCTAAGCGTAATAATTAGTGTTCCTATTTGTTTATGTAAAATATGCGTCCGTCTTCAAATTGTTTTTAAACACCATTAGAATTGTTGCAACCTTCAAATCAAAACTTTAGAGTATATTACACCCAGGATAAGATCACAACATCGTTATTGATCGGGTTTTAAAAAATATCGACTTGTCATCTACAATCGATCGAGTTATCGGTCCCTTGCTCCTTAAACAAAATATTCTTGAACGTTCGCGTCTCCTTGTGTGTCTGCGGTGGTTGTGACCTGTGTGTGTGTACTTTCCTACTCGACCGTAATACTATCATATACTATTTCAAGACGACACGAAGTGAACGTAATTGTGAATTATTCCTCCTAAAGTGTTGCAAGTCCGAACAACGTATACTTAATGTATCGCCTTCCATGCAAATTACTTAGAATAATTGCCTTCGATCGTTTATTCAAAGCATCAGACAGTGAACATAATACTATAACAATACGTTACGTCTGTCCTGGTCTATTTGGATGAACACAAATGAGGGAGAATACATAAGACAGTGCCACCCCACACAGACCTCCGGGAAAACAACAATCCATAAAACATAAGGCACATGAGGAGGTTAAAGGGTATATACGTTAAGGAACAGATACACAAGGAATGGCCTGGCAGGTCATAAGGAATAACTATAAGCTACATTCAAGGAACATTTGCGACGACTGCCAACGCCAATGCTTCTAATACATTTTTACGACCATTTCAATCCTGTGAGAATAAAAACGTTGCACTGGGCCATTAAAATTTTCATAATCACTTTAAGTCGTTAAACTCAGACTGGCTTTACGATTGATACTCAGCCTTAGTCTTTACTTTGCAAAAACATATGTTTATCATCATCTTGTTTTCATGCAATCTAAATTAATGAAATTTTGTCTGAATAATTGTTGATACCCTGATAATACTTTTGCCAAATTTTATTAAACTTTGTATATCAACGTAGGAGCAAAAAGAATATTTAACATTTAAAGTCTAAGTCTACGTTTTAGACTTATAATGTTTACGAATAAGGTCCCTGCAGTTATTTCTACTACACATTTCAGATTTACAGAATTTGTCTTATATTAAACAAGAACCAAAATTGTCATGAGTGTACTTGGTATAATATTATATATAGCTTGATGTAACATTAACAGTTTCAAAACATTATAAAAAAATAACGGAAACAGGAAAATACCATAAATGAATCGATGGATGGAATCAACAAACTCAAAGCCGTTAAATTTGAAAGAGATACACAACCTTGCATATAATAACATAATAAGGTTCAATACTACATGTATTCACTATTTTGTGATTATTTCGTATTCTGATATAAATAATGTAGTTGCTGAGAGCAAGTTCAATGTAAGGCTGATTGTTTCTTTGTACTTGATTGTACACCATGTATATGTTATTGTATATGTAATTATTAATTACTTTTGATTACTTAGTCAATGTATGTGTATTTGTTGAGTGTGAGGTTAGCTAGCTGTTAAAATTATTTAAACCCTCAGTATTTTTACAGTTGAAAGGCTGTAAATCGCTGTATGGTTAGCCTTTCTATTAATGTTTTAGATGTATGTTAAATTCCCATTTCCTAATGTGAAGTTCTTTCACTTGGTATAGTGTTCATGTTATTTTCTTCCCCCCTTGCCGCCTATTGTTACCAGTTGTCTTGATTTATCCTGTGATGTTTTCCATCCATTAAATTCCCGTCCGTTTGTCCTCATTAATTCACGTCTCGGCAATAAAACAAGTATTTTTCATAAAATGAACGATTTAATTTCAGTCTAATAATTTAACCAACTATACACAGAGAATGTTTTATAAAACAACCAGGAGTTATTGACAATGTGTTCAATTATTCACACAAATGTCTGCCTGCTCGAATACTAATGAGTACAGAGGCTAAATCAGGTCTTTATAGCTATAGCAAAGCGGTTACAAAAATGTCCATCTAATTTCCTTTCAGTAATTTAATCAGGTCACTATAGCAATTACCGAACACTTCCCGTACTACGTTGTTTCCACACAATAGTACTTGATGGAGCATACATTCCATCAATTTAATGACATCTCCCCGTCCTAATTTCGACTGAGTGTACTTATATCTACCATCTCTGCCAATGCTGTGTACTTTGTCAGGGACAGCCGATACACTTGCATCACTGTCCTGACCAATGAAAACGGTAAGTACCTCCTAACATGCACCAAACCCATCGGTATACTAATTATTGCTGCGTACTGTACGGAAGGAAACTTCAATTTGCTGCGTTGATAACATTAATTCTGTTATAAAACGATTGTATATCTAACATTAAATTTGCATCGAATTGACCCGTATTTCGTATGGACAACTATCTTCGTACGTAGATAATGTCATTGCCAATGTATGCCTAATTGTTTGAGAAAGGAATTGATAAGTGTTTCGTCCATTTATGGTAATAACTTTTTATCGTGATGGAATAATTTTTACTGACAGTTACTGACTGTATGGTACAAAATTGAAGTTGACGACATTGAATTCATATGTGACGTTCTGGCGAATTTTATCGACCGCACATACAATAACAAACACATTCTGAGACATAAAATAGCGCACATGTTGGACATTTGACGTGCTGCGCCGGGTCCTTGTTGCCACGGTAGTTCAATGGGCCATTATATACGCGTAATGTGTAATTTCGACATGTTGCAATAACATTCCGATTTTGAAGCATTTATTTAGTTTAATGAAATGTCTTGAAACCTTTTGAACAACCTCATTCTTAACTAGTAGAAATATTAAACAATCCGAAGAATTAATGTAGGAAACGCGGAAACCGGCGAAGACATCGACCTCACAGATAATAAGTTGGTCGCAAAGAGAATGCCTAGCATTGGACCGACTCCATAAACTAGACCAACTGCTTAGAGGAATGACTTTAGACGAACGATTTATTCACTCTTGCACGGAATGTTAAATAAAAACTGTCAGGGTGTCCATTTGTTCGAATATAGACGATTACAGATTCAAGCTAAATATTTTTATGACAAAGCATCTAAGCAAATGTGCAGTAATCTTCCCTTTGATTATATTACATAGGCGTGAATACTACGCATGAAATAGATATCAAATTGCTCCAGGGAATGTCACATGCACAAGACACTACCTCTCCACGCAAACCCCCGAGAAAACAACAGTCTCCAAAACAATGTGCAATTATTTTACTTGATATAATATTAATGTTCTTTTCTCTCCATCCGGCCTATTATAACTGACGTTCGTGTCTTGTCCTGTGATGTATTCACTCCATTCAACGTTTTCTCCCCTGTTGTCCCCTGAATGCTCCATAGTTGTTTCTGATGTTCAGTCAAGACTATTCCTTGCTCCCATATTCCCATACATGTTCACCCTTGCACCTCCGCAGTCCCTTTATGTGTTGTAGACTGTTGTTTCCCCTGAGGTATGTGTTGAGGCATTGTCCTGTGTATGTGGCGTTCCATGTAACAATTTAATCTCTATTTTGGTAAGTGTGAAACAGTGTAAGTATGTTAATCTCTCTCTCTCATATAAACGCTGGTGCCTCATTTTATGTTGAATTTATAACCTGTATCTGACTTTTACAATTCCCCTCTTTGCCAATTTATATCCGAGACATTCTGCGTGCGGCGTAAGAGGTGTTAGGATGAAGAACATACATACTCGGAATTGTATCCTGAATAATAAAACGGATACTTGCCTTATGACGAATTCAGTTCCTTTCGGTGTCATTTTCCATGCTGTGTGATACACGGAAGGAAACTTGAACCTACCACTTTGGCAGATTTTTTTCTGTGATAAAACAGTTATAAATCTACCCACGAGAGTGAAATTTCTCATAAATAAAACCGGGACATTGAAACAACACATACACTTAACAAATCTTATAATGTAGGTACTAATATGACCATATCCCAGTCATTATTAGTCTGATCTTGCTGAAAAAAAATCAACAAATATAGCGTGGATTAGATAGCAAACCATTTCTCAAAGCATTAAGACACGTTATGGCAGATACGTTTGTTTCTAGACGTGGTAATGGACTCTTGAAGCAATTCATACATTTATTATCGACACTTATGTGGACGGAAAATGCTACCATGACGTGGATTATTTGTCTTTTTTACAATCACAATGCGTCAAACACGCGCATAACTTGTATCAGATTCTGTCGTCGAGTGGTAATGACCGAAAAGTATTGTATTTATAGTTCTTATTGTGGTGTTTCTATCATGAATGCTTATGACGGTTCGTCGAACTTAGAGAGTGGGTGAATGTGCTTGCTCACAGAGGTAAGCAGGATACGTTCCATGGATCAATCTAGGAAAATGTCTCCCTGAAATGACAATACAGTATTTTTTCAATTTGAATTGTACATCTGATCTTGTGTCTTTTTATTATATACGTGGTTGGATTCAGCTCAATACAGGTCATTATCAAGGTCATTTATTACTTACTAATGATTTGAAATGTGTTTTTACCATTTCTGGACGCGTTATTATCTCCCATTGTCATGCGTGTACATTATCGTTCTTGAACTACAAAAGAATTTCAATAATGGTACGGATATTTTCTCGTCTGGTAATTAGTTGGTTAACAGCTGCTAAAATATCGTTTCTTTTTATCTTGTGACGAATTCCCTGTAGGATGCAATCTGTTGATATGCATATAAACGTATTTTTAACATAGCAGCAGTCACATTAGACATACAAAGGTAGCCGAGAGTTCGTTACTGTAAGATATATATATATATATATTCCGCTTTTATCAGATCGCATTGGATGTCTGTGGGGAGAGGCATTGTCTTATGTATGTGGCATTCCCTCTAGTAACTTATTCTCTCTCTTTGATAATAATTGTCCAGTATTTCCCGTAAGAAATTCCTAATTTGTAATGTAATAGTATATTCATGTTGTTGGTCCATTTTCACCAGAACAAAAAATTAAAATATATTTCAAATAGTTTAAACATCAATAACTTATTATGTATTATTCTGTTTTAGATAAAAAAAGCTCCCAGCGTGTATTTTTACTAGTTCTGTCAACGCGTAACATGATAAAAGAATGCTAATATTTTAATCGGTAATACGTTATGATTGTTTGTATATAAACAAAACGGAACTGAACTGAACAGAACAGAACATACATTTTAGTCGGGATTTAAACAATATGTTTCTCATCCGTTACATAAATAAATACATATGAATACAGATAAATACATATAAATACATATATATATATACATATAAAGTCACATTTACATGGTAAACAATCAAAGAAAGTGAGTGTACATTAATACATATATATACATACATATAAAGTCACATTTACATAGTAAACAATCAAAGAAAGTGAATGTACATAAATACATATATATACATACATATAAAGTCATATTTACATGGTAAACAATCAAAGAAAGTGAGTGTACATAAATACATATATATACATACATATAAAGTCACATTTACATAGTAAACAATCAAAGAAAGTGAGTGTACATAAATACATATATATACATACATATAAAGTCATATTTACATGGTAAACAATCAAAGAAAGTGAGTGTACATAAATACATATATATACATACATATAAAGTCACATTTACATAGTAAACAATCAAAGAAAGTGAGTGTACATAAATACATATATATACATACATATAAAGTCATATTTACATGGTAAACAATCAAAGAAAGTGAGTGTACATAAATACATATATATACATACATATAAAGTCAAAGTCATATTTACATAGTAAACAATCAAAGAAAGTGAGTGTACATAAATACATATATATACATACATATAAAGTCATATTTACATGGTAAACAATCAAAGAAAGTGAGTGTACATAAATACATATATATACATACATATAAAGTCATATTTACATGGTAAACAATCAAAGAAAGTGAGTGTACATAAATACATATATATACATACATATAAAGTCATATTTACATGGTAAACAATCAAAGAAAACGAGTGTACAAATTTAACATAATGAATTTGTTTTGAACACGAGTTGTGAAGCAAAAACATCAGCAAACATTCTAAGAAGACCTGAACATAAATTCTAGTAGAAAAACATTTCACAGACATGAACATAAAAATATAAACGATATTTAAGTCAATATAGCAACAACGCTCAAATAAGTTACGTTCATATGGGTCAGACACTCCTGTAAGGATTTTACAGTTTTTCAATTATATTCTTTTAATTATAATTGTGATTATCTGTCAGTAGTATTCTTTTGAATATAATGCATTAAGCATATCACATACATGGTCATATTCAAAACGCATTACTTCAGAGAAAACCTGTCCTAAAATACAAATGTTCTCACTTGAGTGGTCTCTTAAGACATGTTAGACTAATTATCTGATGTCATTGACCAGACGCGTCTAACATATAACTCCTTGACAACAACGGTATGGATTACACTGTCTTATGTATGTAACGTTCTCTGTAGCAATTTATTCTGTCTCTGTTACAGGCAATCATAAAAGGCGCACGCCAATTATTCTGTTTTCTGTCTTTCAGTGAGACGAGTATAACATAGAAGCGTTTAAGATGTGTCAGTTTTCTTCAATAACATTGTCTCACATGTCGTAAATGCTAGCTGGTGACTTTCATTTTAAATCTATGACTTCCTTTAACATATGTAAAAATTAAAAAAAATAGAAATCGTCTTTAAACAGATTTCCTGGAATTAATAATCAACAGTTCAAACTTGCTCTGTCGCAAGCAGCTGACAATTTGTTCCATATAAATCAAAGATAGAGGGCTAATGACCGTAGCCAAATGTCACCGAAAGCAATGACCTGCCCCGTCTGGAAATCTTACATTTGACGATATACCGTAAATAGGTCTGTGTCGCTGATGTTTACGACATATCTTTATTTTACGACATTTACGTACACATGTATAGTTAAAGATACTCCGCTCCGTTTTTGTAACGTAGATCAATCCAAGGGTTATATGATGCAACTAAATTTGCACTTCGAACGAACCATCTTGAGGTGCAAAACAGAAGTAATGAAGGTGGGATATTGCGCCATTGCACATAGTGAACGGATGAAAGGAAATAAAACAGATATTAAAGTAATCAAGTGCATGTGCTCATTGAACAATTTCCCGGGACAAGCTTGACTTGCTTCATACCTTGAAGAAAAATCCA
This sequence comes from Mactromeris polynyma, assembly GCA_032209605.1. Lineage (NCBI taxonomy): Eukaryota > Metazoa > Mollusca > Bivalvia > Venerida > Mactridae > Mactromeris > Mactromeris polynyma. Next base: position 1,201,460 of record JASFXZ010000041.1, read on the forward strand.
GTATATTATATGTAAATGTAAGACACGGACACGATGAATAACGACATGAAACGTGCGAATGCCGATATCTTTTAAGGTTCAAAAAGGCACAAACTGCTTAGAAGTACACTATTAATCAGAAACAAAAGTACAGAAACTGACCTGTTTTAGCAAATTTTTAAATACTTAGATGCTCGTCGTGCATTTGGCACGATAGCGAGGTTACTGTGTGACTAGTATTTCTATACATGTTTTTAGACGTATGTTTAGATTCCCCTTCTCCCCATGTGCAGTTCTTTTACTTAAAATAATATTCTCCTTCCCCCAGCCTATTATTACGGACTTTTTTACTTGTTCCGTGATATATTCCATCATTTAAACTGTCCTCCCTTAATTCTCCGTAGTTTTTTTTTTATGGTCGGCCTCGCCATTCCTTGCACCCATATTGCCATATATGGTTTACCATTGTAACTCCCTAATGTTGTGCAGACTGTTGTTTATCCGGGGTCTGTTTGAGTAGGTGGTGTTACATGTAAAACTTAATCCGTCCTTTTGAATTCTTTAGATAGTTTTCATCAGTCAAAAAGAAAAACACGGAGCAAATTAATAAGACATACAATATAAATACACATGATGCGAAGGATGTCACCTCAAGCATTCTTCTGTGTTTTGTATTTGTAAGCAGATGTATAAAAGACAATGTGTAATGCTGCGTATATCAAGATCAGTCTTTTTTTACGATTAGTACGGATGACTACACTCATTATGAGTTTGTTAATGCATATTTATTGATGCTTTAAGTATATAATATATGTTTTCATGCTTCGTTAGGTAAACAACTGAACAAAAACATAAGTATAATATTTCCCTATCTTAATATCGGCAAGCGATACATGTGTTTTACAGCGTTGCGGTATACAGTTCGAAGACTGTTCAATTAGCAGGAATATTTGAATGTCCACCGTGTTTTCTCACACGTCTACGCCGTAAATTCGGCTGTCAGATGAATATCGGAGAAGAGTAACACGTACCACGGTACCATTATTTGGATGTTGCAAAACAGTACGGTCAAAAAAGGCATGATGCCATTTAGGATGCCTACTGGTGACGAAATAGCGTCTTACCGATTTGTTGCACAATGTGATTGTTCGCTGTTTGATTGACGTCATAGGTTTTGAGGACAATCTTCTACCTTTTACTACCGTTTCCAGTGTTCCTATCATTAAACATCGGGAAAAAGAGACAGCAATAATGAGACCGTAGAGTGATAGCTGCACATTTAATTAGAGATAATGTTTTTAATCATACAGTGGGATAAATTTCCAAACGGGAAAACGGGGAGTTTTTGTTTATTTTATTTCATATTATTGTATAGTGCACTTGAAAGGCTTTCTGAAATGGAAGTCAGAAGAGCAATTTTGTGTGTCATGTTTCCTGATATGGAAGGTGAATTGAAAATCTGACCATAGTAACCTACTTCCGGTTCAGAAAGCACTTAAGGGGATTCCCCAGATTTCCCGTACGCGAAATTTCTCCAACTTTTCGTTTTAGTTTGATGATGGCTATCAGGAAAGAAATGTGAGATTGGGTTCACCCTAGAAACCAGGTTTCCAAAACTATCATCCCTTTTGTCGGAAATTCGATTGCGTATTAATTCAACCTCATAACGTCATTGATATAAAAAGCCAAACCTATCCAAAAGTCATACACCGACTTATTAATTGATGCTAATTAATTATGTTTTTCTCACTGTTTTAGGTATATCACGTGTGAGGGGAACGGCTACAAATTTCTAAAAATATAGAGAAAGGTGCCAACGTTAATGCCATTGTATACTTACAGAATATTATTTACTAATTAATATTGTTCGACACTCCTTTCGAAATGTGATTAAGTGGCTAAGTTAGTAGCTATAGGTGATGATCAGGATGCGTTAAATTAGAGTACAGTACATCGGTAATAGCACGGAGTCATTAGCGATTGTTTTGACGGGTATCATTTTCGCGTGGAAGGGAGACAATCCAATTTAGAGGAAATGGCTTTTAACAAAGCCGCTTATCAAGTGAGATCATTATTGATATTTTATCCAGGAAAGCTGCACATTTAATTTGTTTTTAATGGTCCAAATGGTGGTCTTTTTATTGAGGTTTTACTGTATTAATAATCGGTAATAATAAAATTTGCGATATCTTGGTTATGTCAAAACAATTTTGATTCAAGTAAGATACCAACATAAACAATGAGTGATACGACATTCGGCTATACTTCGGTTATATCAGAACGTCTTTACTAGGCGAAATAATGTCACTTATAGTAACAAGTGCATAATCTATCTGAGAATGATGAATATGATGAATCATAACCATCCGAACCACAACTACTTCTCTATAATAAAATATATAAATTATGAATGACATTGTGTGCGGCGTAATGGAATAATTAACTTGTAACGTCGTTAATCGGCATTTTTGGCGCGACCATTTTTTTAAATCTTACTACGTCTTATAGCTTAGAGAAATAGTTGCTATGCGTAAACAACTCCTTCTTTATGTTGTGTATGTGCAAACCTTGCCCAAATACGCTGACTTACGTTGTGTATGTGCAAACCTTGCCCCAATACGCTGACTCATGTTGTGTATGTGCAAACCTTGCCCCAATACGCTGACTCATGTTGTGTATGTGCAAACCTTGCCCCAATACGCTGACTCATGTTGTGTATGTGCAAACCTTGCCCCAATACGCTGACTCATGTTGTGTATGTGCAAACCTTGCCCCAATACGCTGACTCATGTTGTGTATGTGCAAACCTTGCCCCAATACGCTGACTTACGTTGTGTATGTGCAAACCTTGCCCCAATACGCTGACTTATGTTGTGTATGTGCAAACCTTGCCCCAATACGCTGACTTATGTTGTGTATGTGCGAACCTTGCCCCAATACGCTGACTCATGTTGTGTATGTGCGAACCTGGCCCCAATACGCTGACTCATGTTGTGTAAGTGCAAACCTTGCCCCAATACGCTGACTCATGTTGTGTATGTGCAAACCTTGCCCCAATACGCTGACTCATGTTGTGTATGTGAAAACCTTGCCCCAATACGCTGACTCATGTTGTGTATGTGCAAACCTTGCCCCGATACGCTGACTCATGTTGTGTATGTGCAAACCTTGCCCCAATACGCTGACTCATGTTGTGTATGTGCAAACCTTGCCTGCCCCAATACGCTGACTGATGTTGTGTATGTGCAAACCTTGCCCCAATACGCTGACTTATGTTGTGTATGTGCAAACCTGGCCCCAATACGCTGACTTACGTTGTGTATGTGCAAACCTGGCCCCAATACGCTGACTCATGTTGTGTATGTGCAAACCTTGCCCCAATACGCTGACTCATGTTGTGTATGTGCGAACCTTGCCCCAATACGCTGACTCATGTTGTGTATGTGCGAACCTTGCCCCAATACGCTGACTCATGTTGTGTATGTGCAAACCTTGCCCCAATACGCTGACTCATGTTGTGTATGTGCGAACCTTGCCCCAATACGCTGACTCATGTTGTGTATGTGCGAACCTGGCCCCAATACGCTGACTCATGTTGTGTATGTGCAAACCTGGCCCCAATACGCTGACTCATGTTGTGTATGTGCGAACCTGGCCCCAATACGCTGACTCATGTTGTGTATGTGCAAACTTGGCCCCAATACGCTGACTCATGTTGTGTATGTGCAAACCTGGCCTCAATACGCTGACTCATGTTGTGTATGTGCAAACCTTGCCCCAATACGCTGACTCATGTTGTGTATGTGCAAACCTTGCCTGCCCCAATACGCTGACTCATGTTGTGTATGTGCAAACCTTGCCTGCCCCAATACGCTGACTTATGTTGTGTATGTGCAAACCTTGCCCCAATACGCTGACTCATGTTGTGTATGTGCGAACCTTGCCCCAATACGCTGACTCATGTTGTGTATGTGCGAACCTGGCCCCAATACGCTGACTTATGTTGTGTATGTGCAAACCTTGCCCCAATACGCTGACTCATGTTGTGTATGTGCGAACCTGGCCCCAATACGCTGACTTATGTTGTGTATGTGCAAACCTTGCCCCAATACGCTGACTCATGTTGTGTATGTGCGAACCTGGCCCCAATACGCTGACTCATGTTGTGTATGTGCGAACCTGGCCCCAATACGCTGACTTATGTTGTGTATGTGCAAACCTTGCCCCAATACGCTGACTCATGTTGTGTATGTGCGAACCTGGCCCCAATACGCTGACTCATGTTGTGTATGTGCAAACCTTGCCCCAATACGCTGACTCATGTTGTGTATGTGCGAACCTTGCCCCAATACGCTGACTTACGTTACTCGCTTGATATTGTAACCCGCCATCCTATAATAACCCGCTGGTAGCTTTCCTGTATGGTCATTTGGGGAATGTTCCGGATCGTGTTGGAAATCGTGATATGTCATTTGATAATACGTTAGTTGTCGTGTATACAAATTATGATTAAATGTGTGAGTATGGCACCTGGCTTCAACTGAAGTGTAGAGTTTGAATAAACTAAATCTGCGTTATTATGTTGATAAATTAGACAGGAGGAAAAGGATTCTGTTGCATGACAATGGTTTGATATATCGTCTTCTCTCTGACGTCTGTATGTATAAAACCATCACACGACTTGAACACAATATCGGCGAGTTGTTTTAGAGAAATTTTAGACATCTTTACGATTGAGGGGATTTTATGTGAATATATTTAGAAATTATTATGAATCGGGGTAGATTTTCTTACACATCGCGCTAATTACTAACAGGAAACACTAGATGTCATTAAGCGTGTACGTCAACACTATCATATTTGTATGTGTTTCATTTCAGAAAGTGTAACATTCAAAAGCTAATACAGTAAATCCTCACTTAAAGACCACCTCAATAATAAGACTACCTCAAACTTAAGAACACAAATCCATTTTACTATTTTGCTTTTTATTCAACCACAATATTAGGACCCCCTCAATATGAAGACGTTATAAAGCAATACTTTTAAAACATTCTATAATTTTTACTCAATAAACTTCAAATTTAATTAGAAATTACGAGAATTGTTGTCATTCTGTGGCAAAGAAACCACAGACATTTTTTAAATAGTGGTAAAAGACCTACTGAGACAGTTATTCCTGCGCATGCGCAACCGATTAAAACCAACAGTGCAAAACATGCGTTGATGAATATACCGATGGTTTAACTGACTGAACTTTTCTCATTGTCTATCCCTTTTACAAGGCTAGCCACTCCACTGTCACTCTTTACATACTTCCACCAGCCTATTCATGGTCCCGATACCCAAAATGTTCATGACACCAACGGTTACGTCTTAGAACTATAAACTATCGCTCCATTGCAAAAAATTGAGTTTTGTGATTTGTCTTATTCCGTGACTGAGTGTTATAAATGTATGAAATTGGCAAAGACCGTCTCGAAGTGACCAAATCCCTGCTGAAACACGCTATGACAACTGGAGGAACTTCAAACAAAGCTTGACTAAAGTCACCCATAGAAATTCCAACCAACTGTGTTAGTTATATGTTTGAGGATGTAATGCGGTGAAGTTTTGATATCAAAATACTTAAAATACTAATGGAGGATGAAGAGTGGTGGAAACAACATAGAATATTCACCATCTATGTCGCATATATATTCAGTTTATTAGGCGTAATCTTTACAGATCATTGCTCACTACTGGGTGAAATGGCAAACAGAGAAGAACATAAACATACATACAATTACACAATACATATATGATATAGACAGAGATTAGACAACGTAGTTTCCTGGACTAAGAATACAAGTTCTTACAACACGTACTATTCACTCTCTATGACTGCTTTCTTTGCTTCCAACCAGTACTCGCGCCAAAGTTAGGTATTGTGAAGTTTGTAAGTAAACCCAACAAGTCGCGAGGCTCGCACTCAAACGCGCTTCAACAGGAGTCAGGTGCCCTGACCCTTGACCTCTGCGCCTCCCTGTTTTATTGATAATGTAGATATATACAATCAAACT